>JAUNZM010000105.1:5182500-5782500 GCA_033459285.1 Clamator glandarius
AGAAAACATATGGCAACACATGAAATAAATTCTAGGTCTCAAAAATGTATCTTCAAGTAATATAATGTCTTGTGTCTTAAATTTTTCATTTAATTCTTCAGTTTCCAAGCCTACTCTTCCAAGCAGTTGCAATTTCCGGCATTAATCACAATTCTTCAATATGCTCATTTCAGGCTTGCATAAGACTTTAGATCATGTGAAAAGAAATTGTGGGATTTTTTTCTAATCCCCACATACATTATAGAAAATGCAGAAAGTATTTTTTCCAAATTAAAACAGCATTATTGGCAAAAATCAAAGTATGTTTGCAATATTTTGAGTCAAATTAAAACTGGTATGAACCGATGTGAGTCTTTGTAAGAAGAATAATTAAATACTGTTTTAATTTTTAAAAAGTAACTTTTAACCATTGCAATAGTCATCATTGATGCTTTTTAAAATACAATGAGGGTTGATTTGCTCTTAATTATTAAGTATATGGCTTTTTTTTCAGTAAAGAAACATAAAACTATTGCTTAAAATTTCTATTAACCTTCCACTTTTACATCCCTCTGTTTTTCACTCTGACTATTATTGCTGGCATGGCACCCAACCTCTAGCTATGCTTGTTCCTCAGAAGAGAAGGTATATGACTTCCCCGTGAGCCAATAAAACCAGTGGGATGGTTATTTGGGTAATACTGCCAGCACTTCCCACAGGACAACGTGTAAGTTGATAAGCTAAGACTACCCAGGAGCATGGAGTAAGATTCAAAAGCCTATCTTGTAACATGGGAGTCCCACATACTAGTGCAGCACACTGTTGGAAGCCACTGAGTCAACTAATTAAAGACAATTTTATAGCCAGACTATTTGTTATCCTTACCCTGCACACACAAGAAATAGCCTAAAGGGAGCAACGGCTCTCTAGCTTTTAAAAAAAACCTCTTTTGTCATATATCTTCAAATGTAACTCTTGTGTTTACATGGGTATGCTTTAACAAAGCTCTTCAGTAACATTAATATTGATTAACAGCAGTTTTTGAAAGTTAGAGATGGAAACTGCTCTGCAGGTATTCGTGCAGCAAGACTAGAAAGAATGGCTAGAAGAAAATGTAACCTAAATAGATGAAGAGTAGATGATAAAAGACACCCAGTGGATTTTACCTAATATCATGATGATAAACAGCTTCCTGGATCTAACTCCATTTCCCCCTATTTCTTAATTCATATTTTAGAATATATTATCATATTTTTACAACAATCCCTTCTGATATATGCTACTTTGCAGATTATTTCTTTAGTAATATTTTCAGTATCTGATGAAACAACATATCATGACAAGCTGTTACAACTGGATTTTCTGGTATATCAATCCCCAGATGGAAAATGCTTTTCTATAAAAAAGAATGTGCTCTTAGGAAAATGCCAATTTGTTTTAAAATTAAAAACATACAAGGGAAAAATGTTTTGATCAAAAAATTGCAGATAAAATATTTTTAATCAGTAACTGATCTAAAACTTGTTTTAATATCTATAAAATTTAATGTATTTTTAAAAAATGTGTTCCCTGTCTTTTAAACTTTCTTTTTTTTCATTGTGGTAAGGAGATAATATTGTCATTCCATTAAAGGAATTTCCAAAGATTCTTATATATATTTGAGAAAATCTCATTCAGTTTCAGATGAAACATTGATGAACTTGGTGCAGTTTTAAGGTACAATGCTGTGTGTCATGCAACAGTGAAATAAATTCATAGAAAATCTAGAAACATTATTGAGAGGTAAGAGGTTGTAGAAGACGACTAATGTCAATTAGTAGAATTAGGAATTCATGATGTTGCTCCTGTTTCAAAGCAAAAAAACCGTCATAGTATCAGTATATTTATTAATGCTTTGGATATCAACAGTATTTAATGTGTTTACTGAAAGTACAAGTCTGTATATACAAATGTCTGAATTTAAATATTTACACATCTGCAGTTCTGAAATATATTATCATGTGTCCAACAGCAAATTCTAATGAGGACAAATTTTCACATTTCAAGAAAGATTCAGTCATTTGAAATGTCTTGCTCAATCTTCAAAAACCACAGTAATCATTTTTACAGTTACTTTAATTGAAAGTACAATAATCACATTAGCAGCAGAAAATAAGAGCAAGCAGGCTTCTTTTCAGGTTAAGAAAACAAGACACAACATAATCATTCTGAACATGATCCAACACTCATTATGCCAAAGAATTCTTATCTTTGTGTTTAATACAGCACATATCTGCGCTGAACCAAACAGCAACATGATAGTTTGGGGACATAAGGTAATGAGATGCTATAAGAGTAGTTACAAATGATAAAATATGCCTATAAGGTATAACTTCATCAGGATACATGCAAATTTCATCACATTTAGTAGTATGCTAGTTAGTAAAACAAAAGTCATGCCTTGTATTTAGCTGTGACATTTGTTACATTCATGGGTCATACTCTTATCACCAAGTAGCCCTTTCTCCTGCCAGAAGATGGAATCTAGAAGGTCTGCAAATCAGTGACTCGTGTCTCCAGCCAAATAACACGTGATGTGTCATCCTGTAAGGACCAGGCACTCAGATTCTTCAGCTTGTCATCCTAGTCAGTCCCAATCATGAATAGATGATTTCTATCCCTCAGTGCACCACAAGGGTTGCCCCATAAAATTTCTTTCTCTGTCTGGATGTAAGCTGAAGCCTCTATTTTCTTACACAGATTCTCCTATATCAGGACCATTCTTCAACTCCATTTTCAGTCACTTCTCAATTCCATTTCCCTTCACAATACTGACAATAAAGGTTCCTTGTTTTCTTACCAAATTTCTCACCTAGTTTCTGGCAGGTTTGTCTCTCAGTAAGAGATTGCTCTATCTCCTTTGTAAAAAAAAAAAAAGAAACTTACACATGAAGAATTAGGCAATTATCTATTTTCTTAGGAATAAAATATTAAATACAAAAATAATACTGAAAAGAACCTGGTGAATTCTACTTGCACCTGATTTCTCTGAAGATGTTGTGGTTACTACTACTGTGTATTTTATGCTATCACTTCAGATAGCTTTGATTACACCTAGACAAACTCTGGCTGCCATCCGCCTGGTATCAACCAGAGCATCCAAGATCCAGATGTGGGTCCTGTTACAGAACAACTCCTGACAGTTCAGAAACAGCTTTATTCAAAAGACCAAAGTTTGACTGCTGCATTGTCAAGAAGATTTCATTCACTGAGCACTATTATTATACTTAAGTAATTAAAAGAAGGGAAGCTTTTTGATGCTGATCTTAGTCAAAATTATCTGAGATTTATTTGTTACTGAGCACTTGGTGTAATGGAGGAAAATATTTTCAATTCAGCAAAAGTGATGCTTTTTCTTTTCTTTCCCAGAGGTATCCACAAATCAAAGCTGAAGTAAACAGGAAAGTGAAAAAATACAGTAACCCTAAGCATTAATGAAAAATCAAAAGTGCCAAAGCAAATGAACAATTTTTTAATTTTGCTAGAATTACTTCTTTATTTACAAAAATCAAGAGTTCCACTATAGAAAAATAGCAATTTATTTCACTGGAAACTCTTGCATATGAACAAGAAGATGATGCTGATTTCAAACTTCTCATAAAACAGATAACCTTTTTAGACGTAAAAAGAGCCAGAACTAACCAAATAGCGGTTTCACTTCTCACAGAAAGAAACCCAGCTCTGATAACACTCACTTCTGAATCTGTCAGAGTTTTCTCTCTAATCTGTAGTAATTCTCCATGTTATTTTTTTTCCTGATTTAACCTTTTCTCATAGCTCTCTGATAGCTCATCTTGGAGATGATTAAATACCATCTGAATATTATTCTGCTTAAACATCACTCAACTTTATTTCCTTTGACATTTTGCCTTTTGACAGAAAAAAAAATAAATGAAGAAATTGAGACATTCTGCTATAATGTTTTTTCAGTTTTTACTCACAGGTTTAAGGTCTAACTTTATAATAGATAAAATAGACAGTCTTCTTGAGAATAATGATACTCTTTTAAAAAGCACCCAAAGAGCTCCTTTAAAAAAAAAAACAAACAAGGAGGTGTATAATGGAGTTTACCATGAATGTTCAGACCTCTTAATGACTCTCTGTCTATCAATCCATATTCAATGAGTATGTTGAGATACATAACTCTCCTCATTAAAAAAATCCAAACAGTTTGTGTTTTTAAAACAACTTTTTAGAGAACAGTCTTGTTCGCTCCCACATGTAAAGTATCTGCTTCAATGATACTCTGAGACACAGTATGAGCCCATGACCAGTGCCATGTATGTTGGGTACCCACTATTTTATTATGTAGTGGGACTAGAAGTGGGAGCTTCACACCATTTGTGCAATATTTTGTTTCTGTCTCTGTCCATGCCTAGTATTGTTTCTTTAACTTGTACATACAAGATATGGAAAGTTAAGCAATTTTCAGAGGTTTTCACTTTATCATAACATTTTGTTCTCTCAGGGTCTATATTTTGGTCACTTCTAGACAGAATCATATTTTCAAAAAGGTATTTCTAACAGATTTTCTGTAAGATAACTTAAACTAGAACCTTGTAGGTAATGTGACAGTTGCATAATAGTGTACCACATTCTGCACACAAAGAAAGGAAGCTCAAGAGACAAGTTTAACCCTACTTGTTCTAATTTTAAAGCTTTGTTGTATACACTCAATGTTATTTTAATAGTAGATTTTTTTTTTTTTTTTTTTTTTTTAGATTTTAAACCAAATCATACAGTCTGAGAACGGGAAAAATCTGTCATGTAAAGATTACACTGATCACTCAGGAGTCATTTCTTCTGTCAAGGTAAGAACAGCTGGGACAAATAATAAGCTGTTATCCTTCTTGTCGATTAGCTGATACTTGACAGAACAGATGTATTTAGGAGTTTTCTAATTTAGTTCCAAATTCTGGAAGTCACATGATCCTCTTCTCCTAGCAGTACGATAATGCCTTTTGCAGATAATTAGAGTATCCAAGGCCACCTCTAAATTTGTGTCTACAAAAACCACGCTAAAGAGGGGCTAAAGTATCCATCAGAAATTACGTAGAGTCCCTTTTCACTGAAACATCCTTCCAGCCTCCCTAATGCCCAGTACATCCTCTTAGCTTGCTTCCTGTCCTTACTCCCTTCTTGCTGGAGGTAGGCACACCATATGGAAATTGATGCATACAAATGGTAGGGATTCCAATAGAAGTAATGATACTCTTCACACAAATCTTAAATTCCCAGGATCTGATCATCCTCTTTCTAATTTGATTAGCATCACACTGCACTGAGATTTAAAAAAAAAAAAAGAGTGAATGTATTTTTTACTCATTCTTAACTTCAGATATGAAGCTATATCTACCAAGAGTGCAAAAAAAATTTTGTAAAAGATATCTGTATGAAATGGTGTCTAGGTGTGATACCTGTGCCATACAATTTTCCCTCAGTTAGGTTAATTTTGCAGTAGACTTCAGTTTTCTAATGAATTTTATTGAGGGAAAGGTATTAATTTCTAGTTACTGCTATTTTGATGCCAGCGGTTCTATTTCACTCTCATACCTATTATTTAGTCTTTTTATTGCATTAATGGTAAGCAATAATAAGTCAAAGAGCTGCTATTCAGAGAATGATGCTAGGAAGGACTTATAAAAGGACAGTAGTGAAGACTGAAAGTAGGGACTCTTACCTCAAGTTTCTTTAACAGATCAGGCTAGAATTAGCCTGCTGACATGCCAAAAAAAAAAGGCAATAATAATAGCTGAAAGTAAGAACAGTTAATCCTTTATTCCCAGTTTTTTTCCAAAGTCAGGCAAGTATCAGAGCTCCTACACAGAGAAGAAATATCATTTCAAAGAGATAAATACATTTAATATTGAACTATATGCATAACACAAAATATAACAGGAAGTAGCTAGAGCAGTCCTTCTTAAGATAGATTGATGAAATGCCATGTGATGTGTCAGATAATTGGAAACATTAATAGAAGAAGGTAGATTAGCCTGAAAGAAACCTTTTTTCTAAATATCGTCACCATTAATCTTCACTAAAGAGAAACAGTAAGCAATAAAAAACACCAACCTCAAACTCTTCTTCTCCTTTGCTGCTGAAGCGCAGAATGGCTGAATACTCTGACAACCAGAAGGCATAAGCTCGCTGTCATTTTTTGGCAAGTCACATGATGGAGAAGTTTCTGTGTGCTGTACCTTCTGTGTTCAAAGAATTACAAAAAGGAAGGAGAATTATAGTAGCCATTGGGAAGCATACTTTGGAAGTCAGAGCGGGTTTTTTTGAAGTCTTTTTGACTTTACAATTCTTTCTACTAGATGGGATCTCTAGAAGCATACTCTCAAGAAAAATGCAAAGTTTTGGTTACTATCTATTTCAGACCTAGAAGCTGGAGAATTTGCAAGAAAATTCCTCTCTGAAAGAGAGATGGACTTCTGAGTTATACTGAAACAACAAATTGCTGGAATGAACTTTCAATGTCATTTTGTGTTGATACTGTCTCTTTCTTCTCTGAGTCTGAATAACATGCCACTGACATGAAACTACTGGCTAAAGAACTCTAGAAAATGAGAAGATATTTTAAGTAATGGAAAGATGCCTTCTGTTCCTGAAGTTCAGTAAGTTCCACTGAACACTGAGTCCCTCTAAATCATTCTGTTTGAGTTAAGAGTTGAAAATAACCCCACATTCAGTCCCACATATTCAGCTAAAATATTTACAGAGAAGACTAAATATTTTTCTCCCCAGTCAAGAAGTGCACAGAACAATCTTCCAAAGATCTTTCAACACCAAGAGCATATAACTGAATGAGATCAGAGAGAGGGAGCTGTAGTATAACGATGCAAGGATCACTTTTTCACTATTTAGTCCTGCACAATTCAATAACTCAAGCTGCTTTCTCTTTGACATTGCATATCAGGTTCACCTTTATCCTTGAAGAGTAAGCCTGCTGTGTAATCAGCATATATGGCCCTTCAAGGCTTGTGTGCCCTAGAAGGCAGCCTGCATTATCAGTTGGATAGAGCCTTTTGAGACTATTTTCAAGACTTATCAGTCATAGTAAGTGTAGGTCCACATTTACCAAACCAAAGAAAACATAGAGTGCATGGAATCCTCTGTTAATTAAGGATGCAACTGACCATGAATATTATCAGATTTCCAGAAGTAATTCTGATGCCTGAAATTCAATTCCATAGGCAGATGACTTATCATTAATAACTTCTACAGATGCATTAAAACTGCAAGCAGTGATCGGCCAAAAATACTCTCAAATTATGGACAAAAAGTGCATTATATTTCCTAGAAATAATACTGTAGAATATTAAAGCTATGCTTAATAATAGTAATTGTCTGGAATTACTAAATTACTTTAGTAAAAGTAATAAACTATCTTTAAAAAATTATATAATGGCTAGGTGTTACCACAAATAAATGAAATATTCTTTTTACTGCATTTTCCATCTGTATTTGCTTCATGTTCAATAATTCATTTAGTTCTTCAAGTTTACCCTTTTAAATTTTCTACAGTGTGACATTTTGCAGCAATTTGAATGGAAGGAAATGATTTTTTTTCCTGAGAATTAAAACATACATTGCATATAAACAAGGCAGGGCTAGATTTCAAAATACTCTATTTTAAGCACGTGATTATTCATGAAATTCTATAACCAAAGAATCAGAACTTCTTTCAGCGAGGCCAGTTGAAGCACTTAGTGCAACTTGAATAACTGTATTTCTATAAGAGCACATCTTTGCATATCCAGTTACAGCTGTTCAACTTGTTGCACAACTCTTCTACTGCATATTCACAAATTCTATTGTGGCACTTCTATTTCTACAGTCACCTCTGTCCTACAGGGATGTGTGCATGTTTGTAGGCCACCATCTTCATAAAACGGACATTCTCTTTTATTTATGCTCTCATGTAAAAGTTTTGCAGATAAGCACGTACAGCAGAAATGTTATTAATGACAAGGAAAAGTAACAATTTCCATGTATGACCTAAGTCTGGGCCCGTTTGTTTCAGTGCATACAGGATCAGTATCTTAACTGGCAGCTTTTATCGCTAGTACTTAGAAAATGTAACACTCTTTTAGGCAGATACCCAGAACAACTGAGTTTCAGGAAATATCAATATTTTTATATTATGTTCTCCAGGCAGAATATGGCTTACTTCTTATCTCTGAAAAATTCCTTTAGTTGCCTAAATAGAGATTTATCCTCTTTATGATGTCAAGTGTTTTGTAACATAGTTGTCCTGTACTCCAGAGAGTGGAGGATTAAAGTACAGGGAACCAGATTCCCAAACACCTAATTCCCTCAGCTGCAAGTTCACAACTCACAGAGCTGCTGACATTGAGCTGCTGAAAGTCTTTAAAGTAAAACATGTTTTCACTAAATTTTCCGTTCCACAGATGAGAGATTAAATTGCAGTTTCTTTTTCATATCTGAAGTGACTGACAGTCACAGGAACTGAAAAATGTAAAGATTCATGACACAAGCAAACTTCACCTTCAAGAGCAACAGTATCTGGTAAACAAAGCTGCAGTTTCCCCACAATGAACAGGGTAAACATAAAGCACTGTAGCATTTCAATAGCAATAAACAGGTGGGAGTCTTCTATTTGGATGATACTTCTAAAGCGGTCTTGCTGCATTAGATTTTGTAACCCATACTAATGGGCTGCAAGCAGCTATGTAAATGGGTTAAATTAAGAGGGAGGAAAATATCTTTTGATTATTCTTATATATACACATATCATTTAAGTGCAGGCATGTATAAATATCAGATTTTAAGACCTCACAGTTCAAAAGGCAATGAATTCATTGCAGTATTGAAAGAAAGAACAGTATTTTAAAAAATTCTTCTTTAGATACAGCATGATTTTTCTGAAGCACCAGCCTGATGCATAGTCTAATGATCTTTTTCCTTACACAAGAAGTGCTTCTTAGAGATATCCCTAAAAGGTAGCTGTAAAAAAGTGAGGAATCAAAGCTTTTTTAACAGATGTTAGCACAGAAATGAAGGTGTGCAAGGTACCACAAGACATTCTTAAGGCGTATGAACTTTGTAAAAGTGTAATATGCACCTGTATAGCATTTCAGGCTTTTTGCAGGAACATAGACTCATTAGGAAGAAAATGGAGATATGCCAATTAATGCATATATCTATGTAATTGAACTGCTTATAGAGAGTGTCAAACCTTTCAGGAAAAGTCATATTAGTTTCAGGATTAGTACCCAGAAAAGTTGGAGAAATGTGATAGCCCATCATATACATGATGTTTGCATGATCTGTGCTGGCCTTCAATTTTACAAATAACACAATTTGAGATAATTAAGATATATTCTCTCTTTGACTTCCTGCACTTTTTTCTTAACCAAGATGGTAGATAAAACCTGAAAGTGCTGGCTTCCAAGCATATGGAATACTAGCCATTGAGTCAATTTGCAGTCAGGTTTTAGACCAAACAAATAAAAATGGTGAGATACTCTATATTCTGTGATCCAAATATTGATGAATATCCACTCCTTATTGTTTGATCATAGAGTCATAGAATCATAGAATCACCAGGTTGGAAGAGACCCACTGGATCATCGAGTCCAAACATTCCTATCAAATACTAAACCATGTCCCTCGGTGTCTTGTCCACCCATCCTTTAAACACCTCCAGGGAAGGTCACTCAACCATCTCCCTGGGCAACCTGTTCCAGTGCCCAATGACCATTTCCGTGAAAAACTTTTTCCTAATGTTCAGCCTAAACCTCCCCTGGCGGAGCTTGAGGCCATTCCCTCTCATCCTGTCCAATGGTGTAGTGGATAACTGTCCAGTATCCAGCCTAAGCTGAGTGAGTTCTTCGTCATTTGGTCATTCAGCTGTTCAATACATGAACAGTATTCTTCATTCTTCTTAGCTGCTGAACAAGACTACTGGTGTACTATGGGGTAGAATGCATATGCTGTTATCCAGGTTACCCAGCTTTTAGACATTTAATTGTTAGCAGACCAAACTAAGCCAATTCATATTCACTGGTAAGATGCAGAAGTCTCCAGGTTGTGATTCCTCTTGTCCTAAAATAGGTAAACTTATGAAGGATTGGGTAAATTGCTTGACAGTTGGAAAGTAAAGACTTTATATTACTCCTGTACTAAAAATACTATGGAATCATGGCCATTTCTTCCATTACATAATTTAAGCTACACACTGGACAAGATTAAACAAGCCAATGTCTTAATTATGGGAGAGCACAAAAATAACTTTTCATTGAAAACAATGGAACGTGATTGAAAGAATCACATAGTGTGATCCTGAACAGGTAGAAATACGAATTGTTGTTAAACATAAGACAGACTCTATTATAATGCCCTCCTTTTACAAAACTTCATTTGCTAAAGTCTAAGAATTGTTTCAGGGTCTAAGAATGCAAGAGGACCTACATGAAGGCTGGGGAGGGACTGTTTACAAAAGCCTGTAGTGATAGGACTAGTGGCAATGGTTATTAACTGGAAAGGGGCAGATTTATACTGGACATAAGGAGGAATTTTTCACTATGAGAGTGGTGAGGCCCTGGCACAGGTTGCCCAGGGAAGCTGTGGCTGCCCCATCCCTGGAGGTGTTCAAGACCAGGTTGGATGGGGCCTTGAGCAGCCTGATCTTGTGCGAGGTGTTCCTGCCTATAGCAGGGGGAGTTTGAACTGGATGATCTTTAAGGTCCCTTCCAATTCAAACTATTCTATGATTCTATGATTTATGATTCTATGATTTAAGATATCCCAGTGTCGTTACCAGTTCAGAGCTCCACAGATCTCACAAAATAGGCTTTGTATGTCTCTTTATTCCCATTACCCAGAACAATCCTCTAACAATCCTCCAGAATACCAACTCAAATATTGCTCAAGTAACTAATGGATATGGATACAGTTACATTTACCAGGAAAGGCAGCCTTAAAAATAATAATAAAAAAGTGGGGGAAACATACATTAAAAAACATTGTAGAATTACTGTTTATCTGTATGCTGGCTTATCAGTCATTTCCTCTTGTCCTAAGATCTACTGGTAAATCTGCAGACTGGAAGATCCCAGTCTTTAACAGAAAGGATGTATAACTCTGTCTTCCTTGCCAAATTTAGATGCCTACGTGAATCAATGAATTTCTTAACACACAATTTAAGATTCTGTTGTATGTAGGAAGTCCAGGTTTTTCAGCAGAAATTACTAGCTTCATGAAAGCTACCGTGAACAACACAAAAGCTTTTTTTTAATCTATATGATGCTGATGTAATATCTAACATAAGTTTATACAATATGCAGATGAAAGAATAATAAAAATGAACAGAATCTTAGAAAGAAAATGCTTGTTTCTTCTATTTTTATATAAAGCACAGTGTTCAGTAATGAAATTCAATAATTCCCTTTGGTGGATTATACAGTTTAGTAACTGATACAGCAGATACAAGCCATCATTTACAAAAAGATGCCATCTGCTGAGCAAACATGCTATCAGCAGGCACTTCCTATTACATTAGAATCTTTTCTGTCCTTTATTGATTTTCTCCACTGCATTTCTAAAGCCCCTCAAGCAATCTGAACCAGTGTAGCAAATGAAGAAAGCAAAGGACTTCTCAATGACCCCAGTATCAATTCTGCTTTGTATTTTATGCTGTCTCAAGGCTATGGACCTTGTAGGTTAGTTCAAACAAGAGACAGAAAATAGCACATGCACTCTATGTATGTATACACTTCCAAGGCAAGTGTGTAGAAATGACATCCTAGTCTTCGAGATTAAACATACTTCACCTGTATATCATTTAATTGTTGCTGCATAATACTGGATTTTTTTGTTCTAGTTGTTGTTCAGTTTGCCTCTGCTGTTTATATAGCTCTTACTTTCTAATCCAAATAGAAATGCTTCTGGAGAGTTAATAAACAGATGAGTTAATATTCAAAAATCATTGTCCTACATTCTACAGAAATTAGAAAATACATTAGTCATTAAAACTTCAACAGTTATCATTCTTAAGCTTATTTTTGGTTTCCCTCCAATATTCATTATTCCACCATGTACATTTATATACTCTACTTTTAAATGAAAAAAATGCACATTTAAAATAGAAAATATCTCTGCTACTTCATATAGTGTTTATCATCTTACAGCAAAATATTACTGCTCACTCTCTTCTCCATGCTTCTTTACTTTCTTTCAAGGAAGTTCCAAATAAAGTTCTGAAATAAAAAATTATATTTGGAATCAAAAACCATACTTGGAATAGCTTCTGTGGAATCTGTATAAAAAGCAAAATACAAATTGATTATTTATTATCACTAATTCATGAAATATACAGCTAACAAGGTTAATAAGGACAGCTAACAAGAGGAAGAAGAAGAAAGGAAATAAAATATTTGGATATCACATTTTTATATTTTTCATTAATTAGCACCTCAAGAAAAACAGAAGATATTGTCTGCTGTATTAATTTCGTTTGCATCAGTAGTGTGTGTGTCAAATATTAAATGTCAAACATTGGTATTAAAGCTATAAGGAAAAAATTATATTACTAAATATCCTTATCTAAATTGTTTAATAGTTATATTATTCAAGTTTTAGATTTCATTTAGACTACATAACAAAATATTAAAATAAGTACTAATATTTCCATTCTGAAAGAACAATTTAAACCTTTAATCAATGAGAAATGTCTTCCTTGAAATTATCAATATCTTTTGTAGATCATTCACAAACAAATCTTTTTGTGCAAATGCTGTTTCCGAGCTTTTAAAACAGAAGCAAATGCATAGCTATAGACCATGATACATAACTTGCACCACACCTCTCTGGGTTTCCAGGAAACTAATGATGTGATCTTTGTCACATTGTTTCTACTTAGTTTTAGCTGGGGAAGGGCTGACAACATTAGTCACTGACACTCATGCCTTGTTTTGAAAATACTATTAGCTATTAGAGGAATCTTTTTTTTTTCTTTAATTTTTCAATTTGACTTATTAAGCTAGCATCAAAAATAAACAATCTCACAATCCATTATCTGAACTCAAAATATTCAGCATCTTCCGCCTCTCTTCCAAAAATGGTGAAGTATTGCTACATGCAGGCTATGTCAAAACCTCTTCAAATAGAATAACTCTAAAAATCAGAAGACGACAATCCCCCAAGCTTTTTACTAGTAGTCAGATGACAGAATTATGAACCCACAGACTCATTCTGAAACAAAAAATCCTCGTTGTTGCTGAGGCAGCAGAAATTCTTGTACCTAGAATTTGAGAAAAAATTAAAAATCCTCTTTCAAAACTGAACAGGCTCAAAGAATGTTGATCTTACTCAATTGTGAGAATGTTCTGCAACAATTATATAGCTTATTGAAAACTCTTTGCATTATTTCTGGACATAAACCTTCAGTAGCCAGTTCTGTTTCCTAGTGATTTGGAAACAAAAATGAAGGCATTTTGCTTTTTCTTTTCGGCACTAAGATCCAGTGAAAATGCCCTCTTCTTTCAGACACTTAAAAAATAATTACTTCTTTCACAGTGATTACTATATTGTCGGTTCTAGTTCCTAAGAAAGACACTTATTCCATTTGCCAAAGAAAGGGAAGCCTCAAGTACCTTGCCTAGATCTTATCACTGCCTGTTACACTGCAGTGGGCATGCAGAGGTCGGTGTGCCCACCTCTTCATGCAGTGTGGGGCAGCTCATATTTGGAAGAACTCATCTGCAAGGATTTACACATATTTCATGGTGGAATATAAAACAAATTAGTATGCAAATCTTAATTTAAGTGTAATGGTAGAAGGAAAGCCCCCAGTTTCAGAGTTGCTGATTTGTACAGCTACAATGCAGTTTTACTCATGATAGAAGACTGGAAACAATTGAAATTTTTCATGTTTCCAGTCATTTACAGATCCATTTCCCAAACCAAGAAAAAGAATAAGCACCTGCTCAAGAAGATAACAAACAGAAAGGATAAACCAAAGCTATGGAAATGCTCTTAACTGAAAAAAAACACCAAACCCAAAACAAAAAAGTCTGTAAGTAAATAACATTCCAAACAGTTCTACAAAAGACTGAATAGTTTTGTTTGACGGTTTTGCTTCAATGTAATGTACAGACATGATATCTGGCACTAAACTGTAGTTAAGGTTTTTAATATTTTCACATCATCTTAGAACAATAAAGTCTGTTTCTACAGATGTTTGCTGAGTTAGCAGGGAGATGTACAAACATCAGCATCACTTATGGAAACAATCATCTACCTAGCAATGCAAATGACAATTAAGTAAATTTTCTAATGCAGTATTCCATTTTAAATGGTTACATTTAGCACCAAATAAAACTATATTTATTTATAAATTCTTTAGTTA
Organism: Clamator glandarius; assembly: GCA_033459285.1. NCBI lineage: Eukaryota > Metazoa > Chordata > Aves > Cuculiformes > Cuculidae > Clamator > Clamator glandarius. The sequence continues at coordinate 5,196,893 of JAUNZM010000105.1, forward strand.
CATAAACAATTAGGTTGTTAGTTGATAATATTAATTCTAAATCTCCTAGGCCTAACAATATTTTGGTACGATTGAGAATATTTAGGTGTTAACTTTACTTTTTAGCCTGCCATGACCTGTGATCATTTAGTATCCAATTCATTTTCTTTTCCAGAGACTACTGTTATTTGCTGTTTTCAAGTGTTTTAAAATACATAATTGGAACAAGAAGTTTTAAATTATTGTTTTTAAAATTTTAGGTTGCTTGCCCAATAATTCTCTGACACAAAGATTATTTTTGACTACTCCACTGTAAAACATAGATTTAATTAAATATTATATCTTAAAAGAGACTCCTTCCACAATTTTAGGTTAAATTCCTCACACTTTCTTTATTTTTTAATGTAGGACAAATCAGCATATTCAGCAGTGTAGAGATCTTCAATTATTCTATTTGCTGTTCAATATTACTCACACTTTTGAAGATAGTTTTGATTTCTGACATACACACCTCCTTTTTTCCTTGAACTATTGAAATAAAACAGTCAATCTTGCATTTAATTTTATAAAGAATAATAATTACTATAAAACAAATGACCATTATTTAAAAGCAAAGTGAAAACAATTTAAAGGCAAAAACTGTATTTTATCACCTTGCTATTTGATGCTGAATACACCGGGCTCTTCCTCACACTTCAAAGTCTTTTTATTCATGAGTAGGCCATAGATATCAAACAACTATACACATTATTTTTTAGTTTTCCTCTGAATCTATATTGTTAACTTGTATCATAGCACCACAGAATGGCTGAAGTTGCAAGGAAATTCTGGAGGTCATCTGGTTCAACTAGACTGCTCAAACAAGGTCACCTGAAAACAGTTGTCCAGGACTGTGTCCAGATCATTTTTTAATATCTCCTAGAATGGAGAATCCACAACCTGCATCAGCAGCCTCTGCTAGTGCTCAGTAACCCTCACATTGAAAAAGTGTTTTCTGATGCTGTTGCAAAACCTCCTGTGCTTTGGCTTTTTGCCCACTGCCTCTGATCCTGCTAGTGGTCATCATGGAAAAGAACCGGGCTCCATCCATTTTGCACTTTCCCTTTGGGTATTTACATACATTATTAAGATTGTCCCTGAGCATTCTCTTCTCCAGGTTGACCAGTTCCTGCTCTCTGAGCCTTTCCTCATAAGACAGGTGCTCTAGTCCCTTCATCATGTTCATAGTGCTTTGTAGGACTCTGCAGTACAACCACATCCTTCTTCTAGTGGGAAACCCAGAACTGGACTCAGCACTCCAGGTGCAGCCTCACCAGAGCTGAGTAAAAGAAATGGATAACCTCCCTCAACTTGTTGGCAATATTCTTCTTAATGCAGCCCAGGATGCCAAAGGCAAAGGCACATTGATGGCTCATGCTCAACTTGCTGTCCACAAGGCTTCTTCTGCCAAGCTGTTTGCCAGTGGGGTGACTCCCAGTATTTATTGATGCCTAGTGTGGCTCCTCCCGAGGAGGACTTTGCAGTCCTCCTTGTTGAACTTCATGAAGTACCTTTTGTCCCCGTTCTCCAGACTTTTGAGGTCTCTCTGGATGACAGCGTGGCCCTCCAGCATAACAGCCACTCCTCCCAGTTTGGCATCATCAGCTAAAGTTTTGAGGGTATGCTCTGCCCCATTATCCAGATCATTAATGAAGATAAACAGCACTGGACACAATATTGACCTCTGGGGTACAGCGCTAGTTATTAGCCTCCAATTTGACTTTGTAGCACTAAGCAGCACCCTCTGGACTTGACCATTCATTTTTCAGTCCACCTCACTGTCTGCTCATCCATCCCATACATCATCAGCTTGTCTATAAGGACGTTAATAGGAGACAGTATCAGAAACCTTACTTATGTCCAAGTAGACAGCATCCACTGCCCTCCTCTCATCTACCAGGCTACTCATTTCACCATAGAAGGTTATAAACCTGGTCAAGCATGACATCCCTTTGGTGAATCCATGCTGACTACTCCTGATGACTTTCTTGTCCTTGTGAAATGTGCCTAGAAAATGATTTCCAGGATTAGCTATTCCATCATCTTCCCAGGGACAGAAGTAAGGCTGACTACCGTGTAGTTCCCTGGGTCCTTCTTCTTGCCTTTGTTGAACTTAGGAGTGACATTTGCTTTCCTCCAGGTCCTCAGACACTTCTCCCAGTCACTCAAAGATTATTGAGAGTGTTTCACAATGACATCTGTCAGCTTCCTCAGCACTCATGAGTGCATCCCACCAGGGCCCATGGACTTACATAGGTACACTTTGCTTTAGCATTCCCTAATTTAGTTCTTCTTCCACCAAGGGAATGCCTTCCTTGTTCCAGCCTTTTCCCTTGGCCTCTGGGACTGGGGATTCCTGAAAGCTGGTTCTTGCTATTAAAAACTGAAGCAAAAAAAGGCATTCAGGGCTTCAGCCTTTCCTATGTCCTGTGTTGTGAGGTTCCCTGCCTCATTTAGCAATGGGCCCACATTTTCCGCAGTCTTCTTTTTGTGATCTATGCATATATAGAAGCCCTTCTTGTTGCCTTCAATATGTTTTGCAGTTTCAGTTCCATTTGTGCTTTCACTTTCCTAGCTGCATCTCTGCATGCTCAGATAATTCTCTGTATTCCTCCTAGGTTACCTGTCCCAGCTTCTACCTCCTGTACAGCTCCTTTTTGTGTCTCAGTTTTTCCAGGAGTTCCTTGTTCATCCATGCAAGCCTCCTGGCATTTTTGCTTGACTTCTTACTCATTGGAATGGACTGCTCTTGAGCTTGAAGAAGGCGATCCTTGAATATTAAACAGCTTTCTTGGGCCCCTTTTCCCAAATATAATGTAAAACTATCAATTTTGGATGAGAAGAAAGTGGCAAGAACAGCCCTTTTATCCAAAAGTTTTTAAATTGGTCACAGAGTCTCAGCTCATCTATCTTATAATAAATGGCCATGTCTAAGGTACATTGTACCAGTGTCATAGTACAGGTTAGTCATACAGCCGATGAATTCAAATTCCTAACTATGTTGATATTTGTAGGATTCTTAGGTCATATGAAACAATTTATTTTATTTGCATACAAACAAACAATAAGTAGAAGTTAATTGTTTAACAGAAGTGAACTTAAAATACCACTCAATTAGACTGTCAGATTGCACAGGAAAACCACAACTGAATCAAGAAAACCTGCAGTTCAACACTGATATTGCCTTGACTGACAGCATGCAACCTCTGTGCCATTAGAACTTAATATTTTTCAGTATTTCTTTGTAGAAGAATGGGGTCACTGAAAAATAATCTGTTTACTGCCACTGAGTATCTGCAGAATTAGAATGACAAACCTAAATAGTAGTGTAAGGATCTTCAAAGAACAGGTAACATTGGTTTTGATACTTAATCTGCAAACACACCACAGGCTGGCACTGATCACACATTTCCTTAGATGAATTAGTGGCCATATTTCTCTCAAAGATCAACTTCCTTAATACAGGGTGTCATTTACTTAGTTAAAGGAAGGAAACATAATTTAACTTACAAAAGACAAAGATGTCTAAATGCACAAGGACTGAATTTCATGGATTATTTCATACATGTACACACACATATACAGTCTGCACATTCTGCTTTCACTGCCTGTGAACTGCTGGTTCTTAAGAATACAGTCTTGCAGTCAGCAGTATCTTATAGTCCTTTAAAACCTTGTAAAACGGTGCAAGCCCACAGCAACCTAATTTCCCTTCTCAAAATACAAGAAACACAGAAGCACAAAGCAAGAGAATAGGGAAAAAAAAGCCTGTATACATCTTGATAACTTATACCTTACATATACCATGGATGGAATGTGTATTGCAATTGTCCTTTCACTGCTAATAGATTGTCAATAGCTGGACTCAATTTACTGTGATTCCCAAGCAGCTGAGCAATCTGATGGAGACAAGAACTCAGTCCCAAAGAACTGAAACTGCAATATGATCTTTCCAAAATTCAAAATAATATCTGGAGACCTCAGCAACATCACACATCTGCAAGACACTGTATTTAAAGCCATAACTGCTTTACAAAATCTCAGATACAAGTGTTTTTCAAAGATACTGCAGGAGTTGTAATAGCCCTAGTAAAAAACTGAGGTCTAGTTAAAATATGAGTCTGGTTTAACCCCAGACCTTTTGGGACAGCTCAAGTTGATCTGATTATTTACAAGTAGTACAGGTGCTGCACTGAGCTGCGGGAGAAAGGGAAATTTTCCCTGCACCAGCCGGGAATCAAACCCAGGTCGCAAGAATGGGAATCTTGCATGATACCACTACACCACTGGTGCTTCTCTTGAACCTCTGAGTAATCAAATTGTCCTGTGTTCTCTGAAGATATAAAGTGCTTCATAGTCACTTATCAGTTTAGATAGTCCGTAAATACAAAGGGTCCCTAGCCCTTTTTCAGCTGTTGAGACAAAAGAATCTTGTATAGATTTAAAAGAACTTATTCCTTGTGAATTGAAACACTAGAGATCATCACAATCTGCTACAAGCATGTTAGGAAAAACATAGCCAAGACTACTCATATGATTGGCCCAAACCTTCCCTAGGTTATAATATTCAAAGTTGATAAAAAGAAAGAGCAACAGAGATTTTTTTGGCTAAAGGCAAGCAATGTAAAAGCAGATGTACTCTAGTATTTCTAAGTCTAAGACAATTTAGTTAGGAGCCAGTTCATCAGACAGTGATAATAATTCTATTCTTTAGACTTTCACGGGTCTGTCTTCATCACACACACTGATTACAGTTTCATGCACACTAGTGAAGTTAGCAATGAGATAGACACAGACCAAAAATACTAATGTGAGTAGTAACCAGGGCTTTGATATAATCATGACTTATGAGAGTTACAGCTCTGTTACAGACAGATTGATAAAGCAGGTCAAGAAAATAATGCTATGAAGAATCAGTGACAAGTAAGGGATTTGTGAAGGTACAGTATGCGATGCCTTGTGACCAAAGACCAAATGCTTATCTGGGATCAGAAGTAATTGCAATACTCTACCCCATACAAGGATATCCTGAATACCAGATGAAATATTAGTTGCAAATTTGGCCTTGAACAAATAATTTCCATATACTTTTAGTAACTACTTGTGGTTAGTTCTTACATAATTTCTGAATCATAGAGACTCTGATAACACTAATTTGAACTATTCAAACCACAACCACATCATTTTCAAAACAGAGATAGTTTTTCTACAGATGGTCTTGTGATCTGAGTCGGAAACAGATTTTATCAACTCCTCTATCAGAAAGATTACTTATTTCTTCAAATTCCACATATAGAAGACTTGCAAATCGCATTCTTCATGACACATGCAGTTCTCCCTAATAAAGCATTTTTAATACATTCATATGTCCCATAATAATCTCATATCATATGAATGATACTTATGGTAGACTACTGAAGAAAAAGAACTCTCTGTCAGAAACAAATTACCTAAAGAAAGTAACATACATTCTAAAGTACTGACTAAAGTTCACCGGGCAATTAACTACTCACTTTGCCTAGAGAAGTTTTGAAACAGCCAAGACCAGAATCCTTAAAAAATGCATCTGATTATTTATTAAAATGAGTATAAGACTAGATAATCATCTCTTTGGGAACATGGAGAGTAAATGGCTTCACAGTTCCATCCAAAATATCTATGATTATAAAAAGACTTAAATTTCAAAAGATCAAAGCTAAGGGAGCAATTTATCTGAACAATGCAGAATAAGTAGATCTGTGCAGAAGCTGGAAAGGAATTAGAGGAACCAAGCAATGACTGTTACACCCTGATTTCCTACACCTTTCATGTTGAGCAAAACTGGTTTGATTCATCCAGTGCTACCCAAGACTCTGCAAATCAAAACACTTTAAGCATGTATGCAAGAGGAACATAAACATTCCAAGAAGAAAAGCAAGCAGACAACAGCTGAAAGAGCAATTCCAGTCCTTTGACGCATGCATTCCATACTACGCTCTGTGTACAGGCGTTGAAAATTTTACCACAGCTTCTGCAGGTTAGTCAGGAACTCTATTCTAATTTGAGAAGCATACTACGGGTTTTATTTTTCTTATTTTAAGTTTTCATACATTCATGCACATCACGTGGACCTGAGATCTTCTGATCTATTATCTGTTAGATATACTCAGTCTTCATGGGAAATGAGTACGTATCAGGTCAAATGCATTGTTTTTCTTCTGAGATGGGCAAGATCTCTCTCCACTGTCTTACATGTATAAAGTAATAAAACTCTTAATCCATAAAAAAAGTTGTCAACTAAACTGAAAATAATAAATTTGAAAAGCTACAGCACTAATTCTACAATGTTCTAATAATCCTAATAAGTAGTTCGATCAACATCAGAACTAATGAAGCCTAGTTTCTTACCCATTTGTGTCCCGTCATTGATTTACTTTGATATGAAAGGTATGAGGACCAACTTGGAGCATTAATAAGAAGCATGCACATATCTCCTCCTTTCTTGCATCTTTTTACCCCTTCCCTTTTCCCACATCTCTTTTATGGAAGTTTGGGTAGCTAGTAAGGAATGTTTTCATGCTGACAGGATGTCTATACAACTCAGTCATCAATTTCTACAAAATGTTTAAGAATGTAATTCTTTTCAGAACCTTTTTTTTTCAGGTCCCCAGTGGAATTCTAGTGAACATTAAAATATTAAGACGCCTTTAGCATAGGCTGAAATTATTTCAGGTTAACACAGAAGATGCAGATGTGTAAGCATTTTCACTTCATTTATACAAAAACAGTAAAAATCTGACTAATTCTTCCACAGCTTTAATCCCTTCAAAGAAGCATCTGGTATTTTTACACTCTGGTCTTTTTAGGCAGTTATTCTGTTATTCAAATCTTCTATCTAGAAAATATTTTGTAAAGTAAGTAATAAAAATATCTCCTGTATTTCTTTGTAATAATTAAATGATATTTTAAAAATAAATTTAAAAGGAAGGCTATTTAAAATAAGCAGAGATATTTCATGCTATAATATTCATATGCACATTGACATTGAGATGTAAGCTAGCAGAATCTTTAGACTTCACATTATCAGTAAGCACACATTCACAGTCTGAAAATTCATACATTACATGCGGCATAATCGAACAGAACACCTTAAGTTCCTCTCAGCTTCAAGATTTTTCTTAATATCTCAGCATATCTGTTGACTTAATACAGAGTCATATGGAGATTCAATGAAGAATCAATCATCAGAGCTTAAGGAAAAACGAGGATGTAAGGGAAACAAGAATCTGTAAGAGAAAGGAAATATCTAGAGTGCCTTCAGACAGATAAAGGCATGCCTGCTCTCATTGAGCCTAACTGATGTTTTTCCATATATTATTCTTCCTCTGCAAATGCTGAAACAACATAGCTATCCTTGCAGAACTTACCTATACAATCTCCATAGAAATACGGATCTAACCAAAATATGACCAGACAACAAATGTGTCCAAGGTTTGATAAGGATGTTAGCTTAAAGGCAGAGAATACATGTGGGAAGATCGGGACAGAATTAGGACACAGACACTCTAAATGGCATATAATTTCCTACTGCTACCTCAAGAATCAGTTGAAGAGTAGATTTACATAAGATACTTTGCTACTATGTCCCGGCAGCATAGGAGGGGAACAATGCAGACTTTGTCCTGTTACCTTGTCCAGAATGTCACAGCTCTGTTGTACTTCTCCAGGATTCTGCCAACTGTACTTGTATGGATGTACCTTCCTAACTAGAAGGGGACTGAAGGTCCTAACCTGAATGGTTAGGGCTTATAAAACATGATCTGTGAGGAAAACCTGCAAAGAAGTGCCTTTACTAATCCAGAAAAAAGCAAAATGTTAAGTCTCCCCATATGTAAAATATTCCAAGAAATACAGTTTAAGGGAAGCGTGGGAAAGACAAAGAGAAATTGGTTACATCTACAAGGGAAAAAAACCTCAATGGATTAAGTATGAGCAAAATGTGCCAGTTTTTAAACTGCTGGTACATAAGAAAAAGCATGATTCAGAAATGTTTTATCCTCTTCGAACATTTTTAGAACAAGCATTTTGACAAAAGCAACCTGAAATACTGTCACACTGTGAAGGTAATTAACGAAGACAAAAAAATAAAGGAGGAATAGTTAAGAATGAAATTAATTTTGCAAGAGGGGTTTCTTCTAATACTCAAAGAGCAATGCCACGTAAATACAGAAAAATGATTTAATGAGAACAGATACCTTTTATAATGCGAATCTGGGTAACACAAAAAAAAGAAAACTCAGAGTTGTCTTTACAGTGTCAAAAGTTGTAACATTTCAAATAGATCATATATAACATTTAAAAGCCATCATGAATTAAAAGAAGGGGAAAATGCTAGGAAAATACGCAGAAAAATATCAGTTCACATCACTAACTCTGTCTTCAAACTTCATGTACATGCCAATTGTCATGTCATAATTTGGACTGAATTCAAACCCTACTGATCTCAATATTTTCCCGTTTCCCAAAATAACTCCATTATCCCAGTACATATGATGATCAGAAGAATTACTTTGAGCTTTCTGAAAATCCACTATTAATTATAAGGATTTATTTGGTTAGTTGGTTTAACAGCAGACCAGCTTTATGCTAAACTTAACTCTAGCTCACCTTAATTCTAGCTAAACTTAACTCTAGCATAAACTAATCAAATCAAAGGTCGCCACCACCACGTACCACCTTATCCCTGTTGCACATTTCTCCTTTTCCATTGTGCTGCACTTAATACTCAAGAAGTACCTACTAAAGTATATCAGGTCAGGCAAACCCAGCTAGAAACATATCCAGAAAGAAAAAGGAGAAAAGGAAAGAAAAAGTTCATTAGTAAACATGGATTCTATTTGAAAATAATGGTTTTCTTGATATCAGTTGGTTGCAATTGCTGGTAACAATAACTTTACTTTTGCTGGGAGAGTGAGGGGGAGTGAGGTGGGTGCACGCTTTGTGGTTTTTGTTAAGTTCTGGGCATGCTTGGTAGATTCAGCTTCTCAGAAAAACTCCATCCAGATTCTGAATCCCAGTGGATCCTCATCATGAACTAGTTGCCTAGATTCACAAATCACAACAGTTCTGGGCACGTACAAAGGTATGAATTTCATACTTTATATACATACAAACATACATATATACACACACATACTCATTCATACAAAAAAATCCCAAGCTTTTTTGTGGGTGTCTACTGACATTTTCTACTGGTTCCACACATGGAGCTGTGATTTAATTGAAAACTCCTACTCAGGCAGTGTGAGGAAATCTATTACAGATTTTAAACTGCCAAGTACAACAAGATTTTGAAATGAATGCTAGACAAACATAGCAGAAAATGGGAATTTTAAGTAAAATAGGCTATCAGTCTGTGTGCTGTAAGAGTGCATCACATGCCATCTCAGGTCAAAAAAAAATACTAATTCAAGAGAATCCTTACACTGTCCCACTGGGTGCACACTTTTTTCCCAGATGTTTTAAGAAGGCAAGCAATATAAAGCAGATATGCACCCAACAACAAAAAACATCCAGGTCACTTAGAGGATAAGATGATTATGATCATGATATTTTCAATAAATAAATCTGAAAAAATAATAACAACAGAAGAATGAACATAAGAGTTATTTAGAATCTATCAATATTTATTTTAAAAACGGTATTTGTACTTTTAGTTTTACAGAGGACCTTAGCTTTTAAACATAGAAAATATTCAGGCATTCATGTACTTCTCAATAAAAGAAACTAATTTACTTGTTTGTTTATAAATATTCAATACTCACTTTGCTGTTCCAACATTTTGCATCTTCCTGGATTTCTGCTTTTTGCTTCACTGACTCCTCAAGGTGTTTTTCATCCCTTATAATCTTCTCCTCTGTTCCTTTTAAGTTCATACAGTATTCGGTCCAAATAAATTCAGAATGCCTTAACTCATTCCTAATAGATATACACGCAAAGTGAATCCATCTATTTGGAAATATTCCAACATAGTCCCTCTCCATAAAGGAAAATGTAAAGCAGATCTGAATTAGTAAAGATTTATTTTGATTCTCTACTATGTTTCTTGAACAGGTATGCATGAAGGAATTTTAGAATATCTGCCCTGGCAGGTTCATGCAATTTCAGCCAGATATCAAAACTACTCATGCTGCCAGTTCACTTGCACTTAAACAGCCTGCCAACATTCCAGCTTCCAGTCGGACCTCTCAACAGGTGTTGTAGTTAAGCACAACACTTTGTTTCATACCTCACACATTAATTAAACAAAATAGGAGTCAACTTCTTTCTCTGCTAGTGGCTGAACCTAGTCCAGGGCCATCTTCACTTAACCAGTCCTCTGCACTGTCATCTTGTGGACAAATGTCATTTATGAAGTGTATTTTTTTACTGACATCAATCCTTCATGTAAAAAGCAACCTGCAGACAGCAGACAAGGTCAAAGGAGGGGAGAATGACTTGACACTCACTCTGAATAGCAGATTTATCAGCGTTAGAAGAAGGAAAACTGGCCATAATTACAGAAAGAGGTAATAACTAAAACAATCATCAGGAAAGCACTTCATGAGACACTGCCAGGCCTTGTCACAGAGTGTGCACAGCCCTTTTGTTACAGCTGGGTATGAGAATGGATTTGGTGAAAGCCAGAAGAAATAGAGGGACATCAGGTTAAAAAGTTACAGTGACTGCTAGTGCTTGTGCATTACTTTTATTATTGTTTCTGCAGGCATAAAAGGAGTTTCCCCCATTCTCCCCAGAGAATTATCTTGGTCAATAACATATTCCGAAGCATGCCTTAAATGGCAAAATAAATCCACTAAGACCAACAGTAGCTGATTTTAGAGACATCCACTGCCTTACAACCCAAATAAAATCTGAACAAGTTTTGCATATTTCAACACAGTAAAACAACAAAAAACAATAATGAAGAGACTTCATCACTAATTCAAGAGCCGTTCCTAACAGATTATTTGATAGGCACTCTTCCTTTATTTACTTCCAGGATTTCCATCTAGTGATGGGGAAAAGACATCTTGCAATGTCACATTCCATATGCCACAGAATGTATATAACGAGAGCATGAAACCTAACACTTTAAACACTTCTACCTTCTTAGGTCCCACCACTCATGAAAGCAACACACAAATGATACTTGAAATTATTCTAATGACAGACATATAATGGCATAGACTTTAATTTTCTCATATTGCCTATCACCTACAACTTTCTGAGTACAATCTCATGGAAAAAAACAGTGCTACCAGTCACAGCAAATATGTGTAAAAGTAACAGACTGTAATGTGCTCAATATTTCGAGTTTCATGCCATCTTCATCATTTTTTCACTGATGGCACTGAGCATAAAGAAAAGACTACCAACTGCAGAACAGTCTTTCAAGTCTGTGTCATCACAAATCTGTCTCTCTCGCACCTATCAATACCACAAGTTATTCTAGCGCTCCTCAGATGGCAGCTGAAGGGTCTATTTCCTCTCTAATGTAAGCATGACTTTTATTACCAGTCTAATAAATGGCTAGGGGGAAAAAAAAGTTACAGTAGGCAAAAAAAAAATAAATAAAATTCTTCACTGAGGTGTAGAAAAAATGTTTTCTACTTGACTTTTTCCCATAAAAGCTGATAATCCTAAAAACATTTGCATCATTAGCGTTTTTTGTTTAATTTACATTCACACAAACAAAACAGGTTGCAAGGTGCCCAACTGTAGCAACTAAGGCACAAATATCATTTTAAGGTGCCAAACGAGATTACTTCATTGGGTGAACGCAAAGCCTTATATAATGTTTCTCTACCTAGCTAGCAGTTACCCCAGTGAATTACCACTTCTAAAAATCCCACAGCTACAGTGATAATGTTATTAACTCACGGGTCTTGGTAAAGATTCCAAGGTCTCAATAACGTAGCAAGCATGAGAACACGGGCCGTTTGCTCTGTGCTTTTTTGCTGATATCGTGGGAATGCCAAGGCTTCGGCTGCTTGCCCTGGTATACATGCAACAGTGGAAACCTTTATGTCTGCACTCAACAGTCTACATCACTGTCTTGTATTATGAATGGGAAATTACTAGGTGACAGAGAAAGCACACATGGTATAATCATTTCAGTACAGATGATGAATTTCCATAAGTATTAGTAACCTATTGTCACTATCATAAGGATTTTACTTACATTGTGCCTTGTTTCAAAAGAAGAAAGAGTCCTTGTAAACCAGTTTTAATGCACTGCAAAACAAAGGCTTGTTACAGGAAAACATCACACTTCCTTTCTTGCACATGAACCGAACTCCAGAGCCCTTATTTCCACCAAGACTGCAAAAGCAAAACAGAAAAATTGACCACATTGCCCTACAACTGCTAAGCAAGCTGACAGCTGTAACACAGTGACAGAATTCTAAGTGAAATGAACAAAATCCTGCATAAAAGACATATAAAAGTTAAATAGAAGGTGAGATGAAAAACACTGATACTCTCAAAATCCAATATCTGATGCTTTGATGCCTTGACAGATGCTCTGAAAGGCCAAAGAGTGGTGAAATTAAAAGTGTATATAATATGATTACATTTAATAAGGCCAAAAAAGAACTGACAAACTCAAGACAAATTTCAAGACAAACTAAGTAACTGGGGAACACAAGAGCAGGTACCATTTAGTGTCCAAAGTCGAAAGAAGAATAAAATCAGAGATATTAAGTACATCTTAAAATTCTGAATTAACTGTATCAAACTGAGAAAGACATGTACAAACACAGACACTTGGAAAGTCTATGCAACATTTAGAATATTTAAAGAAGCTAAGGAGACGTCCCTGTTTCAAGTCATTGACATGGTTTGCACTGCCTTTCAACCCACTTCAGTAAAGCATATTACAGAAGTGAAAAGGAGTCACAGGACATCCTGGAAAGGTCCTAAAATACAAAAGACTTCCAAAAGCACATTGACAATTATGGAATTTGCTTTAGAAGACAGACAGGAAGAAGGAACAAGGTAAAAGTCCAAAGTCACGGGGGATACAGGCTAGTGAAGAAGGATCACAACACACAAGTATTTATCATTTTCAGAAGGCTGGTTGGCAAAGTCTCATGGGAGACAGTGCTTAAGGGCAAGGGAGCCCATGAGGGCTGGGAGCTCTTCAAAAAGGAGATCCTAGCGGCTCAGGAGAAAGCCATCCCCATGTTCCAAAAATAAAAGCAGGCAAGGGAAAAACCAGCTTGGTTGAACAGGGAGATCTTGAGTGATATCAAGAAGAGGAATGTTTATGGGCTCTGGAAGAGGGGACAGGCCTCTTGGGTGGACTACAGGAGGGAAGTGAGATTGTGTAGAGAAAAAATCAGAAGGGCTAAGGCTCAACTAGAAATCAGATTGGCAAAGTCGTTGAAAGATAAAAAAAAATCTTTCTATAAATATATAAATAATAAAAGGAGGACTAGGGAGACCATACAGTCCCTGTTGGACGCAGAAGGAACAACAGTGACAGGGGATGAGGAAAAGGCTGAGGTACTTAATGCCTTCTTTGCCTCGGTCTTTAATTGTAAAGAAAGTTGTTCCCTCTGTGTACAAACCCAGGAACTAGAGGAGCAAAATGAGGCTCCCATGGTCCAAGAGGAGGTGGTCAGAGCCTGGCTGGCCTGACTAGACACCCACAAGTCTATGGGGCAGGATGGGATTCACCTGAGGGTATTGAAGGAGCTTGCGGATGTGCTGGCCAAATCCCTTTCCATCATCTTCCAACAGTCCTGGAAGACTGGGGAAGTTCCACTGGACTGGAGGCTGGCTGATGTTGTGCCCATCTACAAGAAGGGTCACAGGGAGGATCCAGGGATCTACAGGTCTGTCAGTCTGACCTCAGTGCCAGGGAAAGTCATGGAACAGGTGATCTTGAGTGCTATCATGAAGCACATGCAAAAGAACCAGGAGATCAGGCCCAGTCAACACAAGTTTACAAAAGGCAGGTCTTGCAAAACTAACCTGATCGCCTTCTATGACAAAGTGACTCGGCTGCTGGACGAGGGAAAGGCTGTGGATGTATCTTCCTGGACTTCAGTAAAGCCTTTGACACAATTTCTCACAGCATTCTGCTACGGAAACTGTCAGCCTCTGGCCTGGACAGGCGCACACTCTCCTGAGTGGAAAACTGGTTGGATGGCCGGGCCCAGAGAGTGGTGGGAGATGGTGTTAAATCCAGCTGGAGGCCAGTTACAAGTGGGGTTCCCCAGGGCTCAGTGCTGGGTCCAGCCCTGTTCAATGTCTTTATCAATGACCTGGATGAAGGCATCGAGTGCTCCCTTAGCAAGTTTGCAGACGACACTAAGCTGGGTGGAAATGTCGATCTGCTGGAGGGTCGGGAGGCTCTGCAAAGGGATCTGAACAGGCTGGACCCCTGGGTAGAGTCCATTGGCATGAGGTTTAACACTGCCAAATGCCGGGTCCTGCACTTGGGGCACAACAACCCTGTGCAGTGCTACAGACTAGGAGAAGTCTGTCTAGAAAGCTGCCAGGAGGAGAAGGACCTGGGGGTGTTGGTTGGCAGCCAACTGAACATGAGCCAGCAGTGTGCCCAGGTGGCCAAGAAGGCCAATGGCATCTTGGCTTGGATCAGGAACGGCGTGACCAGCAGGTCCCGGGAGGTTCTTCTCCCTCTGTACTCGGCACTGGTGAGACCGCTCCTTGAATCCTGTGTTCAGTTCTGGGCCCCTCACCACAAGAAGGATGTTGAGGCTCTGGAGCGAGTCCAGAGAAGAGCAACAAAGCTGGTGAAGGGGCTGGAGAACAGGCCTTATGAGGAGCGACTGAGAGAGCTGGGGTTGTTAGCCTGAAGAAGAGGAGGCTGAGAGGAGACCTCATTGCTCTCCACAACCACCTGAAAGGAGGTTGTGGAGAGGAGGGAGCTGGCCTCTTCTCCCAAGTGACAGGGGACAGGACGAGAGGGAATGGCCACAAGCTCTGCCAGGGGAGATTTAGGCTGGACATTAGGAAAATATTTTTCACAGAAAGGGTCATTGGGCACTGGAACAGGCTGCCCAGGGAGGTGGCTGATTCACCTTCATGAGTGGACGAGGTGTTAAGGGGCATGGTTTAGTGTTTGATAGGAATGGTTGGACTCGATGATCCAGTGGGTCTCTTCCAACCTGGTTATTCTATGATTCTGTGATTCTATGATGCTTAGACTCCTTGTCTACAGCAATTTGCCTACAAGAGGTCAATAATGAATCACTGCTGACCACACTAGGAAAATATGAACTGATACAGAATGAAGTTTAATGGTAAGTATATGTAAATAATATTCTTCTAACTTTATTTATTCTGTCATTACAGATAAAATCACCTCCAGTAATGGATCACTATAACCATCATAAACAAATCTTCCCAGCAGATAGTAATTCAGACAAGTTGACAGAACACTAAATAGGCTAGCGAAACACTAAGCTGATTTGCAGAGCATCTGAATACATATTAATAAATCACATTACATTTTTGGTAATACTTCTTACTCAGGACCTGATCTTTCTCATAATTAAAATCAACATGAGGTTTGCAATGAACTTAACCAGTTATAGAATCAGAGTCCGTGCTGTCTGATTTCTCTCAGCTGGAACCCACGGGAAGAACTAATGAGTATTTGATCAGATCATCTCTATATACATATTTAAGCTATAATTAAAATTCCAAACATTGTGAAGACATTGTGAAGCCTGCATTCACAGGCTCATATCCATCAAAAGTAAGTATTATCTCCCACTCTTCACTCACTTTTTCCTTTGTTTAGACACATGTAGTGACTTTAATTGGAGAATCACATAGTAATTTCCAGAATTCACTACAGCTTTGACAAGTATTACTGAATTCTGGTCTCAGCTTTTGTATAATAAAATGCTTTGTGTTTAGCTGTATTTCTGACTATAGTTTTAATTTCCATATACTATTGTTTCCAGATCTCAAACTAGGCTCTGAAATGATAAAAAGTTAAGATTTAGATAATTAAACATAAGCATGTTGTATGTGAATCATTTTAATCTTAGAGGTAATAAAATATAAGTAGCATAAATACCTCTAAGTAGAGTGTCAAAATGATCCTGAAATCAAGAAAAACAAGACCAAGAAATTCACTGTAGAGGTTAGAATCAAAAGAGGAAGAAGTCAAACAACCTGTTAAAAGAGAAAAGTCAGATAGAGACATTTATTTCTCCAATATTGCTAAGCTATCCATCTTACCGAAAAATACATTTTTTTCTCCTACACTAACTCATCCTTACCTAGACATAGACTGTTTGAATGTCATTACCAGGGTACAGGCACTTTAGGAATGCAAGACTGTAACTTTTCAAGCAGCAACGTCACTTGAGTAAACATATCATACCCAGGACACCTCCTTCTCCCATAAAGCATAAACATATTACAGGAAGTGCTATGAACCTTCTTTAATTCTTCAGTTTAGTGCCAACAGCAGAGATCCACAGTGATATGGTATCCGAAAGATATTCCATCTAAATAACCTCCCTGCTGCTCTAGCTGACTGGCAAGCAGAGATCTCCCTTGATAAAGGATGTCAAAAGCACCAGCCACATTAGCCAAAGTAATGACTTTCCGAGGTTAGTATCTACCCTGAAATACACTGGCTTGCAAAAGTCAGTGTTACTTTGTGCTGCAGGCTTAACAACCTGTAAGACTGTGAAGGAAGCAGTAAGCACTCCTGTGGGACTGAAAAAGTTGCTTCAAGTTCTTGAGCACTAATCAGTTTTTGAAATGAAGTTGCTGAGATACTACAATCTAAAGAAACTGGAAATTGTACAACCAACTGCCATTATTTTAATCAAGTGAATCTCTTTACCATGACCTACTGATTATCATAAATGGTAAGCAAAACAACTACACTTATTAATTCCAATATTTCTTGAACAAAGAAAGGAAAAGAAAATCTAAAAACAGCAGAAAGCAGCTAGAGCACCTATGACCTCTTATTTATGTCCCTTCAAAGTGGGGATCAAAATACCTTACACCCAAATTCTACTGTGTGTCTCAGTTTAGTTTTTCATATATTACTGAAACAATCCATATACAAGCTAAAAATGATAACTATTCTTCCTATTTGATACCTCAGATAAAAAGATCACTCACAGTACCCTAAGCTCTCACAACTACTAGGTTATTAGAGAGTTTGGTGTTGGTCTTTATGGTAGACTAGTCTACAAAAGATATTTCACTGACAGAATGCAGTAATCACAATGGACTTGTGTATAAACATACTACTGGTTTTGGCTGGGATAGAGTTGATTTTCTCCTTCATAGGTCGTACGGGGCTACAGTTTGGATTTATGCTGGAAACAGTGTTGATAAGACAGGGATGTTTTAGTTACTGCTGAGCAGTGCTTGCACAGCATCAAGGACTTTCTTGTTTCTCATCTCACACCACCATCAGGCAGGCTGGGTGTACACAAGAAGTTCAGAGAAGACGGAGTCAGAACAGCTGACTCCAACTGACCAAAGGGATATTCTATACCATATGACATGACTCTCAGCAATAAAAGCCACAGGGAGGAAGGGGTTATTTCATTTGGAGTTATGGCACTTGTCTTTCCAAGTAACTATTATACCTGATGGAGCTGTGATTTCTTGGAGATGGCTGAACACCTGACTGCCAATAGTAAGTTTTGAATTAATTCCTTATTTCACTTTGCTTGTGTGTGCAGCTTTTGCTTTACCTATTAAATTGTCCTTATCTCAATTCACAAGTTGCCTTAGTTTTACTCTTCTGATTCTCCACCCCATTGTGCTTATGGGGAGTGAGTGGGCATCTGAGTGTGGCTCAGCTGCCTACTGGTGTAAAGCATGACAATAACTGCTTACTTTCTGTCTTTTTTAGAAATTCAGGCAGCGTGCTGCTGGTCTGTAAACATGCAAAATCTCAAGTATATTTCTCTTAGTAACAATTTCTAGAGCTCGATGTTTCCTTGACAAAGATGGGTTGACATGTGGCATAAGATTCTTAGATACATACTGATAAGAATCATCTCTGACAAACAGACTTTCACTGAGCATAAGTGAATAGCAGCTCTTATATATTATGTCTGTTCTGGAGTAACTCTTGTAGTTCACAGTCATATTTGTATGCATAGGGAAAGACTGACACCCAGTTCTAGAATCATCCCATTATGCAGCAGATACCAATGTATCTAGCAGATACAGACATCAAATCTTTGAGGGACCTGACTCTACTGCCAGGAACTTTGTGAAGTCTAAATTCCACTGTCAGTCCAGTAAACATAATCCTCCCCTAGAAATGATCAGGAAGTATTTCGTGTTTGTAGTACTTTCTACTAGCTGAATGGTTCAGTGTATGGAAACAGACATCTGCAATAAAAGAACTAGAGTGTCTTAATTTTGAAGAGACAGAGTGATTGTAGAAGAGATAGGGCACTAACCTGAGATGATACATAGATCTTTAGAAAACATACACCCTTCTAAACCCCTGATTTTGTTAAAAATTAAGGAATTCTGTAACTAGAAACTTCTCTTCAGCTCTGTAGTTGCTCCTGTACTGCTCTTAGGTAGACAAATGAAGCCACCTCTATCATGAATTCTCATAAGAATGATCCTTGAAATGAAACAGGGAACGGGAGTTAGATGGGATGGTCACTGGCAGTGGCTTTGCTGGACTGGAAAGTAGCATCTACTGAAACGAGGTTACTAAGGACGTGATATTGCACATATATCTCAGACATTAATATCAGCCTTGCCGCCTTGAGTGAAGCATCAGTGAACATCACAGGTTTACAGATGCTACTGTACATCAGGCACTTTCTAACATCGACTCTCTATAACAGCCAAACAGTACTCAGACAATAGATAGCACAACAACATAGCATTAAATTCCTAGTGAATCTAGGTAAGTCTGAATGGACATGATGGAACAAATTTGATGACTTACTACAAAATGCATAAACCCAATAATTGCTATGTACAGTTTTTTAAATACCTGGTATTTGAAGAACAGTCTCTTTCACATGGGCACATCGCAGAAACATCTGTTACTGCCAGTAAGGTTACCTCAAAAATGTACTGATTTCAGGTATGCCTGTAAGGTTCTCTCTTCTTGAGTGAAGAAGATTCACTGTGTCTCTTGCTACTTCACCAAATACGACCTGGCAACTAGCTGTAGGCTTATGCAGCGAAGCCAAGTGCAGTCTCCTACCCAGCATGAAAGTACTTGGTATTCTTGTTCTTTGGCATAGTTATTTTTGGTGTTGACTTTTTGTCTTTATGTTCAGTGACAGAAAGGAAAAATTACCTGTCAGTGACTGGCCTACTATTACTAGGGTTCCCCTTAGTAATTCAGGGGCTAATAACCTCACAAGAACTTACAGCGAGGACTACGACACAAGTCATGGCCATACAGAAGCTACCTTGCAATCCAATTAAGTTACAATAATTTTGTTTGTTTGCTGAACAAAAGAAAGATGAGGTATTTTGATAAGTTCAAAAGTATGTGTTGCTGGCTAGAATTGTTCTTATTAATATTCAAGTTCAAAATTAAGTTATAACTATGGTACTAAGATAAGTGCTGACATTTAATGCAAGTCATCTAAGCAATACATAAGAATAATAGCAAAAATTTCTTTCAGAGAGATTGAAAATTCATTAGTAAGTAAAATATGGTAAAAATGATGTGCTTTAGGAGTCTATTAAAGGAACTTTGAATTTGGGTATATTTCTGGACATCATCCCTTCCTTATTCTGCTAGTGCAAGATAAGGCAAACAAAGCAAATACTTATCTTACATATATTCTTATTATTTTTTATTTTAAAAAATCAGAATTTAAAATTATTTTTAAAAGCAATTTTTCAATAGCTTGATTGTCATTATTAAAACTAACAGGACATTATACTATATTGAATAGCTCTTACTTGTATTGATGCAGCAGCATCTCAGCATAATTTTCTCATACATAGATTTTATTGCCCTTTCAGCTTTTTCATCGATTCTTTTCATTGTCTTTTGGATTTCTATGAGTTCACAATGAACATCACTATGTAAGAAAATAAAACAAGTTTTCTGAAAGATGTTATAAAAAATCACGCATAATGCTTAAAATTAAAAATCATTTCAAGATTTGTTGCAGTTTAAAAACTGGAGTTTAAAATTGAACTTGTACTTTGTGATGTCATACAACTTAACAACAAATCCTGCATGGTCGGCAATAGATTCAATACTAGTGAAAGAGACAGAATACGTGTTGTAAAATTGCATGACATAAAGAAATGCCAGCAAGAAGGCTTTCATTCAAGTTACAAAACTTTGACATTATTATGAAAAGGTGACTACTTCCATGGGAAGATAGTGACCTCTGGAGCAGAAAGAAAGAAATAATGTTGAAAGAAGCCACTGAGGTTTCACTCAATAATCTCACAGAATCATTACTTAAACATCTCCTAGAGGATGTGTAAGCCCTGCAGTCACTTATGTGAAAAAAGGGGCCGGAGACAATGCAGACAATGACTTAAACAGTGTTGGAATACTTAGTTCCTAACCACTCTCAAATAGAGATATGCACTTCTACTGCCTCTCCTTTTTAAAATATCACAAATGTAATCAAATAACATGATAGAAAATCTTTATTATAACCTAGCACTTCACTGCTCAAACTAGTTCCCCAGATATTAAAAGCTAGAGATTCAAAATTAAACAATTGATTTAACTGCAAAGAAAATTAAGCATCAACTGCTTTTTTAAAGCCATGGGAGGGAAAAAAAAAACCCCATAAGTAACAAACAGCATATAAATTAGAGTACTATAGAAATAATAAATAATTTGGCAATTAGAAATTTTGTGGAAATGAAATATATAAATAAGTTATAGCAACATCCAATCTACCTTCTTATCATATGTAGTGCTGCTTTCTTGAAAGAAGGAAAAATAACATCAGAAAAAAGGTATTTATTTAAAGCAGTCTGCAAAAAATATTTTAAATCTACTTACTGAGATGTATTTTAGTATATCTCAATATTTTACTGGCATACAATGTATTTTAAGGCATTAAAAATAAAAAGGCATATAAAATAAAACCCAAAATAACCAACTTGATTTTTAATTAGCCAATACTTTGAATGTATCTCCTAACACAATAGAACTGTAAGCTATTTCACAGATCAGAACTACTTCATAATAATTCTCATATTATCTGTGCAATAGGCACATAACTTTTTAATTTTAAAAGTATTCTGACATGACTGTTGAGTCCTCAAAATATGACTTCAAATTAAAACAGACTAAAATTAGCAATATTTATTAAGAATCACCTAAAAACAAGACTATTTTTAGATTGTAACTACCTTGAAAAAAGAGATTAATCTCTAAATTTGTACTTAAAGGTTACCATAGCAAATATATATATAAACCACAATAATTAGTATTAAAATCTGTATTTGAAGTAAAACAGCATCCTTCCCTTTGTAGACATCAGTCTTAAGCTGCCTACAACTTTGTTACACTTTGATTACTCAGCCTGATATTATCCACATTGGGCATTTCTTATCAAGAAATAATAAATTATTATCAATATTATTATTAATAAATACTATTAACAAATAAATTAAGAAAAATATACATCAACACTTAACAATAATTAAATCTTGCAAACATTTTTTTGACAGCTTCTACCATACAGCTATCTCCATATTCTGGAACAAATGCTGCTGTCTGTGAGAAACCTGAGAAGAATCTATGCAAATATCAGATATGTGCCTTCTACATTTCCTTTGAAAAATCCCTCATGAAAACAACTTACAAAGTTAGAGTTATATTCGATACATGCTTAAGAGACTTTTATCAATGGCCAACAGCAATTTCCTTCCTGGATTCATTCTGCTCTGAGCGCCTGTATGTAGCTGTATGGACACACAATTCACAGTCTTTGTGCACAAAATTTATACCAGACTTTGGTACTTCCAAAAGACTGCTGTTCGGTAAAAAAAAAAAAGGATATGCACCTGTGTAGTGGAGAGGTTCTAAAAGAAACATCTTAGTATTGTCGGTATGCACCTCTTCACAAGCCTGTAATGCATCCTTCACAGCTTCAGTCTCTAGATTCAGCTTTTCTTCCAGCAGAGGGCTGTGTTTCTTCATGAAGTCTATATCCTCCTGAATCTTTCTGCTGACTGTTTCTGTCTAAGTATTTGGGTTTGTACTTGTCATAGCTGATGCCTTTTACGATCAAAATGCCATTGTAGCTCCAAGGTATCTTGAATACACATTTCATATTCTATTAAAAAGATAATTAGCATAACCAAATGTGAGTACTTGAATGACATCATGAACACCTAGCGAGATTAGGAAATACATTGTCATAATACTGAGACTTGCAAAATTTTGCTGTACACTACTTTGAAGGCCAGAGGACGACTTTGGCTACAAAAGACTTCGCCAAATACTGCATTAGCAGTGGAACTGGTTTTAAACTCACATTTAACCCTAGTAGGTCATTCAAGCAAGTCTTCAGAGTAAAGGGTGATTGTGTTTTTATGGAGGAAATTAAAAATCTAGCCTTAAGGCATATCTAGAGGAGGCTGCTGTAACACAAGAACAGCTCTGCTGAGCTTCCTAATCTCCAGCAAAAGATAATGTGGATGCAGAGGAAGAACAGGGCAAGTATATAACCCACAGATCGCACATGCTCCTAATATGCCAACTATTTTCAGTCCACGGACACTTTCTGAACTAATTGTGTCTTCAAGAAAGCTAAACTAAAGATACACACTCAAAGCCAACAGATAAAACATATTCATGTTGCCACACAGAAGCGTGTCAGTCTCAATTCAATTTAGCTTGCTGCATTTACTTTGCTGACTTTGGCACGTTTCCTATTAGTCTTTACAAGAAAATACGTGACTAGACCATTGGTCACCGAATGAAAACACGTATTTAATTTGCTCAGAAACAAAAGGCTTATTAGAGATGTTGTCCTGCAGCAGCTAATGTTCTATATGGAAAAATAACTGATATGAAACTAGGGGAAGTAAAGTAAGATTACCAGATAAGAAAAAACCTGAAAATGTCTCAAGAGCAGTAAATGCTGCCATAAATTTGAGAGACGGAAGCACATTTTAATGAAAAAAAGCTCTCTAGCTCTGAGAAGTAGCTGTGGAATATTCAATGCAGGTTCTTAACAGATGATAAATTTTGCTGTGTTTACACAATGTAAATCACAAATTTACAGAATTATTATTTCACTGGTACTAAAAGTTAAAGAGACATTGTATGAATAAGTGGCTTTTCTACATTATACAAAGTGATACCTAACAGTAAGATGAATAAAATGTGGTTTACATTAGATTTTGTTTCTATTTCAGAGAAGGTAATTTCTAAAGGTTATGTCACTGCAATTACCTGAGTGTGGTACAGGACATAGGTGCATCAGAAGTTAGCAATGTGGAATTCAAGGGAACTCTGACAAAAGGACAGGATGTAGTGTCTATTCCAAATGGATCACGTAAACTTTTAATTAAAAATCTCCTCTAGATTACGGATAATTACAAGATCTGTAAGGGTCTCTCCCTTTATGCTAAATTCCATTTTAGCATATTTTTTGTCTTATAGATAATACCATGAGAAGTTATAATCTAAGAATATATACTATTATACTATACTATGTGAAGTTATGATGTAAAATATATGAAAGTTATAAATTACAAATTTACTCCAAGGGCACAATTTCATATTGACATAGACCAGTGACAGGAGATGAGTTGATTGATTGTCACAGCCAAACTGCCTGCTGGTTTAATTTGCCTTTGCTTTTTTTAAATATTGTATCATTGCATATATTAACAGAATTGAAAATGTATCAATTACATTCCACTCTTCCAAAATTTCAGTATTTACAGAGAATGCTAAAACCAACAGGAATGAATAGCAACACACAAAAAATATTTACAGCTCCAACACTGTATCATCAAGAAGTTGAAATCCTAAAATACTGTGCTAAAGAATGAAGATAATATTATATTATCAACTTTCTCTTCGTGCAGTCCTTTGCTTCTGTAAAACTGACCTTTCAATTGCCAGAGAATTTTCTCTTGAAAGCAGTTTCCTCAATGAATTTTAATTCTCATTCTTTATTCAATCCTGTCTTCTGTTTTCAAGGCGTCGTAGATTGTCTTTCTATGGCAATTGCTTTAAAGGAAAACAGTTTCTGCAAACTGGTAACACCTTAACACAGGTTTATATTTTCCAAGTCAAGAGTTAGTCATTAGGTAAAATAAACAAACATACAATATATACATTATTATCATTCAGTTACGGATGTGCAATGTTTGACATTTTGCCTTCCCAAGGGGAAGAAAAAAAAAAGAAAAAGAGAGAGAAAGCATTTAGAGCTAATTGAATCTTGGCTTCCCTCCATTATACAATGATTTTTCACTCAGTATTTACCCATCACAGTTATGGAAGACTCTTGCACTGTCACCGCACTCTGGATAGTGAGGTATTTGTTGAAGATATCAGGATGACGTGCACCAGGACAAGCACTAGAGTACCAACTGTGTACTTTATTAAAGATTATCACATTTTTTTTTTCTCAAAACAAATTTACTCTTATTTGTGGTTTAATCTATGGCTTAATTCAAATACAGTTTCTTATAATCCTGTTTAGCTACTCATTCCTTGCTCCAAACTGAGCACTGATTTTCATCTTAAAAGTGTCTTGTCTACTCTTACGCTATTTCTGAAACAATGTTGAAAACTCCTTATCACTTTCCATATGTTTTTTTTCTGGAATCTTAGTCCTACTATAGTAAACACAACAACAGTCATATATAACAGCTGAAGTGCATTTACACTAATGCACGCAGTATGGGAAACAAGAAGGAGGAGCTGGAAGCTGTGGTAGGGCAAGGAAACTATGATGTCGTTGCCATTGCGGAGACGTGGTGGGATGACTCGTACAACTGGAGCGTACCCATGGTGGGGTATAAACTCTTCAGGAAGGGCAGAAGAGGAGGCTGGGTAGCCCTCTATGTTAGAGAGGGCATTGATACCCTCGAACTGGACTACGGTCAGGATGGGACTGAGTGCCTGTGGGTGAAAATCAGAGGAGCCCATGGGCAGGAAGGTATTGTGATGGGAGTCTGCTATAGACCACCCAGCCAAGAAAAAGCAGCTGATGAGCTCTTCTACAAACAACTGAGTGTAGTCTCAAAATTGCTACCTCTAGTCCTTATGGGAGACTTCAATTTCCCAGATATAGGCTGGGAGTAGAATACAGCAGAAAGGAAGCAGTCCCGGAGGTTCCTGGAGTGTGTGGAAGACAATTTCCTCACACAGCTGGTGAGCGAACCAACAAAGGACGGTGCCCTCCTGGACCTGCTGTTTGTGAACAGAGAAGGACTGGTGGGGGATGTGAAGGTTGGAGGACGCTTGGGGCAAAGCGATCATGAGATGATAGAGTTCTCAGTGCAGGGTAAAATGAAGAAAGAGGTTAGCAGAACAGTCGCCCTCAACTTTCAGAGAGCAGACTTTGGGCTGCTCAGAAGGCTGGTCGGAAAAGTCCCATGGGAGGCGCTCCTTGAGGGCAAAGGTGTCCATGAGGGCTGGGCGCTCTTCAAGAAGGAACTCCTAGCAGCTCAGGAGAAAGCCGTCCCCAAGTTCAGGAAAAGTAGCCGGCAGGGTAAGAAACCAGCATGGTTGAGTAGGGAGGTCCTAAGAGACATCAATAGGAAGAGGAAGGTCTACGACCTCTGGAGGAAGGGGCAGGCATCCTGGGTGGACTATAGGGAGGAAGTGAGAACGTGCAGGGAAAAAGTCAGGAGGGCTAAGGCCCAACTAGAAATGCGATTGGCCAAGACTGTGAAAGACAACAAAAAGTCTTTCTACAAATACATCAACAGCAAAAGGAGGGCTAGGGAGAATCTCCAGTCCCTAGTAGATGCAGAGGGAACAACAGTAACAGGGGACGAAGACAATGCTGAAGTGCTCAATGCCTACTTTGCCTCAGTCTTTAACAGTAAGGAAAATTGTTCCCTCTGTGCACAACCCCAAGGGTTGGATGAGAAGTTTGAGATTCCCAAGGTCCAAGAGGAGGTGATTAGAGACTTGCTTGCCCAGCTAGATGCCCACAAGTCTATGGGGCCGGATGGAGTCCACGCAAATGTTTTGAGGGAACTGGCGGATGTGCTGCCCAAACCCCTTTCCATCATCTTCCAACAGTCCTGGATGACTGGGGAGGTTCCGCTGGACTGGAGGTTGGCTGATGTCGTGCCCATCTATAAGAAGGGGCGCAGGGAGGATCCGGGGAACTAGAGGCCTGTCAGCCTGACCTCGGTACCAGGGAAAGTCATGGAGCGGGTGATCTTGAGTGCGATCATGAAGCACTTGCAAGAGAACCAGGTGATCAGGCCCAGTCAACACGGGTTCATGAAAGGCAGGTCTTGCCAGAGTAATCTGATCACCTTCTATGACCAAGTGACTAAACTCTTGGATGAGGGAAAGGCTGTGGATGTGGTCTTCCTGGACTTTAGTAAAGCTTTTGATACAGTTTCTCACAGCATTCTGCTTCGGAAACTGTCGGCCTCTGGCCTGGACGGGTGCACACTCTCCTGGGTGAAAAACTGGTTGAATGACCGGGCCCAGAGGGTGGTGGTAAATGGAGTTAAATCCAGCTGGAGGCCAGTGACAAGTGGGGTTCCCCAGGGCTCAGTCCTGGGTCCAGTCCTGTTCAATGTCTTTATCAACGACCTGGATGAAGGCATTGAGTGCTCCCTTAGCAAGTTTGCAGATGACAACAAGCTGGGTGGAAGTGTCGATCTGCTGGAGGGTCGGGAGGCTCTGCAAAGGGATCTGAACAGGCTGGACCGCTGGGCAGAGACCAATGGCATGAGGTTTAACAAGGCCAAATGCCGGGTCCTGCACTTGGGCCACAACAACCCTAAGCAGAGGTACAGACTAGGAGAAGCCTGGCTGGAAAGCTGCCAGGAGGAGAAGGACCTGGGGGTGTTGGTTGGCAGCCAACTGAACATGAGCCAGCAGTGTGCCCAGGTGGCCAAGAAGGCCAATGGCATCCTGGCTTGTATCAGAAACGGCGTGACCAGCAGGTCCAGGGAGGTTATTCTCCCTCTGTACTCGGCACTGGTGAGACCGCACCTCGAGTACTGTGTTCAGTTCTGGGCCCCTCACCACAAGAGGGATATTGTGGCTCTGGAGCGAGTCCAGAGAAGAGCAACAAAGCTGGTGAAGGGGCTGGAGAACAAATCTTATGAGATGCAACTGGGAGAGCTGGGGTTGTTTAGCCTGGAGAAGAGGAGGCTGAGGGGAGACCTTATTACTCTCCACAACTACCTGAAGGGAGGTTGTGGAGAGGAGGGAGCTGGCCTCTTCTCCCAAGTGACAGGGGACAGGACGAGAGGGAATGGCCTCAAGCTCTGCCAGGGGAGATTTAGGCTTGAGATTAGGAAAAAATTCTTCACGGAGAGGGTGGTTAGGCATTGGAACAGTCTGCCCAGGGAGGCGGTTTAATCACCGTCCCTGGAGGTGATTAAGGTTAGGGTGGATGAGGTACTTAGGGGCATGATTTAGGGATTGGTGGGAATGGTTGGACTCGACGATCCAGTGGGTCTCTTCCAACCTGGTTATTCTGTGATTCTGTGAATAATTGTTATACTTGGTAATTAATAAACTGAAAAATAACAACTATTCTTAGTTTCAATACCAATACCTTTTTGCATGGCTGTGGGGAGCTGCTGAGGTCTCCAAAGTGACATACAATCAATTTTCATCCCAATCTTTTTCCTCCATGCTTTTTCTTCCTCCTTACAACCACCCTTCAGCTGCTTAATTAGTTCAGTAGCTTCCAATAACAAAGCATATGTTTCCTGCTTCAAGGTTAATGCCTTGCCATATTTAAAAATACATGAAAAAACATACCTTTATGAAAGCTTAATCACATGCTTTCTATTAAAGCTTCATTCTCAACACAAAGTTGTCATGTTCACATGTATCGCAGTAAGTACAACTGGTTACACTGCTGTCTTTAAGAATAGATTATAATTACTTTTTATGAAGGCTTAAACATACACTCTTTATTCAAGCTTCTTTCTCAATATAAAGCTAGCCTCCTCACATCCCTCAAGACAAGCACAACTGGTTACAAATAAAACTTTCCTGTTCAACAGCATTTTCCTCCAGCTTATTTCCAACACAGAACACAATAAAAATGTATTAATATAGATGGTACAAAATTTTCATCTTTGCTTCATTGTTTAGATAAGTAATCATCTAATTAATACTACAAGATCCTAATTATCTCAGTTTTTTAAAGAGTACTTATTTCTTTTTTTTTCCTAAGCAACTTTCAATGACTTCATTAAAGTCTTTGGAGTTCTAACAATATTCAGTATAAAATCCCAACAGCACTGTTTTAGTCACCATACACAGAAATCATCAACATTTCATTTCACAAAATCATCAAAAATGTCACAGTTATTTGTTTTCATAAAAGATTCTTTGAGGCCATCATCCATTATCCTGATCTATAAAAACAGAAACTTATGTAAGCTGCAGGGCCCAAGAAATTTTCATTTTGATTCCAAAGTCAATAATTCCCTAAATTATTTTGATTAAAAACTGTAAGCATTGAATAGAAGGACAACTGTAGTATGTAAAATCTGGAGGGAAATTTTTGCTTCACTGCCATCAACAGAGATTTTATCACACAATTTACTGCAGACAGGATCGCCTCAGGCTAGTAGTACTTAAAAGACTGCACATTGGCTTAAAAAAATTGCACAGAAATCCTTTAATATTTAAAACTTAATTAAAAAATGTATAATATTAGTAAAGATGCAAACTATAAAAAAAACAGAACTCTATGTTGGGAGTACATTAGGAATACCCTGTAACTGCAATGCAGTTATTTGTTTTACAGAAATTATATGAAAAAAATGCGTGGCATTTCCAACAACCAACATAACTAGTTTAGCTGGTTCAAATCCTAGATGGGTTAAAATACAGTATGAATCCAAATACAGAAATGTAAATGATCTTCTTGCAAACAGCATGATTCAATAGAACTTAATATAACATTTAAAATGTACGTTTCTTTCAGCTTGACAGATGAATCACACATTTCAAAGACTATGCACATCATTTATATAAGTCACAGAGCAGGCAACAAGCAACTATTACCACAAATGCTAAGCATGTAATAAATGAGAATAAGTAACTTTTGCCAGTAAGATTGAGTATTATAAAATATTTTTACCTTAACAAGAAATATCAACTTCTTTAAAATCCAGTTTAGCGGATAATGACAACCAGATATCTTCAATAGGTTCAACACTAACCTGTTTTGTTATCCTGTCGTAACAAATTCTAGACTGAATTTAAATTAAGTAAATATTGCTTTCACTAGGACAAAAATTACACGTTTAAATGCTCACTAGTTAAATGGAATAACGTTAAAAAATACTGCAAGTCATGGAGCAGAATTATTAATTATACAATTCCCATATAAATGCTTCTCTCATATTTCTTTACAGATATACACATTTCTTTATATGTACTTACACAGATCCTCAGTTTTGCTGAAGGGTATGCCAAGGAGAAACTGTTGTAGAAAAGCTGTTACTCTTTCCAAGTTCTGAAGGTAGAGGAGCGATATATGCTATACTTTCCAGACTCTTCCAAGCAGCAGAAGAATTTAGTGCTATATCTGCAGATGCAGATACATTGCCGTTGCAGGTCAGATATACTTTGAGATCTATCAGTTTAAGGGAAGCCATCGCTTGAGGGTCAATAATGAAGAAAAAACGATCCTTTAGAGATTCAAAGGAAAAATTATCAAGACATAAGGCTTCATCAGTTTTCCAACAGACAAGCTTTTCAAATCTGGGAGACTCAAAATCAGAGATGAGAAGAGCTTGTTAAAATGAGATATTACAAATTTAACCCTCAATAGACAGAAGGAAAGAAGTAACAGTCAAAGAATACACAAGTACATCATAACCTTTGTGAACTTATGAGGCCCATTAGCCTACTGGAGTTGAGAACATGGGGATGAAGGATAACCATCACCCACTTATGTCCACATATGTGACTTAAAGACACATACAGGTCCCTCACATGCAGCTAAGACGAAATAAAATCTGCACAGCTTCACATCACACATACATGCAAAATGTAAATGTATATATTTGAAACAACTGCACAAAAGAAGTTCTTTTTCCACGAAGAAATAACAGACAAAAAGCCTATGTCAAAACCAGACTGAAATAAACACTACTAAAGACTTCCTAGAGCAACAGAAAATACATCAAAATACAGGGGAAAAAACCCAAAAATCTGTGCAGTAATGGAAAATAGTAAGAACTTGGATGGGAAAACTGAGACCTGATGATGGAAGAGATATCAGATACAGAAGCAGGACTTTGATACACGGGAATTAGATAAGTAGGCAAACACAAAATAACTCAATAGGTGTATCTGACATGAAGTAAAAATACACAGGAAAATACAGGGTTTGCTTAGCAAACAACTGGGTCAACAAGCTCAGTGCATGAGATACTTTCTGTTCTTCAAACTCCTCTTTTAATCTTTGTAACTAGAAGTACATCATAACATAGACTGCATTGTAAGTAATACAATTTAAAGCCATACATTCAGATTTCTTTTGTGTACTTTCTGAGTACTTGGTTCTGAAGTATAATTGCACTGCATTGTACTGTACTGTATCCTAGTCGTAGGAAACGTCTGAGTTCTTTAGAATATTTCAAAATAAATGTAGCCAATATATAACATTTAGGAAAAAAAACTGACATTAGTATTATGTTTTAGCTTTATGTTTTTAAATTATATTTTAAATTTATATTTACCATTACACTTTAAATTTATAAACTTTAACAACTCTATATATATTCGAGATATCTCCAGTGCAAAAAAAACCTTGTATTTTTTAATTTAGGAATTATATCCTGGTTTGATTTTCACAAGCATCAGTAGCTTAAAAGATACTTAGTTGCAAACACTACAGTGTAATTCAAGGCAATTTTATCATTCAAATATGTAAGAATTTTTTCAAGCTTGCAAACTACACTGAAAGCATAAAAATGATTTCATAAAAATCTAACAGTATGCAGTATAGGAAAACTGAGAAAGAAAAAAATAAACTGGGGGGAAGGGAGGGTGTCCTCTTCTTATTACTGTATGCGATGAAAAAAGTGACTGTTTCATTCAAATATTTTTAATTACTTTTCCCCTCCTTGTTTGCAGCCAAGCTGAAATGAGAGTAAATTTGTCTCTCCATGTAAATTCACAAAACTGTACACAGCATTTAGAGAACAGTATGGTCATAGTTAAGTGTGCAGAACGATTCAGAATGCTTATGCATCATGTTCCAACTCAAAACATAAAGCAATGGTAACCTAAAACAAGGACTCTTGCTCATATTTAGGTACCTGAGATAAATGCAACTGGCACAACTTCACAAGTATCAATAACTGAACAAGTGTTACCAACAGAAATTCATCACTTAGGTGGGTCCAGAGACCTGTGATCATCTTGAATCTTTGAAAAACACTGAACAGAATCACAGAATCACAGAATAACCAAGTTGGAAGAGACTCACTGGATCGTCAAGTCCAACCATTCCCACCAATCCCTAAATCATGCCCCTAAGTACCTCATCCACCCTCACCTTAATCACCTCCAGGGATGGTGATTCAACCACCTCCCTTGGCAAACCGTTCCAATGCCTAACCACCCTCTCCGTGAAGAATTTTTTCCTTATCTCAAGCCTAAATCTCCCCTGGCGGAGCTTGAGGCCATTCCCTCTCGTCCTGTCCCCTGTCACTTGGGAGAAGAGGCCAGCTCCCTCCTCTCCACAACCTCCCTTCAGGTAGTTGTGGAGAGTAATAAGGTCTCCCCTCAGCCTCCTCTTCTCCAGACTAAACAACCCCAGCTCTCTTAGTCGCTCCTCGTAAGACTTATTCTCCAGCCCCTTCACCAGCTTTGTTGCTCTTCTCTGGACTCGCTCCAGAGCCTCAACATCCTTCTTGTGGTGAGGGGCCCAGAACTGAACACAGTACTCGAGGTGCGGTCTCACCAGTGCTGAGTACAGAGGGAGAATAACCTCCCTGGACCTGCTGGTCACGCTGTTTCTGATCCAAGCCAAGATGCCATTGGCCTTCTTGGCCACCTGGGCACACTGCTGGCTCATGTTCAGTCGGCTGTCAACCAACACCCCCAGGTCCTTCTCCTCCTGGCAGCTTTCCAGCCAGGCTTCTCCTAGTCTGTACCTCTGCTTAGGGTTGTTGTGCCCCAGGTGCAGGACTCGGCATTTGGCCTTGTTAAACCTCATGCCGTTGGTCTCTGCCCAGCAGTCCAGCCTGTTCAGATCCCTTTGCAGAGCCTCCCGACCCTCCAGCAGATCGACACTTCCACCCAGCTTGTTGTCATCTGCAAACTTGCTAAGGGAGCACTCAATGCCTTCATCCAGGTCATTGATAAAGACATTAAACAGGACTGGACCCAGGACTGAGCCCTGGGGAACCCCACTTGTCACTGGCCTCCAGCTGGATTTAACTCCATTTACCACCACCCTCTGGGCCCGGTCATTCAACCAGTTTTTCACCCAGGAGAGTGTGCACCCGTCCAGGCCAGAGGCCGACAGTTTCCGAAGCAGAATGGTGTGAGAAACTGTATCAAAGGCTTTACTAAAGTCCAGGAAGACCACATCCACAGCCTTTCCCTCATCCAAGAGTTTAGTCACTTGGTCATAGAAGGTGATCAGATTACTCTGGCAAGACCTGCCTTTCATGAACCCGTGTTGACTGGGCCTGATCACCCGGTTCTCTTGCAAGTGCTTCTTGATAGCACTCAGGATCACCCGCTCCATGACTTTCCCCGGTACCGAGGTCAGACTGACAGGCCTGTAGTTCCCCGGATCCTCCCTGTGACCCTTCTTATAGATGGGCACCACATCAGCCAACCTCCAGTCCAGCAGAAGGAAAGCTATGAGCAATTCTACATAAAGACTTTTAATTTTCTGAACAACTAGATCCTGCAGACACAAAAATGCTTACTTTAGATGCATCTACATTACAGAAGACCTTGGTAAAGTCTAAAGTTCACAGAGCAGGCTTTACAAAGTCTCTGCTGACATTTCCTGACATTAAATCAAATGCATTATTTTGTATGATTTGTATGATTCTGTATGAATGTTTCTTACTAGTTTTTTCTCGTCCTCAAACACTTAATCATACCACAAAAGCAACACATAAATGCCATTATACATTTCAGATGTTGTACACTTTTTCTGATTTCAAGCAAAAAGCATATTAGGCCACTGAATCTTGTATTATAAGAGGAACTAATTAGCGTACATGCAGAAGAATATTTTTAACATTTTAAAATAATTATAAAGTTTTTGAATTCCTAAAAGAGATACTTCTCCAGATGGTTGGCAATAAAATCCATTTTTTGTACATACATATTGTGTATTACTCAATTTTGTAGAGCGATTTTCAAAAATCCTTTAACATTGTCGATTCTATTTTGACTAACCTCTGTACTTTGTTTTTAATCTCAGAAGTACAGCAGAGAGCCTGTCTAAACTACACATGCTTTTTCATTATTAGGGCTGTGTTTACAACAGTAAATTACACATGGCCAGAGAAGTTTTCCGCACTTAATTGTTCCTAAATCTTATTGGTACAACCTGCAGT
The DNA here is from genome assembly GCA_033459285.1 of Clamator glandarius. Taxonomy (NCBI): domain Eukaryota; kingdom Metazoa; phylum Chordata; class Aves; order Cuculiformes; family Cuculidae; genus Clamator; species Clamator glandarius. The sequence goes on from JAUNZM010000105.1 coordinate 5,230,646, forward strand.
AAGGGACATCACCACAAGCACAGCTCAGGAACTAGAAAGGGTCAGGGAACATTCCTCAATAGCAGTGTGTATAATGTCTGTCCTGTTTTGGAGGATAAAAATTGAACGGCACAGACGTGAGGTTTTTCGTGTCAACTAGACACATTTCTGGTTGTATTTTACTTACTAGCAGAGGTTTAAATAAACCAATATGCGGACAAGTAAAATCCAAACTCCCTATATTTGTAGTAGACATATGCCTAATTTTGATTCTTGAGAGCATTAATGAAAAAGTCTTACTACAGCAACATCACCTTCTCTTCTCTTAACTCACAGTTATAATGATATCATCATTTAGAAATCTCAGATTATTTTGACTCTCTGTATATGAAGTGACAGGAACTTAGAAGAGATGTGGAAAATATGCACAAGACTCACACAAACATATTAAGATACCATTAAAATAAACAAACACCTGGACATGACAATGCATATCCATTTAATTCATGCATATTGATGTCAAAACTGTGACATACAAATAATTTCACTGTTCTTATGTTATTTTAAATAAAGGTGAAACAGGCAATATAAAACTTCCTGTCAAATTAATGTGTATACTGTAAATCAAGATATAACTGTAGTTCATGCATCCTGCATTCTTCTATTATCTATGCTGTAGTTGTAGAAATCTCCCTGCAGAGTATTTAACAGCGTTTGTGGAATACTGATATAAGATATTTTTCCTGATGTGCTGCTATGACAACATTACTGTTGGTACTAGAGATAAATTATTTAAATATAGCTTGTCTGTACAAGCAGCGATGAGATCTTCTTGCTGCAATGTAGACATATGCAAAATTTATTAGCATTTGGAAAACACTTCTCCAGTAAAAGGAATAATTTAAATTGTACTAATCATGTTCTCAAATAAGTTAATGGGAAGATTTTACTATACTTGAAAATAGCATATATTGTATTTTTTCTTCATCTACCTACCTGGTTTTTCAGTTTCCCCTAATTCTTGTTTTTAGTCACACAAAAACTATATTGGCATGAAAATACTATATAATGCTAAAGAAAGAACTGTAACATTTTCAAATTTATGTCTCAATCTCAGAGCAAAGAAACTTTTTAATCATGGAATTGTTAAGTGAGGAAAAAAAATTTGCTTACTAAAAATGACAGAAAATGGAACACTGCTCAGTTTGACTATCTAGTCAAGATTAGTATCAAAAACTATTTTGCAGACAATTGATACCATTGAAGTAACTTAATTCTGTGCATCTGCATTGTTATGTATGAATTTACTAATCTTTATGATACATTGATGACATTATGATATTGTGGTATATTGATTTTAATATGCTACTTTGATTTGCCAAAATTTTTAAGTAGATGAAAACCACATCATGACAAGTAAACGAACCACTTTGGCATTATTTTGGACAGGATATATGATACAAAGTTAAATTTATATAAAAATGAACATAGTAATCCTATTTATAAAATATTCCTGTTCCTATAAAGATAAAAAGCACTTGGTCATTTTCAAACATAAATGTACCTGTTGAAAGCACTTCTCCATCTTTGATTCCAGCTCCTGAATAGTTTTGATGAATAGCTTTGTTAATACGGGTAATAGAGAGCACAATTATGTTGCCTTCTGATGATCCATTCATGCAGAAAAAGAAAGAGAATACAGAAGGCTGCTAAACTTCATGTATGGACTGATATCAGATTTTCTTATAGCTTATTTTCTTCCTTTAATTTGGAACTTGGTAAGCTTTGGTCCTGAAATTGACTAAGAGAATCTAACAGCTACACCTATTGATATGCATACTTTTTGCATAGAATGTTCATTTTTTAATGCAGTCTCAAGTACATGGAGAGAGATTAAAAAATGCCTGAACAATATGAAAAAATAAATTCATAGAGATGAAATATGATAAATGGAGCTAGGGTCAAAATACACTTTGCTATAATTAATTTTACATAATTAATCCCAAATGAATCAAGTGTGATGACTTTATGCTAGTCCTCAGTAAGGATTTTGTCAAAACAGAAAAAATAATATCAGAACCGAAAATGGCAAAAGTGGCAGCTACAACAGAAACGCCCAGAGCAAAACAGAAAAGGTCACAGAGCCTTAGAAGCAAGCTTAGACTACTCTTAATGTATACAATACTTAGTTCCAGCAAATGTTTGCTTCAGCCTTATGAAGGAGTGAAGTTCCAGAAGAGTAGTTTCTGTGCTGAGAATTTAAAGCCACATGACATAAATGGACTGTTTTACGAGAACATGCAGATTTCACAGTTATATTTTCTCTATACTCTGTTAGCCTTATAACCACATAAATAAATGATACTGTGGCACACTATTGAATGCTAACTATTTAATTAATGCACAGAATCGGAATCTAACTGAAGAAGTCACTAATGAACAATGTCAGGAACCAGAACAAGACACAGAAATCTAGCAGCAGAGCTATTTAAAGAGCCTAAGAATCTGCCCTACAAACATAAAACAGTAACCTAATTATATTCAGGGGGACACAGTGCTTTAATGTGCCTTGGAGGTGAACCAAAAATAACAATATCAGTAATAGGGATTAAAACTGTAAAATACAACCAGGCAACCTTCATATATAGTCTATGGACTTGGTGGTTTGGTTTTTTTAAAAAAAAATAATAATCTCTTAGTGTCTTAAAGTGTCAGCCTAAAATATTAAAAAACTGTCGGTTACAGAAGACTCTTTTAACTTTAGTTTATTGTAAACAGCCTTACGAGAATCGAAAATATTTTGTTTGAAAAGACAGCCCACTAAAACAGATATCAAAACCTATTTCATACTATCCTGTTCTGCTTGTTTTCAGAGCCTGAAAACTTCAGAGGATGCTTACAAAGCACAGTCATAACAAAGCATATATAAACTGTTTCTTCCTTGTAGTCTGAAGCACAATACAAAAGTTCATATTTTGAGATCAACCTTACTTTAATTTCACTTAATTACTTCTTCTCCTATTATTCTTACATTATACTAAGTTAACATTAATGTTGCAAAAATTATGTTTATTTTCTTTACATCACAAATGCAACTAATAATACCACCATTTTAAAAAAACTTAAATTTTTGAACAGCTTTCATAAAAAAAAGATTACTCTCTTACTGCTTTGGTCTTCCTTGGCAAATGTAAACATTTGTACATGTAAGTCTTCTACTCCATTTGTAAAAGAAAGTTAGAAATACAGTAAGAATGTAGAATTTTTTATCATTTTCTTAAAATCTAAAAATTAAATTTAAATGACAAGTGGAATACAGTCAATTTTGTTTTCAGATAGAGAATTGAACTCTCATTTTTAGATGGAGTGACTCCAGTAAGTCAGAGTGACACTCAAAGTCTACAAGTGCATAATTTGCATTAAAGTTTTTCAAGCAGCATGAGAGAGGACAACCAATAAAAAGGGCTACTGTTATGTAATATTTCAAACGCAAAATATAAAATAATTTTTTATGTCTTAAATTTAAGCCCTTCCTCAAACTATTTGAATACTCTACAATAGAAAAGATATCTGATGTACTTTGGGATGGCTCATTAATGTCCTCAGAACAGGAATATGACTGTTTCAAACATTATTGCTGAAAGTACTTTTCAGATTAATGATTAGAAAAATAATAATCCACATACATATATAAATATACTTATACACATTTAAAAACTCTAATTTTCATCAGCAAAAGCTCTTATTCCATCAGTGATCTATCTACAGTATCTCTAAAGGTTAGCAAATCCATTTTCACTTCTTCTGCTAAGGGAAAAGCAGCAATTAAACAGTTGATGGCATTACAAATCACACAGTGAATCCAAGTAAAGTAATGAAATTAGAGTTGAAAAGCAAACAGAAAACCACACAATCAAATTTCAACCTATGTGGTCTGGCTTTTCAAATTCTAAAGGTTATTTGGATCCTGTCATGGCAGTGGTAAACAACACAAACTGGAAAAATGTGAAAAATAAAATCGATAACTTAGGAAATTAATTTTAATAAACTCCCAATGAAAGAGACAGACTACTAAACCTGCAGTCTGAAATACCATTACCTCAATGGACAGGGTGAGAGAGGAAGATAATGTACTTATTTGCATATAAACTTATAACTTGAATTTACTACAATAAACAAAAAAAACCCTTATTTATTTATAATTTACACAATTCAAAAAAATAATACTGACTGAAAACATAGGTAATTAAGCCTAAGGACATCAAGTTCAGATAATTTACCAAAATATTTTATCATCCTTAAAATTCACACATTTGACAAATAACTCTATTGACCTGCAGGTGGACACTTACCCATCCCCACCCCATTCCCAACTTACGTAATTGACATATAAGAAGTCCACAGTAAATTGTGGTTTCCAGCTGCTATCAACCTACAGAACCCATATAGGTACATTGTATACAGTATTAAATATGACTAAAGCCATGTATACACATACAACGTCTTAATTGCTTTCTTGACACTTAACAAAAAGGACTTTCTAATACCAATATCTCAACTAGAACAGCATGGAACTAAAAAAATTTCTGTTGAAAGCAAAATCCTCAACAAAGTTTCTTCAGTGAAAGTGAACAGAATCCATAACACAACATAACCTCATCTACATCTACTATTTCTCATTATAAACTGTCTCCCAGGCAGAGTCTTGTGAATAGTCATAAATACATTTCATATAAAGCTCATTCTATGATAACCTTTTTCTCAACTCCCATACTTTCCTCTTCATCAAAACTCTAACTCATTATTAAGAAGACTAGGTGCAACTTGAGATTATCTACCTCAGAGGCACAATAGATATGGCCAAATCGCAGAAGAATTTTTTTAGATGTTCTCATTGATTCCTGCTTCACTGTGACTATGCCCTTTGTGCTGAAATTTTTCCTTCTTCTACAAAATGCAGTCAGAACAAATAAAAATTATAAATTAATCCACAGTAAAAAGGAACTAACATTCTGCAAACAATCTTAATTATATTCTACCATTTCCTAAACTCCAAGTGTTCACTTTCTGAAAATGCAACATTTGGTTTTAGGATCCTTGAATTTCTTGCACAATTTATTCCTGTCATCAAGTGATGCAGTGAATCCTTTTAATCACTGAAATGTAGCCCTGGTTTACTTTAGAAGATGCAGAAAGGGATTAATGTCCCTGAGATTATTCCCTCAAGCTACAATTAGTGCAGATGTTTCAAAATAGTTCACAGTGTAGTTTGAATTGCAGTTTCCAGAATTAAAATGTGTTATTGTGACACTTGAAAGCAAGGCAAGAACTTTATAGGCTAGCTAATATAAACCACTAACTCTAATATAAATATTAAAATTATTATTAAAAGCAACAGAAGACAGGAAGAATTCCTTAGGTTCTTTGTTGTGTTTAGTTCCTTTCACAGGAACAAGATCCCATGAACCAGTCCATTATACCAGCCACATTAAGTTTTACAAAGAAAATTAAGATCAAATACAATCCTCACGCACTTCTAATGGTATCCAAAACTAAAAATATCCAAAGTTGAGATTTTAGTACTATCATGTAAATACCTGACATAGTTCTGTATCAAAATCAACTCTATTTTTCTCCAGTGTTTCCTTAGTTTTGTGGTTTGTTTCATTCAGACAGTTTGCAGCTCAACTAAACTTAATCTCTGTTCTTCTTTCACAGACCTTACTGCAAATATGAACTCTAGAAAAAACAAAAAAATCCACAGGCAATTAAACAGGAGGAAGAACAAGAACATTGGAAATCCATAATAGGTAAGGGAATTAAATCCAGATACTCCGTACCATGAACATGAATGATGGCCTTTGTCTTTCTGTATATATTCTTGAGGTGCTTCTTTCTGATTTGAATCAGGAAAGAGAAATTATGCTTTTACCAAGTAGTGTTGAAAAAATAAATACCTTAAGAGCTGCTCACATTCTGTGACACAGGCTCATAGAAAACATAACTGTCTCTGACAAAGGTGCTGCCAATCTATAGTTTCAGTGTCCCTCCTCACACATTCCAAGGCCAGAAACAAAACACTAGGAGAATTACTATTCTCTTCTTTATTCCTGGGAGGTCAAAGGGAACTGACGGTACTAGGAACAATCTCCTCGCTCAAGCAAAAAATTAATTCAAGTCAACTGTTAGAAATGAGCATTCAAAATTCTACCACAAGAATCATCCAAATATGTTTTGAAGATGATTACTAGCAATGTTCATGCTACTAAGCATGTTAGTTATTTGATCTGTACCCTTACACATAATTAAAATATCATGATGGTAATAGAGCACAGTAATTTAGCAAAGAATATTAAATCTTAAACCTACTATCTTCTATTCAGTTGTATATGTCTAAATGATATACAGTGAATATTGGTTACCATAGTAACTACAGAACTGAAGAAATTTAGTTTTGGCAAAATTGCTGCATATGTTCATACAAATCACATCTCTTATTGTGAACATTAGAAATGAAAACACTTTTGAACTCCATTTTTTAAAAATAGAAAAATGAAGAAACAAAAAATTAGATCAAGCATTTCTAGACATAACACAACATATTCTTAATTCACTCATCTACTTTTCTTTCATAATTAGAGTATATTTTCTTGTGTTCTATTAAACCATTTAGTTAAGTACTGTTTAAGTTATCTTTCTACTTATTTATAATTAAGCCAGTTCTGTTGTTGTCATCAAATTCAAAATAGTATTTTAGAATAATAAGTATAAGTCAAACATCCAGAAAGAGCTAAAGAAACTCCAGCAAAAATAAACATCCTCAACAGCCTGTGACATGCTTATTCTGGTTTTTTTTTAACTTGCAATGAGGTTTACATTGAATAAGGATAAATTTATTTGTTTATTTTCAAGAAATAGTAGAAAAGGAAAAAGCACTCTAGGCATGCTGATACTCAGTCTTACAACAGCATAATTTTCTCAGCAGCATTAAAAAACACACATTCAGCAGGAACAAATTAACTCAATTCAACCAGCCTGTGAATTAGTTACCAACTCCTCTTCATTTCCTTATCAGCTCCAAGAATGAATCTTAAATGTCTCCAAAAAAACTCAACTCCAAAACAAACCCACAATCCCACTGGTCAGGTGAACTGTTGGGTTTTGATGTTGTTACTTCAACAGTAGAATTCTTTCATCCTTTCCCTTCTCTGGCTTTGATTACTCAAATATTTAATTCAGATTCACTTGTTTCAGAGATGACTTATCAAATTTGTTATCATCACTGTCTTTCATTTTAATACTCAGAAATACAAACCATTTCAGAAATGGTAATACAGAATAGATGAACAGACAAATTGTAGTTAGAAACAACACAGAGATCATCTTTATATGAAAACTATAAGTCCTGGAAACTTTAAGGTATTTTCTTAAGCTGCCACATACATTGCACAAAAATCTAATCAGCCAATAAAAAAGAAAAAAGAAATACAAAGTAAAAGTCCAACAATTTTTTTAGCATACAGTATCATGCTTCTAGCTTGAATTACCAACAATACCATTCTCAGCTTATCTCTTCAAACTCTCCTAGCATGAATGGGTCAGGGACTTAATGAACTTGTGGAACTGATTTGCCCATCTCACACATAAGAACACATAAAAAATGCTAAAAACATCTTACAGCAAAAAAAACGCACCCCACCTTAGCATTCCCATGACTATTTGAGTCAGTAAAGTCTGGTTTCCCATGGATTTTTGTGTAACATTGTAAACATTCTCTCACAGAAGCCTCACTTCCCTCTGTGTCACTCAGCCTGAACAACCCTGTATCCTTAGGTATTCCCTTCTGAGCATGGGCATAGGACTGGTTTGGAGCTTGGCTGGCTAATCAAGACAAGAATTGATTACTTAGCTGACTGCTACCCTACAGAATACGTAAAGGGCTGATTTAACTCCTTCTTTCAGTTAAGGAAATAATTTGGGTCTTTCTACCATAAGTTATATAGCAGTTTTCATGAAACTTGGAAGAACTTAACATCTTTGAGACTCCTACCCATCTGTCAAATCTGGTTGGAATAGAAAAAGCTACTGGAGGGCAGGCACTGGCAGACCATATGCAGTGAAAACGTACACTTTCTTTTTTGGATATACCAAGCCAACTTCTTTAATTGGAGGCTACCTACAGTGATTGCCTTCATTCATGTCATAATCTTTCCATCAAACTACTTTTTAGGGATCTTAAACTTCACTATTTTAGAAGCAATGCAGAGATAAGAGAAAAAGACGATACTTTCTATACGTTAGAAAATAAGTAACAATACAGAAAAAAGACAAATGAAAGAACAAAGTAATTTGATAGGAATGGTTGGACTCGGTGATCCGGTGGGTCTTTCCCAACCTGGTGATTCTATGATTCTAAAGTGTGAGAGTGCTGGCAACAGAAAAGAAAAACAGGTAGGATAGTGCATTTAAGGAATGAAAGGTGCCTGTGAGGAAAACCTGGAAAACATACATTACATAGTAGGAAAAGGGAGTTAGTAAAAAAATAAAAAGATGAAAAAGTAAGAGAGAGATGGGAGAGAAGGGGGTAGGGAAGAGGCTGACAAGCCTAGCTGCAAAAACTGGAATGAGACAATGCAAGTAAAAATGACAGAGGATCTGTAAAAGAAAAAAATAAATAGATTATTTAATTAGGAACTTAGAAAGTTCTATGATAGAACAGAAGGGGTCCAACTAGGGAGAAACTGCATTTTCTTTTAGTCATGACAGAAGTGTAGGAGATCGTGAAAACAGATTCCATTTGCAACATAATGTCTCCATAGACTGAAAGATTCAAGGCAGTTTCAACTAAATCTAAACCATTTCTGACAAGTGCTTGTCAAATTTGTTTTTAAATCTTCTAGTGACAGTTTCTACCAGATGCCTAGGCAAACTTAAACCAAACTTAACCACTCTTGCTGTTAATTTGCCATCCTAATGTATGCCTTAATCTCCCTGTCATATCTGTACGGACAAAAATAATAAGAGATTGCCTTCATCTTCCAAACAATGTCTTCAACATTTGAGAATTGCTATCTTTTTCCTTCTCTATACTAAACAGACCAAATCCCTCTAATTTTTTACACAAGCACACCCCTTGCCAGAGATACACTTTCCTACTCTTTTTCCACTCTTCCTCCAAGTTCTCCCCAGTTGGTCCTAGTCTTTCCAGATATATATGCTAAAGAGGCCACAGACTTCCAGGTGATGCCTCACCAGTACTAGAAAGAATGGAAGTATTATACTATGCTTAGTCCTTAGTTGCAGACTTCTTAAACAAATTAAGGAAAAAAATCATTTAGATAGCTGCTAGCTACCTGACACATTTGAAAAATTCACATGGTATTAATACAAACTACATTTACCCCAAAACTGACTGGCTTTGTAGTTAGCAGCATAAGTTATTCATAAATGGAAATAAAGCTTCAAGATTGTATTAATATATTCATTAATCTCATAGAAAGCTTTGCCTGTGCCATTTTTTTCTTAGAATAGCATGAAGATTATTCTTAAATGCTTTAAAAGCTGGGATTTAAAAGTTGCTCAAAAGAAGCAGGACTAAGTACATAATGTTTTATTCACGTAACAGTTTTAAGTTTTACAATTGCAGAATTATAGGTGTATGTAAAAATAGGTGAAAAACATGGAGATCATCAACTCCTTGTTAGAGGGATACCAACTAAGTATTTCCAGTAAACATCATTTTACACATTTCTTATATCATTTCTCTCTCATTAAAGACCTTAACAGAACAAGACAGATTTTGAAGATATATACTCTATGTCACTGTTTCATGATTTTTTCAAATATTTACCTTATCATCCAGTTACTGTAAAACAATGCAACAGGGAATATTGCAAAAAGGCATCATACTCTAAAATAGGTATTATTTTATTTTTCTGGAGGCTTCTTCCATGTTGGTCCTTTGCTGATTTCAGTAGATGTATGCTAGGTCAGTCCATAAAGGAAGGGCAGATGATCTGCATGGTGCATGTTTCAGAAAGAGGAAAACTTGAAACTGTGGGAGCAGTTGTGCCGTTTCTTCCATACACTGCACCAGAGCATACAGAAGCTGTAAGAAGCCAAGCTCAGTGCTGAATGCTGATTTGTGATATTGAAATTCAGGGTCCAATTCTTTAATCTTCTCTTCTGCAACATAAGTGAAAATTTGTACATTAACCACAAAAAAAATTACAGAATCAAACACAGCATTATGGATCTTCTCCATCTTCCTCGTCCTGTAGTACCTCTCTGATGGCATCTCAAGAAATGAAAGTTGCTCAGTCTGATTTGTCTAAGTGCCTGAAACTATCTTGAACCAAAATATTGGTTACATAAACTAGCATTTATTTCCTTCTTTTTTCCTTCTTTTTCACACTTCATCAGTAATAATTTTTTAGCTGTCCAAGGAGTTTCTTTAATTACATATGTGCAAAGTGTAACTGACTATAGCTTAACACAAATCTTGGCAATGTGTAAGCAATAAGAAAGTCCAATTCACTCTGCAATTCTATTAGGAATATACAAAGCTCTTTTCATTTTCATTAAGTACATTTTCAGAACAAAACCAGGTCCTGAGGTTGCCTTTTAAAGAGGTTTAACACTTCCAGCTTTTATGCAAAATTTTAGTAATACGGTATTGTCTTAGGTGGGAAAATACAATCTATGTCCCAGATGCACTTCATAATGTCTGCTTTCAATGAATCAAGCAGTGCAAAAATAATTATATTTAGCATAAGGAGTTGTCCATTCTGCAACTTTGAGAAACTCTGAGTGTGATGGAGGAAAGTCCAAGTCCTTTCTGTACCACACTTATCGTTCATTGTGATATATGTAGAGTGGGAGAAAATGCAGTGCTGCTGCCCCATTCAGATGTTGCTGTTATATTTCATAGCAAAGTATGAGTAACAACTCAAAGCATATGTATCATTCAAAAGGGCACCTAACACTCAATGTTTTATAGAAGTTCGATATGACAGAGAAGAGATTTTTTTAAAGGATCTTTTATTGGATCCTATAAACTATTCTATGAAATGTATTTGCCAGTTTTATGATGGTGTACTGTAATTATTTACACTATTAACTAGAAAAGGCCAGTCAAATGCAATCCAAACAAGCCACTTCAGATCATTTTTCTAGCAATGGAGAAGAGCTTCATATGAAAACTGGATGGAGAGGATTTTACAGCAAGTTATAAATCTCATGTTTTTATTACGGTCTCAAAAATGCTCTATTTAGCCCTGCTTAAGCAGGGAGGCTAGGCCAGACGACTTCCAGAGGTCCCTTCCAATCTCGATTATTCTGTGATTCTGTGTGAAAAGCTGAAGTATTTCAGTCAGATTTGGTGAGGCATAGTTTTAGTCCCTCATGGGATTGAAAATGTGAGTTAGAGCTCCTCAGGTTAGAAGGAAATACTTATTTTTTGCATCTGGATTGGCTGCTTCATTACTGAATAGAAGCAGTTTGGTGTATGTGGATGTCTGTATGCTTTTCTTTCCTTTGAAGTGCTTGAAAATAAAAATTGTATTACAGAACAAACAGTACATTTAATTTAGCATAAAACTTTTTTTTTTCTAGTGTGAAAAGCCACAAATTTGGTTCTTTATGACTCATTCCCACCACTTATATTTTTCACTTTGGCTGACGAGGCAAATATTCAATTATTCATGCAATTCTCTTTAGAGCAGACTGCAACTATGACAATGCTGGAAAGCCAAATGTAATGCTTAGAAATGGTGCCTTGGCTGCCTAAACTAATACCCTGGCACATGACAATTATCATGGACTCTCACAAAACTCTAACATTTTCTGTGCTAAAATGCACATTCCGTGACCAACAGAAACTTTTTAATAGGGTTCTCTTATCTATGCCTATAAATGCCATCTCTGTTGCATTCTATAACTGTAACAGGAATTCTGCATGATACTTTTACACCTGCTTCTATCTAATCAATTTTTGTTGATTCCAGAAAGCCTAAAAGAAACTGTCAGGAATGGAGATTTTCATTTGGGTCTAGTTAGTTTGTATTGAACTGATAACAGCTGATAAAGGTCATAAAAAGGCATCAAAATACACAGTACAGGGAGACAAGCATTGTGTTCTTACCATTATAAGGTGGGAGATGTGAATTCTTGTGACAGAGTTGTTAATAACTCAGAAGCTGCTGCCTTGAATTCAAATAGAAAAGTTCCCAACTCAGACCAGAGCAGGAAAATAAGATGAGGCATGTGAATATAATCCACACAAACACATGCTACAGGCATAATATACACAAAGCAAGCAAGGCATTAATAATAGATATGGAAATGCATTACTTTGTAAAAGGACATAATACTGTTTGTAAAACTAGGGTTGACTTTGTATTCATTTAAAGGTAAATTACAGATTAGAAAATTCTGAACTTCAGACTTAAAAACTATGTAAAAATCAATTCTAGGAAAATAAGCAAAACCAAAACATTGATTTAAACCGAGGACTTGGATCTTTGTTTCTTCCCAAAAGAAACAGCTTTGTACAAGAAACATTAAAATATGAATGTGTGTTTCTACTTAGTCCATAAATAGCTACATTATTATATGATTTTCAGCACTTATAACTAGTAATTATTCATTATCAGAAAAACTACCAGTTGCTATTCCATTAACTTTGTGTCATTGCTTCCCTTTTTAAAACTCTTACTTTGCAACAATGTGGTATCATGAATCTTTATCCAGAACAACATCCAAAGTCCACAAAGGACAAAACCAAATCTTTCATGAGCATGAGCTTTAGTTGAGACTAAAGTGTGTGAATTAACACATACAACCCCCCCCAGATAAAAAGGATGCATATCACACTTTTTAATCCTAGAAGATTTTGTTATAATTAAGACAGAAAAGCATATATTCTTTCCTATTTGTTTCACAACTGAGAAACAACACATGGTTGTACATTGTGATCTCGACCTGCTTTACCATACATAACCTCTGCTAACTGTTATACTTTGCCTGGCCATTAAACACTGGTGCTACCAAGCTCAGTTTACTGAAGTTTTTCAAATGAGATATATATGTAATGAGTTTGTTGACAGTTATTCCCCTCCCACTGTCCTCTCTCCCATGTTAATATTATATTTAGTGTTTGTTCATGAATGTCCAAAACTCAGCTAACTATGACATGGTATAATTTTGAAGTTGGCCCTGCTTTGAGCAGCTGGTTGGATGTTTCCTGCTATACCACCCAGACACACATGTCTTTGGGGCTGGATGAGATCCACCCAAGAGTACTTAAGAAACTGGTGGGAGTGCTCACTAACCCACTTTCCACCATTTACCAGCAGTCCTGACTAACTGGGGAGGTCCCAGTTGACTGGAAATTGGCAAATGTGGCACCCATCTACAAGAAAGGCCAGAAGGAGGATCCAGAGAACTGCAGGCCTGTCAGCCTGACCTTGGTGCTGGGAAAGGTTATAAAACATATTACCTTGAGTGCCATCACACGGCACATGTAGAATAACCAGGAGATCACTCCCAGTCAGCATGGGTTTAGGAAAGGTAGGTCTTGCTTGACTAATCATCTACTATGACCCAGTGACTCACCTAGTGAATGAGCGAAAGCCTATGGAAGTTGTACACCTAGACTTTAGTAAAGCATTTGACTGTGTTTCCCACTGCATTCTCCTTGAAAAACTGGATGTTCATGGCTTTGAAAGACATAGTCTTCACTGGGTAAAAAAAATGGTTGGACGACTGGGCCTGAAGAGTTGTAGTGAATGGAATTAAAACCACTTGGCAGCCAGTCAGAACAATCTGGACAGGCTGGATCGATGGGCCAATGCCAACTGTGTGGAGTGCGACAAGGCTAAGTGTCAGGTCCTATACTTGGCCCACAACCCCAGGCAGCACTACAGACCTGGAGCTGAAATGCTGGTAAGCTGACCTGCAGAAAAGGACCTAAGGGTGTTGGTTGACAGCCTGCTGAATATGAGTCAGCAGTGTACCCAGGTGACCAAGAAAGCCAATGGCTTGTATCAGAAATTGTGCAGCCCACAGGACTAGGAAAGTCGTTGTCTCCTTGTACTTAGCACTAGTGAGACTGCCTCTCAAATAGTTTGGCCCCTATCTACAAGAAGGACAAGGTGCCAGAGTAAGTGCAAAGAAGGGCAATGAAGCTGGTGAAGGTTCTAGAGAGATGAGGGAGAAAAAGAGCCTGGAGAAAAAGAGGTTGAACATTATTGCTCTTCACTGCTACCAGAAGTATCAGTCGATCTGCTGGAGGGTCGGGAGGCTCTGCAAAGGGACCTGAACAGGCTGGACTGCTGGGCAGAGACCAACGGCATGAGGTTTAACAAGGCCAAATGCCGGGTCCTGCACTTGGGGCACAACAACCCTAAGCAGAGGTACAGACTAGGAGAAGCCTGGCTGGAAAGCTGCCAGGAGGAGAAGGACCTGGGGGTGCTGGTTGACAGCCGACTGAACATGAGCCAGCAGTGTGCCCAGGTGGCCAAGAAGGCCAATGGCATCCTGGCTTGTATCAGAAATGGCGTGACCAGCAGGTCCAGGGAGGTTATTCTCCCTCTGTACTCGGCACTGGTGAGACCGCACCTCGAGTGCTGTGTTCAGTTCTGGGCCCCTCACCACAAGAAGGATGTTGAGGCTCTGGAGCGAGTCCAGAGAAGAGCAACGAAGCTGGTGAAGGGGCTGGAGAACAAATCTTATGAGGAGCGACTGAGAGAGCTGGGGTTGTTCAGCCTGGAGAAGAGGAGGCTGAGGGGAGACCTTATTACTCTCTATAACTACCTGAAGGGAGGTTGTGGAGAGGAGGGTGCTGGCCTCTTCTGCCAAGTGACAGGGGACAGGACGAGAGGGAATGGCCTCAAGCTCTGCCAGGGGAGATTTAGGCTTGAGATAAGGAAAAAATTCTTCACAGAAAGGGTAGTTAGGCAATGGAACAGTCTGCCCAGGGAGGTGGTTGAATCACTGTCCCTGGAGGTGTTTTAGGTGAGGGTGGATGAGGTACTTAAGGGCATGATTTAGGGATTGGTAGGAATGGTTGGACTCGACGATCCAGTGGGTCTTTTCCAATCTGGTTATTCTGTGATTCTGTGATTCTGAAAAGTGTGGTGAGTGTTGGTCTCTTCTCCAAAGTAACAAGCAATCAGACAAAAGGAAATGACTGAGTTGTGCCAGGTGAGGTTTAGGCTAGATATAAGGAAATATTACTTCAATGAAAGGATTGTCAAGCACTAGAAAAGGCTGCCCAGGGAAACGGTGGTGTCTCCATACCTGGAGGTCTTTATAAAACTGTAGATGTGGTCCTTAGGGGCGTGGTTAAATGTTGGACTTGCTAGTGTAAGTTTATGATTGGACTTGATGATCTTGCAGGTCTTTTCCAACTTAAACAATTGTGTGATTCTGTTTCATTCATTTTTTACACAACAGGACACAAATAAGCAAAACCTCTTTCTGTTTTGGCTTTTTTCATTTTGGAGAAGTTTTCTTCTCCCTGTTCCATTGGTAGTTCCTTTAGAAATGCTTAAAGTGTTGTTTGGCTTTTTAACTTTTCAAACAGAAAATACTGTCCTAAAAAGTCATGATGAAAAATCTGCAAATTGCAAAAAATAATACCTCAGATTTTTGGTTATAAAAATTATTTCAAATACATTGACGAAAGACGCATTTTGGACCCACTTTGACATACACAATTTAATGTGCTGTCTACTGTAACAGCAGTTTTTTCCCCTTAGAGTACTTCCTTACATAAGCACTCCTGTGAAATGATACTTAACCAGGACAGGCTCTTGAATATATCTTAGATTGCCACTACATTTATACATAATATAATAATAAGAGCAGCAGAAATCAGTAGTGTAAACTTCAGATTCTTTTTCAGTTTTTTTAAAATAGAATTTACTATAAACTTAACAATGAGAGAAACAGCCAACATAAATACCTTCTAAAGCGTACTTCTGGCAACAAAAAGTGTTTAATAACTTGGAAGCTGTCTAAAAGCTGAAGTCTTGCCAATAATTTCATCTTAACTCTCACATACAGCAAGTGATAACAATTTTAAATTGTTTTCTATATAGTTTTAAAAAAACTTTGGGACAATATTTAAAAATAGGTAAAAAGAATAACTGTTTCCATAACATTCTGATCTTAAAGGTCCTTTCCAACCTAAATGATTCCATGATTCTTCAGTTTCTTCAGACTGCAGTTCATACTCAAATACACATCTGCCCTGTTTGAACTGTCATTGAAAACTTCTGACACAGAAGGTCTAGTCTTAAAACTAAAAAAAAAAAATTAGAAAGATTGAACATATTGCACTTTAGTGCCTTGTGAGAAAGCAGTTGTGTTTTCCAACTATCAGCATGTTTCCTGGATGATGCAAAGGCTAAAATTATGCATAATGACAATAGCTCAGGTACTCACAGCAGTGATGCTATTATGCCTTTAATTATATTTTGAACTTTTATCAAAGTAGCCCTCACTGGAAAAGTCTGAAGGACTCCAATAGCAAAAGAGATTTCTTTCTGAATTTCAGAAATCTCTGCAATGAATGTAGTGCATTTTTAATCTACTTTCGGTTTCATAAAATGCACACTGTTTGATAACGTTTGTTTTAATTGGAGATGGTGGCATTTTTACTTCACATCATTATCAGCATGGATATTACTGAACAACAAAATTATGTTTTTCTATTTGCAGTATATTTGCATGGTACAGTATCTGGTGAGAGCACAAGACTAAATAATATATATGTTACAGACTTTGAGAAAGCATTCTAAAGGTTTTCTTCACATTATGGAAAAACAGCAGTCGAATTTTCTTTTATTTATTTTGACTGTTATGCTCATGAATGATTTTACCCACTATCTAAACTGCCTAGAAGTATGTGCAATGAAAATTTAATTCCCTATTCATATTGGTCTGTCCAAGCATGTAAACTACTATCTTTCTATCTAACTTTTAATACGCACAAAACTTGTTATACACATTCAGAAGAAAGAAAATATCTTTATTTTAAAGGTGCAAATGAAGTCATATGATCTTGTCATGAAAAAGCATTTCCTGACAAGAAATTTTTTTTTTAAAAAAACATTCTAAAGAAATGCTTCATTCATTTACAATAATTAAAAAACCACTTAGTAGTTTGGATATCTCTACTGCTGCAGCTTATTTTAAACAGATTTCATTTTCTAGATAAAAAAGTTCCATAGTAATATACTGCTAGAATGTTTCATATAAAAAAATACTGCAGCAGATACAAATTAAAATAAAAGCTGTTACAGCTGGAGTAAAATAGAACTAACATAACACTATTACGAGTTTTCAGAAAGTACTAATATTACTTGGACCTTGATAGTGGAAATATTTTTCCAGAAGTGCTGTAGTGATCTAGCTAGAATTTTAATTCTGTTAAGATTCACTATCTTATCATCTGGATTTTTACATGCTTTGTAGGAGCACAAATGAGAATGCAGAGGGATCCTGAGGATTCACAGGAAACACAGCAGAGGCTCGGGACAAACTGCTTGGCCATTGAGGAGTTGTCTGAAATAAAATGTGGAAGTAGACGCACTTGGAATCTGAAATTTTTACTTCAAATAAAGTGTAAATTAGAGAAGGGGCAATGCCATTCTGAATCAGTGTCTACAAATGAGGTGTTCATATTTTCAGCAACATGGTATTTTAAAAGATATATGATGTCAAATTGAAAACTTTTGTTTTAATAAGGTCAATTATTTCCTGTTGAGTATGTAGACCTCCTCTCCTATGACACCAAATTTATATTTTCCAAACCCAAAATTGTTCCATTCCAAATTTATCTTTTCATTTCTCCGAACAGCTCTTCTGTAATGATTTCACAGTCTACAAAACCAAAATCTATGCAGAGTAATTTTCTGTTGGTTATGTGAGCATTCAGAAAGAAATATATTACCTATCACATCTTCATTTGTGGATCTCACAATTTATAAGTAACATTCGTTCTGCATTTTGTTTCTAAAAATGGCTAGCGTCCCCATAATAACACTGTCCCTAGTAATTTTTAGAGCTCTTATATACATGGAAATGATTTAAAACATTCACTGGTGCTGGATGTTTATATATTTATATATTTGATGCATGGAACACAGATATATTTCTGTTTTATTTAAATAATGAACATCCTCCCAAATCAGTGAATATCTTCTGTGGCTTTCTACAAGAGAAAATAAGAAAAAACAAATTCCAGTGTACAAATATTATGTGAAATAATTACAGTAACATTTATCAACACTCTTTATTCTGTCACTCTGGATTTAATAACAGTCCTACTTACCAATTGGTATGTAATTAGGGCAGTAGTCTAGCTCTGTTTTTTTTAACATGTTTTCTCTGAGCTGAGTTTTGGTAAACATTCAAAGACCAATCATTTCCTTAATTCTGTGAGTAATCAGGTCACTGTGACAAGATACATTTTAGCAATAATCAAGGTTTTAAAATGCTCTCATAATATTGAAGTATACTTGTTAATCACTGAAAATAATACAGTCTTTATTTATGATGAAAGAAAATAAGTAGCACATAAAACCAATTAAAAATGCCAATATTCATCTGCATCTGATCTGCATTTTTATGGCACTATGAAATAGTAATTTCATAATTAATACTTAGTTCTCATGAGGAATTAGTTTAAATAAATTATCAATGGTCTCTTAAAGAAAATTGTTAATTTAAACAAAAGGGAGTCTGTTAATTGAGTTTATTACTCTCAATAAACCGAACAGTGATATATTAATTATATTTTCAGTTACTCAGTACAGAGAACATGACAAATCTTTCAAATGAAATTTTTAAAACAAGCTGTTTGCACAAACAGAATAGCCATGTCACTTCTGAGGGAACTCTGCTTTCAGATGATAATGAATCACAACATGCATACAAAATGTTACATGTGTTGACAAGCATTAGTTGTGCTTTTTACTTGTTAATATTGCTGCCCTCACAAATTCTCATATTCATGGAATGATAGCCATGAGCTATGTGCTACAGGAACATGAATTTCAACAAGATGTATAAAATCAACATTCTCAGGTCATATAGTGGGGGCTGGAAAAATTCATGACCTTAGCAAGTCAGTGGCAAAATTCCCAACGATTTTTTTCTTTTCTTCTTCGCATTTTTAAATTTGCATTAACATCAGTTAAAAGTTCTCTGTGTTGTTCTTTAAAATATTTTCTCTTTTTCAACATGAATGATAATCTTTTAGACTAAAGCACTTGTAAAAAAAACACAGTTGTAAGAAGAATCATTAAAAACACTAAGGAGGAAGTAACTTTATACCTTTATGTAGTTTTTCTAACTGAGGAAATTAAAATCTCAGAAAATGATGATAAGTAAGTAAGGCTAGATGTTTGTGTAAATTTTTGCTAAGCTATTTAAGAACTGTTTCCATGTATGTACAATGCTGCCCACTATCCATGTCCTGAAATAAAGCACTTCATATATGTATCATCTGAATTCTTTAGAGATTTACATATTTACATATTGATTCATTGCAAATTATTGTTTGTGGACTAATAGACTAAGAATAGAGGGCAGAACTGCAGAATTCCTCCATTACTAATCAAACGTCTACTGTAAAGGTCCCTTGGAGAAAGTGAGCTCTGAATAGCTGTGTTATATTTTTAATGTTTTTACTGGATCAAATTGTCTGGCTTTAATTATATTCAATCTGCACAATGTACACAAATTACAACAACACTGTCAAGATGTGTTTCAGAAGGACAAATCAGAAATGCAGGGAATAGACATATCCCAAATAAGGTCATAATTATTCCATAAATTACTAGAAGGCATGTCAACAGCACTATGAATAGTATTGACTTTTATTCCTGAGTTACAAAAATGTAATACATTCTCTGAATTATTTATTTGGAAGAAGAACATAGCAGTTTCCAAATAAAATGTCAGGAAACTATTTGAAGTATAAATATCATAGGTGCATAAATTCAAAATGTTCTGCATCTCAACCTTTTCACATTTTTAATCAACAAATTATGGAATGCAGTGAGACTGTTAGAATATGGAAGAAATACCATGTGGATTAATGAATTCTGAAAAACTATTGAAATCTAGCCTTTAGGAAAAAAGGTCAAAACCTGCAAGTTCCAGATGTAATAATATTCTAAAAGCTGAAATCTCCAAATGTAGAAGACAGAACAATACTGCTAGCATTCAAAAAATACTAAGAACTTGAATTTTAAAAGAATAATCATCTGCAAAAAAAACCCAACAGAACAATGGTAGCTAAAAGAGTCAACACAGTGCATTTTACATGTAATTTTTTTATGCTTCCCATTTTGATCACAAAAAGTTATTTAATCTGGCAAGTGTCCTCTTTCCTTTTTCCCCTCTAACTGCTGATGAAAAAATCCCACCTCTCTACACAGAAAAGTGCACATATATATATTTAGGAACAAACTGAACAGCATGAACAGTGTTCTCTCTCTGGAATCATATAAAAATAATGTAGACCATTAATTAACTCTGAAATCAGTTTGTGAGGTCTTTATATTGAAAACAAAGGTTAGGAGTTACATAAGTAAGGCAAAACATGTTGGCTGTTTCTGTTAATGAAAGTATGATTAAATCTATGGCTGAATTTCTCCTCAGTACCATATATTTTAACCATTTTGGAGAGTAATTTTCTTCAAGTTAGATCTTACCAGCTTCACCTGAATTTAAAACTTTTGATAGTGTTTGGATTTGTGGTTTTCAGTTGCGAAATTGTGGCAGCTAGTTTAAGTGGCCCTCTGAGACTGAACAGAGGTATGATAATTTACCTTGCTGTTCTCAGAATCTTGAACTCCTCAGAAAATGGAATTATTAGAAAATAAAAAAAAATCCAGTCATACAATTAATATTTCTTATTTAAAAATAAAGAGAGGAAGAGAATTCTACTTAGAAAGGGTATATAGCCACTAGTACAATAATTTATTCTTATGTCTGCATCTGTGCTGAAAACTCCTTTGTACAGAAATACCAAATTAAGTCAGTTTTGCAGTAAGATAAAAT
Organism: Clamator glandarius; assembly: GCA_033459285.1. Classification (NCBI taxonomy): domain Eukaryota; kingdom Metazoa; phylum Chordata; class Aves; order Cuculiformes; family Cuculidae; genus Clamator; species Clamator glandarius. Next base: position 5,251,703 of record JAUNZM010000105.1, read on the forward strand.
TATTGCTGGTTCATGTCTTTCTTTGCTATGTTCCAGTTGTGCAAAATATCCAGAAAGTGCTGTCATTGCCAAGCTGACAATTTTCTCCCACTCAGTCTGACAGAGTGAACTACTTATATGCCATATTTCAACAATCAGCTTTCCCCAGGTATCTATTTGACAAAAAAAAGTGAGCAATAATTTTACACTGGGAAAACTGTATCTTTCAATATCATGCAACTGCTATTTATGTTAATATATACACAAATATATACGTAAATTCCTTCATATGGTAGCCTGAAAGACCAAACCAAGATCAGGTTTCTACTTTATTTTGTGATGTATACATACCAAGAGGTTTTTAGTCCCTGTTCTGACAAGCTTTCAGTTTGAATAAGCAAAGAAGACAAATGGAGGAAGGAATGAAATATTAATATCTCTAGTTAGAGACAGAGAACTGTGCTAGGAAAAAAAGCAACTGACTTGCAGAAATTCAACGAAGGAGCAGGGCCAGGATCTACATTTTGAATTTCTGTAACAGTGCAGCAGCTTGATTTCAACATTATCCTTCTTCTATGCCTTGTGGTATTTCACATATGAATTTTTTAAACCAAATCTGGTTTGCAATCCTGACTACAGCAACCACAGTTTTTCTTGTTCAGACCAGAATAACCATCCTGCATTTATTTTGGAACTCAAGACCCTTGTTCCAATCTTTTCCCCACAAAGGAAATACCAAAAGAAAAAAATGCTATAATAATGTATGGATAACCACAAAAGTAAACCTAGAGCAATCTTAAGTGAAATGTGATCTTATCAAAGAAAATCTTTATATTCTAGCTAGCTTGTTCACTCTTTACAAGACAATACCTTCCTATTTTTCAGGAGTAGAGATGGAGTACTAGGGACCTTGGTAAATACTTTGATTACAAGTAGACTTTTCTTTCATTACACCATTAAATGCAACCAGGAGTCCCTTCATACTCTGCTTATAATCTTTAAGGTAGAGTTTTAGGTGCCTTGACTGCCTGCTTACAGAAAGTATGCACAGAAGCAGTGTGGTTGCAAGCATGCATGGAATGGGCAGCACGACAGGCAGGCTCCACGGGACTTTCCAAGCACTTCTGGGAAGACAAAGCTTGGGGAAAAGCTTTGGCGATTATGAATTTGGATTAAGGCATTTCCACCTAAGTCTAACCCAGTCATTTTAGCCTCTTTTTGGCCTGTAAGCATAAGAAATATTTCTTACAAACACCTCGTGGATGAATCAAATGAAACCTCCATGTAAAAGTTTACAGCCCTAGTCTTCAAAAGAGTTAATTAGAGGAACAGTGTTGTATACTTCTTAGTAACCTTAGACTACTCCAAAACCAACAATTTTTCTTTGAAAATGCAAGGACACATTTATGATAGGCTAAATGGACCTGGGACTGGATGGAGCTGCAGTGTATATGGGTGGGCTGCTCAGTGAGTACTGATTATCTGAAGAATAGCACTAATCTCCATCAGGTAGTAGATTAAAATCACACCTTTATATTTTTGCTATAGAATTATACTGCATAATAACTAATGTATACTGCCAAGTAATTGACACATAGGTTGTGAGCTGGCCCTGCATTGCCATTTATGAATTAAGCCAGTATATGTAGTGTTTTGTTTAAGGAAGCTTTACAGTAGGTCTTCTGCTGTTGAGTTGTAAAATTCCAATTTATCTACCTGAAACATCATTATATATGGATTAGTATAAGTGATGTTTTCATTCCCACAGTGCTTATTAATATAGAACAGTGTTGTATGCACTGAAAAACTGCTTATAATGCACTCCTTGTACCAGTTACTTTGTTTTTTATAAATAATCAATTTAGATCTTTTAAATCAAATCAAGAAAGGCAATTTCTCCTTTTTGTATAAAAAGTCTTATTCTCAGTTACTTCTCCCACGTGTATGTAAATGCCTGGCCTTGATAAAGGCAGGGTAGATGCTCTGCATGCAGCATGCTATTCTTTTGCAACCATTTTCAGTAATTATGCATAACTATTTTAATTCCTTTCCATAAATTCTAGCAGGATGAATGCAGAAAATTATGATTATTTGAATCATGTCTTAAATGCAAATTGAGTAGAACAACCTAGTCAGCTATAAAAGCAGTTCATCAGAAGTGATATTCTCTTGTTAATAACATGTGTCAGATTCTTTCATTTCCCAAAATAACTTCCTTACACGCTTTTCCCCTTATAATTGTTGAGTATAACCTAAAATCCAGCTGTTTGAAGTGATCAATCTAAAAAGCTCACAGTTCACAAACCTTTATTATACTTGCACACTTAGTTACAATCTGCCTTGTAACCCTTAATTCCTGTCCCTGCCCTAACCTCAAGTTCTAAAATGAAGAGTCATCTGCCATGCACATCCTTAAATTTTCCAAATTAGCCTTCCAGTAACTTGTCCTAATTCAGTGAAAGCTTTTCCAGTTCATAAACTTCACAATGGTCATATAAAACCAAGTACAGTTAGCCCTGGACAAGCCTGAAAAGGGGGCCCATATGAACCTCATGAGGTTCAACAAGGCCAAGTGTATGGTCTCGCACTTGGGTTGGGGCAACCCCCAGTACCAATACAAGCTGAGCAATGAAGGGATTAAAAGCAGCCCTGCTGAGAAAGACTTGGGGGTACTCGTGAATGGAAAGCTGGACATGAGCCAGCAATGTGTGCTTCCAGCCCAGAAGGCCAATTCTACCCTGGTCTTCATCAAAAGATGCATAGTCAAGAAAGGTGATTCTCCCTCTCTATTCCACCCTGGTGAGATCCCACCTGGACTACTGCACCCAGTCATCAGCACAGAAAAGACATAGACCTGTTGGAGTGGGTCTAGAGGAAGGCCACAAAAATGCTTAGAGAGATGGATCACTTCTCCTATGAAGAAAGGCTGAGGGAGTTGGAGTTGTTTAGTCTGGAGAAGAAGCATCTCTGAGGAGATCTTACTGCAGCCTTTCAGTACTTAATGGGGACTTGTAAGAATGATGGGGAAAAAATTCTTAGCAGTAGGACAAGGGGTGATAGTTTTAAACTAAAAGAGGGTAGATTTAGACTAGATATAAGGCAGAAACTTTTTACAGCGAGGGTGTTAAAACACTGGAACAAGTTGCCCAGAGAGGTGGTAGATGGCCCAATTCCTGAAAAAAAATCACGGTTAGGTTGGATGGGACTCTGAGCAGTTTAATCTAGTCAAAGATGTCTCTGCTAATTGCAGGGAGGTTCGATAGATGACTCTTTTAAAGGTCCCTTCCAACCCAACCTATTCTGTTGTTCTGCTTGCAGTACCGACATAACAGTGGGAATAGTAAGAGCTTTAGACTTTGAAATATCATTGAGCCAATACATGGCCACTAAACTGTGACATGTCGTACATTCAGTATTGATAATATACTTTAATTTGATTTTGTAGCCTATAATGAAAATGCTGAACTGCATACACAGAATAGAAATTAAAGATTTACTTCTTAGTTTTAGTGGGAAATTCCTTCTTAGAAAAGGCAAAAGATGATATCAAATAAATAATTTTTTATTAAAGGCCTGAATATATGTGATCTGTGATTGAATGGCTGGATTATAGAAAAAGGAAGGCTCACAGGAACAGAACTTGGGATGTTCTAATGTGAGTGTAAGTTTATCTGAGAGATACAGCAGAAGGCAACGAAGAATGAAAACAAGCTGACTGAAGAAAACAAGCATCAAATAATCTGACATTAACATTTTTAACCTCACTGTTCTGACTAGTATGTTTTTAACTAAGACTCTCAGTTTCTTGTGTGATATTCATAGAATTTATAAACTTATGATTTCACAATTTAAAAAGAGCATATAAGTCAAGTGCCTCACTTTATCTTAATATACCAATTACTGCTGCTGTAATGACTACAAACAAACGCTTGATGTGGTGGTCGCACTATAAACACACTGTCAAAAACCAGTCTCTGCCCCTCATTATAACATTTATATTTTTACTGGTAATAAGAAAATACTGTCATTTTAATAACCATTTTATTTAGTCATTATTTGGCTTTTCAAATTTTTAGATTTAAATAGCTAACAAGTCATTATGTAAAATGGCACTGATGGGGCAAATACTGATGTAAATGGTGCCTCTCACAGACTGAGGGCCTTAATCAGCAGAGTTGTTCCAAGCTAGCACAGATTGCTCTGCTAACTTCAGGAGAGAAGATGGTTATTGTTCCTGCAGAGTCAGCACAGCTCAAATAGAAAAATCTGAGACAGAACACCCAAACCAGGGTTGTTTATTGACCTGTGCTGAAGCATCGTATAATGTGTGGCATAACTGATTGTTGTTCCCATAGCCATAAAGGAGCAGAAAAGGAGAAAAAAACACTACCATGCCTGACAAACACACAAAGAGATTCCCCAGGCTGAATGTGCTTTTTCACATCAGTGCATTTGAGAAACGCCCTCCGCCATTTATCACCAATATACCATCACCATATTCTCCTTTTTAAGAAGTCTGTGGTGTTAATAAACTGATGTTTTATCTCTGTGCTATTTTTTTGGTATTGTCTAAAAGTTCTTGATGCATGCAGATAGTTACCTGCAGCTAGACAGGCTGGCCAGAGTATCTTGTGTCATTTGTCTTGTAATGAAGAGAAAGTAAGCGTAAATCATGTAGTATGCACAAACAATTCAAGATATTTCTACGTTGCCCTTGGCAAGCAGGTGCAAGCAGGTGTGTACTTAGCCCAAAGATAGCTTATACATATGTAGTCCTTTCCCCCACAACAATCTTGAGAGACAATATAAACTCTGACACTCCTTTTCAGAGGATGCCAGGATTTTACAGACAAATTTGAATTGCAGATCCTAAGTACAACAATGATCTTTATTAATTTTCTTGATGTTGGACTATGTGTTTTCTATCTGATTGGATTACTACAACAGGTTGAGAGATCCTCAACCTAGCAGCATTTAACTCCGTGTGTACAGTGCTCCAGGCACTAGTTTAGGAAGTGACTTGTGGGATTACATATCACGTTACTCTTCAAATTTGTAAGAAGTGCATTGAAAAGGTCTTCCAAGCTTTTCTTTCCAGGTCAGCAGTGAAGCCTCTTTCAAAACACTCCTTAACACCCTAGTTCTTCATCAGCTTTAAGAAAATTTGATCATGACCTTTTGTATATATTGCCAGAAAAAAGCGGCACAGTGTAAGAAGTTAAATGGCACAAATTTTTACAGCTTTCATTCTTGGCCAAAAACAGACAGGAAAGTAATTATAGCAGTAGATGTTACACAATGTAAATGCTCTGTTTAGTCATTTTGTGATATCATCTATCACAAAAAGACAGCTACATAGCTAGAGTGACTGCCCAAATGTTCTGTGATGTCACCCATTCACAGAGAAAAAAGGTAACAGGTGGGCTGTAATGGTATGGAATAAGTCACAGACATGACAAAAAAACAGCTTTAACTTTTTCGTAGTATCACTTGGGTTGGAAGGGACCCTAAAGACCATCTAGTTACAAATCCCTGCCATGGGTAGGGACACCTTCCACTAGGTCAGGTTGCTCAAAGCCTCATCCAGCCTGGCCTTGCACACTTCCAGGGATGGGGCTTCTGGCCTTCTCTAGGCAACCTGTTCCAGTGCCTCACCATCCTCGCAGTAAAAAACTTCTTCCTAATCTCTAATCTAAAATTACCCTTTTTGAGTTTAAAACCAATACCCCTTGTCCTATGACTACAATCCCTGATAAAGAGCTATCCCCATCTTTCCTGCAGGCAGCTCCCCCCTTTTCTCCTGCAATTGCAGCAAACACTTATAATCCACACAACTTCCATATAGCCAAATAGATAAGCACCTAAAAAAGAGCAGATCAGATAAAATATCAGCTTGATTTGACTAAGCTGTGTCATATAAAAATGAAAGTAATCCTGCTAGCCATCTGCAGACAGTTTCTGCCCCTTCAACTCATTTGCAAAACTGCCAGGAGGTGCAATCTGTATGCAGTTGGAGTGTAATGCCTCAGGGGTGGGCTCCCTACTCTGCTGTAGTATACACACAAAGAAATGTTTTCTTTCCAACACTTTTATGGTATCCTGTAAACTATTCTTGTTTCAAATATAATGGTCTTCTCGCAGAAATTGTCCCCATGGATATGGGGAAAAGTGGCTCTGTACACATAGCATGGATCTCCAGCATGCATCATAGTAAGTGATGGCCAGCATCGCAGAGGGAGGTGCTGCCTGGAGGCGCTTTGACTGCCCTATAGGCTGGCCACACAGGGTGTACCACTGCTCATCTTTTGGGAGGGCAAAGTGGATCTCAGGTTAGCTGCAGTATTTGGCCGTTCTAGGTGTGTGAAAAAAGTAATGACAACTGCCATGAACATTGAAGTCAACGGTATAAACACTGGCTATTCACAGTCAAAGCTTTCATTGTTTGAAAATTTGCTATTGCATGCTATGTCTCAGGTAGATTTTAGATTTTACAATGTACTATTACTAATAGTTCTGCAAGCATTACCCAGTGAGGAACCGACAAAGTACATCCATATTTGAGACCAAAAAATATGGTTGTAATTTTTTTTTTCTCTGAAGGGTGAGCATGTTTTACATGTTTTACAACCTTTTCCAGTCCCAGTGGGGAGATGACATGCTCAAGAAAACACTACTCTGTGTATCTGATTTAGTGTTAGCAAAATTCAGCTTCAGCCCCACTGTACTGACACATTGAAGTACAGCCTCTAGGTTTTTTTTCATGAGCTCCAGAAGTCTTTCCAAACACAGTAACATCATTCAGACAATACTAGATTCCAGGCTTGGTATTAAGAATTATTAACACATTTGAAAAGCTCTGGATGCTGATTCAGGTCCATATGATTATGGACTAAATAAGAGAATGATTAAAAAAGAGAAGTCCATTAAGTGTAATAAATGCTGGGAAACTCATGCTGTCTGAATAGTTGGTAATATGCATTCTTTAAATGAAGAATAGAAACATACTCTGCAACTACAACATCAGTATTTGTAAATGGCTAACTGTAACTCACACTGGCTTTGTTTGGCTTCGTAAGTCCACATAAAAAAGCAGCATTCTGGTTGGCTTTTTCCCACCACTGTGCTAATTCAGAAAACACAACGTTTCCATTAGTATCATTCTGGGCTTGCTTTTTTTTTTTCTTTTATTGCCTTGTGACTCAGCATCTCTCATTCAATTGTAAGGAATATGATTTCCATTGTGGCACCTTGGATTGAACTGTCATGCTGTAAATAAATCCTTCTGCACACATGGCATTTCCACGTAACAGCTGACATTATATCTTTTGTAACAGATGAAACTGGAATTTGTACTGCAGCAAAGTTTCATTGTATTGAAGCAATACTTATATATATATATATTTGAATATGTAGTGCAGATCACAGATTTCTGCTTAACAGGAATATTCCTGTATACAACAAAGAATTCTGCAGCGTGTATCAAAAGTATTTTTTCTATGCAGGAAACAAGAATAATGTTCTTGAAAGGTAGATCAAGTATCAAACTTCTATACAATTGCAGGTAAATGCCTTCATTGAGTACTGAAAGTCAGAAATCAGTGTTGAGTATTATTTCTGTAGCAGTTTGTTCTGATACAGGAAAAAGTAACCAGACATAAATGCATCCATGATAAAAGTTTCTGTGGTCAAAACAGTAACATCTGGCACCGTAACATCACATAAATATTGCTTAGGTAGATTTTAATCATCTTTTTTTTAATAGAAAATCTTTCTGTACTATTTGCAGGTCATCTAGACTGGTTTACAGTATGCTGTGGAGACAGCAGTAGTATGTTTATACGCACACACACACACACACATATATATATACACACACGTGTTATGTATGCTGAGCTTTTAGCTGTAGTTCCAGTGGCTGCAGCTTGAATGTAGTTCACCATTTCCCAATTTTGCACTCGTCAATTCAGTTAGAGCAGCAACAGTTATGATCTCGTGTAGTATCAGGTCCAATTCACGCAGTAAATACTGTCTATAATCAATAGGAACTGCTTTCTTCCACAAGCACAACTTGACCTTTTTTCTGCTCTGCTTCTAGATTTAGACATGGGTTTTAACTCCCTTAAAGCAGCAGTGTGCTGTTCTGTTGAGTTACTTGGTTTCTGTGTATGCTGGCATAATGTCTTTTATAGGATTCAGGTAAAATGGTTTTGCAGGAAAAAAAATCTTTCATTCCAGGAACATAAATTCTGGGGTTTCTTTTTTTAACATCATGAAAGCCCAGAGAAAGCATGCTGGCTTTTTGCTGTGACAAAGTAAACAGCATAAGTGTTTTTCTTTCTTCAGCAAAGTCAGTGCATTTAACTGTAAGTATAGGATTTCCAATCATTTGCATGTGAACAAAAGAAGGAACTTAGGAACACCTGGACTTCGCAGGAATGATGCAAATGAATTAAATGGCAGCACAGACACTCATCTCATTTATTCACCAGCTGAACAGAAGAGATATAATACAAAAAATATTATTACACGTGTCCACAGAAATACCAGATGAAAGTCTGATCCTGACTGAAACAGGCAATAGTATAACAGAAACCAATGAAACCAAACAACAACAACAAAAAAAACCTCACAAAGGCAGACTAACTTATAGAAGATTACTGAGCTTCTCTTGAACTGACAATAGTCCTCCTCACCTGGCAAAAGTCCTCCTCTGTCCAACATCAGAGTTCTCCAGAGTTATGTAAGTTCAGTTCGTGTTTTGTATGTGAAACAACTGGATCATCTACCAACGAACAGATGGGGAACCAATGCAGAACATTTCTTTCTGTCTTTAAACAGCCACTTATAGTAAGAGTGACTGATAAACCTCCCTATGCTTTTTTGTTTTGTTGTACTTTCAATACTGAAAAAAATGAGAGTCATTTTCAAGGCAGTTTTAATGAGGTACTTAATTACTAAAGATTTAGACTTCTACCATGCAGAATGAGATGCCAATGAAGCCAATATGATGTAGCAGCAGAACTACTAAAGGCATAGTAATGCAAAAGGAAGAAAAAGGATGCAGGACAGAGACATAAAAGGTGGAAAAGAAAGTCAAAGAAACAACACATAATCAAATAAGTGATCCTAGTAGGAAGCATTTACTTTCTAAATGTTACTAAGGTGATGAAGAAGGTAGTCAGTAAACAACGAAGGAATATATAGCTGTTCCAACCACTGGATGATTGTAAAAATTTTTACGCAAATTAACTCTCTTGAACCTGAAGTATTCCAGTAGCAAATTTTTTCCCAAGAACATTCCTGAGGCATATTCAAATCCTCTGATCAATGGTGCACAGTCTGAAATCAAAACCAAATTTAGCAGCAGATTCCTTAATGTCTTTATTTTAAGCATCAACAAATTACAAAATCTAGAAAGGCATTGTGGTGAAGAACTATCTTCTATGTATCATTTCCAATTAAAGCACAAAGATGAGGAGAACAAGTGGGATTAGTTTGTAGCTGGAACACTACACCACTTGAGCCTCTTTCAGAGCTGAGGAGAGTTTTGGGAGGATAATCAGGTCAGCACTTCTGCTTCTTCCAGGGATGCCTTAGTCCTTTGCTAAATAAAAGTCTGAGCACTGCAGTAACTAGGAGCGATGGTTTGTGTTCCGTTGGCTTTCTTTTTTTCCCACTAAACTGTACATTTGCGGGAAAATGAGGTTTAATGCTAACAAAGATGAAAAGGGAAAGCAGAATAGGACTAGTTCTGAGACAGTGATGAAAGGAGGGTGCAGGGACTGAACAGATGGATACACAAAAGCCTTGAATAATTCCTAACTCATTTCCGTCTGAACAAAAAATGCCAAACGTATTTCAATAGTATTCCAAAAATACTTTAGTATTTGAGGGCGGTAAGGAAACAAGGGCAACAATCCACAATTAACACCCAATATTCTGTAACTCGGGAAGGTGTGCGAAGTCCTTCGCTTCGATTTCATGTCTTAACCCAGCTCATCCAATAAAAGAAAACATCCTTCGGAAGTTCTAGGAGTGCGGCACACCAGCTCCTTTGTTTACACTGGAACAAGGAGATGTTCTTTCTTGTTCCGACACGAAAAGGGGCTACAACGCTACCGCAGTATCCCTGCGAGCTGGCACTCGCCTGGCTGGGTTTGTCACAGCCCGGCACGCGGGCGGGAAGGAGCCGAGGGGGGGGGCTCAGGCCGCAGCCGCCCCCGAGGCGGGGGTCTGCCCCGTCCGGAGGTAAGCGCCAGTGAGGCGGGGGGAGGGCACGGCCCCGTTTTCGGCTCGGTTTACCGAACGCGGGTCGGGCGGGAAATGGGGAGAGCGGGGACGAGCAGGAAGAATAAACGGCTGCCCCCACACCCCTCTCAGCGACGCCGCTCCGACCCGCGCGGCCCCCGCCCGGCAGCGCCCCCAGCGCTGCATCCCCGGGGAGGCGCCGCGCCGCGCCCGCCGCGCCGCACCACGGGAGTTGTAGTCCGGCCGCCCCCTTCGCCGCCCGCCCGCCGCGCTGCACCACGGGAGTTGTAGTCCGCCTCCCTCCCTCCGAGACCCTCTCCCCGTCGCCCCCAGCCCGGGGACAGAGCGGCGCCGCGGCAGCTCTCGCGAGGCTTGGCGGCGGCAGCGCTGTCGGGCGGCCTCCTCCTCGCGAGGGCGGCCGCCGCCGCCACCGCGGGGATGTTCGGTGCGGGCGCCATTCCCCCGCGTGACGTCATCGTGCATTGTTGTGAGCGTAGCGGAGCATCCCTCAAGCTGTCAGCTGTGCCGCCGCCGCGGGGAGCCGAGCCGAGCCGAGCCGGCCCCCTTTCCCCTCCTCCTCCATCTCCTCCTCCTCCACTTCCCCCGCCCCTCCCGCCCCGGGGGCTCCAGAGCTCGGTGTCACCGTATCATTGTCCGTGCGGAACCCCTGCGGGCCTCCCCCCATCCCCGCCCGGCCCGCCCCCCTCCCACCCCCGAACCACCTCAATGAGATGCAAACATGAAAGACAAGAGGAAGAAGAAGGACCGCACCTGGGCCGAGGCTGCGCGCCTGGTAGGTGCCGCGGCAGCGCCGAGTGTGCGAGAGAGTGTGTATGTGAGTGTGTGTGTGTGTGTGTGTGTGTGTGTGTGTGTGCGTGCGCGCGTGTACGCGCGGCGCGCGCCCCTCCGCCAGCCCCGCGCTTTGTTGCCGGCGGTTGGGGCCGTTGGGGCGAGCGAGCCCGTGAGGAGGGGGGAGAGAGTGCGGGGTCTCTGAGGGAGGGAGGAGGTAGAGGGGGCGTGTGAGGGACTGAGAGGGAGAAGGAGAGATTGTGTGAGGGACTGAGAGAGGGAGAAGAGTGTGTGTGTGTGTATGTGAGGGGCTGAGGGAGAAGGAGGGAGAGCGTGTGAGGGAGAAGGAGGGAGAATGTGAGGGGGAGAGGGAGAAGGAGGAAGAGCGTGTGAGGGAGAGAGGGAGAAGGAAGAAGGGAGAAGGAGAGTGTGGGGGGAGAGGGAGAAGGAGGGAGAGTCGGCGGAGAGGGAGAAGGAAGGAGAGCGTGTGTGAGTAAGTGTGTCTGCGTGAGTGAGTCTTGTATACGTGAGAGGGAGAAGGAGAGAGAGCGTGAAGGAGTGAGTGTGAGGGAGAGTGCGTGAGGGTCTCAGAGAGGGAGGAGTGTGTGTGTGAAGGACTTATGAGAGGGAAGAGGGAAAGTGTGTGTGAGGGAGAAGGAGGGAGAGTGTGTGTGTGACTGAGAAAGAGGCAGAGCGTGTTCATGTGAGGGAGCGTGGAGGAGTGAGTCTGTGTGTGAGAGGCTTTGAGGGAGAGAGTGTGCGAGGAAGTATATGCGAGTGCGCGAAGGGAAAGCTCGGGGTGCCCCGGCGTGCGGGGAGCTCGGGCGTGTGTTGGGGTCGGTGTGCTTGTGAGTGTGTTTTGGGGAGGAGCCTCCCCTCCCGCTGGCGGTGCGGGGCCGGGCAGCCTGCTCCGAGCGCGGCTGAGCCCCAAGCTGGGGCGGTACGGGCTGCCCCCTGCTCTCCTCCGGTCTCCGCCTGGAGTGGAGAAATAGCTACGCCCTTTCTTCTGTGCATGTGTGAGGAAATGCCTTTTTTTTTCTTTTGCATGTGCGTGTGTAAATGCCCGGGGATTGTTTCTATCTCTGCAAGTTCATGCATCAGATATCTCATGAAAATCCTTCCTTGTAATTCTAGAGAAAAATGAAATATCTGGGAATAGCTTTTTATTCTTTTAAAGCAGACAGGAGGACTGGGGTGAGGATCTTAGAGAGAACTCTGTCCTGGGATTTCTCTTCACCCCTCTCTACTTTCCCATTGAGCAGGGGGGAGTATGAAGGGCAATCAAACCCACTTCTGGAAAGGCACTGTGACTCTGGAAACTTAGTCCATTCCCACTTTGTTAACAAACTGCTTCTCTTACCCTGCTCTATCTGTTTTCATGAATCTGTATTATCGTTTTCTAAGTGTAATAGAGCATATTGTTTATGTTGTTTTCCAGTTTGAGAGTATGTATGGGTTCTCTCCCTTCTTGGAATTTTACAACAAACCGTTATGCACAGTATTGCACATATGATTGTACACATTTGTCTGTCTTCTGCAAAGTTGGGTCGTTCAGCTTCGGTTTGGCTTATAGAAAGATGACAAAGCTATTCAGATAAGGCTGCTGGTTATGTAGCTTTCTTTATTTACACCAACTCGGTCTTTTATTCGTCTCCGATACAGACTTAAGCACTTAAGTGACTTGTTTGTGCCAATGGTACATCTGTTCTTGCTAATGGGTATTGATATCTTATTATTTGTTTAGTTATGAAGCACATTTCTTGTAAAACTGTTTTCACTTTGTTCCGTGAATTTCTATGTGGGAAATTCAGTCTCTCTGCTACGTAAATAATCATAAGGTATTAGACAGACAGTACCTATAGATGTCTCTGTAAGCTGTACCGAGTTCTTCTCATATGTTTGGTCAGTGCTAAATTTTGATATGGCTCCATGTACATCCTACAACAGTTTTGTAATAATGAGGCTTTAGGTAAGATGTTTTAGTATGGTGTTGCTGCTGTCTTCTCTTATTTTGCTCGATTGTAACAGAAGTTCAACTGTAGTAAAGCAAGCACCTTTGCCAAAATAATTTTGGCAGTGAGTGTTGCTACAGTACTTTTCTCTCTGTGCTTTAAACTGGCGACATGTATTCCAGAGTCTATAAAATACTTCAAATGCTATTCTAGTTTTGCTCTTTCAAGTTGCTGCTGCAGTTGTCACTATAAGATGTGTTTTGTTTGACGGATAGGCATAAAGGAGTTTTATTTTGTGTCAAGTAAAATAGCTATTCCTGTGTGGCCCGATATATGAAAAAGTTTAAAGCCTTGGGAGGATAAAGGCTGAGCCAGCGCTGAGGAGAATGGCTAAGACACTCTTATTTTCATGATGTCCTGTCACCTCATGGTCCCTCCCCAAAAGGGGCATGATTTGCTAAAATTAATAAAAATGGTGCATTGCTGTCTATAAGTGGTGGAGATAGACAAGTGTCACAGTGTGGTTTTTGTCTAGCCTCCTGGGTTTCCTAAGTTGTGCAGAACTAGTCCCAAGTCTGTTATGTGAATGATAAGTAATGCTGTTCAGACCAACTACAGTCTTGCACGGGGCTTTACTTTTATAGTGACATGTTTGCAAATCACAATGGAAGACTCATGCCAAAATTACCACTCCTTACATTGTTTTATGTTAGGAACCTGATGGTTTGTTATGACTTTTTTTCTTGGGATACATCAATAATGTATTACTGCAGGGTTTGATTAAATCAATTTCTTTCCAACGACAAGTAAACAATGAAGTGATTGATATCTGCTCACAGAAAACAACTCATGGGTTACCTAGATCAATGTGTTATAAGATAGAATGCTGCTGAATTATTTTTAGGAGCAAGAGGTTGAATTAATAAATACAGCAAATGCATGGATATTTGTGTTAAATTTTCTACAAAACTCTTGCATTACAACCATATTGGGCTTTCAGAGTGAAGCGCTAAACAGTATGATATTACAGAGGTAACATTGCTGGTATTGCTTTTTTCACTCTGTTATGCGTGTCCTTATCTTACACTCTAGACTTCAAATAATGTACTTGTATGCTAGTTTCCCCAGGTACTTCAAATTCACTCGCGAGAGCTGCTGATTTTTCATTTTATTTTCTTTGTTTGGTATGAGACGCCATACTTAATTTTGTATACAAAATGTAAGTTTCTTTTATATTTCAGTCATACATGCGTACTTATTATTAGCCACACCCAGTAGCTTCCCAAATGCAATTCTTTCTATACTTACAAAATGCCTGTGAAGTTAAGTATTTTGACCTCTGCTTTACCCATGCATGGAAAGATTAAGGATCTCACTCAAAGCTGTGCAGGAAATCTGTAGGAGAGGCAGTTGTGGTACCAAAAGTGTTTCTGTAGTAGTTCTGTTTCATAGTCATAAAGTCATCTTCCTTCTGTGGCTACACTTTTGCCTTGTTCACTCACTATTACTCGTTCTCTCACAGTAATTACGAGAGAAATTGATATGGTCATGTCTCTGTATTCAATCTGTATTGAAACTCATAATGCACCATGTAATAGTTACGGATAACTCTCCATCTCCCACATTAACAATGAAAGAAGCAGAAGTACTTTAGAAAAATACCTTACTCAATAGTCTTAAAATACACTGTGACATGTAAGTCTTAAGTGGTGAAGCTTCAAACTGACAGTTAATGTTGCACCTTACTGGTTTTTGGTATTTGATTAAAGGGTCTTTAAGAACTTAAGTTTCTATGATGCAGAGTTTTCTCAAGCTGTTCCCTTAATTTTAAAAACATAAGCAGAAAAGAATTCCCATTATATTCAGCTCTTGCTGTAAATACAGCGTATGTGATACAAGCAGTAAAACAGGAGCCACTGGCATGTCCTGTATTGGAATACATATTTTGTGGAAGACGTGTACTGCAGACAGTTGCATCTTTCTGTCTGCGACACACCATTTCTTTTTCTTACGCGTCTGCTTATCTTAGGGTAAGGCACAGCCCTACTTACAAGCATTCCTAAGAAATGAGTGCATGTGCAGCATCAGTGTAATGGTGGCACACTATTAACAGTTCATATTACAGAACCCATTTTGTAGAACACATTTTTATGGATGAAATTGCAACCTGTCTTTACAACATGCCAAAGGACAAATCTTTGATGTATACCTGATATGTCAACTCACTTTATACATCGCAGCAGACTACAGCAATGCTTATGTACAACCTGAGTATTATCTCCGTACCAGTATTCTATGTTTTGTGTCTGATAAACTAAGATAGAACACTTACAAGAATGAGAACAAAAGAAAATCCTTACAGGAAGGAGGAGAAGCATCCTGTCTTTCCTCTGTCTTCAGCTGATCCTCATTTGATGAAGCCATATTGTTTTCTGGTCATATGTGGAACTTATAAAAATTGAATAGAACGATTAAACACTTGAGTAGTTTAAGCAATTTGTAATGTTTCCTTTAGCTGAAAAAAAAATGTGTCCATGTAGTTTCAGCTGTTAAACTCACAAGGACTCTCAAGCAGTTGCTAAAAGTCTTGAAATGGTGACTGCTGTCTCTTAATAATTTCACGCCGTAAGATACTGTATAAAAAATACTGAAATGAAGAATACTGAGAACAAGTCCCATGAATCTCTGCCACATGAGAACTGATAGCAGTTTTAAATAGGTAGCAGTGGTCCAACTCTTATCGTTTGACTGCCAGACACAACTCTGGTTTTTGTACTATAAATAAATAAATAAAATGCAGAGCTCAGCATAGGTATGAAGCATAGAACAACTGCCTGTGAAGGGAGATAGTTTATGGTAACATCTTAAAAGGATTTTTTATGAGTAGCGTGCTCTTATTATTTGCCTGTTTCCTTTAAGTGGTGTTTTGAAACACAGTTAAGTCTCCACCACTGGTTGTCAGTAAAACAGAAGAAAATGACAAGAATAGGGACAGTGGTGCATGTTGAGTTATTTGTGTGTTGGATCTGCTTTCCAGTATTTTAGCTCTTTTGTCTTCAAATTTAGTTCTGAAAGAAAGATTGCCTTGTGTTATGGAAGACTATGTGCTTTGTGGTGCTCTGGAGAGTCCTCGTGGTTTAGGTGATATATGTATATTGGGTGAGTAATGTGCGTACCTTAATTCTTGTATTTTTTGCACTAGTCTCCTGACAGGATCCAGCTCTTAATTAAGAGTTGTTCTCTTACTCCTGTAAACTTTAAGAAAATTAATTAATTAAGGAAACCTGTGCTGAAAAATAACCCACAAAAAGCAACAAAAGCCCGTTGGCATTGTGAGATTGCATGTTAGTGTTCAGTGTAGCTGGCTGTCCAAAAGCTGATTGTTGCTTCATCTGGTCTGCTAAGATAGTATAGTTGAAACGGATTGTATAGTGTTACGGAAGTATTTTTGCATTATGTCTTTATAATTGAAGACCACAAATAAAACAAAAAAATTAGAGGAGTAACTTCTGTGTAGCTAAACCCTTGATGATAATCCTTTCGACTTTTATCTTAAGTCTTTACTTTCGTTACTATAAATAACATTGTAAAGCATTGTGTGAAAGGAGCTTCATGTATCTTTAAAAATGGGAGATTTGACATAACTTTGTTTTATGGTATTAAGGATTTCTTTGTTGTTAGCTTAACAGAGACCTATTATTATTTCCATATTTGTTCTGAGTTAATTCTTTTTCAGACATGCAGAAACATCATGGCTTGGGAAGTTTTGATGGCCTTTTCCCTTTGATTCACAATCAGTGCTGCTTTGAAGAGCTCTATTGTATTTTGGTTTACTCTAGGGTTTCCTCCAAGTTTTTTATTCAAAGTAATTTTTGCACTTGTTAGACAAGATTGAGCAAGGACTTATTTACTTTTTACATACTATGATTTCACTTTAAATGTCAATATTTTATTTTGTTAGTATGAAATAATACAGAAATTACTATGTATTTTTTATTTTCAAATGTGATCTACAAATAAAGTATAAATTCAGTCTATTCAGCTCAACTCTTGCATTCTTCTAGAGCAGACTGAGAGGAAGAAGATTCTCTTTATCTTGAGAGACCCCTTTAACCCTGGCATCACAGACCTTTACAAAGGCAGGAACCCGACATGGGAACTCTTCTCAGTAATGTCATATTACTTCTATCAAAGCAGAGTAACATAGGAGAAGACCCTTGCAGGAAAATAATTTTCACTATCCACAACCAAGGCCCTGCTACCCTTCACAGATAGGTTGGTCTGGATCTCCTAGCCCAGTTCACCAGTTCCCTGGATTGAACTGCACCAATGCAGCATCCTAGTCTGGAACAGGTAGCATACTGTCCTTGAGGTGAAAAGCCAAACTTGCTGTACTTCCTCCCAGAGCCTTTCTTGGTTCTTTATACCATGAATACCAGATTGCGGTCACTTGAAGAGTCATTTGCTAAAGGGGACTTCTTGGCTTTGGAGTAATAGGGTTTTTTTAAACACTGTAAGCTTCAAAATATTTTGGCTTTTCTTGGATGTCACAATGATAATCTTACATTCCATGCAAACAGCAATAACTAAGTAGTGGATTCCTTTTCTGTTATCAAGACCTGGGAGATGTGATTAGTGGAAACAATTTCATTACGTTTTCATGGGTACCATTTGAAACTGACCAAATCCTCTTTTAAAGGAACTTACAGACTGAAGGAGTCAAATATCTTAGCCTTCACTCTGGAACAGTCAGCTTCCAATGCAAAGGCAGAAGGAGGACCTGGAATAGAGCCACCACTAAGCAACACATTCTGGTTCAGCTCATTTACTCACGCTGTTAGGTCAGGCAGCAAATCCCCATGCTGAAGGACACCAGATTGGCCACAGGTGGCCAATATCAACTTCAAATGACAATCACACTCCCAAAGAAACCCAAATTGTTGGTGTACTGCCCCTCTGATGTCGCTTTGTCTTTGTAAGGTCCTGCTAGGTAGTTTCCTGTTGCTGGAGTTACTTCCTTGGTAGGAGATGTACCTTCTGGAAATGTAAAAACAGTGGAGGAGCACCTTCTCACCAGCAGCTAATCTTGGTTTGAAAGGATGTCCTATGTCTTTCTGAATATCATACCTTAGGCAGACCACTACCTAAATCTGTCCACTTATGACAGTTAGGAAGCCATCTGGCAGTGCAAGTAGCCTTCCTAGAGCCATTTCAGTGTCAGTGCACTGGTTGGGTCTGGGGACTGCACTTAGTGTTGGAGGGATCTAGAGCAATACCATTCAGTTTGGTCTAAGCAAGCTCTAGGGTTTCTGTCATTGGAACAGGAAACTGAGGGAATCTGATGCTTTCATTCTTCAAATGTTAAAACTTTACCTCTCTCTAATGGCCTGACCTCAGCAGGGTAAAGTCTGTGTGGACCCTAGCATGTAGCTTTCGCTCAAAGGGAATGCCTTTTAAATGAGGTTTGTATAATAACATGTGAGATCCAGCTGTTACTTTGCATGTTCTAAGTCTGATGTGTACCTCAGGTGTCTGAGGAGACTTGCTTTTTGTCATGTAGCATTGAATTTGGTTTGTCTGACAACCTTTGCCAGCATCAGCAACCACAGTTCGCTCTGTGCTCTGGAACTGTGAGCAGCATTCACAGACTTATTAAGAGGACTGGACTATATTTTCTTTGTAGGAGTCATTCCTGGTTGTGTGCTAGATTATTGTTCATGATTTTGGAACATCAGAAGTTTGTTTAGAAGGCACACATTACACATTCTGTTTTAAAACTTGTTCTCTTATATGCATAGATTGGTCTACCTGAGGCTGTGATGAGAATCTCCTTCTTCGCTGCCTGCAGAGGCTCCACTGTAAAGGTCATTTTGCTGTGGGTGACAATTGCACCCTATAAACCATAGTCTGACTTCAGACAACATCATTTTCAAAACATCTGCAATTTCAGAAGTGTTTCTTGAGAAGTGTCTTGAGCTAGTACATAATCGGGTTTGGAGAACTTAATGTTGTCTTTCCTGTTGTGATCTTGCTTAAGTATATATAGAATCAAATTTAGTGAAGCAGTCTTTCCAGCCAGGGCTTATATTGCTTTATCCTGGTTGGGTTCTTGTATAACTTAATGTCTAGAGAGAAAAAAGAGCCTTAAGCAAAGTATACATTAGCCATTTGAAGGTCAGTTTTACTTCATTTCAGGTGACTGTTGGCAGCCTGGAGAACCTATCTGACTGTGTAGTGGTTCACTATAGTTAGTGAGGTACCTTGCGGAATGTCTAGAGCGTTGTAAATCACAGTCAATCTTCATGTCCCATATGATTTTTTTCTTGCCTTTATGGCTTGAACCTTCTTTATATAAGATCAGGCTCTACCGCTGTTGTTGTATTGCTAAAATGCTTAACTTCATCCTTCAGTAAGTAATGAGTTTCAGTTCCATCAGTTTTAATTGAACAAATTCTGCATCCAGATGTTTCAATACATGTATTGATGTCTGGTTTTGGATAAATGTTAATTCTTCTTATGTCTCAGAATTCCCAGTTATCCACCAGCTGCTAGAATGTCTGCTGCCATTGCTGTATCAGAGAAGCTTGTGACATCCCCTGTCACTACACCTATCTACCAACATCTCCTGGCCAGGGTAATGGGAGAAAATAGACCCTTATTGGCCATAGCTTGTAGTCGTTCTTCTGGACTAAAGTTCTGGCGAATTTGACACGCTCTGATCACACCAGCTTTTTTCATCTCATATGTAATTTCTTTCATTTAGAAGATGTCAGGGACTGCCAAGCATTTGCCCACATTGTTCTTGTACTGAGGTCTCTCCATTTGAAACTATTTTTTTAGCCAAGAATAAAAAAAAAATCTGTGTAGCCGGTTTTGCTACATTGGCAGTCCATGTCAAACAGGTTGTTTGTCTTCCTTTCGTCCTGTTCCTGGGATGCTGTACTGTCGAACTGTGTTGCATTATTAAACATCTCCTGTCTGGTAAGCACATGTGAGACAAGTGGATGGGCAGTTCATCAAGTGCTTGGATCCAGAAGTCCAGATCACAGAAAAGAAGAGAGAAGCAGCAGTATAGAGCAAGAGCTGTCCTTTATAACGCTACTAATCTTTTAAAATAATGGTGGAGATTCTTGTGATGATTTATTTCAGCCTGACCAGTATATCTGTGCAGCCGGAGACTTTGAAGATAGATCACAGTACACTAGCTGAAGTGTTTGCCAGATATCCCAGCAGGAAATCATAGAATAACCAGGTTGGAAGAGACCCATCAGATCATCGAGTCCAACCATTCCTATCAAACACTAAACCATGCCCCTTAGCACCTCATCCACCCGTGTCTTAAACACCTCCAGGGAAGGTGAATCAACCACCTCCCTGGGTAGCCTGTTCCAGTGCCCAGTGACCCTTTCTGTCAAAAATTTTTTCCTGATGTCCAGCCTAAATCTCCCCTGGTGGAGCTTGTGGCCATTCCCTCTCGTCCTGTCCCCTGTCACTTGGGAGAAGAGGCTAGCTCCCTCCTCTCTATAACCTCCCCTCAGGTAGTTATAGAGAGCAATGAGATCTCCCCTCAGCCTCCTCTTCTCCAGGCTAAACAACCCCAGCTCTCTTAGCCGTTCCTCGTAAGGCCTGTTCTCCAGCCCCTTTACCAGCTTTGTTGCTCTTCTCTGGACTCACTCCAGAGCCTCAACATCCTTCTTGTGGTAAGGGGCCCAGAACTGAACACAGGATTCGAGGTGCAGTCTCACCAGTGCCAAGTACAGAGGGAGAACAGAATACAGTTTGCACGTTTTGACATGGTTGCTTGAGTTCCACACTTAGCAGCCCAAATGTTTAATTTTTGTTTTATTTATATATATATATGTCTGTCTCAAGTCAAGTACTGGGTTACAGTACTGTGATACTGACTGGGAGAATCATAGGAACAAATCTGTGTGCCTGGGATATTTGGTCTGCCCAGAAGAAGCCCCAGCAGCCTGTGAATAAGCTGTTACCAAGAAATGAAAATGCTCCCAGTTCCATGCTAAACTGCTTTTTCTTCAGTCACTGTTCAGGGATCAACTGATTCCCTGCCTATTTCCTCTGTCGCTTTTGGAATGAGCGCTACCCATATGAGTGGAGCTTGTCAATTATAACCAATCCTATGTCTTTGTCTTGGACTGATGTGCCTTGTGCTTAGTAAAAGCCTAATGGTATATATACTGTGTCTTCTAGAGCATGGGATCAGTCCCAAAGAATAGATACTGAAAGAGAATGGAATTACTGCTTTGAAGGTTTAAATTTTTTTTTTTTTTAATCCCTACACCTGTTTGCTGTTATCAGCATTCATATAGCTGTTATGACAAGAAGCTTCATATGTTAGTTAAAGTGTTAAATGTTGGAGTTAATTTTAGAGAAAAATACACCTGTAGAGGGAAGGGGAAGTGATCTAGGGAAAGTATTCCAAGGATTAATGTTCTGAAAAAAATGAGGTTTTAAGTGCTACATACATACATAATAGTTATGAAGCTTATTGCATTTAGTACTTGCATACATTTTCTGGGATTAGTAGATGAGAATGAAACTGAGTTTATGTCTGCTGCCACGTCACAGGGTGAAAACTTGGGTGACTTGGTTACATTGATATAATCCTGGGGAGAAAAATGGTAGTGCTGCACTGGGAAGCAGTGAAGGAGAGATGGAGATGATCTTGCACCAATGAATAGTAGAATAGCAAATATTGGAGGGGGGGAAGCAACCTTATTTTTTCTACGATAAATTGCATTTCATTTGTTTATTTATTTATTTTGCCACCATTTTGCTCTATTATATAACCAGCTAAAGTCCCCAAAATTTCATCTTTAAAGTTTGCATTCTTTTCAGACTTTGGTAGTAGAAGGGTCACAATTAAACACCAAGGTGAAAAAAATTTTGTCTTCTCTCTTCTGTAAAAGGTAGGGCCTTTGTCTTGGAAATGAAATACTATATTTTGATTATTTTGAGTTCTGTTTATTTTTAAAACAAGTTTGATTATGGGCTGTCTCAGCCACAGGAATATTATTGAAATTATAAGTAATCCCTCGTGAATAATTGAAAAAAACCCAAAACAAGTTGTTTTCCAAAATATTCCCTCATCCATTTGGCAGTAAGATCTCCTATTGGAATTTTTCAAATTATTTTGTTTGGGTTATTTCTGAAGCAGCAAAAAATATAAATCTTCTAAAATTTGTCATGTGTCTGTCTGACGTGATTCTTGAATGTGAAACTAGGGAAGTTTTCTTGTACTTCTGGACACTTTTGTTTATTTCTGTTTTAAACTCAGAGGCCATAGCATGTAAATCTCCTAAGTATAATTTTATGCCTTTGAATGAGATTTTTAACACAATTAAAGGAAGATTGCATTCCTGAATTTGAACTCTTAAGACTAATTTAATTACTAATTCTCATTGTTTCAAGGCACAGCATGAGCTCGGTAGTTACACTGGAAGCCCGAGTTGAGGCAGTGTAACTTTTCCAAAAACAGTTTTAATTTTTTAATTTTTCTTTTTCACTTACTGCAAGTTATTTTTTTGAGAGAAATGGGAGATGGTAATTTCTCACTGTAACGTGCAGTGTTTATCCAGATTGACTTGGAGCAGCCTTGTAGCTCAGAATAATGCCGTGGAGGGTCAGGACTTTGGAGCCTCCACAACAGTTCTAGATTATCCTGAACATTTCCAGGATTTTCTCCTGTGGGGAAAGACATGTTCTATATTTTGGTTTGAGATCAGATTACAAACCATGGTTTAACAGTCAGCATTTTGTCTTCTTACAAACTCCAGTTTTGAAGTTACAGTTTGCCTATTCTTCTTTATAGGCTGGAGGTCCTGTTGAATTTGTTAACCTGTGCCAAGTGATTGCTCTTATTGGCTTAAATCTCTAAGGGAAATCAGCATCCAACTGGTAGACACTTGTATTGATGAAGACCCATTGATTTTTCTCATCTGTCCACTTACTAGCAAAAAGAAATGTCCTTAGCTTTCATGATACTCTTCCCTGCCAGAATGTTGCCTTGTTACCTGGCTGGTGTCAGTTGCTGATCACATTATATGCAGAACAACAGTCTGATAAAAAGTCTCAAGTGAATATTTGAGAAGCCTAGACAAAGATAACGCTTTATGTTAGAGCTTTTTAGTAATGTCTTCTACTTAATGTAAACCAATGGTAAAGAATTGCTGTTTTTAATAGAAAAGACTTGAATATCAAGGATTAAGATTCACCTATCTTGGCATGATTAGCAGTATCCAGAACAGGAGAATTTAAGAAAATAGAGACAATTTATTAAAATTTAGAGGAAAAATAATTCTTCTGTCTCTAATGATAATTTTGGTTATCGTGTTGGTTTTTTTCATCACAGTATTGGCTGCAGTATTTTCTTTCATAAGGAATATTGTAAGATGTGGAAACTCAAGTATTCTACATGCAATTCTCCAAAATGACATACTTTTGAAAGCTTATTAACGTGGAACTAGAATAATCAGATTATTTTAAAAGGTTCCTGGAAAGAAGAAAGTATATAACTTTCCTCAGAACTTGAGGAGAGCTGCTCTTTCTACCCCCACTTTTGTTTATGTATTTAAATATGAATACAAACATAGATTCAGAGCTGTTACATGTTCTTTCTAATCTTGCCTGTATTTATACAAATGTTTCTTAGTAATAGTTGTTATGTAGTTTATTTTTGAAACCTTTAAACAGATGCTACTAAATATCACTATAAAACACCAGTTATGGACTCCAGTTCTGCAGTAAATGGTGTATTTAACACGATAAGTGTGGGCAGACGTAGGTGTTGAGATGGAGGAAAGGACTGTGTGGAATGGCTGATAAGAAGAACTGAACAGTTAAATGACATAAAATGATATGAGTTGGTGAACCGCAAAGTATTCTCCTATTTTTGAAAATCTTTGGTGAGTAATTGTCAACTGTGCCATCTGTAAGTAATTTGGGCTTCCAAATTTGTGGCAATTAAAACTGCCTAGCATCCCACTCCAGCCCTGTGTTTTATTCTGTGTACAAGTCAGTACTGAAGACTAATCTATTATGACATTAATCGTCTCATGACGAGAGATGGAATAAATCATGGTAGCCCTTCCTCTCTTCACTCATGAAGATAAATGCTGTAACACGATGGCTGATCTTTGTTATGACACTAACCATTATACATTTAACAGAGATGGCAAAATCCCACTGACAGATAACAAAAGTTTTAATTCTCTCTTTACACATTCTATGAGAAAGCTGTATTTCTTTAGTTCAAAACCAGGACTTATCATAACTGCTCTCAGAGCAATTTAAACAGTAGATCTGGATCGTGCCAGTGAACTCTAATCTGTATACAATGATGTCATGATTCAGACTAATGAAAACTGACGTGAAACAATTATGCAAGTTTTGGAAGAAAAAAAACTGCATGACACCCAAGGACCCTTAAGACTACTCTTTTGTAATGTCTGTTTTGACAAGAAAGAATAACTCCTATATAAAACAAACTGGCAAGCACCACCCTTCCACTTCCAAAATAAAAAACAAAAAAACCCCAACGCAGACACCAACATGAGAACCCAAAGACAACAAATCCAAATCTTTCATAATTTTTCATTTTGTGGAGATTTATGTTTTCCATTTTGCCTTCAGTACTTGAACAGGTGGGCTAAAGGAAAGTATCTTTTTGTTGTGTCTATAATTGCAAGGGACTTTTAATTTTTCTGGCTTTATCATTTGCTGTAAACCTGTCCGTAATTTCTTTCCATGTTCTCCATGCATTAGACACATTCTGGTCTTTTCTTTCTGGGATAAAATTACTAAGAAATATCCTTAGAAATTTTCTGCATCTCTGCTTCCTTATTAATTTGAAAGGAGCAATGCTATGTATCATCTTATGACTGAGAAAGAAAGCAAACAACTGAGTTGTTAAGTTTATAGAGTTCCCTTGTGAGGTTAAGAGAATCAGTGTGACTTGTACTGGCTTTTCACCTAAGCATCAAAATGTGCTGTAAATTTCATAAGGTAGTTTCATGCCATTTATTTGACAGAATCAAAATGGAAATATACTTTTTACAGGTTTTTTTATGTTTGCTGTCATTAACCATACTTTCATAACATGGATAGAAATGCTTTTTGGTTGGTTAAATATATTCATGGTCAATGGAATCTATGTCAGTTGCAGCATGAAGCTTTTCTTACCCTTTTAACCATTTTAGTGAGTGAGTTTTACCTGAATAAAATACTTGAATTGGCCAAGAAGAATGTAAAAATATTTAGTTAGAGTGCATGGTTTAAATTATTCTGTTTGTATTCTGCTAATCTTCCCCCCCTCTTTTTTTTTTTTTGTTTTGTTTTGTTTTGTTTTCATTTCTTTTTTTCCATCTGAAAATCTTAGGTCAGTGTCTTTAGGACACTGTCTAACAAGATAAGCTCTGATAGTAAAGCAATGGCAAGAAAACCGGCATAACTGTCGCCTCCTGTTAAATTTGGTACATTCAGAAAATAGCCAGTAGGAATCTTATTTCTCACATTAAAAGTAACCCTTACACATTACATTTGCCTGAGGAAATAAAGCAATGAAAGGTTTTTAAACAAACACATACTCATATTGATTTTTCTGGGAAGTTTTGATTTTTTTTTTTGTGTTACTATGCTGAAATATAAGTTAGATGATTAGCTTTCAGTCTTGGAAAAAAATGTGTATCAGCTTACAATATATGGAAGCAAATATGTTTGGGGCTAGGTGCTTCTTAGTATTTTTTGTTTTTCTTGTTCCCTTAGTAGTGGTGAATGTATTCACACTGGTGGTAGTTCTTTGCTCTGTTATATGTAACATAAAGGCAGATGACAGAGTACTCTGATCCATTCCACTCCATTAGTTCCAGTCACCTAAGCATGGCCTCTCTTCATTTTGTACAAGGGTAGGTGCCAAAGGGGAATTTTCATCCCTGCTGGAATTGAAGGCATTTCAATATCGTGGCCTATGTGATCACTGAATGAGTACAGATTTTAGTATGATTTTGGGTGGCAGAGCTGTGTTTTGCTCCTGGAATACTGATTCATAATGGTAATAAGCTTTGACCCATGTTTTTCAGCTGGATGCACTGATACAGAAATTGAAGCTTCTCTGCCCATTTAGTTTACAGTAGAAATGGTCAACAAACAATGGGAGGTTCACAATACGGTTTGTCCTGTCAGCGTCTAAGAGCTACAATGTGCTGCTTACTGTTCAGTATTGACTACTTTGGAGGCACTTGTCTACCTGTGGTGGGATGGGGTTTGGGGAACCCATGGAAATGAACTGCATCTGTATGGATGTGTTGATGTTTCATTAGTTAGAATGCATAGGAATTTGCTGTGAGAGTGTATCGTTGTAAGGTCAAGGGAAGAAAGGTATTTCAGTACGGATGTGGAAAGGTGGGAGGTACAGTGGTACGGCTATTGCAACACCTCAAAGAGAGTGCCACTTGGAGAGTAGAAAATGCTGGACGGAGTGAGAAGCAATGGAGTATTGTGATAGAAAGCAAGAAGAGATATGGCTTGCATGGCTAAACAGAAGTCTGCAGGCTGGACTGCACTGTCAGAATTGAGCAGTCACTCCGAAAATCTGGATGCTCCATTGCTTGAACTGAAGTCATCAGTAGTAATCCTGCTGCTAATAATGGAATCCATGCTGGGGTAGCAAGATTGACATTCTGCTCACAGGGGTATGTATTTTTGATCCTCATCTTATAGAAATCTGATAGGATTCTGTGTGCTCACTGCATTCATGCTGTTACAGTCACCAAGATGTTTATGTATCTATGCTGACAGAGCCTTTAAGTGAAGTTCCTGGTTGCTCGGGTGGGCTGATTGTATTAGTAAAGAAATATGAAGGTTTCCTTTTGTTTCAGTATGTCAGACTAGATCAATAAGTTATTATAAGTCAGTCATTGAAAACTTTACCCTACATTTTCTGGTGTGATGTATGAGGCCACTAGCAGTGGCAGGATGTCATTGCTGCTAGAGCTTGTGCCTTTAAAAGGAATAACACAATTGTACATTTAATTTTAACTGAATTGTAATCCAATTTCTTTTGAATTCGAAATGTCAAGTGTACAGTTTATCAGGAATTCCCAAAGCACTGTTACTGCCTTTCTATCAGAACAAAGTAAAAAAAAAAAAAACAAAAAAAAAAAAAACAAAAAATCACCAACTAAAAAACAATAAAAGGGTCAGGACATCAGAACAAGCCTCAAACCAGCCAGTAAAAACACTGGAATGAATAAGCAAATCATTCAGCTTCTTTCTTGCTTTTCCCTTGTATTCACTATTTTAGGAGCTTCAAAGACCTCGTGTATCTGGCATGTTGGCCAAGCTAGACAGTTTCAGATCAACTTGCAAACAAATTCTGTGGTAGAAATTCTCTTGCAGGGAACACTCCCTGGTTGTTCTCTATAGTTCATGCTACTGACCTGTGAAGTGTTTTGAACGGAAAGAGGGCTGAGTAACAAATGGGTTTGGTGTACTTCAAACCATCTGAATTCTACAGGTCAGTATCACCTCGGACACTAAAAATAGGTGTGGACTAGGAAGCATGCACATAACTGATATTAAAAATTAATTTAATGTATTTCAGCAGATTTTGGGTATTTTCATGTGTTGATTTCTTGTGCATGTTACATCTTTGTTCCTTTCCTTGCTTGATTTTACTTTTCTTTCTTATCTGGAGTGATGCATGGATTACAGAAACAGTTTCATAGTATGGAGCACACTGGCAAAAGACATGTTCTATGAAATGCACCTTCTTCTACTCAACTTTTATAACTGCAACTACTCAAAGACAGAATTCCTATTACGAGACTTGTTACTCCTATTTTGGCTTCTTTAAATATTTTTTTATTTGGAAACTACTCTTTACTTTTCTCTTAATTGTCATCAGAAAGAACTCCATGAATATCTGTTTGAGAACTCATGTTAATATAGACTGTAGAGCATCTTCCCTTCTTATTTTAACCCCTCTTTCCTCTTTTTCATATATCATGTCCCCTCCTTCTTCTGAACCGTCTTGCTATATTCTCCTCTTCATGCATCTCTCTGCACTTATTTTCTTCCCCTACTCTGTACCCTGCTCTGCCTTCTCTCCTAACCATTTACCCATCTTTCTTCACACAGAGGGCTTTGAACTTTTACTAGGCTGCTGATAATTCCCCAATGACTAAAGCCGTTAATCAAAAATGAATACAAAAGATTTTAGTGGGGTTATTTGCCAAAATAGAAGTCAGTCCTCCTGTTAACCTCACACAAGCAGCTGGAAAAGACAACGTGGGGTGGGTTAGGGTTTTTTTTTTTGGTAAGGAGCTGTTCTTGTACCCTGTTTGTGACTCCATCTTTCAATTCATTAATTTAGTAATGGGTGGTTAGACAATAACATACATTTTCTGCTTGGCAGAAGGAAAGTTATTTTTCTGTTCTTTTATTCACCCTGCTGTCTTTGGGCAGTAAAGATTATCTTACTGTGCAGTTCAGCCTGACATGTATATGAGCTGTTGAGTGGGAGCACTGGCAAAAACTGTACTGTTCCTCTTTTTCCCCCCAAATTATTTAACTAATATTCTAAAGGTAATTGCTTCAGTTTGTGAGTAGTGGCTTAGCCTATAGTTTGACAAAGCAGATGTGATAAAATGATTCTGACTTTTTGTCAGCTACCTGACCTTCAGATCCACGTGGGCAGATTGTAGAAATGGAAGAGGCTTTGGCTGGTTCCAGCTAACTGTATTCTGGCTGCACAATCAGCATCAAGAACATCAGACTGATCTGGCTGCTGCTCTTGGGCCACAGCACAGTATCAGGTTACACTTGATTCTTGTTTAGAAGAATCATTTTCTGTCAGCATAAGAACCAGTAGCTGCAGGAGCAGAGGCTGCTTCTCTGGTGAAGCTTTCTGCAGGAATGTTCATAGGTGGCTAGAAGGCCAACTTTCTAGTTTACCTTTTCTCACTGTCCCTCTAGTGGCTGAAATGGACTCGATGATCCAGTGGGTCTCTTCCAACCCGGTTATTCTGTGATTCTGTGGTTATTCTGTGAAATGCAAATGACTATGCAGATCTGGTTCAGGTAGTCCAAGCAACTGTGTATGTAAATAAAACTAATCATTTCATCAATTATATAGAGGATTGCTTCTGATTTTGTAGACAAACTAAGCAATCTCTCTTATGTGAAGCTGAGTGTCTCTAGTGTTTTCTTGTTAACAGTTGACTGAAAAGTACGTGTTTTTTCCCAAGGTGGCAGCTGATTTTTTTGAGCAGTTGTCAATGCACAGAAGATGATATATGCCCTGGTGAGAAAAGCAGTTTAAATTTCATCTTGTCCTGTATAACTGGCATGACTTTTCCAATTAAGCTGGGATTGTCTGTATTTGTGGCATCTGTGTAATTATTTAATATCTCTGAAGTTGTGGGTAGGCGGTACAGACCTCAAAATTTGCCAGGCTGCTACCGTTTGCTAGGAGATTTCATTTCCACTGTGCTTGTTTGCGATGAGACCTCTTCTCTTTGAGCTATTAACTAGGGTTTGAATGAACATCAGGAATGTGTTCAGTGCAGTGACTACTTCTGCTCTCTTCCATGTTGCCCTGATGGGTATCAAATTATTTGTCCCAGTTATTGAGCGGCTCTTCCTTTTTAAGGCTCTGTGGTTGAATGGCAGGAATAAATAGAGCATATTCGATCCTCTGTGACAGAGGTTGCAGTCAGCATAAACCATTCTTCTGCCATTGTCCTTCTTAAAATACATTAAAGTAATTATATTCTTGATGATGGTGCTTTGGGATGTTCTAATTTCAGCATTATTAGCCACTGCCCATATACGATATTAGTGTTGGTGAATGGAGTAAGGGGAAGGAGAAGGATATTTAGAACAGATAAAGGCTTGCTCCCCTCATGTGCATTAATTTTTCTGACCAAGAAGTCTGTGATAACTATGCTAATGTGTTTTAGTATGTTACTTGCCTTAAGGCGCAGTTAGTAATACAGTTTGAATTTCTAATAATATTTTTAAAAGTCTTACAAATGCAAAATGGATTGCGGGCTTTTAACAGTGTTAATGGTGAGATACAGAGGGAAGAGGCACTAGTTCAATTATGAGTTCAGTGTATTCATTAGCTCACAGACTGTTAAATAATATTCTGGTGCTATTTTCCATTACTGGAAGAAGAAAATGAGATTATCATTAAAATATTTTTACAAGTAATTACTTTTATTTTCTTACTGTGATAAATTATTAGGTTAGAATTTGGAAGGGAGAAGGCACAGCATGGTGGGAGGGGAAGGAAAGAAACATCCTTGCTAAGGCTCTCTGCTAAATTAATCTTCATTCTGATAAAGAAAACAAATGACATAGACAATAACAGGTTTTTCAACTTAAGCAGTGCTTGAATTGGAGGATTGTTGCTTTTCAGTAAGTATATGAACAATTCTCTAAATGAAAGGTTTTAAAGGGTTTAAAGGGTTAGGTGAACAAAGTGAAATTCATGGGGTGTATGAACTGCAGCCTACGCTGCATGTCCGGCATAAAAAAAGTCCACACAATGGGCAATTGTTTGCTCTAGCACTTTCAGCCTGTCTGACATATTCTGTATTACAGTTTGTCATTATACTCTGAATGTGTTCAGTTCATACTCTGGTATTTGAAATTTGCCTTGTGGGTTTGATTAAACTTTCTGCAGTGGTGTTATGCATCCTGCTTGTTGGTTTCATTGTTGTTTGATGAAGATGATCTTCTGTATCTGTATGTTGGGACATTGTTTTCACAGCTACTTCAGTGCAGCTTATTCAGCACAAACTTCTCTCCATTCTCCGATTGTCCATGACAGGGTGACTTCTGATGTTTGCGTAGCTTTACTGTTTCCTTCCCATCACTGTCATACTCGCGTGGTAATACCTGGCACCTTTACTGACTTTATAGAGTAGGATGTGATGTCGTAGAGAAGGGGACAGGGCTACCCAAATTTTCTCAATTGCAGGGAGGAGCTGCCCAGGTGTGCTGAGGGGCCTGTACTCAGGAAGAGAAACAGGGAATCCTCCACAGTGAGTAACCCCACTTTCAAGTGCACACAGTTTCCTTCATGACCATGTCCAGTACAGTGTAGTTTCCTCTTCTGTCCTTTCCAGTTTGCCCTCTGGAATGTTCCCAGTTCAGTTGCCTTCTTTTCCCTTTATTTTTGTGTATTCTCATTTTAACTTGTCCTTTTTCTTTGTCTTTTTTCTGAAGGTTAAAATTTCCATTTTTTGTTTCTTCACACCATTAATCTTCGCTCATCCTACTTTTAATCTTTATACACTTTGTCATTTTTCCAATGTGTCATTGTGGTTCTGTCACTAAAACATAGTATCATTTCTGTTCCCTTGCTGTGCAATGGCCCTTTTCCCAGCCCTGTGCAGTTCCTTCTGTCCTTACTCATTGCTGTACTCTTTCCTACCCACTCTTCTTTCTTTCAAATCACATTTCGGTTTTCCTTTCCTGGCAGGTCCCTTTTGAATCTTACCTATTGATGTACATGAGATAAGCTCAGCTCAGCTCCCAGACCTTTCTAGTGCAGCCCTGACTGCAACCAAAAGATAAAGAATACAAAGCTTATCTGTAACAAAGAAACAAAGGATTTGGTAGACTGTGTTTTGGCTGCAAAAAGGAAGAACAGGCAGTAAATTAGAGCTGTAAAATGGCAGGAGAGGGCTGGACTGGTCAAGTTGTAGTGAGTAGGGAGGCTTTGGCTTTAGATGAGCTGCTTGAATTACAGCCTTGACTAGTGCCCTTCACAGTCTGGCAACTTGCATGATACAATGTGGTGATGTCTCTAGTTCCTAGTGAGCAGGTATCCACATAGTAGTAGCTATTTTCACAATTGCCATAATTTGATAACTACTAGAGAGAAGCTCAGGATCGGATGAATTTGGAGACCAAGCTGATTTCTTATTTATCCAGGGCAGAAATGCAAGTTCTGGCTGAGATTTGTTGGCAAGACACTCTGGGAGGCTTGATTGCTGTGGCCTGTGCTGTACCTTATACTGCTGACTGAAAGGTTTCATTTTCCAGAGCTGTCAGTCTGGCACTTACATGACCAAAAGAGCAGCTGTTTGTTTAACAGCTTAAAAGCGATGGGGACAAAAAGGAAGTGGAAAACCAGAAAAATCTGTACAAGGTGGTTGTATCTGGAAAGAGGAGTGGGTTACTTTGGGCTCAGTTGGAAAAGGCAAAGGAGTGGAAAACTGAGCTGAACTGGAAAAATGTGCTGCACTCTGTCATGTAGTATCTTGCGTACTGTAACTGTTCTGACTACTTCATTTTTCATTGTTTTTAGAAACAAAAAGCATTTCAAAATTGAAACCTATCTGTGTAAATTATTACAATAGATCCTGCTCTACAAATGGAAGGGTTTAAGCCAATTTTATTCCTGAGATCATGTCAAAAGCTAAGTGTAGAATATTCAGATGACCTCAAATAATTCTAAAGTAATAAAAAGCAAAACAGAAGACTCTCTGTCTCTTTCTTTTTGTTTTGCTTTGGGGTTATTTTTTTTCCCTCCTGCCTGAAAGGAACTCCATTGCCGTGTCATAAAATTATTTGCATATTTCAACCCTTTCATTTGGAACCTGGTAAGAATTTTATCTGCAGAGGTAGCAGATAATGCACAAAAGAAGCATGTAAATCTTATTCTTGCTGCAGTTTCCTGGATTGTATCTGGATATCTGGCTCTCCAGCAGATAGAGGACTCAAGGCTCAATGCTCCTGTTCCCTGCCTTTCACAAATGATTACATAAAAACTGCATGATCGCATAACCTTTCTGATTCACGGGACAGCTCTGTCTTGTCTCTTACACATTTATTATTTCTTTTCAGGCATTGGAGAAGTACCCCAATTCACCAATGACTGCAAAGCAGATCCTGGAAGTCATTCAGAAAGAAGGGTTAAAGGAAACAAGGTCAGTGTTTATATGTTCTCTATTTTTGCTACCCCTTTGAAAACCGTCTAGGAACGGTATGTAGTTTTTTTTACAAATCATAAATTGCTGGTTAGCGGCTGAATTAATCTCCAGTTCCAAGGTGGGAAATACAGGTGATGGATTTTGTTTGTTTGTTAGTTCAAAGCTTTTAAATGGTTAGTGAGTGGCCTAACTTTGTATCTTCTGAAGGGAGTCTCTGGGCTGACACCAGTCCAGGGACCTTTCTTTAGAAAGACAGTGTGATCTGCTTAGCAGCCCAGTACCACTTCTCATTTCAAGGACTTCAAGGACTGAAGCTTGACAACTCAATTGCCTCTGCCGCCATGTGCGTGGAGATGTAGTGTGAGATGGAGCTATATGCGCTCCTCATCTCGCTTGGATTTGTGGTTTGACATTTAAGTCACTGTTACAACATGCTTGTGTTGCCTAAGTTAACAAAGGTTAGCCATAAAGAATTGGGAATATAAGGAGAGGGGTGTTTTAACACTGGGAGCAAGTCTGTGTGGCTGCAGACGCTGGGTATTGAGTTGCTTAATAACAGTGTACTTTAGATGTAGATTTCAACTATAATCATTAAGCTATTATGGGATAGGTGGGTTATCAATGGAAATCTTCCATTGATAGCTCATTCAGATGTGTGTGTAGCTTCTTGTTCCTCAAAGGTCACCAACTACTTGGTAGGTTTTCTGATGACCTGCAGATGGAAACTTTGGCAGGAAGTAAAATAAGGAAAGACTGGTTGGTTGGTAGGGGTCTCCTACAAGATGCAGTTTCCTCTTCTCCAAATGTTATAGTAAAAATTTTCGATTCTAATAAATTGTTTTAATATTTGTTGCATTCTCAAAGCAAAGGGGAAAATCCACGTTCAGTTTTATTATATTCTTTTAGTGTGGAATCTAAAATCTGGGACAAGTGAACTTCAAAGCTTTTGTAGAGGAGGAGTAACATATTATGTCTGTTGTGACTTAGAAGTAACCATGCAGCCTATTTTGACTGTAATCACTCCTGTTCCTAATAAACAGACGCTCTATGATCATTTGCACTGTATAACCATGCACTGCTTTGTTTGTGGCCTCTCACATGCTCATAGTAGCTGTATTTTGGTAAAATTGCAAAAGAGATGGTGTGCAAGACAGAGTTGAATTTGCCACCTTTTACAGGTATAAAATGCCTTAGTTCCTGTCAAGAAATTCCTTAAGTATATTTGGCAATGATGCCAAGGAAGCAAGAGGATGAAAACTTTTGAAAATGAATGTCCAAATGCGTTCTGCTGCAAGGATTTGCATACAACAAGAACAAAAGAGCAAGAAAACTGAACTTTGAAAATCTGGTTTTATTAAGATACTGTTTCTCACAGCAGTGAATGGATTGCCTTTTCCTTCTTGCATTTCATGACATGAGATAACAGCATGGGAGAGGCTCGCGTGGCTGATAATAGGATTTCTTTGTAATTTTAAAAAT
The DNA here is from genome assembly GCA_033459285.1 of Clamator glandarius. NCBI lineage: Eukaryota > Metazoa > Chordata > Aves > Cuculiformes > Cuculidae > Clamator > Clamator glandarius. The sequence continues at coordinate 5,286,114 of JAUNZM010000105.1, forward strand.
TCTTATTTCCCTGAACAGTATATGAATAAAATTTTGTGTGCAAAACCTATGGGAGGGACTGAAGGCAGTTTTTTTACATGATTTCAATATAGAAAATGTGGAAGCACCTTTTAATTGCTGCAGAATTAATAAGAGAAAGATTGTTTAAAAATATTTCAAAGCTAAATATTCTTTCATTTCTTCAGTTACTAAGAAACAAAATTAAAGGGAAATGGGAAGGAAATTTAGTTTCATTCTGATTTTTATTCATGGTATGGTTATGTGCATTTATGTATGAATGTATATTAGATTGCAGCATGTTGTATGTGACCATGAGTATCTACATAACTAAGAAGGATAAAATTCGATGTTCTTTACTCCTTACTTGAAGCATTGTACTACATTTTAGGCTAGGTCATTCTGAACACAGGTTGACACACCAGTCAACATGGGTTTACAAAAGGCAGGTCTTGCCAAACTAACATGATTGCTTTCTATGACAAGTGAGTCGGTTACTGGATGAGGGAAAGGCTGTGGATGTATCTTCCTGGACTTCAGTAAAGCCTTTGACACGGTTTCTCACAGCATTCTGCTACGGAAACTGTCGGCCTCTGGCCTGGACAGGCGCACGCTCTCCTGGGTGGAAAACTGGTTGGATGGCCAGGCCCATGGTGGTAAATGGTGTTAAATCCAGCTGGAGGCCAGTGACAAGTGGGGTTCCCCAGGGCTCAGTCCTGGGTCCAGTCCTGTTCAATGCCTTTATCAATGACCTGGATGAACGCATCGAGTGCTCCCTTAGCAAGTTTGCAGACGACACTAAGCTGGGTGGAAATGTCGATCTGCTGGAAGGTTGGGAGGCTCTGCAAAGGGATCTGAACAGGCTGGACCACTGGGCAGAGTCCAGTGGCATGAAGTTTAACACGACCAAATGCCGGGTCCTGCAGTTGGGGCACAACAACCCTGTGCAGTGCTACAGACTAGGAGAAGTCTGGCTAGAAAGATGCCTGGAGGAGAAGGACCTGGGGGTGTTGGTTGACAGCTGACTGACCATGAGCCAGCAGTGTGCCCAGGTGGCCAAGAAGGCCAATGGCACCCTGGCTTGTATCAGAGACAGCGTGACCAGCAGGTCCAGGGAGGTTCTTCTCCCTCTGTACTTGGCACTGGTGAGACCGCACCTCGAGTACTGTGTTCAGTTCTGGGCCCCTCACCACAAGAAGGATGTTAAGGCTCTGGAGCGAGTCCAGAGAAGAGCAACAAAGCTGGTGAAGGGGCTGGAGAACAGGCCTTATGAGTAGTGGCTGAGAGAGCTGGGGTTGTTTAGCCTGGAGAAGAGAAGGCTGAGAGGAGACCTCATTGCTCTCTATAACTACCTGAGGGGAGGTTGTAGAGATGAGGGAGCTGGCCTCTTCTCCCAAGTGACAGGGGACAGGACAAGAGGGAACAGCCACAAGCTCTGCCAGGGGAGATTTAGGCTGGACATCAGGAAAAAATTTTTGACAGAAAGGGTCACTGGGCACTGGAACAGGCTGCCCAGGGAGGTGGTTGAGTCACCTTCCCTGGAGGTGTTTAAGGGACGGGTGGGTGAGGTGCTGAGGGGCATGGTTTAGTGTTTGATAGGAATGGTTGGACTTGATGATCCGCTGTGTCTCTTCCAACCTGGTTATTCTGTGATTCTGTGAACTGATTAGCCAAAACATTCCATATTTTGCAGTTGTAAAACCAAAAAATCTAGATTCTGTGTTGATTTTTTGAAACCTATTTTGATTCTCATTTACCTTTTGTTTTAATGTAAAAGTTCTTTTTCTGCTACTTTTTAATATTCCTTAGGTACAAACCTGCGAAGTTATCTGAGTGTCTAATTCTTAATGGGAGTCAATAAGGTATTTGACCTCATACACTTATTTGTTGATTCAGTCTCAGTGCTTGAATAATATTTTGCTTTCACAGACCTTTAATTCAGAGTTTCCCATTTACTTCATCCAGCTCTGCAGTTTCTTTCAGTGCCTTTCAGCCAGTATGGTACCTTTGCCATTACTAAAGATAAGCTTTCCTGTTCTCTGTGCTGCAGCGAGCCAAGATGAGCAGGGGATGTAAATTTATGATGTGCAATCACCTGGTCATAAGCAGTAGAATGACAGCAACTTTTTTTATTTTGTATTGATTTGTGTATTCTTCAAGTCTGAAATTGTACCAGCAATATGTTACTGCTTCAATATACTTTACTTATTCCTTTATACTGATTGTTGGTAGAACCTTGGCAACACTAAATGAAGTTCTTCACAAATTTTGCTCTCTACTGTTCCATTTATAGATGAATAAGATTAACTGACTTAGTTGTTTTTTCAAATATATTGCAGCATTAATTTATCTAAAGCTTTTTGCTGTGCTAGTAAATCTGAATGAATAATGTATGATTTTCAACTATCTCATTGTAGTCGCTATGTAATCTTTAAAAAGACACCGTCAGACTACACAGCCTCTTCTTTTCTTTATTTGTAATAAAGATATCAAATTACACATTTAATTTCGTTATTACTCAAGTAATTAAATACCATAGAAGGAGAATCCCAAAGTTACAAAGCATATATGACTTAGAAATTAAAACTAAATCTTTCTGACATGTGTTGTGAGAGATGTACACCTCAAGTTTGTTTTTTAAATATCTTTCTTGTTAAGGTGGTTGGTTGTAAAGCGGTCAGCCTGCAGGCAATTCTTGTGCTACTTAGCAGGAGTTAAAAATTTTAAGGCAGACCTTCTGGGGATGTGGAAAATCCATATTTTTTTTCCAGACGTAGGAGAAGGAGACTAGACTACTAGTCAGAGTATGGTGTACTCTAGCCTCAGTTCTCCTTTTTCACTGTTGTGCTGTCTTGTGAGTTGTTCTCCATCTTGTATTTCTGCTTTATTTATTCCTATTAAGGTCTAGAATTCCCTTTACTGAATTGTGTTCAGGTCTTCTGCAGATCATTTCTTAAATTATTAAGATTGCTTTAACATGTAGTCCTGTCTTTCAGCATGCATGCAGCTTCCCAAGTTTAGTGTCATCTGCTTATTAGAACTTGTTTCCTTTTGCAGCATTATATTTCTCTTCTTTGCTTTTGAAAGTCCCATGAGAAACAATGTCCAAATACTTATTAAGTCAGGCTATAGATACCCACTGCTGCTTCTCTAACTACAAGGTCTGATACTGCGTCATAAAGAATATTTTGATAGATTTGAAGTAACTTGTTCTTGACAAATCTGTGTATTGTTCATCTCAGTTTCTTAACTGCTAAATACTTCCATGTATTTTTTTATTCCTTATTTTGGGGGAATTAAAACTCAGTTGTTGCATCTCTGCTTCCTTGGCCCTGCCTTTTTTCATTTTTTTAAAGCTAGTCTTTTTAAAGCTAGTTTTCCTGCCATTTGGAAACACTGCTGCCCTCTACAAATTCTCAAAAATGGTTGTCAATAGTTCCGAGACTGCTCTGAATAGTCAGCTCAAGTACCTAATGGGAAATTTCAATGGATTTAGCTTATTTGAGAACATCTCATTTATTTATCATCTAATCTATTTTGTTCTGTGGTTGTTCCTGGTGTTGATTTTAGTCTGATCATAAACATCTTTCTAATTAGATGCCAACAAAAAAAGGCACTAGCATTCCTGTGCTTTTGGTGAAAGTGCTCAGTGCCACCCGACATGGAGGAACAAGCCAGTTTCCAATTTGTTGGTGTACTTACAGAACTGTCTTTGTGCACGGTGGGTGGGTGACTTTGCTCAAGCTTAAATTCCCAAAAGTAATTTTTTTCTTTTTGTATTCTTTCTTATTTTCCTAAAATTGAAGAATCATCCCTTCGTGGATAGTCTGGGTTTTCAGCTGCCTCTTTGCCACTGGTTCAAGTCAAACATAGTACTGTCCTCCTTCCTTACTGCTTTTTTTGCACCTCCCGTGTAAGGATTTTTGTACTCAGCACAATCCCAGGAACTTGCCAGATGTTTTTTGATGCTGTTGTCTTTCTTTTCCCTAGAGGTTCCTGCATGGTCATAATAGGATATTTAAACAGGTCATGTGTTTGAAAAATTTTAGCTGATTCTCACAGATAAAAGTTTCATTCTAATTCTCCTGGTTTCTTGCTATATTCAACTCTGAACTGAATACCATCCTTGGTTTTGCCCTCTTATTGTCATTACCCAAGAGTTGCCTGTTGGACCACCAGGAGTAAGCTATCTAATCCCTTCTGTTTGGTGTGCTGTGACTTCATGAAGGATAAGGCCAATTGAAGTCTGCTTAAAATTATCAGTGATGTAAAAGTAAGACAGAAGTTGGTATGAATTAGGTGTTTGCATTAAGAAAGAGAAGATTGAGTTTAGACATAGAAGTCTTCCATCAGATAAAAGATGGGCAAAAAGTAAGGGAATGAGTTACCGTGTACATGTGATATGGACATCACAAGAAGTCAGGCCTCTAAATTTTAACAAGAAAAGGATTCCAATTCGATAGCACCAAGATTATTTTTTTTAACAGGTATAACTGGTTTCTGTCATGAGCTGTAGGAGAGATGTGAGAGATCTCTAAAAACTATTTTGATCTGTGTCTGTCAGGATTCATGTAGATTGAGTTGATCCTGCTGTGAACTAGGAGAACAATATAGCGTACTCTTCATCCATATTTTTCTGTGATTTTTTTTAGATCAGTTTGCAGTATTTGGGCCATACATATTGGTTGAGTCCTCGGAGAGAATATCCAGCCAAATTCTGATAAATATTTGATGCTACTAACCCTACATTATGCCTTCGCTTTCTGTAGTTCCTTTTCTCCTTTGCTTGGTGAGGCTGGGAAATTGACATGTCTGGAAAAGATTAAAGCCAAAGATTCTTCTTACAAGTTAAAAGCCAGTGAACTTTCAAAATGGGATATGCAACATTTAATTTCTGGAGTGCAACATCAGCCCACAGCTATGCTAGTTTATTTTCCTTCTCCATTAGACACAGGACTGTGAGCCCTGGAATGGCATAATTTCATAGTTTTTTTGGCTGTTCAACTAGAGTAACTTACCTCTGTACTGTCAAGTAACTTTGGTTGTTCTGTTCAGGTAATTCATGAACAAGGTTAAAAAAAGTCCCTTCCTCTTGTTCCGTTTTTCATGTTCCAGTAGTTCTTAAACCTCTTTCTTTCAATGTGTCTTTGTTGATCTTCATTTCAACTATGAGAATCATGGCATCAGTCCTAACTTCTCCTTTTTTTCTTGGTATATTTTGTCATTTGCTATGCCAGATTAAGCTATCTATTGACTTATTGTTGTGGCAGGAGTCTTTCAGAATACTAAGAAGAGATGTTTGCCACTAGCACTGGCAGTAGTGCTGTTTCTTCTGCACTGTACAATGTTGATAATATCTATCATGAATGATATCATAACTTATTAATTCTTCCGAGCCTAGGAAGGCAGCAAAGTATGACTAATAAATCTCAAGACACTCGTTTTAGATTTACAGTCTTTGTGCAGAAATACTAAGCTACTGGGTTAGCTAAACTTAAACCCACTTTGAACTGCTGAGTGGAGTCATCAATGGAATAAAACACATGATCCTTGCAGGGTCTGTCTTTAGCTCTGAAGTGAGATGGTACTCCTGAAAATAATCCTGTCACTTCTGCATCCTTTAATCTTTTTGACAGTTTCTCTTTAAGTCTTTGCATACTTCATCCTTGGAACTATTGACTTAAAACCCTTTCTGAACACTGCTGTTTCTGTAAATAGGCTAAATGAGCTGGCAGCTGTCTTCTGTTGTTTATCTTTTTAAAGTTCCTTCTTTTATTCTGTATGCATGTAGACAGAGAATTTTTTACTTCCTTTCACTGTGAAGTAATTTCAAGATGTCATTGTGATTCATAATTATTAGCAAGTCACAGTTTTTAGCAAGTGCCCTCTAATAACCAAAACCACTCAAAAATGTCACTGGAAGGACCACAGTTTTTGTTTTAAGGTTCTGGTTGTTAGCAGAAGAGCACAGGCAGTTAAAAAAGTTGTGTAGTTGCATACGTCTCATTAGAATGTATTTGGGAGCCTCTTCAGCTGAAAGAGTGCATTGTTCTGTCTTGAAGGTAGTTAGTCCCTCCAACGGACTGAAAGGAAGTCTTGATGGAAAGAGAGAGAAAGCTATTGGGTTCTTTTGCCTGGCATTATTAGGTTGATTTTTATGCCTCTACAGATGTGGGTTTTGGCTGTAGAGCAGTGAAAGAAACAAGCTTTCAGTACAACCTGTCTTTCTACATAAATTCACTTCAGACTCCTCTTTGAAGTGCTATTCTTGTGATAGCAGTTCACCAGCTGAAAAATCTCAGGCCTGCTCCTTCTTGCCTAGGCATTCCTGGCACGGTTAATGCCACAGTGCAGTCTGTCCTGGTAAAACCTGATAGGTTACCTACATCATTGCATTCCAGTGTTGGAAATGTAACTTGCATTATCACACCCGTGCCACCTCTGTTATAATTGTTTCACTTTTTGATAGTGATATAGCCCCAAAACTTGAGCCTAAGAGCGAGGTTGTTAATTCCTGACTCCAGGTTGCTGTGTGTGATTACCCTACCATTAGTTTAAAGCTACCTTGCTTATGTCTGTACAGTGGTAATCCTGTCTTTGTATTGATATGGAAAACTAGGTTTGGATGCTAATGAAAGAGATGTGGAAGAACAAAACCTCAAATGTTTTCCCTCAGCCAACTGCAAAACCAGAATTTTTATTTGTTAGTGATCGTGCTTCTTCCACTGTGTGTACCTATTAAATATACATTTCAATGTAAGACATTTAAGTGCCTTGTATTTTTTTTTGCCTTTTTTGTTCTTTTTTTTTCTCCATATTTCAATTTTTAGAAATCATCTAGTATATATATTTTTTTTTGTTTGTTTTAGTGTTTCTCGTCTTCCTTTCACAGGACAAGGGAGTCTCTGTCTAGGGACTTCAGTTAACAGACCAGTAAAATCAGTCTGCCTGTCAGCATTTCTGATAAAATTACTTGTTTGTTTGGGGTTTGGTATTGGTGTTCTATTTTTTTGTGCGTGATGCATGTAGTTACAGATGCTCTGGCTGTTTTGGGCAGACAAGATAACATGCTTAGATCACAGGTGCAAATGCCTTTGTTAGTTTTATTAAGGTGTGGATTTAACTTTGGAAATATTTTAGATGGTAAATGGCACAATGTAAATAGTAATCTTTTGAGTATGACTAGGAATACTTTGGAGGATACTACTCTTAAGAATATTAATTGAGCATATGTAAAAGAGAGTGGAGACAGAAGCACAGTAATTTTTATTCAAAGCTAAATGCAGAGCTAAGAATATGTCCTGGTCATCTGCTTCTCCACTGCCAATATCCTGTCCATTAAATTGGTGTTCCTAGTGGAGAATCTCTAGTTGTTCCTCTCTGCATGCAATCCCTTGTCACAAGAGTTTCCGCTAGGTGGATCTTCCCTCATGTTCAAATTGGGTCACCAATCCCATGGTCTCCAGTTACTTCAGTCTGCTGTCGTCTTTTACCCTTCCCATATATAAGGACTTAAACTTCATTCATTTGCCCATTCTGTGTGTCTGAAATTTTCTTAAGTAATATAATGTGGATATCCCAGATTTCACTGTTTGTTTCATGTTTGGGTTCAGGACCAACTAAGCTTTCTTCTTATTTCCAGGACCAATTAAGAGGAAATAAAAACACAATCCCATCATTTTATCATGTCTGGGCCCTTCAACAGATGATTAACAACAGTTTTGAAAAGTTCATATGGCTCCCCTTTTTGTACTTTGCCTCTAATTTGTCTTCACATTGCAGTCTGTTCCTATACGCCCAAGTGAACTGAGATTTCAGAAGCTGATTTTTTTTTAAAGGCTTTTGTATTACTGCTACTTTCCTATGAATGATTTTGCTCATATAGTGAACTTTTCTGTTAGCTACAAAGGTTCTGAGTCCAGGTAGTAAAACATACATAATAACCACCTTTCCACCTTTCATGGCAGGTATGGGAGATAGTGCTACATGCCTTTTTTGTTTGTATTTGGTTTGTTGTTTTGTTTTTTTTTTTAAAGATCTTCCAAAAAGTTGTTTGCGTTATATCTCTTGGTAGCTCTGCAAAATGTGTCTGCACAGACTGGGAAAACAGGAACCCAGTCTGTGACACACTTGCTTCCTTGGTGCTTTTAAAATATTTTTATTTTTCTTGTGCAGTTGCTTAGGTTTCTGCTCCTCCCACACAGGCCTAACCTACATTTTCTCAACAAATGTTATGCTAGTGCAGTGTGTAAAGCTTTTTTTTATTTGTTTGATGCTTTATTGGTAAGGGCCTTATGAACATTAGAAATTTGAGAAAAATAAGTAAAGGGAAGTGTGAAAAAAATTAAAAGGAAATCTATTTAACTGTAACAGGAAAAATGACGGTGGTTGAAATTCGTGATGAACATGTTTAAACTTCTAAAGATCTGTATTGCAAAAATATTTTATCTTTGAATGCATGCCCAAGTCCTCTTTATCACAGTCCACTGAAGTTAAGACCCTCTATAGTATGTCAACATTATATTAAAGATATTCCTTTTTTAATACAAGAGGAAATCTAGCAATTTAAATGTAACAAATAACGGATAGCAGTGCAGATGCTGATGATCTTATAAGAGTTACTAGTTATTTTGTGCAGTGATGATGACAATTCCTGTTCAACGACATCTTATTTTGAAGTAGGAGACTGGTACCAGCTGTGACTAAATAGTGTAAGTTTGTCAACAAATACGATGTTGGGGGGGGGTTTGCATAGTGTTATAATTTCTTTATCAATATATTTCGTTGTTTAATGTAAGAATTTTAAGTTGTGTTTTCTCCTTCTTATGTTGTGTCTTAGTGCACTCAGTTTACTATTGAAAGAGACTGAATAGTAGTAATGTAGTTCCTGAAAAGAGGAACTTCCTGCATTATAGATTGGTGTTAGCATATACTTAGCATTATCCTAAAACATATATGGTGTGATAACTGTTTTCCCACATTTCTCCTAGAAAGTGTAACTTCTCTTTTATCAATATTTAAGTATGCTACAGATCTTTTTCCTTTAATGTTTCTGTATTTCAAAGAGTAATCCTACATTAAAGTGTGTGTCTCTTTCTGAAAGAGAAATTAAATAAGGATAACCGAGAGATCTAAGCAAGTTAAAAACAATCAGATACTCCCAGAAGTTATGTTAGGAAGGTTTCAGCCCATTTTTAAGCTATTGTCCGAGCAGTGCAAGGCTTTTTGTTGTTTTTCTTGGGGTGGAGGGTGGTTTTTTTGGTTTGGTGGTTGGTTTTTTGTAAGTGGTATATTGTGTGCTTCCCGTAGTGTAGTGTTTTAATAAGCCTGATTTCTTTTTTCAAATGACTGAAGAGATGAGACCTTCCACAGTCTACTGAGTGTTTTCCTATTCTTTTATCTGAAATCTGCCTGCAGTTCTATAAACTGAATCTTGACTATGAGTAAGGCAGGTAGAGGTACATATGTTCTTTGATTTTACTACCTTTATTACCCTGGTTTGCCAGCATCTTAAGAAGAGCTTTCCAGTAGTAGTTGTCTGTTGTTGTCCAGAGTCAAAACTTTCAAAGAGACTTCTGGGAAACTGAGATTTAACAGAATATGTTCTCTTTCTGTCATTGTTCTGAAATGAAGATGCGTTACGTAATAACATTAACAAGTCCCAAGTAATAAGTGATAGAACCAGAGGAAATGGTGTGCAGTGGCACCAGAGAAGGTTTAAAGTGGATATTGGGAAGCATTTCTTCACTGAGAAAGTTGCCAAGCATTGGAAGAGGCTGCCCCGCGTAGTGGTAGAGTCACCATCCTTGGAGGTATGTCCTATACAAAGATGGGACATGGTTGAGTGGTGGACTTGGCAGCGTAAGGTTTATCGTTGGACTTAATGATCTTAAATGTCTTTTCCAACCTAAATGAAGCTATGAGTCCATGATTAAAGTAGATATGTAATAAAATAGTGTTTTAAAATCAAAGTCAGAAACAAGATCTGCAAGAGAGCTTAATATCAGTGTTTGCTAGGTAGGGGGAAAATGTGGGAACTGTTGCTGAGTAGCCAGTAACCTTATTCAGCTCTCTTGTGTTCAGAAAAGGCCAAATAATCTACTGTATTTCCTTTATGAAGTATTTGGGCAAATGTGATTCAACACATAAGCCTATTGGGAGCAGCCATATATATCAGACTTTCAAACACAGAATGACACGGAGTCTTTAGCCAGAAGGAGTCACCTTTTGAATGAACACTCTGGTAAAATATTCTTAGGAAAAGCGTCTAATCTGTTGAAGACATAAAACCTGCAGTGAAAATAGAAGTCTGGCTAGGAACTTGAAGATATGCCTGGTTTAATGGATTTATGGGCTTTTGTTGCAATATTCAAGTAACCTAAGAAGATGCTTCTTCTTGCAGGTGTAAAATGAATTATTCTAGGTTTCAACTTGCTAGCTGCAGATTGAGATTTATTTGTTGGGGTTGGATTTTTCTGGCATTTCTGTTTTGTTCTCTGTATTTCTCTTCTGCATTGAAAAGCTAGTATTTAAGCCTATTATTTATTACTGCTTTGAATTTCATTTATCCCACAGCTGACTTTTGTCTTTATTTCTAAGCACTCTGTCTGAAGGGACATGCATAATATCCCACAAAATGGTATAATATTTTTTTATGCTATTTCTTTCATTCCATAGCAACTGGGGGGAAAAAAGAGCCTAAACTGAACACTACAACACAGACAATTCATTACAGATTTTTCCACTTAGTATTCAGTAAATTGTCAAGTCCATATTTTCATCATTAGCATATTTTTCACAGAACAGAAGCATAGCCATTTCTGGCAGACTGAATTAAATGTGTATTGCTTGAATGTGAAGGAAGAAAACATTGTCAGACTTTCTATGAACGCATCATTTTCTAGTAATAATTTATTTTCTGGAACAGCTTGCTGTGGATGTCTTTATGTTTCTAGAAATATATGGGTGTGTTTCAGTGTACCTGTAATTAAAACATTTCTTAACTCAAGGGAAAAAAATTATGGAAATAAGTCTTTAATTTGTATTTTTTTTATTTGTACTGCACAAGCTGTAAAGTTTACTAGCTCTCCTATAGCCATGCACTGGCATATTTGATTTAACATTTTGAAGTATGTTTTTATAGAATCAAGACCAGCAAGAGCCCTGGAATTTCACTGTCCAAGGAGTACGAAAAAGATGGGATGTAACTTCAAAAAATTCATTACAGATGTGCATTTCTGTCTCAGGCTAGTTGATGTCAATTCCATTTATTTATTTTGAGTCTCATGGGGAGTCAGTTCCAGTGAAATTAAATTACATGCACATTTTTATTTCAAAATAGAATTTTAAAGGTGCCTAAACGTCGTTTGCTCACTTATGTACCATCATGTAAAGGAAAAATGTGTTTTATGCAAGATCTGATTTTCTTTCAGTGGTCGAGACAGCTTGCATCTCCTCTTTCTATAGCCCAGTTAACTCTGCATGTGTCAGTGAGACTGGTTTACAATAGCTGTATGCTAGAACCAGTAATTGTGTGGCTGGCAAATATTTACAGTATAAACAGAACCAAGAACCAAAAAATAATATATCAAAGTAAAGTATAAATAAAAGAACTGTAATACTGTACTTATGAAACTGTTTATGTGCTTGGGTTTCTAAATATAACTACAAACACAAATACACCTTTGTATATCTACACATGCACTTATACGCTTAAAAAATTATAAATCACAAAATCATGCTCAAATATATCCTTTGCTCAGTTATTCTAATAGCAGAGACTATGGGAAAGAGCTCAAAAGATTCCTAAGAACTGTTTTGCTGTTTGCCCTTAATAGCTAAAAATGAGGACAAATTGGGGTTTTTCCATGTTTAATATGAGAAAAAGAAAATGGGACCTAGTAGCTCTTTTGCTGGAAGGTAGTACTTAACAAAGAAAACCCAAGCAAAAATAGCTAACTGTAGTCACCCTATTTAGCTTCTTCTACCATCCATAACCACTACTCTATCTTGTATATGTTTCAGTACGATTGCTTAAGATATGTTTATATGTTACCAGGAATCTTATACCATTATGTTCCTTTTCACCTAAAAGAGTTTCTCTTGCGTGCTTCTATATTTCACTTACAAATAAAATATAACAAGTGTGGGATCTAGACTACTATCGTTTTCTCTTACAAATAACCCCCATTACTTGTTATTGCTTCCTTCTTTTTTTTTTTCTTATGTTACCAATACACCTGGAGTTTTGTTTTGTAGACTGCTAAATACTTTAGGTAGACATTATCAAATATGGAATCATTGTGTTGAAAATAACGTGTAGCCTATAATCAGCACAAAAGAGAAAACTTGTAACTATAAGGGACAGCAAGGCACTTTTTGAGAAGAAATCTTTTAAGAATATACAACAAGCAGGAAGCTCTGTTGTTTTGTTGAGTTGGTTTGGTTTTTTTAAAGACTACTTGCCTGCGGTCAGAGAATCTTTTCTTGGACAGTGAAAATCAGCTCCTACATTCAAAGGGGCTTTATTAATAACTCCAGCAGAATCAAGCTGCCTTTCAGATGGAATGACGTATGTATCAAGTATGACTAGTCTGAAACTTTAATTTTAGTTATCAGTGCGTTGTTTTTACAAACTATTTGATGGTTACTGTTGATATAATTTTAAAACATTGCCTGTGACATTTGAAATTAGATTGACTTCTAGTTACAAGTTAATAGAAACTTTAGTCTCTCAGTTCCAGACTTAATGAGCTGTTGTAAGTCTAAAAAGAATAAGGAGATCTACTAACAGTATGACCTGCAACAGCTGGATTAAGTTAAAACACAAAAATAAAAGTATTTGCTTAGTCCTTTGAGGGAAGAAAAGAACCTTTTGCTATGCTGTTTTGCCAAGTTAAACTCCCTTATGAACAGCAAGTATTACTTAAACATTTCACATCCACCCAAATATTTTAATTTGAACCAACACAATAAATCATGTTACTGTATTTTTAAAGGTACAGGATGTACTGTGAAAGCCTGTTCTATATGTTATTTTCAGGCTTTCCTTAGAGGTAAGAGCTCTTAACAAAAATATTCGAAGGACATACATGGCATTTCTTAGTCAGCAAAATTATAGTAGTTACTTTTATTTTAATGTAAAGTATGGGAAGTATCATCTTGCCTTATAGAAGTATTTTCGAATTAATATTACTAGGAAACAGTAATTTGCTTTTTGGGTCTAATCTTTATTTATTTGTGATTAATCCCAGCTTCCTTATTCTTTATATCAGTTTGATTTTACTTTGATTTTGATTTTTTTTTTTGTTTCTGGTTGAGTAAAGCATTCCCAAGTACTTTATTACATATTAAGAAAAATCTTCTGAAAGGGAAGGAATGGTTCTTTTAACTCATTTGTTTTTTTCACATGATACAGTAGATTTTAGAATTTGGGGTTTTTTTTGTCAATTGAGTGTGAACTGAAGATACAGAAATTAGCTATTCTCATATGTTCTAATTTCATTTTTCTCTTTTTGGTTTGAACACGTTGTTTTGGATGCTTAAAATAAGCCTGATGCTTTTGCATTACCCCAGAATTTGACATTTAGTTTCAAAATTCTAAATTCCTTCAGTGAGAAGTCAGGCCCTAATTGAAAACTGGAGAGAAAAAAATCTACACAGCTTTTTTTTTTTTCTTTATTACTCTGATTTTTTTTGTCAGTGAAAAGGAGTAAGATAAGATATGTTTTCTTTGTTTTGAACAGAAATGAACAAAAATAAAATGAAATGTAGTGATTTCAGTTGTTGATGTTTCATAAAAAAGTTTATTATTCATATTTCTGATTTAAAAGTAGTACGATTCTCTTATAGGGAAAGGATATTGCGGGATGGAGAGGAGGATGAGAGAGAATAAGAAGAGAATGAGAGGAGAGCAAGAAAGAGAAGAATGCAAAAGGGAGAAGAAGAAGAGAGAAGAGATAGGGATAGAAGATGGAGAGAGAATAGAGGGGAGGAAAGGGAAAGGGAAGAAAAAGAAAAGAGAGGAAGAAAAGCAGAAATGTATGAGAACGTGGTGGCAGTGGGTGCTGCAATAGCAGCCTCTGTGAGGAGAGGCTGGGGCAGCCTCATGCCCACACAGCTGCTTCTAGCTGGCTCCAGTGGCCCCACTGCAGGGCACTGCTGCACTCAGCTGCCACGATGGTGGTGCCTCTGTGGTGACATATTCAAGAAAGGGCAAAACCACCACTGGAATGGTTGGATAATGTCAAGAAGGAGCTGTTGCCCCCTGAGAGCCCAGGCTGGAACAGGCTCCTGGCAGGAACCACAGCCTGTGAGAGAGCCCATACTGGAGCAAAATTCCCTAAAGGACTGCAGCCCATGCAGAAACCCTGACCTGGAGCAGGCAAAAAGTGTGAGGAGAAAGCAACAGTAGAGAGGATCTGTTATGGACCAACTGTAACCTCTCCATCTTTCCAGCAGCCCTCAGTGAGGGGTATGTAGAGGAATGAAGGAGAAAAGTTGAGCCTGGAAATTGGGAGCAATTGGTTTTTTGTTTTGTCTTTGTTTCTCTCTACCCAGATCTGTTTTAATTTGCAATAAATCAGTTTTCCTCAGGTAGAGTCTGTTTTGTCTCTTATGGCAACGGGTAAGCAATCTCAGTCATTATCCCAGTCCACAAACATTTTCTTCCCCTTTTCTCCCTGTTTCATGTTGATGTGAGGGAGCGAGTGGCTGGGTGAGTATTTGACTGCATGTTTAGGCTAACCCACCACGAGAAGGAAGAAAGAGAAAGCAAGGGAGATAAAGGAAGAAAAGTGGTAAGAGGTGAGAAAGGGAAGAGGAGAGGAGAAGGGAGGAGAGGAGGAGAAAGGTGAAGGGAGGGAGAGGGGAGGAGAAAGAGGGGAAGAGGAAAAGAGACGGGAAAGGAGAAGAAGGAAAGGACAAGAAAGAGAATGGGAAAATGAAGAAAGGAAAGAAAAGAGGAAAGAGGTGAAAGGAGAGGAGAAGAGTAGAAAACGAAATAGAGAACATGAGAGAATGGAGGGGAGGAAAAAAAAACAAGAGAAAAGGGAGAAGGAATGAAAGAGGTGTGAGAAAAGGAGAGGAAGAGAAGAAAAGAGAAAAGGTGAAGGGAAGAAAGAAGGAAAAGAAAACAGAAAGGAGAGAAATGGAGACAGGAAAAGAAAATGGGAGAAAAGAAAGACTGTAAAGGAAACAAGTCCACTGTTGTTGAGAAATCTGTATCTGAATGCTGCTAGCAGCAAAGTTAAAATTTTTAACTGACCAGAAGAGCCTGTATGTGGTATTGATATGTGATAACCAAGACCTGGGAGACTACTTTCCATTAAGAAAACCTGTAAAATTTTTATATTAAGGTAGCTCAGCTTTGGTGGTTTCAGCATTGCTGTTCAATGAATAGATGTAGTCTTTCCAGGTAAAAATTTCCATACAAATTGTGATAAGAACTTCCTTACTGATTGGGACAATTTAGTACTTTGGCAGATGGATGATGTGGCTGAAATGACAATATAACAAACTCCATCAGGACAGCATGTTGGCATGTGGCAATTTTTAAGAATAGGGATTGTTAATAAAAATTTAATTAGAGTAACTCAAACTTAATAAAATTTTGGTAGTGAGTGAAAGAAAAATAAATCACTTTTAATTTCAGCACAGCTATTTGCTTTAATGATGTCCTTTCTATCAGGGAGAAGTATTATCTAATAAAGTAATCTCATATTACAGTTTGGTAGTTCAACATTGAGTAATGTATTGAAGGCCTAAAGATTTCTGTAGTAACAAAAAATCCATAGTTGTCATCAAATACAAGCAATAGTTTTAAACTACAGTAGTTAGTGAACTTTGCTCAGCTATATTTGGATTACTTCTTTTAAATGGTTAAATATTGCCACTGTTTAATCTTTTTTTCTGAAATATGCTTACCTTTTAAAATTTAACTATAATAGGTCTTAAGACCATGTTGTGATTTGCTTTTTGTGTTTTCATTACTGGGGGAAGGTGGAAGGAGATGCCTGTATGTAAACACACATTCTAATCATCTGAGCTTAGTTGTAGTTGGTTTTAATGCCAGCACCTGGAAAACTCCACTGTAATCACATCAAGAGAGCAGGGACATAACACTAGGCTCTAGTGGAAGAATGTGAGGGGGTGGAGGTCGTCTTCAAGCTTGGTAATTCTGCTTTCCCTCAGCAGGGTGGTACCTCCACCTCTCACCTCCTGTACATCTTCTGGTGCCAGATGTAGCAAGCCACAGGGTTACAGCTCAGGCTGGCCAGCTGCATCTGGCATGTAGATTCAGGGGTGGCTGGAGGGAACATGTTGCATTACTGACAAAGGGTGAAATACAGGCCTTGCTCTGAGGAGTCTGAAATGGGAACCAGTTGTGTCAATGTGAGGCCATCCTTCTCTAGTTACTGCAAACCAATATTGCAGCCAAAAGAGTAATCCCACTCTCTCCAAGCTGCTTTTCCTGTTCTGGGCTGCCCACCTCCCTGGCTGCTGGCACAAGTGTTCACGTAGCTGTTTGGGGAAATAATCAAGATTTAGAGGAAAACCAAAAAAGTGAGGGCATGGGAGGAGCTTCAGGGGTAAAATAGTATGGAGGCAGGAACATGTGGTTTGCCTTAAAGGGAAGTTGGGGTGCTGCTTTGAGTGGCAGAGCTGGCTGGAAGTGACATGAGCTGGATATTAATCTTGGTGGAAAGTATGTTCATGAAAGCAGAAACTACTCCATTGCCTTACATTCAGGTACACAGATGAACTATAACTGGCATAACTGCAGGCTGGTGTCTTGTCACTGACCCAGCTGCAGTAACAAAAGCCTCTGTTGTGGATGACTAGAAAAATCTCCAGCCTTTCTTATCAATCAGGGGAGGACTGGCTGGAAATTTGTGATTGCATCAGGGTTACGTTCCTGGTATACCATGATAAAGTAGGAGTTCTACTCAGCCTTCTGAATTAAAGCAGGCCAACAGTGATTTTCTGCCAACAGTTTGTTCTGCCTTATTTTCCCTTTTTCACCACGGAACAGAGTTAATGAAGCCACTGTCAAATGCTGTATGGGCTTCCTCTGTTAGTGGTGCAGCAGCTCAGAAGTCTTGTTTTTTTACACTACGTTTTGTCACTATTTCAGATTTCCAACACGGGCAGCCAATCAGAGATCTACCAGTTGCAGTCATTTCAAAGCTGCTGCTTCAGGAAGCTTCAGGGAAAGTACAGGAGCTCCTGCTTCTGGCAACTTTGGTGACTAGTTGCTACAGATCATGGCCAGCCTATGGAGGCATTTCATAGAATCATAGAATAACCAGGTTGGAAGAGACCCACCGGATCATCGAGTCCAACCATTCCTATCAAACACTAAACCATGCCCCTTAGCACCTCGTCTACCTGTGCCTTAAACACTTCCAGGGAAGGTGAATCAACTATCTCCCTGGGCAGCCTGTTCCAGTGCCCAATGACCCTTTCTGTGAAAATTTTTTTCCTGATGTCCAGCCTAAATCTCCCCTGGCAGAGCTTGTGGCCGTTTCCTCTTGTCCTGTCCCCTGTCACTTGGGAGAAGAGGCCAGCTCCCTCCTCTCTACAACCTCCTTTCAGGTAGTTATAGAGAGCAATGAGATCTCCTCTCAGCCTCCTCTTCTCCAGGCTAAACAACCCCAGCTCTCTCAGCTGCTCCTCATAAGGCAGCTCTTACAGACAGTTTTTGTTTGCTGATTGTGACCTATCACTATAGTTTTTTTTCAGCTGATGGTTGAGTGAGCAGGGTCAAGCACTTGTTTGGTGAGTGCTTGAGGAGCAGCTCTATGACTGGTAGACAAAAGTGCAGCTCCCAGAGCACAGGAAACAGAGAACAAAGACGTAGGAGTTATCACAGAGGTTAAGTACAAGAGGGGCACAAGTAGGTGCAGAAATTGGCACAGGACAATATAGGACTGCGTAGGACTGTGCAGTGATGGTACTGATGGACTCTAGGGCATGGTCACCACCAACTGTTCTTGGCACGCCAAAGAGAATTGCAGACCTTGGGCTGTGTTTCCAGATCTAGGATTCTCAGTAGGGATGGCTGTGGCTTCAGCTATGGGAGTTATGCTCTGGTCAAGGTGCTGAGTTGCCACGTGAAGATGCTGTAGAATGAAATGAGTGGACTCTGCAGCATGAGATAAGCAAACAGGTCATCAGTAGAATCTTTGCAGGGGTGAGAACCCAAGTTCGGCAGTATGAACTAGAGGCAGCTAGAGGTTATATTCAAATGAAACATGGATAGACTCCGAAGATTGCAAAGTTGGAAAATTATGACTTTGGGCAATTGAAGGAAGATGCTCTGCCTGCAAAGAAAGATAGGGATAGTGCCTTGGAAGCAGGAGAGCAAGATTGTCAAGGGAGACATCAGAGGAAGCTGGGGCTCAATGAAATGTATATGTGAAGAGGAAAGGGCAAATGGCAGTTATTCGAGACCAGATCCTGACAGAGGGAGGCACCCATCTGCCAACCTAGTGTACTTGCTATAGCTGGAGGTTTACTTATTGCTCGATACTTGAATCACAGATGTTCCAGATGGACGTATCTGAGGCTTGCTTAGACTTCACCCCTTGGTGTTCATCCATGCCATGTGCCCACCATGACACTACTGGGATGAGCCCAATTCCAAGCATATAAAAAAATGTTGCAGAGCTCTGGGGGCAAGGGTGAAGGGCGCAAATACCCACGGTGGCATTCTCAATCCTGCCAGTGAGGTGGAAATGCTCAGGTGGCTGAGAGTTTCCCTCAAGTTAAAGAATAGCTGCATGGCTAGTGGCACAAGCAGGGCCACGGTACCATCTTTCAAGAATATGGGCTGCTGAACTGGGATGGGATCCACGAGATGGAATGTGGAAAGGGCGTATTTGCTGACAGTCTCGGTAACGTTCTTTGGAGGGCTTTGAAGTAGCTCATTAATGGGAGGGCTGCTGCAGTTTGAAGTGAAGGCATAGGGAACACTGAGAAAGTGGGGAACAACATGATTGGAGAAACCTTGCACTTTTCTTACGCAGGCAGTATGACTGGGTTGTCCATTTCAAGTGTCTACACAAAAGCACAGAGCATGGGAAATAAGGAGGAAGAATTACAAATCTGTGCACGCTTTCAAAGCTCCTTAAGATTACAGAGACATAGTGGCATAGTTCACACAGTGGAGTGCTGCCGTGGATAGATAGATGGATGGATACAGGCTGGCAAAGAGGGGCACTGTGCTTTGCCTTGGAATGGGCACGGAGCCTTTTGAGCAATTAAGAGGGAGATCAGAAGGCAAAACAACACGAGTAATGTTGTGGTAGGCATCAACTGCGGACTGTCTGGCCAAGAAGTAGAGGATGGCATTTTAAATAACTGCTAGGGGGCTTGTAATTATTGTAGGCCATAGCAGTCATGGAAGCCAAGGCAGCTCTGAGAATCAATTTCTTGATCCAGGTGATTTATGAAACAAGTATGGGACATGCTGTCTTGGACTTGATACACACGAACAAGGAAGAACTAGTTGAAGTTGTGAATGTCGATGACCATTTTGGCCATGGTTGGTCATCAGACTATGGACAAATGGGCCCGGGAAAGCTGCTTTATCTCCCTTAGTGAATGAGAATGGCCTCTGCAAGTGTGGCAGAAAGCCAGCGTGAATGAGCATGGCCAAATCATGCCTGACCAGCTTCTTTGCCTTCTGCGATCAAATGATGACTGGTTCAGTTCATGAGACGAGAGCAGTGGGTATTGTTTACATTGGCTTTGGTGAGTCCTTTGGCATCATGTCCCATATTATCTTCACGGTCACATGGATCAGATAGATAGGAACTCAGTAAGCAGACAAGGTGGATGGAAATTTGCCTGGACTGCAGAGCGCAAAGTTTTCTGATCGAAGGTACTAGCTCCAATTGGTGACCAGCCACTAAGTGGTATTGTTTGGGCATTGATACTGAGGTTGTTAGTGTTGAATGTTACTATTAAACACCTGGATTATGGGAGAGAGTGCATATGCAGTGGTTTTGAGGATGACCCCGAAATGTAGGGATTGGTGGGTACACTCAAAGATTGGGGCTGCTATTCAGACAGGTCAAGACAGCAGAGAATTACACTAACAGGAACCTTGTGAAATTCATCAAAGGTAAAAGCAAACTCCTTCACCAGGGACATAGCGACACTTGCAGCAGTACAGGTTAGAAGATAACTGGCTGGAAATCAGCTCTGTAGTAACGGAACTAGGACTGCTGAAGGTTCACAAACCAGCAATGTGCCCTTGCAGGAAAGGCCAAACCCATACTGGGCTGTGTTATGAGAAGTGTGGCTAGCACGTCCAGTGAACTGATCCTTCCCTTCTGTTCAGCACTTGTGAGGCTGTATCTGGAGTACCATGTCCAGTTTGGGGCTCCCTAGTACAGGAAAGAGATTGATATAGCAGAGTGAGTCCAGTGGAGGTTCACCAAGATGGGTGGAGGCAACAGCATATGATGTATGAGGAAAGGCTGAGAGAGCAGGGCTTGTTCACACAGAAGAGAAGGCCTGGGGGATCCCATGGCAGTCTGCAATTCATTAATGGGAGGGTGCAGAGAAAACAGAGCCAGGCTTTTCTTGAAGGTTGTACAGTGACAGCATGAGAAACGAAGAATGAGAGGCATCGGAGACAAATCAAAACACAAAAAATTCTAATTTGATACTAAGAAGAATATTTTCCCAGTGAGAGTAGTTAATCTCAGGAGGAGGTTGTCCAGAGTGAAGTCTCCATTCTTGGCAATTGCACAAAGCTTCATCGGACTAGGCCCAGATTCAAGTGGCCCCACTTTGAGCAGGGAGTTGGACTAGATGACCTCTGGATGTTCCTTCCAGTTTACTAGACTGTGATTATATGAGTGTGCAAACCTTAGTGGAGCTGAATGTTCTTAAAAATAACTAACTTTTTTGGAGGTGGGGACGTATTTTTTATATTGTGTTTGACTAACCAGTTATATCTCAAAAACACACTCAATATATTCTTAAAGTACTACAGAGAAAGTTGTGGAGACTGGCCAGTTAAAAAGCCAAATTAAACAAGAGAACTTGGGATAATTTCATCCCTTGTGTAGGATGATTGAATTTTGGAGGCCAAAAGGCCTTCAGTGATTACTGACTATGTCTTGTTCAGCATAGGGACTTTTCTTTCCACCTTAATTTTTTTTTGAAGAGTAAGCTTCAGTCAACTTGAAGCCAAGAATATTTGGAAGGGTGAGGTGTTTTTTTTCATTTTATACATCACACATTTTGTGGCAATGTTTTTCTTGGGTTTAGTACATTTCTGATTGTTGCACAGTCATTACTTCATTTTTATAAACATGTGTATTTAAAACCCACAAGGGCCTGTGAAATCGGATACTAAAATAAGACATCATGTATATCAAAACCATGGTTTCTATAAGAAAGCCATTTTTTAACCTCTACTTCAGAGTTCCTTTCATGTGGCAGGAATTCATTTTTTTCCTTTCTTTATAATTTTGTCCTTCTTGATAATCATTGATATTAAAGCAAGAAATGAAAAATGTGCTACTTGATGAAATATTTTACTAAAAGAAAAAAGGAAGAAAAAAACCCTTAGGTTCTTCAATAAGAAGTAGCTGTCAGAGAGAACTGTGTTATTTGACCACAATACAAATGTTAACAAAAAAATGAAAGTTTCTTTCAAATGATGTTGAATGAGGAAGGTGTTCTCAGTCCAGAGGGCACCTTAGCTGTCCTGACCATCTCTGATGCAGGCGGAGATCTTGTTCTTTTGGGATCATTTTCCTTCTGAAACGTTTTTCTTTTAGGATGATTTCAAAAGGTACTCTTTTAATCTTTGCCTCTATCTTTTAAAAACTCATTCAAATGCCTCTTTTTTTCTCCTACCATTGGTTTCTTTCCTGTATTATTTGTTCTACATCTAACAAAATGGGAAGGTTTCAAAATAGAGATGCATTTACTATATATCCTTTCTTTGAGATTTTTCCTTACCAAAAAGGAAAACCTGAGGTTTTTCCAGGTGTTACAGAACACAGAAAAGAGTAAACATTCTTTATAAAACTTGTATTCTCATTTCCTTTCTGGTCAAGGAATGCTTGTTGCCATATGTGAATATCATTTAAGGAGGTGCCATGGTGTTTCAAGCATACTTTTCAGAATACTAAAGATATTTGAGAACTACTCAGAGGCATGGCTAACAAAGGGCAAGGGTAATTAGCAAAATAATGGATAGGAATATTTAAATGTCAGGAAAGAATGTTTGTATCTTTCTGTCTGCAATGTATAAAGTGGCATTGGCATGATATGGGTTTTGTGCTTTCTATTTTTTCTTCTCAAATTTACTGCTAGCATCTTGTTTTCAAATACTTTATAAACCCAGGGTAAATCTGTATCTCCATAAGAATTTTTCCCTTCAAAAACATTTTTTTAAGAAAAAATATTTTCAGGGGAAAATCCATGGCAATAACTGTAAAATTTTATTCAGGAACACTTATAACTTTTCCATGGGTTCTGGAACTTCTGTATGTAAAGGTTTTCTTGTGAGACAAAATGGTTTAAAAAAGAGAAAAAGCCTTACTGTCTTAAGGAGAACTGAGATTTGTCATGAACTTTAATTTACAGGGCTTATAATTTTATTCTTTTAGATGAGTCATAATAAAGCTCTAGTTTCATCACAGATTCCCTTTTTTTTTTCTTTCTGGAAAATTACTGTGGCTATTGCCACCAGATTTGAAACCATCAGAAGTTTTCCCGTGTTGTCAGCACCAGGCCATGTAATACTTTCTTCACTGGATATCGAAAAGATTCATTATCCGTGTTGTAAGGTACCAGAACTGCTTATACCCTGGCCTTGGACCATAGAGTGCTCTAAAAGTAAGGATTGAAATGCTGAAATTTCTATCAAAGAAACACTGCACAGAGCAGAGAGCAGATCTGGTGCATTTTCAGTCTTTACTTCTGAGGGGAAAAAAGAAAGATCAGATAAGCCACAATGCTGCAATACAGCTAAGAAGTAAAAAAAACCCCTAAGTCTATGCCATCATTTGCAAACATAAGCCAAACTCTTGGCTACTGAGAGAGAATGAGAATAAAAATTTATGAGTTGTGCATGAGAGCTTTGCTCTACCAAAAAAGCTAAGTATCTTCTTAGATTGTGGTCAGTCAGATTACAGATGAATGCAACCAGTCTGGCAAAGTCTTTAACAGAGAAACAAAACAACTTTTTCTACAAATGTACCCTGTCTTTTTATCATTGCCCTCAGCTAGCGTTTTCATTCACTTGTCTGCCTTGTTTTTTACACAATGATGCATGGCTAGAGGTTTATTACATTTTTATTGTGTGTGCTAATGTCACATAATCACTGCACACAATGGCTGTATGTAGATATACAAATTGCCTAGATGGAGTTTGGTTCATGTAGAAGAATCCTAGAAGCAGAAGAAATAGGTCTTGAGGGTAGTGGCATAATCTCCAATATTTGTTCATTATGTATATCCTTTCACAGAAGACTTGAATATTCTGTGTGTCTCTCTGGGCAGCTGCTTGCCACTCCTCCAAGGAGAGACAATGTTGTTTAATGCTTCAGAGGCAGTCTGAGAAGAGATGAAGGATACCTTTTTAGTCCTATAAAGCAACTTCAGTTCCAACTCTGTCCCTGATTCAAGGTTTGGTGAATTCACGAGACTAAATCAGTTTGTAAATGTAATTTCCTGGTAAGGAATGCAAAAAATACTCTTTCATGATACCTTGTTTAAATTCAATATCTGTCCCTGTTGAATCTCTCCAGTACTGGTCCAGATTATTTCATATTTGAAGGACAATGAAAAGATTCAGTTTCTTGGTGACATATCAGACACTTTAGTCAACTGTGATTTCAGCTGCTTGTAAGTCCCCCACAAACTACAAAAGGCAAAGTTCAAGTTTATCACTTTAGATCTAATTTGGGATTCGCTGCTTTGTTTAATTTCAGTAACAACTCATAGGTAAGTTCTGCTAGCTTGTGAGACAGACACAAGGCACCTATGCTGGATCTGTTACGTTTTAGCATGTCTGTACTGGTCCTTGATTTTTCTCAGTCATACTAATGTTCTCGCCTCCATCTTCATCTGGATTAAAAACACAAGAAATCTGTATGACAATTGAGTATGAAGCCATGTCACTAGTGTACACAATTGATCTTTTTTCCTGTCATCTTCTGGGATTTGTTTGCAGTCTGTGAGACCAGTCAAATCAGCTGTACTAGTCTGTCTTGGTGCTTGATAGCTGTGAGCTTTCTGGCTTACTTGCTTTTTTCAAGTATTGTAGTTGTCTTTGTGATATTTGAAGGATGAAAGTCAGGTGCCACATGGGCAGCGTAAGTAGGACTGGAGATGTAAATGTTTTCTTCAGGGTGCTGCTGAAATGCGAACAGAACTGGGGTTAATTTAGGATTATATGGGTGCAATCAATTAAAAATAAACTTAAGAATGTATTTTTTAAAGAAATTTCTTTTAATCCTTTAAAATATATTTAAACAGCCAATTAGGAGAGTTAATATTAGGAATAAAACTTAAATACAGTTTATTCAACTGTGTAAATAGTACTCTACATGTATGTATTTCAATTGCTATAAAACTTCAGTAAATAACATTTTAAGGCTTAAGACTTTGTTATGGCTATTTATTATTTAAGTAGTTAAGATTTCAGAACATAAATAGTTTTGACAGTTGCACAAACTGTAGGTATTAAGAGTGTTTCTGAAGTTCTTGTTAGTAGTCCCTTTAAAATTAAGAAGCCAATTGGAAGTTCAAAAAGTAAGATACTTCTTTTCTTCTTCCAATTTATGAATAAAAACTTTGTGTGAGAGGCTAAGATCTGCCAGGTCTACAGTTTTGCTAGTCTTTACATAAAAATAGTAGATGGTTTTGTAGCTACATACTGCCCACATACTAAATGTTAATGTTTTTGGGTTTTAATAAATGGTTGGATATGTAATATTTTAAAAAGTATCCCTTCTTTCTCCTTTATATGCAACATGTCTAATGTGTTATCATTCAGCATTTAAAAGCCAATCTGTTAATCAAATTCCAGTGTCTTTGAAAAAAATTACTTAACACAATCACTTATAATGATTTAGAAACAAGATATCATTACTATTTTAACATCAGAAAATGACTTAGATTAATATTTCTAAGCTAAGTTATATAATTTCTGAATGTATTTATAGTCTCCCAATTAGCAAATAGTAATATTACATTAAAAGTCTATTTATTTGTTGTTTGGGGTACTTCAATAATTTCAAGCAATGAACAAATTAACCTTGCAAAAGGATAAGAAATGGAAAAAATTCAAAAGCAAGTTTTAAACTGATTGTTCAAATCAAGTTTTCCATCTGATAATTTAAAATCATATTAGTTGGGATTAACAGGTTTAGTTTCATGATATTGAAAGAAGGTTAACTCTGAATGAAATTTTGCCTGGAACACAGTCTGTATTTAACATTGGATGGGAATGCAGATAAAACTGCTTGCAGTCTTCCTGTGGAGGGAACTACAAAATAACCAGGGAAGGCAATGGAGACCTCATACTCATGAGATTTGATTTGTTTAGATTAACTTGAAGCTTTTATTGCTGAAAAGTTTGTAGATGATTAGCAGGAAATCTTGCACTCAACGGCATTGTTTTCAGCCATTTTCTCTGTGTGCTTTACCCTTTGTGCCGGGAGAGGGATCCTGTGCTTCTGCCATTTGAATGCAGTAAAATGTCTGAGGCTTTTTTCAGTTTTCTGTTCAATGGAGCTCCCTCGGTTCTTCCTCCCGAGCCCAGGCTGGAAGAACGCCTCAGCGCCAGCGCTAAGGGCTGCTGCCAGCTCAGCCAAGCCTGGCTGTGGGGCGAGAGCAGCTCTAGAGCAAGTCAGTGGCTCCTTGCCTGTCTTGATTGATAGGATGGCTTCTTGCCGTCGTAGGACTGCTTGGTTCATGGTGGTTTTGTGTGTCACCCACATGCTAGATCACAACTATAATCTTGTCAAGGTAAGTTTGGACATTTTGCTGGCGTGTGAAAGTAAGTCCAAGGCACGTGGCTGCTTGAAGATCATAGGAAACCTGCTTTTTTAGTTTCATGCTGGGCATCTGCATGCATTGCTTCCTAAAACACTCAAGTAAGCAGCGAAAATCTAGACATCTAGTCAGTTTTCCAGCATTTCTGTCTGCTGTATGTGTTGGAAAAAGTGTACTTGGGGTATATATGGTTAACCTCAGGCTCAAACAAAATTTAGATACAGTGCTGGACGCATGTTCAAGAGATCATTGAATACAAATGCTAACACTGGGACAGGTTGCAGTGTATGTACCAGCCAGGACTAGCGTATATTTGATCTTATGATGAAGGTCATTTTACAGACTTCCCTGCTCTGTAGTGGTATTGATGAAAAAAACAACATCCACATTCACACTTTTAGGCTATCTGTGATCTTTATCTACCACCAGTGGCCATGAAGAACATTTATCTCCATTTATTTGCAACAGCCTTTTTTTTTTTTCCTGAAAAATTACAATTTGTCCTTCTTTTATTCTTCTGTTCTCTGGACCACACAAATGTGTTTTCTACAGTCTTTCTTTGTTTTTTCTTTATCTGTTATCATCCTTATTTTTCTTTAGCCTTTTTGCCTATATTTCTCTGTAAATGCACCCAGAATTTGACAGGTATCCACTAGCACTGGAGGTGAGAGAATATTCATCTTATACGTCTCTTGGCTGGCAATCTAGTTGACACATTAGCTGGTGCTGTTACTTTCTGATCCATTTAACTGTGCTGGTGTTGGTCTCTTGGACTTGCCATGAAAATATGCATTTGATTTGATTTCACATTTGATTGTATAGGACTTAGTATTTCTTTTGACTGAATTCATGTTGCTGATTTTAAACGCTGTTTCTAGTTCATCACGGTATTTCTGACTCAAGGTACGTTCTTCCAGGCTGCTGGCAAACCTTCCCAAACTGATGTAAATTGCATGCATTATAAGTGTATTTTATTCTGCATGAGTTCGTATCAGGTCTAGAAATTCGTTATGAAGCCTTTTCGTTTTACTTTGTTTCCAGAATAAAAATTATGATTATGGTTCTATATAAAATGAGAAGATGATTTAAAACAAACAAGTTTAAAACAATAAGATCACATGTATGACAGATAAGTGTTCCTTTTAAATCAGTTGTTTGATGTGAGAACATATTAGGAACCCTTGTAACCTGTGTGAAAGGGCTACGATGTGTGCCGAAGGGCTGTGCTGCGTGCTGCAGGACCTGCGGTGTCTTGTCTGCATAATGCCAGGAAACTTCCCCTGTCTGGTACACTCTATTGTCTGGACAGCCTGCCTTTAGCCAATTTATTTTCCATATTTAAAACTTTTTTTTTCTCTTGGCAAGCAGTCTAGCAAAGACCATTAGAATTAAAAGTATAACCGTAGATGTTTTCATTTTCTTTTTCTGACAAAACTGTGTGTTTGAGAAGTTTAAAACAGAAAAATAGAAAGTGGTTTTACTTGTGTGTTTATGGATTTTAGTAGAGCTTTGGGGAGGGTGGCAGGGGAGAAAGTAACTGAAATCTGTACTTCCCCGGCACGTTTTTACAGAGCTTCATGTGTAGAGACTGTGTAGTCCAACATTTTGATTTAGAGAACACGGACTGCATGACCAGAAGAGGGAGCCCAGAATCACAGAATATGGGAAATTCTTTTGAGTGGGGGAGTTGGGGTGAGAAGCTTGCTTTGATAACATACAGGAATTTTATGATTATGTTTAGTAGGATGCATTGATTACTACCAACTTATAGTGATACTGGGGAAGAGCATTTATGAAATGTTGAAATGCTTGATGTCTTGTAAATGTTCAAAATGTATTAACAAGTTTTAATATTGGAAGGCTAATCAGTAATTCTTTCTCTTTCCCATGTTGCTGGTTGTTGTGACTTGATATCACCTTTACAGAAAGTAAGTAACTTCATTTTTTAAAAACTTTTTGAGCATGTATTGGTATTCTGCTTGTATGTCTGTATATATGTTAATATATATAAAATAAACATACAAGCAGAAGATTATCAGTCTTAAAGACATACTGCTACAGAGGGTGACTCCCATGTATCCCATGTGTTAATGACTTTTAGAATACCACAATGGTTCACACAAAAGATAATAAATAGTATGAAGACACTGGATATGAAGGCTGTAGATGGGAAATACATTCCTTATGGGTAGACTATGGTAACAAAACTTGCAGCATGTTTGTTTCAAGTGTGTTCTGGCATTTCACAGATATCAAGCTACAAAGTAGGATATTATTGTATACAATTTGACTTAATTGAATTAAAGTTGAATTGATTTGGAGTGTTTAAAGAACTTAGGTCAAACTGTGCCATTTTTGACATTCAAAGATACTCAGGCATATATTTGGCAGCCCTTGGGTGCTGTATTAATATATGTCAGCAGTTCTGAGCAGAACGAATATGTCCTCAGGCTGCAGGAGAATTTAGAAAGCATGTGATAAATAGTATGGATCCCTCAGAAACTGCTCTATGATTCAGACATCACTCTGCATTGTGGAATCTTTTTTCTAACTGCAGTCCCATGTGTTATGATAGCATGTATTGCAAGCTTTTCCAGCATCCCTTGTGGATAACATTTGGGAATTTTAATACAATGTTTTAAGGATGCCCTTGCTGAGAGGAGAATAATCAAGTCATTGCTTAACACAGGTCAAAATAGCAGTGATAAAGGACACCATGGAATTTCAGTTTGAGCTGCTAGCTCAAAATAAATCCCACCCTACAGTGTCCCGATTATTATTTCATTTACAACTCAAGCTTTAAGTAGTGGGGATTTTTGTGGTCATTGTAGACATACTCAATTCCAGTTTTCAAGAAGGGTGGATATAGCTCTTTGGTTGCATGCCAAATTATGTAGGAATTGCAGATATCTGTGCGAAACAAGCACAACAGTAGTTAAAAGTACTCCTTGTCTCAGTAGCTGATAGGGATTTATTTGTAAGTCAGAGAGTAGTTTCTATTGTCCACTTGCCAGTTGGCTAGACTTTGAAGATTAAGATATCTACTGTGAGCACAGTAGTGGTCATGAGATATTGCCAAATCCTCTATTTTGGGTTTATTCGTGTTGTTTCTTTTTAATTGGTTAATGATGTCTAAAAATAAGCGTCCACAGTATCTATATTGGGATAGAAGGATAGAAATCATGCATACGTGCCTTCACAGTTTTGTTTCTTCTTGATATATTGAGTTTGTCTTCCACTGCAGAGTCAGCAAGTTCTTTCTGTCTTGCAGAGAAAGTCTTAATCTGTGATAATGTTTCACTAAAAAGATCCAGGAATGAGAGTCCAAATTGCTTCATGTTGTGTACCTTAACATATGGAAGAAATTATGCAACTAGAACTGCTCAGTTAAACTATTCTTGTCTTTGCTTGTCAAACATTAATACAATAAGAAAAATGTGTAAAGATAAGTATCCTACTTATTCCCAAAGTGTTTTAAGTAATCATTAAACTCAACGAAATCTCTCAATGTTTTTTTGTGCTACTGCTAGCAGTATTGTTATATTTCTACCATATTTAGTTTTGTATTCTGTTACAGGCTTATATCAAAACCAGATGTGAAATTAGTTTTATTTGCTTGGGGGAAAAAAAAAACCAAAAACTTGTCAGGATTTTCATATTGTGTGATTATGTTTAATATACTTATAAAATAGGTATGTGTTAAATATCTGATGTGTTTCTGACCAAGCAGCATTTTTACCTGTATTTTTGATATCAGATTTAGTAATGTGATATATTACATGACCAGTAGTAAATAAATTGTATTAGACAGGACTTCCTATCCTGAGGAAGCTCTATCGTTTAGTTTTTACTAGAAGAGCAATTACCACGCTATCCATCTTGCCATTAAATTAATACATGTACAGTACCGATTAATTTTGTTGTAACAGAGCCATGAAATCAGCAGAAAGCAGCATCATATGAAAGATGACAATTTCAGTCCAGTTTTATTTATAAAAAAATGATCAGTCATGCAATTTTCAACAAAGATTGGATGTCATATTATAATATTACATAATACAGAACAGTAGTTTCTGATGGACATTTGAAGCCCTGTTCCTGGTTTATAGTTGAGTATATAATTAATCCCGAAATACTTAGCAACACATTTAATTTAATGCACAGGCATTGTTCCACTTAACCAAGTGGAATATATTTACGTGGCTAAAGATAAGCGTGCGTGCAGGCAAGGGACCCCAGGGAGGAAGCACAGTTTCAGATTCAGTCCCTGAGTACACCATGTACATTAGTCAGTAAATGGGGACAAAGATGTGACAGTACGTCTATAAATCCTGTACTTTAATTTTTAAATTAAAATGAAATGAAACAATATATGGCTACCTTCTTCCCTACCATTTCTTAGATCTACTTTTCAGAATAATCTAAGTTTAGCTGGTGTAGAAACATTTGCTTGCTTTTGCTGATGTAAACATGCTCTTATTACAAAGGCATCTCTTTACAAGTGCTCTTATTACAAAGGCATCTCTTTACAAGTGCTCTTTTCGTGCCCTTACATGCATTCCACAGCGGTCTTACAATTACTACCTTGAGTAGGTCAATCTCTTAATCTCTAAAACAACTCTAATTAGAAAAGATTCATAGAAGGTACAAATGTGCTTGTATTTATGTATAGTAATGCATGCTGACTATGTTAAGCCAGAAGAAGGCTTAACCATATATCACTTTTAATTTTAAATGTGTTTTTCCCGGGCTCTTTATTATTCTTTTGTTGCCTTTCATCCTATGGGATGCAGCTGCCCTTGAACTTGGTACTGTTTT
The DNA here is from genome assembly GCA_033459285.1 of Clamator glandarius. NCBI lineage: Eukaryota > Metazoa > Chordata > Aves > Cuculiformes > Cuculidae > Clamator > Clamator glandarius. The sequence continues at coordinate 5,316,960 of JAUNZM010000105.1, forward strand.
GATCATTCATGTGCAGCAGCCACGTTGTCTGTAACATTTTAAAAATGAGGCTTCATGGTGTTATTTACAAAGTAATTTCACATAAATATTTGGACTTTGGTTCTCTTAGAATGTGGAACTGGTTGCTGTATGAAGAAAAGCATAATTATAATTCGCAGACATTTTGCCTCCAGCCTAGGGGACAGATGCATATGATTAAGTTTGAAACTGGCCTGTTATTGTAATGTAGATGTTTTCAGGGTTGAGAGAATTAAAAAAAAAAAAAAAAAGAAAAAAGAAAAAAAAAAAAGCCAGGCAAGCATGAGTTTTTAAAAAAACAGACCAAGGGAATAGTTTTACAAGAGGCACTCAATCTTGGACTGCACAATTTTATTTTTCAGTGGAACCTCTCCATTAGCTTGCCTGAATGCAATGCTTCATACTAACACTCGTGTAGGTGATGGAACGTTCTTCAAAATCCCTGGGAAGTCTGGACTCTATGCTCTCAAAGTAAGTTTAAATTTTGTAAATAGAAAGTACATAGCACTATTAATCCATTTTATGAATGTCTCAATAGATATAAAGGTAAACAGATTAGATTCTTTGGAGAGGAAATGACCTGATAGTCCTTCTAACTGCTTTCAGATGTCTTTTAAAAGGATTTATAATGAAAGTAAACATTGAATGTTTTATCCTAGAAAGCATATACATGTTCTTGAATTTGGCATATGGTATAAGAAACACGTAGCTTAGCCAAAATGCTGCTTTTTTCAGAGTTGTTCACAGAAAGTCCTTTGTTTTACGAGCAGTGAGCTCAGGAGAATCTGTGACTTTCTCATTAAATAATTGTATTAGTGTTTGATTTTTGAATATTGCAAAATTATTTGCAAGTCTTATATAAATCAGCTATTAATTTACAGACTGCATCATTGCTTTTGAGAATTAATATACATATAGTGATATAATTTTGTCTTTTGCCTATTTCTATTCCTTTTCCCTTTCTTTTTCTTTTTCGGTATAAATACAATGATTTATGTGGGTGGAAATATTGTTTTGCTCTACATGATCAGAGTTAGAGGGGCTTCACAGTAGGAGTGGAGGAATGTGGGGCAGAGGTGAGAAACAATAAAGTGAGATTATATGTTTGGCAGTCTAAATTTAGTCAATTAAAATTTTGGGCTGGGGGAAGGAATTTTTTGTAATTTATGACAGACTTATTTGATATAAGGGTTTAAAAAGTATAAAACTATATAGATTTGCCTGCTCCTGGTAACTAAAAATTCTGTATCTGAGACTGAATTAGCAGTGTTCAGAAGCTCCATTTCCTAATTTACTAAAACAAATGCTGTTGGTTTTCTTTAAATCAGGAGATATTCTTGGCACAAATCCAGGTGTTCACAATCACTCTCATGCTTGTGAGCTCCAGGTTGCTTCAGTTATTTGAATTCAGGAAACAGGCAAAGACAGAAAAGAAACATTAAAGGATTTGCGTTTTGCTGCAGCACTGTGGACAGTCAATTGGAAAACGAGGATTTTCAGCAGCCAAACAAATCTGTTTCTGTAAAAAAAAAAAGAAAGTGTAAGATCTTGCATCTTATTTGACTTTTAAAAACCAGTATGTTATGACTTCACAAAATAGCTTTTTTGGTTTAGCTTTGCAAGTTGTTCCATGAAGGTCTGTTTTTATGTCTTTCTCTGAAGCAGCCTGAAAGCATGTTTAATTTTATTCTGTTTTTCTTTTAAATGTTAGCATGAGAGTACACTGCAGGAATCTATTTTCAGAAATGCAGCAGGATGATGATTGATTTTTTTTTTCCTGTTAATTTTAGTTTTCTTTTTCTTTTTTAACTGTAGAAAGAAGAATCGACATGCCCTACTGATGGAACATTGGATTTAGGATGTGAATCTGAGTTAGATGGCACTGAAATGGCTGAGACAAACAATAATAATGGAGAAGAAAACGGTGGTAGGTGTTTTAATTTCATTATTAGAGGGCATATATTGGGAAAAGAAAAAGTATTGTTTACTTAAGAGTTTAATGGTGCGATTTCTAAACAGCATAAGTAATGTTTTGTACTCAGTGGAGCTATTTTTGAGTGACTCCCTCTCTTCTTTTTTTTTTTTTTTCCCTTATAAAGAAACTAGGAGCTCCAATTGCCTTTATTTTACTTAGGTTTGTAAAAGATTATGAGTAGACTCTTGGGCGTGTTTTGAGTAGGCAATGTTTTGGCTTACAGGTTTTTTTTTTGTTTAGGCCTCACAGCTAAACAGTAATTTGCTATATTGGGCTTCAGACTTGAAGTTGTCAGAGAGACATCTCGCTATTTCAGTGTGGGCATGTGAGATTGGTCTCTCAGTAGAGTTCTAGGTTTATATTCTTCTTTGTTTCAAGCAGAGGTTCTATTGTGTGCCATGTTGACAAAAGCCATGTTGAAATTGCAAATCCTGTGGTTTAGGGTTTTTTTCCTGAAATATTGGCAAACTGAAACATGGCAAAAACTTGAAAATGGCAACCTTAGATGTAATTTTTCTTTTTGAGTGGGAATAATTGTTCATAAAGAAACCACAGTTTTTTAGTCACCTAAAGTACTTGCTAGTGATAGAATTAGATATTAAAACTGCATTCATGTCATGCTTGTAAAATTAATGCTTTATACAGAAATTGAGCTTCCCAGGACCTCTGAAATAAACCTTTCCTTGATCGATTATTTTCTTCTGCTCCCGTCTCTCCACCTGTCCCACTACTGAACTGCAACTTGCCTTTTTGCCTCTCTTCCTATACAGTGAGAGGATGTCCTCTTTATGGCGAGAACATGAACAGGCTTAGCTCGTGTTCCTGATTTGCTACAGGCTTCCTTTTTGATCTTGAGCAACCTACTTAGCTTCCATGCTGCACCTGTATAGGACTGGTACTGCTATTTCAGTATTGCTTGCTAACAGTATTGAAAAATCACAAAATGCTCAGTAATACGAGTAGCAGAACTACCTAAGACAGGCTATGGTGGATCAAGTAGTGAAGTTTTGAAGCTCAGTTGGAAAACAAAAGTCAAGAATTATGAAATGGCTCTGCTTCTTCATTTTCTTCTATATGTGATGTCTGTAGGTTAACAGATTCTGCACATGCAATGGTTTTCTGCTTAGGTACTGTACACTGCATGTATAAGTGAACATACATATTTGTAGTTCAGTATTCCTGTCTGACACTTGGACAATTCGTTGATGTACACAGGAAGAATACAGCAGTGAAAAGCAGTGTAAATACAGTTACAGATAGGAAAGCAAATGTTGATATTACTTGTTATAAACAAACAAAAATTTCAACAAAAACCTGGCGATTATTTAGAAGGTGTAGGATGTAAATAAGGATGCCAGAATACCAAACATAGAAAAATGCTGGGTTTTGACTAGTAGGCTGCACACTATTTTCACAGTTTCAAGTAATAAAAATAATTCTAGCGCTTAAGGTGACATAGAAGAGCAGCTGCTAAAATTAAACATTTTTAAGTATTTGGGGTAGATCAGTAAATTACACCTACACTGTATTTAAAGCTGAGAACTTTCTCTCCTATTTAATCTTTAAAAAACCTTGGTATACTATGATATATTTAACTTTTTGAAAACAAGGCACTTTAAATTGTTTTGATATCATGCAGTGGATATATTTTAAAAGAGTATATGGCATGGCAATAGTGAATCTTTATTGCATATACAAAGGCTGATGCTGGATGCACTCAATAAGGAATTGAATACAGCTTACTTTGTGTCGGTCAAATGTGTTTGTTAATAGATTTTCTTGAGACTGAAAGTTTTGTTGTTAAAGGAATCTGTTGATAGATACGTAGAATTCTGTAAGTGATTGTGTTTGTAGTGTAGAATGATTGGCTTAAAAACAGCACTGTGCCTGAGAAATGCAGCCAGTTTTAAGTGGACTAAAAATTACAAATTATTAAATCTTCAAAGCCATTGGATTCATGATCCACAGTACGTATTTTTGCTGCTATCCTGAGTATGTGATTTGACCACTCTTCATTCAATACCTTTGTTAATGTTTTTTGAAGATATAAAATCTTCCTTGATAAAATTTATTGATAATAAATGATAATGTTAAGACCTCTCTTCATTGCTTTGTAAATGGTTACAGTTGAACTGCATAAGTTCTTTTAGACTTTAAAGTTAAGAAAAAGGGTCACATTTGCACAGTGGAAGCATATTCAATAAATCAGTAAATCTGAAAAGCATTTAAGGATCACAATAGAAAATGAATTCAACATGAATGAGATGCTTTTTCTAATTAGTCCAATGCAGTTCTTGGACTATAATTCTAGTAGTACTGATTAAAGAATATAGGCATAGTGTTTCCTTTGGGTATAGCGCTAGTTGAATGATTGCTACATTCATTATAGCTGTAAGAAAGAATTAAGAAAAATAGGAAAGAACATAGAAAACGCATATAAGAATTTCTGAGTGAACAAACACCTCCTTTGCTCTGGGAAATTTGATAGATACAGTTTAGTTAGTTTATCAAAGATGAGGTGGTGACTTTATCAGTTTGTAAATAATTGAGAAAAGTTATTTCTATAGAAAGCATTTGGTCTACCAGATCAAATTTAACAAAGTATCTATCAATTAAACTTTTCACAATAAAACTGTGATGCTTGTTTCTTTCTAGGAAACCATTCTGTGGACAAAACTAACATGTGATTCAGTACACAAAATGCTTTATGAAAATCTCTCTGTTGTGCTTTAGGAAAGGTCAATAGATATAATGTCTCCTTTCAGCCTTTGCTTGTGTGGTGCATATATATGAGACTGGACATTGTTTTCATATTGCATTCTTAATTGCCGAATTGCTTGCATTTTTATTTTCTTGTTTCCACTGTGATAGAATCCAGAAGCCCCAGTTGTGACAGATTGATTACAAGTTGTTTAGCAAGAGTTTAAAAAGTGCTACTTTAAAGTTTGCTGGAAGCAGAGAAAACCCAAAACAACAGCCTCAGTCCATTTGTGGACTCCTAGATGATAGTCTCCAGCTTTTGGAGTAAAAAGTACCAGCTGACACTCAGAGAAGAATCACTTTATGTCCCAGCAGGCATATTTTTCCTGGTATAAATGCAGGCTACTGAACAATTTTATTAGCACAACAATATAAAAAGTCCTCATAATTATAAACGCATGATTTGGCGAAAGCTGTTACTTCACATCAGTATCACGAAGCTGACAACTGGAATAGCCACACCTCAGGATTTTCAGGTGTTGTGGAGAAATATTTCTTTCCCCACTTTCTCTAAAGGCATATGTTAAAGAAGCTCTTGACACTGCAGTTGATTTTGTTTGGGATGACATTTCTATACAAGCTCTGTAGGAGTCTCCAGCCTCTTTATAAATTCAATTTCCCTCAAATACAGAGACAGCATGTAAAGATGTAGTCAGTAAAAGAATTAAAATCCCAATTACTGTTGCCTGCGAAAATGATGACTGTGACATCCTTTTGCCCATCAATAGGATGTTCTATTCTCAAAAAGCATTTGTCCCTAGGGTTTCTGAAGCCAGGGCTAATCCATCAGCCACGGAGTGCAGTTGATTAAAAATTGTCACAAGCCAGTGGAATGCACAATGATGTAACTGTGGAGGAGGTAGCAATTCCTACAGTAGCATAACTTCCCTCTGCAGCCCCAACCCAAACACAGGTTCGGATGTTTGCCCAAATGTGCGCAACATCTGTCTCCTGTTGAGACACTTTGGTTTTCAGAACTTCCTAAAACTGCAGGTTCTTCAAACATGAAGAGGGGAAATGACAGAATTCATTTCTTAGGCAGTTTTCTTAGAGATAGTAGATGAAATGGTGGGTGACAGAGGATCACATTCATGCTGAATCCTGAGACGTTGTGTTTGTAACTACTGTGCTTTTGAACACCTTGTGATTTTAGGACTCAGAAGCCACTAGGATAACTCCTGCAGTGAGGAATGAACATTCAATATTGTTTGAAAACTGAGTCCACCTTTAAATGCTCAGTTGCTTTCCATGAAGAGAGTTTATGGCAATTCAGGGAAACCCATTATCCTTCGCATCTTGTTTCTGGGGAATAATATTGGATGATTCTCCCGAGTATGTCCTTCGCACCTAGCAACATGTAGATGTGGCATAGTCTATTCTAAAAGCAGAAGGGCAGTAAGGGAGAAGCAGTTCAGGTATACAGAATTTTGGATGACACAATAGAAAGAGACAGTGTTTCTTCATTTTTTTGTTTTGTTTTGATGGTTTGTTTGTTGGTTTTTTTAATAGCTGTAAGTAGCTATAAAATAAAAACAATGTACCCAGGATCAAGTTTAACTTCTGTTTGTTGCATTGGCACTGGAGAGGAGTCAGAGGAATGAGAGAAAATATTCTGGAGCTTAAGGGAGAGATCTTTCTCATCTGCTTTTTTTGCTGTACTGTAGAGTTAATGAGACCTAAGAAACCAGTGTCTTAGTGATGACAAGCTGTATAATTTTAGTGGAAAATGTTGACTTCGTTTGGAATAAGGATTCATAGTTTTCAAAGCTTTGTAAAATGTTTAGGCTCAAAAGCATGCTGAGAATGTAATGTGATTCCATACAAGCTACCAAGCTGATATGGTATTTGGCGTGTTTTTCAAAAAAAAATACTGTTCCCTATTACTTATCATTTCACAGTGCTAATATTGCTTTTCAAAAAGAATATTGCAGTCACAGCAGTGTCCTTGATATATGCATCTGTTTTTGCTTGCATTGGCGTACTTGTGCAATTAACTTAACTCCCAAACTAGTTCTCATTTTCAAGAGCTGATGGCAACATTCGAGTTCTGAATTGTTCAGATTCTACAAGTTGGGCTCTAGAGATCAGAGAATGATGGAGGTGAATTACTTGATACATCTGTGTTGGCAAAGCGTGACCATTTATGTCAATACAAGTATAGGTCTGTGTCACCCAATTAAATTTTATGGAGATTTTAGAGGGAGATTTTTTGTGTATGTTTTCCTAAAGGAGTTCTTTGTGAAGTTTCATATCTCCAGAGGGTGTGAATACATTTTATGCTTGAGGTGGACTCTAGCACATGGTAGCATTATTAATTTGTATTTTGTAATGTGGCCATTAGTAAACAATTCTCCTCATCCACTATGGTTTCTGTAAAAAAGAAAGAAGTGACCTGCTGTTAATTTTACTGGCTTGATTCTAAATCATTACAGTCTGTCCAAAATCAGAATTAACTGTGCCATTTATTTGGGGGAAATAAGACCCTTAAAACACTGCAGGAATTTTTCTGTCCATCTAGTTACAAAGATCTGTTTATAATTATTCCTAATAACTTCCAGTGGCAATGAGGCAGAATAATTCTAGTTGTAATCCTATAAAAATAGTTTCTTTGAAGAAACATATCTTCTAATATGTTTTATGGAGGTATCATGTTTCTTGTGTGGCAAAGGTAAAAGCTAATAAAAAATAGCCTATAAAAGAAATTAAAAGATATTGCTGATGTTTATAAGTTATAACTATTCATAATAATTACAAAAACTGGCCTAGGAAAAATGAGAGAGAGGAGGTGATTTAAAATGGAGGTTGTCAAAAACATTTTTAACATGCTCTTTTTGTTAAGTAATTCTAATTCTATCATTCATGTTAACACTCTCTGAACGCTTACTAAGGAGGTCTTATCTTCAGAAATCCAGCTGCTCTTCCAGCTCATAACCTAACAGTTTATGGCTTAATAGTTGCATTTTGCTTTATTCCTTCACACAGTCCTGGCCCTTGAAGAAGCCGATTTAAAAAAAGAGCCTAATTATTCTCCGGTAAATGGAAATACCTCCTGTTGGCTTCAAACTGCTCTTGTTCTCTTTTTCTACTGTAGCAATAGTGGTGAATCCTCTTTAGTCGCTACCCAAATATTTTTCCTTCACCTGTTGCATTCTGTCAGGGTTCTTTTTTTCTTCCCTGGCATCTAGTTTATTTTTAAAAATTCTTTTCTGATAAAGCTTTTCAAGCTGACATGGATCTGATAAAAATCATGCATCTTCAGTCCCTATGAACAATGTAGTTACACCTTTCCAAAGTGGTGTGTATGTACAAAGACCACTGGCTCATCTTGAATTTGTTTTTCTTCCACTGTGTTTTTTGGTTTCCATAGCAGAAATGCTTACTCTGTTCATAAGGTGTTTTTTTTTCCTCTACGTTCATCAATGCTCACTTCAAACACTTAGATATATTTCTGCCATATTTTCTCCTTTTTCACTTCTGACTCCTTCAGAGAAAAGCAGTTGGACTTTATCCATATACAAATGAATGAATAAATAAATACAATTTTATGTGGTCACAGGAGTTGCAGTATAGTGAGATTTTGGCATAGATTGATATAAATCACTAAGTAGAAGAGTATGTTTTAAAGAATAAATTTATTCATTGTCTCATATTTATATTTAATTTCCTACAGAGATGTCCATTCTTACCATTTTGTATACAATAACTTGATTATCCTTTGAATCCCGTACATCAATTTTAGTATTACTTTTTGCTAATGAAGTGAATAGACTGTATAAGTTATTAAGCAATTATATAAGTTAACATAATGCATTTCGATTTTTAATGTTTGTATCTCCTACTTATGGAAAATAGTAATGACATCTCTTATTTACTAGATGGTTAGGTTTATAGCCATGATTTGTATCAAGCTGGTTTTAAATGGAAGTGGAAATTCAATTAAGACATGAAAAACAATATTTAAAATAACTTCTTACTGTTTTAAGCCACTAGGTATATAAAGGAAAATATTTATAATGTGCAAAATATATTTTAGAAAGGAAATGTCATCGTTGTTAATAATTGAAGTTGACTTTCCCTAATCACCATTTCATTTTAAAAATTTTAAGCAGTGGATTTCAGCCTCACATGCCTGTTTCTTTAATCATAGATTACAGGAAAAAAATTTGTTTTTCAAAACTCTGACAGAACTAGGTTTGGGTTGCACTAAACCAAAACAGCCTAGAGTGAGGTATTCCTTCTGTACCTCCAGAAGAGATTACAGCGATGGAAAGCTTTTTTATTTGTCTATTGTTTCAATGGGTTTCAGTTCCATGAGAAATGAATGCTTTACCCATTAGAACAATCCCTATTTCTTGGTTTAACTTTTTGTCATAGCTTTAAAGAAACAGAAGGAAAAGAAACAAATACACCGATAATATTCTTGTGTAAAATTGAACTAATGACACAAATAAGTAGCATGGCCTCTAATAGACCCTGTCCCAATTTCAGAGTATATTGTTAAAAAAAAAGTGAATGAAAGCACAAAATTAATAGAGAGCGATGTTTATTTTTATTCCTGTACCATATCATGACTTTGACGTTAACAATTGTTTTTAGCATGATCAGTTAGTGTTGCTGTACATTTCCAGGATGAAATTTATCACCAAAATAAATAGGGGAGACTCTTGGATAATTTCCAAGACCAGAGTATGAAAATCAGTTTCTCCCATTTGAACAAGAAGATAATAGGAATCGCAGTCATCCTGCAGAACAGGAATAGGTTTTCCATGACAGGTCATGCTATGTCCTCTTTTAGAAGGGACAGTTAAATATTTCTTTAGGCACGCTTAAATTTGTTCTGTCTTCCTCCCCTTAACTCTGGGGTTTGTGTGCTGACACAATTTCTGGGTTTTTCTTCAGTTCTTTGATTCTCAGACTTCGCAAGAAAACACTAAAAAAATTCTCTTTGAAAGAAAAGACAAAAGCTGGGTAATTTGAAATGTCAGGTTTTTATTTTTGTGTAGGTGTTCTTTGTCTCAGGAGCTTAGTTGTTGCAGCGATTTAGATTAAATAAACCAGCTATTGTTTGTTTTCTTCTGACACTTCCCTGCTCCTTTAAGTTGTCTTTTTTTTGATAGGAAGCTTTGCTCATCATGTGGAAAAGATTGATCCAAGCCAGGTGATGCTGTAAACTCAGAACCTGTTTTGTGTTGCAGCTTCATTGTATATTTTTACAAATCCTTCAAGCATAAGGGAAAAAAACCTTATAAGTATCAGTTATAAATCTTGTAACAAAATAGAATTTGTCTTCTCTTCTAATGAAAATTTTTACCATAATATGAAAATTGTCTAGACATAATGCCAGTGTCATGAAACAGAGTGTATTCACTGTTTGTGAGGTAAGTATTAATTATTTTTTCTTTCAATGTGAAAACATATTTAATATCACATCTGTCTTATGGTGGCTGTTAATTATTTAGAACTAAATCGTGTCACTTCCATCTTCTGTTCTTATGAATGAGAAGAAAAAAAACATTACAATGTTTCTTCTGTGAAAGATTACTAAAGGCATGGGAGTTGGAATGCTACTTCAGGTGTCTGCTTATCCTACTGAAGGATGTGAGGAGAAAAACATACGCAAAGAGAAACATAGGGCTAAAATTATTTCTGGCACCTGTCTGTGCAGCTGCTTTGAGTGTCTCCAAATTGTTCTGGTAGGTGTGCAAAGTACAGCAGACCTTGCAAAACCATTTACAGCTGCAGAACATTATAAAGAAGGTGTGTCAACACAAACTGACTTCAGACAGCACTGGAAGACAGACTTGAATGGAGTCAGCAGAGGAGAATGGAAGAAGAGCTGCTTAATTTCTGGATTTATGCTAATGCTGTTTTAGCTGGCCTGCCTTAGGACACTAGTGAAAGTAATAGTAATGCAAGGCATTAACGGGGGAAAGATTTTTACAGCCATTTAGTCAAACTTGCTGACCACCAAGACTAATAGGATTCTTCAGCTATTTTTACAGCTTTCATATCTGAAAGCTTTTTTAATAAAGCTGTTTTTAAAAAAACAATTACTGACATTTCCTTTTATTTTTAACCAGGAGTCTTTCTGTGTCTCAGTATGTGTTGAAGAGGCTGTTTAAGGCAAATAATGTAGCACTTGTTCATTAAAACATGTATTATTTAGAAGGCTGACAAGTAGCAGTGTGCATTACCCGATCTCTTTGCAGGATATTCCAGTCTACCTGTTAAGCAGCAAAGTGTGTGTGTGTGTGTTCATAGCTTTACTGAGAAGTACTTATAAAATATGAGTCTGGTCCTAAGAAGCCATTACAGTCTTGCATGGAGCTGCGTATTTCTTAATATATCTACACCACAGGGTCACCAGTTTCTCTTGTATAAATACACATTTAGACACATAAAGCATTAAAAACATCTTGGTGAGGAAGCTCATTTTTTTTCCAGATTCTATGTGAAAACAATCATTAAACTATTTCAGTTACCTTTCAGGATCTGAAAGGCAGAATATGCAAGGCTTTCAGAACTCTATAGAAATGATAGGATGAAGTCCAAATATTTGTGAAGCAATGCATTTATTTAGAATATTATTATTAGAATTTATTTAGAATGGCCACATTTTCAGCTCACCTGCATCTCAAGAGTGGTTGAATTTCTTAGGGCAAGCTTTTTGTTTTCTAGGCACTTACCTTTTTTTTCCCTGTCCTCAGAACTTAATAAGATGTAGGGAAGGTAACCCCCATAACAGCATCTTAAGTTTGTTTTCTTTTCTTTTCATAAAGTTTGCCCAAAGCAGACATCTGAAGAAATGTCTTCCAATCGTGATTCAAGCCTTACTAATGCACCAGTGCAAAGCAAGCTAGTATCTTCCTTCCAGCAGCACACAAAGAAAGCACTTAAACAGGTAAGCTTGTATTGACTGATAATCAATTGGCTTCCCTTCAGCATGTGTGTCGGTCTTATACAAATAAGATCTCAGCAGAATTTCAAGGCATTTCTGAGGATTTTAGCACTTTGTTTAGTGGTGCACTACTGGGGGTTTTTTCCTTATGATTTTTTAACCGATGGTGCAATCTGGCTATTTAATGTGAGCTTGATGAGTTCTTAAGTACTTTCCAAGTAAGCAGAATTGTTTATATTACCACATCCCTGCTTTTCCTATGTAAGCATTTGTGTTGAAGACTTTATGTGAGGCTTAAAATAAAAAAAACCCAACAACTTATTTTTAAAGATGTTCTTTAGATAGGTTAGAATCTGTCTGGCTATACTTGCTGTTCAGTTTTTCTTTATGGTCTGTTAATTAATTTCCTTTCATACTGTATTTGCCATGGCAGTGTATAAAAGTGGGGTAGTTTTTTGTTTTCTTAAGAACTTACAGTGTGGATGATTTAGGTTGCATGGTATCTAGTAAAGCTTGGCAAAGGTATATGAGTATTGAAAGTCAGATATTACCTGAAAGCCTAACAATATGAAAATTATTTTCCAACAGTGTCAAATTAGTTCAGCTTACAACCAGACAAATGAAAAAGAAAAACTGAAAAATTATAATGTAGAAAACCTATAATTTACTCCTTTCAATTTTGAGTGTATAGGAATTGTTTTAGTCTTGTAAAGACTACAAAATTGAAATATAGCTTTTCTAGAGTCAGCATAATGAGGGAATGTTGTTTTAATCTTTCTCATAACTGCTCTCAGTTACAGTTAATGGAGGTCTAGTATTTCATGGGGTAGTTTATTGTAGAGTTCTCTTGATTATCTTTAAGCAAAGCCTGTCTGCATCTCCTTGAAACACTTAAGTATTTGTGCTTAGTCTTTCACGCGGTTTGAGTTTAATTAATAGACCTTTATCATTGACATACAATTATCTTGTATTTATATGATTTGAGGACTGGAAATGATTGTTAGAATGGGGTCTTACACAAGTTTGGTCAGGAAGATTGAGCAGTGGGCCCAAAGCAGCTCACTGACTGTGTGGATAGTTGTGAAAAAACACTTTTTGGAAACTCTTCTGTACAGGTCTTTTGCAATATGTGAATTTTCTTAGGGTTGGAGGGAGTGGGCAAAGGGAAAGGAGGTTGGAAAAAAAAAAAGCAAAACCTCAAATGTTTGAACTTGTATAACCATTTAAACTCCTACCATTTGTCACTTAGCAAATACAGAGCATTGAGAATATTTTTTTAAAAGGGCAAACTAATCAGAACAGCTTAATTAACATAAAAAGTCATAACATTGATGGAAATCTTTGAAAACATTCCCTAAGGTGTAGGGTTAGAGCAACATCAGTAAATTAAGTAATCGATAAAAAGAAATCAGTTTTAATTAAGTCGATGGTAATTAGATCCTGTACTTCAGACTATGAGAGTATTATTACAGCTATCAGTAACATGCTTTCTGTATGTGCGGTGTTAGACCAGTGGACATTTGTGTTGTGGAATGGTAGAGGATTTTTGCTTTGTTTTCTCTAAAGTTTCAGTTGTTGGCTACTGCCATATATTTCCTGCAGATTTAATTTAAATTGGTTTTGTAGCAGAGGTAACTAAACTTGAACAATGGTTTTATTTATAAAATTGCTGTTGGAAATTTATTCTTTCACTTTCCAATCTTTCTGTTGTTTTTATGGATACATAAGACCTAAAATTTGTACAAAGAAGAATCTGTAGTACTTTTGAATACACACAAAACACTAGGCAGTTGTATGCAATGCTTCTCCATCTGATACTAACTTACTGGTTCAGGCTAAATTGACAGTAGATGAGCCATCTTCATGCTCTCCAGAAGTGGTTGCAATACATAAACATAACTATATTGCATATATGTCATAATGGGGTCATTAGCTACTTCTTTTTTTCTATTGCTAAATGGTCTTCACAGAACTAAAACCTACAAGAGAGTCTTTGAAAGAGTTTCCTACTCAATTTGTTTAAAACCAGTGGGTTTTTCACATTAACTTGATATCATGTGTATTTGTTTTGTAATACATTAATATTAAAGTGAGAGACTCCTTGAAGATGTGAGCTAGAATTAGAAGATTTTCTCCACTGCTTATTTACTTATGAATCGGTCTAGTCATATGTAATTCTCTTTAAAGTATTGTATGCTGGATTTACATACAGTTTGATTTTTTTTATGAATTCTAGAGGTATATTCCTCGGCTTAGGTTGCAAAGAGCAATCTCATATTTCCTTGTAAAAGCTTGCATTTTAGGATGTTCTTATTAATCGAATTAGCCACAACACTGTATTTCTTGAGTTATGCTAGGAGCTTGGAGGAAATGGCATTTTCTGAGCCCTGGCTCTTGGTCTTGACTTCTCTCAGGTAGCAGTGGATATGGGGTACTTTGCAGGTGCTAGGGAGGTTTGTAGTTTCATTGGACTCTCACAAGGTCTGTATCAGAGTTCAGACCTTGTCTCTGCACCTTTTAGAGACTGGGCTGCTGTTTTGGTCTGGAAACTTCCTAGCTTCACCGTCTTCCATAGTGTCCTTGTTGGGAGGAAGATTTTGAGTGTTTTACCACTGTGTGTGTTTCATGCTTCTTTTTCATTTTTGAGGGAGTTTCAGTTTTGCTCTTGTAAGGTACCTGAGTGTAATGTCCAAAAAAACAGTTCCCATTCATAAGGGTTTAGACAAGAGTCTGTGGTGTAGAGCTGCCTTTTATGCTTGGCTTTCTGGTGGCAGATTTTACAGATTTGTTTCCCTTTGACTATTGGAATTTCTTGGGTATTTGTGCCCAGCTGTTGCTGATCTTGTACCTTTGAAAAGAAGATTTATGGCCTGCTGTCACACTCTGATTTTCTTATCAGTACTGATCAGTTCCATAGTGATTTACCTCATTTTGACACTCGAGAGTTTTGGCATGCAGACCCATGTAAGGACCTCTTCCTGGGAAAGTACTGAACTACATCTGCATCTGCTAGCAGTGGTACATGGTCACACTACTGTGTGAGTTATTCTTGGTCTGGACAAGTCTAACCCAAGTACGGACATCAAGTCATGGCGTAGTATCTACCATGCTCCCCTCTGGTCCAATTTCTGTTCCATTGACTTGAGGTGATACTTATTTTGGAAGTCTTCGCTATGTACACATTTGTCTGTATCTATCAAGATGTTCTTGGAACATTTCTCAGAAGAAACGATCATATCTGCAAACTGGCCTCACATAGGTAACACTGAGCATGTGAATATCCAGGACATTGAGGTGGTATTAGTGTCTGTTGGACTCTGATAGCCAAGTATAAGAGCACCTTGTCCATCAGTGTACCAGTTGTTTCCCGGGGCAGTACCAAGAGAGGATAAAGAACTTGAAGATGCACTGTAACGATGTCTGGGATGACAGTAGAACTCCCAGACATGGAAGAAAATCCTGCCTGACTTTTGGCACTTTGGAATCAGCACCAAGAAGGGTACCCATAAATTTTCTGTTGGGAGAAGAGAAGGATACTCCATTCAGACTCAGGATTTGAATACAGACCAGGACATGTCTGAGACTGTACTGGGCATCCAGAGCTCTTTGTAGAGACAGAAACTCCAGAGACAGCAGCCAAGTGGGTTTGGGAGGAGAGAAGCTCAGGAAATAAGGGAATCTACACAAGGTATGTTACTGCCGCTGGTTTGTTTTGTTTTTCTTAACTTTGGGCTTTGTCTGCATGCTTGGTGGCTGGGTTCATATATGTGCCACTATTTTATGCATAAAGTGGGTAGATGCAGTTTTTTATAGAGAAGGAAGGCACCCATCTTTATGATTTGTTCTAATAGTAGAAGTGGAAATTCCACACTTTTTTTTTTTTTTCCAGTGGATGCTCTCAGGCCCCAAGCAGTAAGAGAGCTATGGGGAAGTTACAGTTTAGCTCATATGTTGCTTCTGAATTATAGGATGTTGGACCTGCACAGCTCCAAATAACGTTTCAGGCTGACTTTTCTAGCACAGCTGTAATTATTAGAAACTAACCTACAACCTGAAGCAACAAGACACTCAATTTGAGAGCAGAATGGTCAACAGTGTAATTTAGCCCTGATTTACCCAATTTCACAGGAGTAGTTTATCAAGATTTCTTCATTTATTTGTTTTTTAAGGACATGTGTGTCCAAGTGCCCAGGTTGGCACTGAAGGTAGCATCCTCATCGCCCCTGATAGTGGTGTGGATTTGCTTTCCTGTCTTCAGCTCAGGCACACTGCTTACCTTGCTTTGAGAGAAGAACAAGAGCAAACTCACCAGTCTTGCTCCCTTCACACTCATTCTGTTAGGACTTCTTTCCTTGACTACAGCCGGATGCAGGTTATCTTGAAGCATTTTGCTGTCCTTAGAAAGTAATCCAGTATGAGTCTGTCTGCGGTGTCCTTTGACTCATTTGAACAACGGCTCATTCACACGTTCTGATATAAGCCTGATATATTTGCCTGCCCTCCTCTCCTTCCTCATCCCCAAAGAAACAAAGATGACAGAGGAAATTATTATGATTGTGTCGTCCTCAATTAGAATTTGAGCACAGGGTATCTTCCTGAAAGGCTCTGAAAATCCAGTGTGAACGGAGAGGTATTTTTTGTACTGAATTCCTCAATATAGAGGAATTTTCTGCAGTTTCTCAATGTCTCTGCTAACCATTTTCTTATGCTTCATTTCAGATGCTACAAATTTACCAAGGTCACAGTTGGAGAATTCTGACTCCCTAGCTGAAGCATTTGATCAGACGTCTGGCAACATAAGTGATGATTCTTGACAAATTCTCCTGTCATCAAATGGAGAACAAGGAAAACATGTTGCTTTTTCACTTCTAGAAAGACATGGGAACAGTGGAATTTACAGAATGCATTCAGGAAAAATGGAAGTTTGAAGATGATAAACTAAAGTGATTTTCTGATTGTCAAGACAAGTCTAGGGAAGAGGACAGAGAAACTATGGCAGGGAGACTGCATAATGGGGAAAAGAAGCTGGAAGAGCAAGAGTTCCAGCAGGAGCTCTTCAGGGAGTACATGCATTGCCCGAAGGCAGGCTGCACGGTATGTCCCTCTAAAGGTCCCTATGCATGGGCAGCATGTACCAGCTGCTGAACACATTGCTTTGGTAAGATGCAAGATAATGTTTATGGGACTTTCTTCTGGTCCTCAACCCTTACCTGTGATGGAAAGAAAAGGACAGGAAACCACACAATCCCTGTATTCTTTTTGTACTGCTTTTTAATAACTAGCTCCCAGTTGCTGGGATATTCAGCTAATTTGTTTTTAACTCTGGGGTTGTTTGCATAGCATGCTTCTTGCAGTTCTCCTGCATGTTTTCTATTTTAATAAATGTGTTTTCCAGAACTTCTTGCTCTGAGAAAACAAGAATTTTAAAGCAACGTTAGAGCAGTACTTCGTTGAAGTGTAGTTGCCTCTCTACTTCACCGTAGGACAGTGTCCCTCGCTTAAAATATGTCCTGGCATGAACATTACCCTTGGTTAAATCTACCAGTGCTACATAATGGAATTCCCAAATATAAGTCAAAACTGCTCTCTGTGGATGCAGTCGCTTGTCCCAAGTCTCAGTCAAGCTGATGGAAGTGGTCTAGTTCTAAGCATTGCACTTGTCTGATAATGTTTTTCTTTAAGTAGCCTGGGGAAATATTTAAGATGGTTTGGTCGTTGCTGTGGTCTAAATGACAAATATCATCACTGGAGGCAAGAGACCCATTTCATTTGGTCTGTGCATAGTAGTCGCGCTTTTCCATAGGTGTTGCTTGGTTTTTGCATATAAGTGGCAGTGGGTGTCTAAGTGAATATCTTCTTCTGGGACATGAAAATAAGAGCTTTTCATTTGAATAATTTATAGCATGAGATTATACCTATGTGAAAATGCATTATGCCTTGATTTCTGAAGTGCATCCTAGAAATGGTTGGCCTTTTCAGGGAAAGACGGGAATTGGAACAGCTCCCAGCTCTTCAGAGCTCTAGGAAGCCTTCTATGAAATGCTGACAAGCAGTTGTCTATAAATGCTGTTCAGGGAGCTGTTGGGTAGGTCCCTAGAAGGCTTTGTGCTCAGGGTGTGGTGGGCAGGTGGCAGAAGCCAGGATGAAACAGGATGTCTGGCAGAAAGGCATTTGATAGAGTGTAACTGCTTTCATTGGTGCAATGTGAATTGGGGCACCTGTTTCTCTGACCAGTAATATGACAGGATTTTTCATCTGGAGAATGGTAGTCTAACCCTGAAGCCCCCACTGTATGCTTTGGACCCTGTGCAGAGTATGTTTGCACATTAGACCTAATGGAAAATGTTGATTACTGTTTGAAGATTTTATATCAACATAGTTGTCTTTATTTGATATTGGTTTTAAACAGCTTTCTACAAACTGTTTCCTTATATGTATGTGTTTTGTTGTGCCGAGAAACAGATTTCCCCATAAAGTGCTTTTCAGCTGATAGATATTATTAGTTCAATACCACACAAACAATTTTACAAAAAGAGAACACTCTTCTCTTGGATAAAAGTGTCACTGAGTTGATGCATATGCCATCATCATTCCCATTCATATGTGAGTCAGAACAAACATTCATCATATTGTTCTTTGTACTTCTTTTCTTACTTTGCAGCTTGTCATGATCTGCAGCAAGTGTAGCTGTGAATGTGTTATTGTGCTCTGAAAGAAGATAGTGCTGGCCTGCAGGTGTACAGACACATAAAGGCACACATTCCCTCTGTCTCTGCACCATGCAAGCCCAAGCATTTTAGTTCAGTGTTGGTTAGTACAGAGATAAATGTTCAGTTGTTAATGTATGCTGTAGTTGTACAGAAAGACCCTGACCACTACTGGGACTTAAAGTACGGCTATGCAGCAGGAAATTATTTTTGTTCCAAATAAATGTCACAGGATAGGAGGTTGGCATGGGACAAGAACAGATGCTTACTCAAGAAGTTATTAGCAGAATCTGAAAATAAACCTAGGTCTCCAAACTTCCAGCCTGCTGTTCTACCATATTCTTCAAATCCAAGTGATTGGTTGTGTCCACCTGGCACCAAACATATGTTTTTTTCGTTTACAAGTCTGGGTGGAGGTAAATTAATTTGCTCTATGCTTCAAAAATGGCACTTAGTAGCTGTTTCCATAAGATAACTTTATCATTGTTTTAATCTTAGGTTTGCATGCTTGTAATTGCGTACCTTTAGTGTATGTTTAATATAAGCAGTAGCAGCATCCTAAAAACAACAGTGTGTTTCTTACTCATGATTTGTGGTGCTTACTGTTTATTTTTAACTGTTGTATGTATCCATGAAACAGGTTGCAACGGAGAAATTTTAATTTACTAGAGGCATGGGAATTAAAGGCTATCTTAATTTTACTAACAAAATGAAGGTGAGAGAGAGGGCAAAGACTGAACTTTATGATGGTGTTAAGTGAATCAATGATAAACTATAAATCTGTTTAATCTTTGCCAAGTTGGGTTCCATGACCATGATGCAGAGCTGTTATTTATTTTGTACCATAGTCTTTTCTCAGTGTATCATAGCTTATGTTTTTCGCTTGGTAGAATGGAAGAATTCCACAGCTTTACATTTCTGATCCATAATGTGTGAAATTTCAAAGGTTATGTTTCATGATATGAGTTTCAGAATATAGACTTGACCTTTATGGAACAAATAGAAATCTGGGATGATGTTGCTTAATGCAAACAAGTGTTAATGTCTTTGTTGCTAATAACTTAATTTTTAACTTTCTCAGCATGTCATGCATTTAAGCTCAAATGAAAGCCATTTTCTCCATTAATGATTTATCTGTATGCTGCATTTTTTTCATTCCGAGTTGAAAAGATGTGGGAAAGAAAAATAATTTTTTAATATCCCTAGCAGCAGTAAAATCAGAGCCTAGAGCCTGAAATTGTAATTCTGGTGCTCTTTTGGGGACGTGGTTTTCCCCTCTTTCCAGTTACCTATTAGTTTATATAGTTTCCTTTCATTCCTACTTCAGAGAGGATCATACTAGTTTTTACTGAAGAGTCAACCATTTTGTCACATGGGTGAAGAACTCTTTCTTGTGTTAAGATCAACTAAATATGAAAAGATTATTCTTAAGAACAGATAATGGAATGCATGAAACCTCCAGCACGCTGCTACACACCAGCAGGGGCATGAACTCCTGAAAAAGAGAAGACTTGCTCTTGTCACCTCTTTTTAAAAAACTGCTTGGAATTAGATGATCACTCTTACTTGCATGGTGTTTTTCTTTTACCATCTATCTCCAGAGATTGTGTTTTCTTAATACTCATCTTTTTGTGTTATTTTGAGTTCTTTGGATGAAAATGGATTAATAGGTTAATTAAAGATTCTGGCAATAAAAATAATTTCATTAAATTAATTATACCAAGCCCTGTATAATGACCGTAGCAGTGTTATTCAACAGATGGTCACAGGTTCATTTTTATGAATGGAAACACTGGGAATTCTGCATACTCATTATGTGCAAGAGATTCACAGATGTCCTTTGCAAATCTGCTTGTGAAAGGCTGGATGTAAGTACAATGTTTTGGTGGTGATTTTAGGAGAGCTTTTAATGTTGAACTTATATAACCCATGAACTTTCATTTTCTTTCTCTCTTTTTTTATTTATGTGCTGTACAGATAGAATGGCAGTAATGTTCTACAGAATACATCAACCGTGATCAGTTGTAGGAATTTACAACTTGAAGCTTTTTTAGCTCAAGCATTTAGCACTAAGTGATTGAATACATTTGAAATGTAAACACAGATTCTCATTCATGAAAA
Organism: Clamator glandarius; assembly: GCA_033459285.1. Taxonomy (NCBI): domain Eukaryota; kingdom Metazoa; phylum Chordata; class Aves; order Cuculiformes; family Cuculidae; genus Clamator; species Clamator glandarius. The sequence goes on from JAUNZM010000105.1 coordinate 5,337,439, forward strand.
ATATACTTTATGTAAGCTATGATATGTGCTATGTGTGTTTCTCCCTTACTTTCCAATAGTAAAAATGACATCTTATCATTTGGTAGAATCATCGGCTCTTTCTTGCAGATCTGTAGGCAGCCCAGCTAGGAGGTTGTGTATCTCTCAATATGGATGAGATACAAAAGTCTGTGTCAGTAAAACATGCTGCTGTAGTATGTGTTAGTTATTGTTTCTATATCTACAGTGAGATCTGGAACAATTTTTCTTTTAAATAAGTTATAAGTTTTCTCAGTTTCTTCAGTGCTAGTTAGAAATTTGACTCATCTCCTTTGTCTTTATTCCCTTCACCAGAAGAGCTAAAACTAGTGATTTATTTGATTGTAGTGACTAGGAAAGCACTAAATTAGCTTGGTGCGTTAAAGGCTCAATATAGCAAAGCATTTGGGTTATGTTTCACTTTGAGTAATCCCATTGACTTCCCAGCTAAGTAGAATTAATTTTGGGATACAAGATTCTTTTCTTATCCTGTAGTAGTCTTGTATCGTAAATTAATATCCCTCAGGCTCAGTAGAGTAGTTATATATTCATCCTCAGCAGAGACTGCACAGAGTGACCTTGGTTTCTGCTTAACTCCTCGTGGTGTTTGGCTTTACTACTAACTAGGCATCAGCAGGCAGTTTCTCTCACTGCTGTGTTGCTCCTAATGTTGTCTTCCAAGGTTTGTCTATCCAAAGTTTCAGACCCTACAGTTTTAAATTCAAGGGAGGATTTAACACTAAATTGTGATTAGCTGGGAATAATATGTCCCAGTAAGCAGGATGACCAAGTAGAATCTCAGCCATCTCTTTACCCTGCAAATCAAATGTTAGATTAAGTACTTGATACTTCTGTACCCTCCTCCCCTGCCTTGTGGCTTTCCTTTGACAAATGAAAAGATACAGAGGAACAGGGAAGATTATTAGTTTATTCTCTGGGCACTGTTTAATTCATTGGCACTTTGTGTTAAAACCTTGACTTAGTTTTTGATGTCTGTATGGTTTTTGGGTTTTTTTGGGTTTTTTGTTGGGCCTTTTTTCCATTCTAAAACCTCTCGTTCAGGTGTCCACATGTGTGTACCTTTACTGTCAGCTTGGTTCATCCTGTACAGGCTGGTCTTCAGACTTAACTATCTGCCCTGCCTGGTGATCAGTTGCATTGTGAAAATGAAGGAGATGGGGAAGGGGGTACTGGCAGTGAAGCAATGTATGTTAGAGATAAAGGGAAACCCCGAAAAGCAAATGTTTGTCAAAGAGAAATGATGTCTTTAAGGTCTGTGCTTGATCCTCACACGCTGAGGTGCTTAGGCTGGAGCTCAGGAGTGGGCTGTGCCTCAAAAGTAAATTGTTCTGGTAGTGACATTCACCTGCTCCCAGCTCTGTTCCCTGCTTTCTGGCTCCGAGTCCCTAGGAGTGCTGGGATGAGCTGTGCTGTCTTCCATTAGTGCTCTGTGAGCAAGAGTTGGCCTGTGCTTCTTGGAAGAGCCAGCTCAGTGGCATAAATGGAAGTGGTTTTCCTGTAAAGCAAAAGAAGGTAAGTGTTGTGCCTGACAAAGATTGGGTACCGCTGCCCTCGCTCCAGCAGCACGTGTCCCCTAGGGTACTACTGCCTGTCAGTGATGGTGGACGCACTGCTGCTTTCTTGCTCTCCTTTAAGGTAGTGTAAAGCATTGAAAATCATCTGTGAGGCTTTACAGAGAACCTACCTTTGTCACAGTGGCTCTATGAATGACATTCCTTATGGGTGCTGGTGACGACAGTACAGCCCCTGGCAGAGGTGGAAGTTGTCTTGAAAGCTCGGGAGGAGGCTGGAAGGGTCATTGTTTGGGCTCTTACACATTTATCTAGGGAGGGTGACAGTGAGAGTGGATATTTCTTCTCTTTGCTCTTTATCAGGCAAATCTGACTGGGGCACAACAATACAAAGGTTTGGTTGTTTTTATATTGGTATGCTGCTAGCACAAAGTTGACTGCCTTTTCAGATAATTTTTAGCGGACTATTTGTTATTGCCTTGGTTATTACTATGAAATAAGGATCACCTGGTTTGACACTTAGCTTGGCAGGACTGTACACTGAAGGCTATTTTTTGAATTTTGGGGAATTTTTGAGAAATGATAACATTTTGGAATTGTCTGTCAACAAGTCTGGGTGTGTTTGTGCAATACCAGTATGATTTTCATCTCAAAAAATGTCTCAAAAATGTTTGAAGTATAGGCTGTTCTGCATGGCTTTCTGCTTGCTTCTTTGGTTTAGTGCAGATCTGACCAGCTTATTCTCTTTGTTTGATTTCAGGTGTTCTAATTTGATTTTTATTGCACAGTGCTTATGTGTCTTTTAAGATGTGTACTGTAAAAGAGGTTAATCGATGAAATAGCTTTTGTGTGGCTTGATGTATTTTATGTTGTGTAGTGTGTTATTTAGAGGCATAGAGTGATATCGATTTCTTTTTTCAGAGATTTTTTTTGTTTGTTTAGCTATGTGAACATTTTGGAAAGATATTACAGATTAATTGAAGTTACAGACTTAAACCTAATAAGACATCAGTCATTCATGCTCATAAACCTACAGGGATAATTCACATCAAATATGTTCCTTGTTGATATAGCGTTACTTTAATATATCTCTCCAACATCGTAACACAAATGACAGTTATAAAAAGATGCTACACAGTAAGACTGGAGAGAAATAGACAGGGGGATAGGAGAGATCTGTATTCAGCCCAGCCCGTTCTGATTAATTCCAGAATTTTAATGTGTGCAAATGTATTAACTGGCGAGTATTTATACTTGTATGTTGTAAGATCTTTTGAATCAGATATCATTTTCCATATAAAACAATCTGGCAGGTATTTGCTATTTCTAATCTTTAAATATTTTGTATTACATTATCAACCCTATATTCGATCCATTTATGAAACACAAAGCACTCCCATTTGTAGAGATTTATTCTTGTATCATTTTTCCCCAGATTTGCCAGAACACCACCATGTTCGTGTTCTGAAGGTTAATGCCCAAAGTCAAGCAGACAGAAGCCAAGTGCTGCGAGGTTTCCAAGATTAGGACTGATTCCCTTCACAAAAATAAATGATTCCTGCCATGTTCAGTGATTTTGTGCAGCACTACTCACGGCTGAGTGAGTGCATCAATACTGTAGTCCTTACATGCTGTACATACTGATGACACTCTGTGTTAACTTGATTGACTGAGCAGTATACTGGAGAGGATGCACCTGCGAGAGATGTGCAGACATATATTTTTATTCTGGTTTTGAAACGTTTCTTTTACATTTTTTTTTACTTGGAAATCTTAGTTTCACATTCCATGGGTTATCATGTTAAGGTAGAGCAAACAGTTACGTGCTTCTTTGTTGTCAAAACTGTATTGGAAAATGATCTAAGGTGCATCTTCTTTCTCTTTATAACAAAAAGCTTGATTTTGTATTTTAAAGGAAAATGACATAAAGGGGACGAGTGTGAAGTCTGGCAGTCAGTAGCAATGTAAATTATGCTTATTTTAAGAGATTCCATTTAATAGAGAAATGTCTCGTGTAATTCCCTTATAAGCATTATTTTTTGTTATATTTTTATGTTTTGTTATCATTTTGTAGGCTTTAAGACAACAGCAGAAAAGAAGAAATGGAGTCTCAATGATGGTAAACAAGACTGTTCCTCGTGTTGTTTTGACACCATTAAAGGTGTCTGATGAGCAGTCGGATTCACCTTCAGGTAAATAGCCAAAGGACGGTTTGCAAGATAAGCTCTAGTCACAGAGCCTTCTTCCAAATCAGCTGTGTAGCATGCAGCATTTGGAAGTGCTGAAATATAATATTTCCCCGTGGTGTCTTTGTTTAACGTCTTTATTTCCTTATCAAACCTGGTGTCTCAAGGATGGAGGTTTTTCTTTAATAAAGAACTGAAGGGACACAGTAAAATGACAATTGGTAATAGCAGCAGCTTTAAAGGAATGCACAGTAACATTTTGTTTGGCTCTGGAACTCTAATTGAGGACCACATGCTGGTGTTCAATGCCATAAAAAGGGGAAGGGGAGAAAAAAAGGAAGCTTCTCTGTGAATGTGAATTTGTTTCTTGATTCTGCACTGCAATGCTTGTATCCTTTTGTTAGCTTTTCTTCTTCTCGTGCCATGCTTATCACCGCAGCATAACCTTGACCTTTAGTTCTGGTGGTTAAATTGCTTCATTTTAAGAGATTTCTATGTCTGTGTTTAAAACAAATCGACAATGGTATTTCCAGGCACATCCCTTCTATAAATGTTTCTTCACAAAGAAATGATTTTTTTTCACTTCTAGATCACTTTACTGCCCCATAACTTCAGGTTAAAATATTTTTAAAGATATCTCTTGGGCATCATAGGAAAACATTATTTTTATTAGATCAGTGAACATTTTTATTGACTGTGGTGTTCAGTAAACTTGATTTTTTAGCACTTAATTGATTTATTGAGCTTTTACTTCCATTTCCCCTGATGATGAGGAATCATGTTGTGACCAGAAAAGTATATTGCCTTTCAGCAAGTAGATGCTATTTTTTAAAAAATCTTATTTTTATTTTCTTTATGCTGTAAGGGCTTCTGGGGGGATTTTTGGTACAAGTGCATTACTATCATAATTGGTTTTGGGTTTTTTTTTCTAAGGATCTGAATCTAAAAATGGTGAAGCGGATGGTTCTGATAAAGAGATGAAACATGGGCAAAAGTCTCCAACTGGAAAACAAACAAGCCAGCATTTAAAGAGGTTAAAAAAATCTGGTTTAGGTGAGTAGGAGCAAAATAAATGTCTTACTTGTTATTGTAATACTGGTACTTTTGTAAACTCTGTTCTCTTAAAAAGTTTTCTTTTTCTGCTTTCTATGACCTTCTTTTAAACTTGGCAGCTTAGCCATTCTCAGGAAGGCTTCTTTCTTTCTGGGTACCTGGAAAATCCATGGGTATTTCTTTGCCCCAGAATGCTTTTCTGTAGTTGCCTTTTAAAGTCTGACAGAGCTAAGCAACTGCAGGGAGAGAGGCCAGTTAGTAGTTAGCTTCTGATTGCTGCATTATGATTTTTTGGGGAAATTGAGGCAAAGTGTAGCAAATATTCTTTCTTCCTGGTAAGTTTACTTGCAGTCTAATATGCATTTATTCCCAAGGATAATAGCATATTTGCTTACATTCCTGCTGTATTAGAAACTAACCCTCTTTTCTTCATCTGCATTACTCCATGTCATGTAGAGATTTGGCATATTATTTTTGGTTGGTTCTCTTTGGTGAATTAATTTCTTCAGTTGGATCCTTAATTAATTTGAAGCTACCTCTCTTGAGGTGGTACATACAGTTTCTGGTTTTGTTTTCTGTGTTTTGTAGCATGATTCATGGACGATGATCTGTAGTTAATGAAGAATTTTCTCTGAAGAGATGCTAAGAGTAAATTCTTAGTAGCTCCATGTGCTAGGCAGATTTTCCTGCTCTGCATGAAATACAATTGGAAGTGGTCCCCAAGGAGTAGAAAATGTAGTGTTCACTAAGACTCTTGTCTCGGCTAAAGTAAAGTAGAATAATTACATAACTGTTTCTTTATCTTAACAGGAGACTTCTTGCATTCAGCAGAGTGCTGAGTCATTTAGAGACGTATTTTGTGATGTAGCCATGTTGGAAAAGTTAGCAAAGAAGTTTTTATAGTGGCTGGTTCATTCTAAAATTATTTTACGTCTGTCTTTGTGGTGATAAGATTGGTTTTTATTAATGATCTGACCCAGTCCTATTTTTATATATAACAAATCTCTAAAATAGCTTGAAGGTACTTTACTTCTTAAATATCACAGGTTGGTTATTAAACATGCTATTTCCAGTGCTTAGTGAACTGTTTCCTGCATGCCTTATTGTATCACAGCCTCCCATAAAAGTGTACCTTGGTTTCATATACAATCTTTCTACAGATTATTCATCAGTCTCAGGTGGATAACTGGTTCTCTATATTGATCAAATGGCATTATCTAAAAGTGCTCCTTCAGTATTACAACTTTTGCTATGCAAAGATACCGGCAATTTTATGTGATATTTTTCTCTACATTTAAGAATGAGGAACATAATTTTATGTATACATTCCTCCCAACCCCCAGATATTTTATCAAATGTTGGTGGATGATACCAAATGTAGAATGAATTCATTAGATTTTTTGTGGACACAATACTTGGAATGTGTGGAACTTGGTTTAAGATTTAAAGGTTCCTGTTCTTATACCTACTGAAATATTTCTCTTCTTGCACAATATTTCTTGGGATTCTAATAGAACAGTTGTTGTGCTTCTTTGGAAGTAGGTCCAGTGTCCTATATAGTGTGCAATTCAGTTCCAGGTGTTTGATTGTCAGAAATTCTGCTGACCTGCCCGGTATTCACTGCAGGTTTGTGTTCAGTAGACTTTTTAAAATAGAATTACTTTTTCCCTTTTCAGTTAACTGGTTCTGCCAACTGTGTGATTTCTGTCCTTTTCCTATTTTAATTTTTATACTTTATTTTAGAACCTTGGTGCTCCTAACCTTTTCATAGTTAGTTCTCTCATGTGGGAGACTAATTTCTTCTTTTTCATGGCTGTAAGCTTGAGTTTCTCTCTCATGTTCCAGGTTCTATTTCTGATCTGGCCAGGGATCCCTCAAACTTGAGAGCAGCTACATAAAGATTCAAAGTGTATTCTTCTGCATAAAGTGTTTTTAAAACTTTGGCATATATTTTGTCATAAATTCCTTTCAGAGTTACAATTAGCTATGCAGTAGCGGCATCCTCTTGTCATATTCCACAAAACTACTGCTTTCCATACTGCTCCCAAATACTTCACTAAGTCTGATTACTAACTTGAGATGGGCAGAAGTCCTAAATTAGCCATACGAAGGGTGCAGGAGAGATAATTTGTTGCTTTTCTGAACAGATTTGGGTTTTTTAAGGTATGGCTATGCTATGTATCACCAGTGAGCTACTGGCCAAGCATCCTGGGAATAAAATATGTCTTTCTTCTACAAGCTGATAAAACCTACATAGTATAGCTTGTAAGTAGCATCAGGTCAAATAATCAGAAGATGTCTGACCCAGGCACACAGAATTAGGTTTCATTTCCTGATACTTTGGGCTTTTCACACTATTAAAATATCTGCCGCTGAAAAATGTTACTGACTTTTCAGTCATGTATCTACCTTGTTTTAGTTTGAATCATCTCTGTGTGTTTGTGTTACTGTAGGCTATAAGGTGATAGCTAAGGAAAATGTTACTCCAATTTGGAGTCACTTAGAAGATGGGGATGTCTACTGTACTTTGATTAAAGAAAAGATTGTACGTGTAGGCATTAAAATCAGATACATCACACTACTTATGTTATGCTTGGGGACTGTGTTCTTATTGCATTTATATTTAGTGGCTGGAACAGATGGTGAGCACAGTTTATTGTGATGCGCTCATGAAAATGAGCACTTCTTGCATAAAATTGTCCTTTATAACAGGACATTCATTTGTTTCTAGTGGAGTCTTTGCTGTAATGAAATAAAGTACATTAAAAATATGTGTTGGAAAAGGTTACCTTGTACTGTGTGCAAAGTAATCCTTGTCTCATTCAGTTAGTATTGTCTGCAGAAAATCAAAAGGAAATTTTCAAGAGTGTTTTTGGGAGGCTGTTAGTGAAGGGGAGCTTTTAGAATTTATATATATGTTGCTTTTTTTTTATTTTTACGTTTTGTGCATGATTTTATAGCTTTTCAGTGGAGACCACTGTAAGGCTTCCAAGAAATATAGAGCATAATTGCATTATTTTTATTAATTTTACAGTTAAGTACCCTGTAGCATTTGAGATGTTCCTAATAACCAGTATGCCTAAATTCCTCCATTTGTAAAATATATTTATTCTTCTTAACATGTCAGTAGTAATCCTTGCTGAGTGGTTCTGGGTAAGTGCCAAATGCCATCATTGTTCAGAGCGGTGGAATAGTCTTTTTTCAAGTGTGTTTTTAGAGATTCTGTGGGAGTTTGTGTATGATTTATTTAAGACCTCTTTTTGTTGCATCTTTGAAATATTTAAAATAAAATAGACCAAAACCTGGAGGAGTTTCCTGGGAGAGGTTAGAAGTTTTTGAGTTTTGAGTTTGTCCAGGGACCTGGACTCCACACTTCTTCCATTTGTGTGTTAAGTATCACAATATGGAATTGCGACTGAGAGGAAAAAAGGGTTGTAGCAGTACATATATAACCTGAAGCAGGTAGCAGTAATTGCTGTTTAAGGAGCTTTCGTAAATACCTTTTAAGTATTATCCTAGAAATAATAACGAAGTTAGACCAGACAGGACCTCCAGCAGTCATCTTGTCTGTTCATCAGCCATAGGGCAAAATTAGTTATACGTCTGTCATTCCTGACAGGTATTTTTCAAAAATATTCTTAACTATTTCCAATGATGGAACTCTGTGATGCCTTCCTATGAATCTAATCCAGTCTCTCCTTGTCCTCGGTAGTTGAAAGCTCTCTCTCTTCCCAGTATCTTAACAGAAATGTTTCTTACTGCACAAGAGTTAAGCTCGTTACCTTTGCTATCCACTGTGGACAGTCAGAAGATGTTCTTTACCCCTGTGCATCAGCCATGTATGTATTCCCCCTTCCCTCTGCTGACTCTTTATCTTACTTATTCCTGGGTTTATTTTTCTTCACAGGCCCTGTTTTCTAAACCTCTTGTAATTCTTGCTGCTACCTTCTGAGTGTTGATCAGTTTAGATCATAGGTTCTTACGAAAATTCCGTAAAATGCATGTTTTCAGATACTTACTGCATTAAATATTCTCATCTCTGTGGTTGTAGAGCACAGCAAAAGAGAACTTCTCTGTATTGATTAATTCACATCAGCCTCATCAAGCAACCTTTTCTTGGAAACAGATGCTTATAATCGTATTGATAACATGACAGGGAAATATTTTGCTGCTGCTGACTTAAGTTGGCCTCTTGAGCTCAAAGTAAGAATATGTCAGCTGTGATGTTGACTGGAACATAGATCCTGGAAATGCTTAAGAGACAAATACAGGGAATATAAAAGATGCTGTTAAGACACCTAGATAAGGTTGTGTTTCTCTTCTCAGAGTACTGCTTCTGCGGAGCTTCCGTATTATACAAAGAAAAGTTAAAAACTTAAAAAACAAAGTTGTTCTTACTCTTTTCTTTTATTTATGTTTAAATTATTTCTGTTTATTTACTCCAGGACATTTGAAATGGACCAAAGCTGAGGATATTGACATAGAAACACCAGGATCTATTCTAGTGAACACTAACCTGAGGGCTTTAATAAATAAACACACCTTTGCTTCTTTACCTCAGCATTTTCAACAATACCTCCTGCTTTTGCTTCCAGAAGTAGACAGGCAGGTAAGTAGAATTATGCAGTATTTATTTCTTTAATGAGATGTTCTTACAGTGTGTTTGCATAGGCTGATTTGACTGACTAGGAATTGTTCCAGGAAAGAATAAGAAGAAAATCGCCATACACTCTTAGGTAAAACTTTTAGATGCAGAATGACTGTAAAGTTTGTCTAAACGTCAACCAGCTCCTGATTCTTTTCTTCCTGAAAACTGTGCAGCTCCCTATTTTGTCTAAATGGAAACCGGCCAGCAGATCTTCTGAACTTGCCAAATCTCTTAATTAGCTTTTCTACCTATAGCATTGAAGATAAACTTCTCATCTTTAAGACTTTATTTATATTGAGCCTCTCTTCATCTGTGATCTTCCTGGGCACTCTGCCAGCAATGTCCAGGTCGATATTAGTTCTGTTAGTTGCTTCTCCTCCTCGCCTTGCACACATGCCTATGTATGCACCTGCTCAGCTCTAGTGCGCTAGATCCATTCATTCATACCTATGGTAAGGAAGTTCTTGTTCCGACCTCATGGCTGTAAGCATATATGAGTTGTTATTCAATCAGTTCGGTGAGGAGAATGATTTGGGGAATAACAGAATGGAAATAAAAGTTTGTTTTGTGTTGTTTCCTACAATGTTTGGTCCTCCCTGCATTTCTTGGTTAGATTGCAGTCTTCTTAGGGCAAGAAAAAAATACTTCTACTGTGTCAAGCAGTTAAAATAGCAAGGAGAGCCCCAAAACATTTTATTTATGCACTTGCTTCATTTCCAGATTTAAACAGCCTTACCAATTTCAGTGCACAATACTCATGTACTTCATTCAGAAACATTAACTTACTCAATTGCGACATTATATTTTTCGCAGATGGTCTGGATCCCTCTTTTCATGTAATAACTAGAGAATACAGGTCATTTAAATGACTTATTAAAACCTGCATCTGAAATCAGTATGTTAAATGTCATGGATTCATTTATTAAACTGCTAGTAGTTAGTGTCTACAATATTAATACAGGGGAAAGCAGTGCAATATGACACAAAAAGAGAAAGAGGAATTGTACTGATGTACATTTACTTAACCTCTTCTCAAATTAGCTACTGTATGTTGTGGACTAAAATTATACCCTCTGATAATGGAATATTTGAAAAAGAACATAGAATAAACAATGTAAATTAATTTATTCTTAAGTTCCCAGAAGGCAGTCAAAGTCAATATTGACTGCCATAAAACAGATTTTAACTTAGTACTCAGCAAATATTTTTCTCGTAGTTTTGATTTTTTTTCCTCTTTCTAGTTAATTTACCAGAAAATTTTTAAAAAAAAATCTGTGAGGTAAAATCATGTTTTTCCTTCAACCGTCAAAGATCCCAAAGTTCATTAATTGTGTTTCAAGTACAAGGGCCTTATTTAGAAGAATCTTATTTCAAAGTTTATTTTTTAGAATGAACTGAAAAGCTTTTCTAGAACTGAAAAGCTTTTTCCCTTCTTATCAGGGTTCTTACTGCAGAATTAATATTTGTTAAATTTAATCATACCTCGCTAGTTAAAAGCAAGACATTTAATTTAATTTTATTTTTTATTTCAGAAAGTGTTCACATAATGCATTGACATTATTTCAAAGGCCTAACACTGCATAATCGGGCACCAATACCTCACAAGTGGACCAGTCACAAAAAAGCAGTTGTGAGATATTTACAGGTGGCCTTCTGTATGTTGTCTTCTCAAAACGTTCTGTGGGTTTGGGTAGCATACTATGTTTTAATGTGTGTTTGGAAGTCAGGAGTTTCCATTCATCTCTGTAATATTAGTGGACATATTTGACCTGTGATTTGAAGTGGGGCGTGTAATACCAGTGGTCTGCCCCGAATCTTCACTTTGTGGAGGTCTTGGTAGAAAGAATTATATCCCTTTTCCTGATATCTGAGAATAATATGTCCTTTACTATGCCTAACGAGTAGCGTCTCAGATATGGATGGGTGAAGGCGATTGATCTAATATTCTTTTCCTTCCCTTGACAAGTGGAAAACACCAGTGTAGTGCTTAAGTATCAAGCTGGGGGGAGAGAATTCCAGCCAGGGAGCTCTGGTGGGAACCTCTGGTGTTGGTCACTCCATCAGGACAAGGCAAGGGTATTCAGTCTTCCTCTTTTATTTCTACTGTCTAAATTAAATGGGGTTTCAGTCAAGTAAAAATGAGATAAAACTATTCTTTCACTTAGCTGCCCATCTTTCAGGGTTCAGTTTCGTTATTTAATATTGTCCTTTTCCTGTTTCACCTAAGATTTCCTACCCCTACTCTTCTGGCTCTGAAATGTTTCCTCCTCGTGCACTGCTCTGCAATTGGCTCCTGCTGTCTTCCCCAGAGAAAGCAGCATTTCTGTGTTGTCATGTGGATGTAGTATGAGAAGTAGTGTAATGAATGGCACTATAAAAATGTAATAGAGTTATGCTATTTGTGTATATATAGTGATCTGTGAAATAAATTACTAATGAAGTGCAGTCTCATTTAGGCTTTATTACTGCTTCACATAGAAGAACCCTATGATGAATGATCCTTTGTCATTTCTGTCATAAACACCATTTTTCTGGGTGGTATAACTCCTCCTCCTTAAATCATACTGAGCTGAGACTTGTCATGCATATGTCAGTTTGAATAAGCATTTTTAGAAACCATTAGTTAGGGGTGTTGAGGTTTTCCATTTTTTTTTTTTTTTGCATACAAGTGTTTATTATAAATAAATCACTTCTGTTTCAGCCCTGGTTAGACAAATATGTCCCAAAAATATTCAGACCCAAGTCAGGAACTTCGTGGGCTGTGCTTTCTGATTTTTCTTTTGTTTTCAAGTTTTGTGGTTGCTATCAGGAAGCTATGGGAGCTCCTTATGAAACAAGAGCCATTAGAGCCCATGTATCAGAAAAGGCCTTAGGAAAGATGTCCCAGAATGGAAGAAGCTGGGAACAACTCTGCTGATATTGGTGCTGTCATTTTTCTTACTCCAGCTAGTGTTTTTATGAAGTGGAAGTGTAGGATCATTGCCTTTTATTTTCCTTAGGAAATGAAAAATTTATTGTCAGTTATTCATACTTGAAATTTATTTCAGCTTGTATATTAGTTCAAATTTTATGTCAGTACAAATGAGGCCTGTGTGTAATTCTCTGCATTCAAATTGCCTATAAAAGAGATTGGAGCAAGTTGGCAATTGTGGTGGGTATGTTTTATCAAGGATTTTATTTGCTTTCATTCGGGTTCAGAGTGAAATAGTATATGGACATTGTTCAAAGAATCAGCCATGACCCAGACTCATCTGTTTAGCAGACTGCTCCAAAATGTAGCATCACTGGATACTGGGAACCTCGTGTCTCAAATTTGAAAATGCAGATTTTCAGCTCCATCAATCTGTATGTACCCAAAGACTCGAAAACCTTAAAGCTCAGCTGACAGAGAAACCTGTGGTGCGATTCCCTAGGAGACCTAGATGACTGAGTTGGCAGTAAGGAAACCATGTAGGTATATAAGCTTTATGGAAAGCAAAGGCTCTACACAAAAGATTTCAGTGGTCACAAAATCCAGCAAAGTAATTTTCTTTTCAGCTCTAATTAGAGCATTCCATAACTGAAGAACAATGGGATTGCATCAAAGAAATACCTGCTTCTAACATTAATACATCAAGATGATAATTACATGTAACAGAAGCCTTCCTGGCCACTTCTTCAGCAAATACTCATCCTCATTAAATGAGGAAGTTTCTCTCTCTATCTTGATTGCTGCATCAGTGCCTCTTTAAATATTAATTAAACAGCGAATGTTGTGCAAGGATGAGTAACAAGTCTGTATGACAGGTTGCTGAAGAGTAGTGGCAGCTGGCAATATCTTCTCTGCACCAGCTTTCCTTGTTGCTGCTACCAGGGAGTCAAATTCCTGCTATTAAAACTGTGATATGGGCTAAAGAAAGGGTACTAGAAGAAAGTTTCCAAGAAGGGAAGTGCTGCCTCATCTGAATATTAGTAGAAAGCTTAAGTGATTTTACTCATTCGTAGAGAGCTAAACAAAATGTTCTTTTTGGAATGGTCTGAAAAAGTGTGTCTTTCCAGACTCTACAAATGTTTAACAACTTTCTGATCTTTGAGAATTTAATCTTCTGTCTGTATTTTCTCTTCTGGCAATATTTGGTTCTTTTGAGCCCTGCCCTTTCATGTATGATAGGAATTTCCTCCTGAAAAAACACCTGCAAAGGTTCGCAAAGCATCCTCAGACCTGTGTGTTAGGTTGAAATGTCACTTTATCTGAAACCTACTCAAGAAGAACATTTAAGACTGTGGAGGCTATCCTAGTAAGATTTATATCTTGTCTTAGGTTTACTTGTTTTATGAAAGAAATGTATCAATCTTTTCTTTTACTCTCTGAATTAATCAAGGGTTTAGTCAAGGTAGTTACTTAAATTCAAAATTCTAAACTTAAATATTCTTAAGGAAATACTTAAGCCATGTAATGTTGTAGAAGTGCCTGTGACTATTTCAGGTTTATAGCAAGCCAATCTAGTGGAAAGAAAAACATAACTTATGAATCAAAAGATTCTAAAATGGGTTAAACTCCATCTTAATCTCTCTTTTAGTAATTTCTGAATCAGTGAATCCCAAAGTAATAACTGTCTCTTGGGTCAGTGCCAGTACTCTTGTTATGCAATAACACTGCAGCATCCTGTCCTTTAAGGTCAGCACAGGTTCTGTGTTTCTGTCTTGGCCTTCTCAATTTAGGTTGATGCTGGCATTTCCAGGTTGATTGGATCACCTTGCAAAGATTTCCTCTCACCTTGCCTTTAAAAAAGGCCCAGGTTCATGTCAGCCACTGATTTTAATCTGTTCTGTTTAAAATAGTAAGAAGTCATATCTGTTCCTACCATTTCAGCAAGGATAACAAAAGGTAACCATTGGTTTTGATGTGCACAAATTACTCTGACACCTAAGCACATCAATTCAAGTTTTAGTTTTAGACGAAGAGAGTAAACGAAGCCTTGTTTTGGCAGTTCCTTCTTGACAGCAGTGTAACCATCTTTATGTTTCTTTTCTTAACTTCATCGGTACCTGAGGACTGTATTTGGCATTGGACTTTTCCAGTATTTTCTTAATAAGACATCAAACTGCAGAAATTAGTCCTGTGTGTATTATTTGCTCCCAGGTTTATTTTATGTTTCTCTCCATTAAATTATGGTGTAGTCGTAGCTAATCGGTTACCTTATCTTTTTTAGCTGCCTTTTCTGCTAATACTGCAACATTTTAGCTGTCCTTTTTCAATGCTCTCATCAGTAGGTTTCAAATATTTATTATTATGTTCCTGCAAATGTTTGGGTTTTACACTGAAATAGTTTTATGTCTATGACAGAATCACTTACTTCAGGGTAGAATATTTGCAGTAGAAGGTTAAATGTAACGTGTCTTCTGCACCTAAGCATATTTAAAAGGCTGTTTAATTGGCACCCCTGTGTGTGTAGTAATTGAAGGTCATTTTATGTCACAGTTCTTTTAACTGACTTCTGTTGTTGTTTAATTGGTTAATGACATTGTTGTAATGTGCTTTATTTTAACAACCTTATAGGGTAGTTTTAATACAGGTTATCTTATAGATGGATGAAGAAATTCCAAAGCATTGAAGCTGCCTTTTCAGTAGGATTTCTGGGCTCTAGTTCCTGAGGTCAGCTAACTAGGGGTGTTTGGAGAGGTTGGTACCCCCAGCTGGTCCCTCTGTCCTTGTGCTGCAAGTTAATACCTTTCTTACCAAACGCACCTGTATGGATGGTGTATCTGCACATTTCACAATCATGTGTTAACAACAAACACCAGTTTCATTTTACATGAGCTGAAGGCTGAAGGATTTTACTTCAAAATCCCTGGTGCTTTAGTTAAAGGAATTCTCCTTCAGCTTCCCTAGTGCAGTTCAGTAAGCCTTACTACAATTGAATTACAATCTGGCTGCTCTGATTGATGTGGTAATGGAATTCTTGTTTGCTTGTTTGCAATAATCCTTAGAGTTCCTCCTCAATAACAATACTGCTACATATGTGAATAGGAAGCTTTACATCTTTGTGCCGTGGTTTTGTATTTCTGCAGGCTTGATCACTGTATTTCAGATGCGTGAATCAGTGTTTTCCGCCATGCGGCATTCATGTTGTGGAAGTTCTTGTTTTGTTTCTAAAGCCCTAGTTACAAGCTTCTTTCACACTGAAAACATAACTTGCCATTACAACAAGTTTTGTGGAGGTGTTAGCAGAATTATTGCAATTGCTTTTCTCTGTAGCATCATCAGAACATCTAGCAGGACACAGCAATGGTGTTGTCATCACTGAAAGCTGAAAATACAAGAGAAACACACCTATCTTTGCAGTGTCCTTTTCCAGAAGTCCTGGTGTGTAAAGGGCCCTGGGCTCACATTTGTCTTTTTGATGAAGACTAGTGAAACTTTTTGTTCCCCTCTCCTTCCCCCTGAACAATTTTTGTATATTACAGTGCACAGCTTTTAGTGCTTAAAAAAAAAAGGACATTGTATGCAATACCACTTCCATTTATGTTTAACAGATTAGTACTTTAAAAAGAGAAAAGAATTGATAAAACACCTCCCTTCCATCATGAAAATACTCGCAAAAGTGCCTTTTTAAAAGTCTTTGTGCTAGGAGCTCTGTTACGAGACTGTACTAATATGTGGACATAAATAGTAACGTGTGGACACAAGGGATTGGCAAGCTTCAGATTACGTGGCCATTAAGGATGCATTGTTCTACTACAGTGTGTAGTGTTTCAAATGATCTTTCCTTGCAGAGTGCTAATAAATAAGTGATGTGAGTTGGTCTGCAGTGCCTCCAGTGTTGTCACTGTTGGACTGCACTGGAATTAGATGAAGAACAGAATGTACCTTACAGCTTTGAATCTGAAGATGGCCAAGGACTTGAAACAGCATGCTGGATGCAGGTGCAGTGAAAAGAAGTGCAAGCGAAAGTGATCCATCCATGCTTCTGCTGGAGCCTCTGTCTCTCTTTTCATCCTTTCTTTCTCCCTCTTCTTCTGCCTCTGTCTCTCTCTTTCTTTCTCACTGTCTTTATTCAGTATATTTGTTTTGCTCCAATAAAAAAGGGAGAAGAGGTTGAAGGGCTTTTCTGTAATTATTTCAGAGCATTACTATTCTTTATTTTTTAATTACTTAAATTCAGATTTAGGACGGCAATGTTTTCTAATGCCTAAATAAACGGGATTGGTGCAGGGTGTTCATTTATGGCACTCATAAAAAATGACTAACTTTAGATGCCTATGCTTAACATCCCTCACCTGCTTCCTGGGGTCAGAGGCTTTTTTTTTTTTTGGTTGGTTGGTTTGTTTGGGGTTTTTTTTTCAAAAGCTAGATGAATAGACTCTGTCTGCTTACATCTCTTTTTCTGCACTTGCGCCAACATATGGGCACTGTTGGATAATTTAATAATGCTTTGCTTTCTTCAAGTCTCCAGATTTTAAACAAGTTTCATACATGATCACAATATGCCTTGGTCACAATCTATGTATTTTTTTCTGTTTTATTGTTTTTTTCCCAGACTTATATACCTCTTCTTTTACCTTTATAAATACCTGCTGCTTATCGCGTGTTCTGACATGCTTGGGGCCGGTACTTGTGTGATGGATGTAACGGAAAAATAAATTTTAATTGTAATTTCTATAATTTGAATGCAGTTGGAATGTAGTGTTTACTGCATATTACAGTTTTCCTTATATTTTACTTGTTTGGTGCTTCATTTTAAAGCATGCTTTATCTTTTCATTTTGCCAGATTTATAATACTCCTTACATTCTTCATTTAATTTCTTGCATTTGAGCTCAGCCAGATTGGATTCTACTGTCTTTTTTGACACTAGAGTGTATTGGAATGAATATAGCTATTCCACTTGTCTCCTTGATTTAGATAAGGTCTAAATTAACAAGTCATGTTTCATTTTGAAAACATATGTTTGCAATTCTTCATTCTTACTCGGAATATTTTCCACTTTAGTGAAGATGGAAAAGGTTTTGTTTCTTTCTTTAAAAGACTTCTTCCTTTTATCCTCTTGTCTGAAGGAATTATTCCTGTAGTAGTAGATATTTTCTTTTTCATCATTTGATGTTTTACTCATAAGTTTAGTGTGGTTATTTTTGAAAGGGCTAAAGTAATAGTTAGACTTACTTTCACCATCTGTCTTCAGAATCTGTCTTTTCATTTTGTATTCGAGGACAAACAGTTTATGTTATGTCAGTGATCAGTAAGGAATGACAAGATTTTTTCTTATAAGGATTGATAACTTCATAATCAGGACTAAACAAAATTCAACTGTGTTCTGGATCAGGCTAAACTTTCTTGTGAAAAGGTGAGACCATGGAAGAGAGATTATACACAGTGAAAATTAGCACTCAAGCTGTATTGCATCAGAATTGCTCTAAGTGACACAGCATATCTTTCTATGTCACCTATCCTAAACATGAAGTTGGGGTACTGGTGTTTGTTCTCTGGGAGCAGCATTTAAGTCAGATCCATGTAGTGCTGTCCACTGTATTTCTTTATCTGTCTTACCATTGTGTAATTCTCAGTTTTACTATAACTGTTTTGTGGTCACAATGGCAAAAAGATCCTGCTAGTTGCAGCTTGTCAAAAGCAATTTGCCTGTACTCCTGTTTACCTCCTGGCTTTAAATACATGGAAACTGTTTTAAGAAAGAAGACACTTTTCTTCAAAGTCATATCACTGTGTGTAAATGTGTGCATGTTTTTTTGTGTTTGAGATGAGTATTTCTTATCTTCAGGCAAAGAAAGAGTGGTTATACTTCTGTCTCTGTGGGATTTTTTTGGCAAGCCTCATCTATTTTTTTAATGTTTTGTTGCTTGCAACTACATTACTTCTTCCACATTCCTACCACCTGTGTCCCCAAGACCTGAATCATTAACGTTTTGTATTAAACTTGGTAATTACAAACTCCTTTACTATTCATTCCCCTCCCTTTTCTTGCTCCTCTCCAATATTATATTGTACCTTTCTCTGTACATGTTTCTCTTTCCTTTTTATATATATGAAAAGCATTGATGCAAATTTACTTCTCTTGAGAAAGGACAGGTAGAGAAGAGAAGGGAGCGATTGCCCTCAAGGCAGGTGTGTATGCGTATGAAGCTCTCCTATATCATGGGTTACGGTCTGGTTCAAATCTTAGGGGTCAGGAGATAGTCGAGTGGCATGGACATCATCGTTACAGGAGTTTGCTAGACCATCCAATCTAACTTGGCACTGGTAAGGCCACACCTACACTACTCTGTCCAGTTATGAGCTCACCAGTAGATAGAGATGGTGCTACTGGACACTATAGTGAAGGGCCACTGAGAGGATTAAGGAACTGGAACATCTCTCATATGAGGAAATTCCTTTTACAGCTGGGACTTAGCCTAGAGAGGGGAAAGATCAGGGGATATTTTACCAATGTGTATAAATACCTGAAAAAAGAGTGTGACAGGACCAGAGGCAATGGGCCTCTTATGTTAACATCAACTAAAATGTTTTTAGTTAGGGCACAGGTTGCCTAGAGAGATTGTGGATTCTCCATCCTTGAAAATATTTAACAGCTGCCTGGACATGGTCTTGTTTAACTGGTTGTATGTGACCCTGCTTGAATGCGAATGGGGACATTTGTGGAGAGAGTCGGAGTACTTCTTGACTATGGTTATGGAGTAGGCAAATGGCCGTGATGCACAGGTGGATCTGCTTTTCAATAGTGTGGAATAGATGGTCGGGGGTGTAATAATAAATGATCATGCTAGCCATAGCTATTTCTGTGAATCATAGAATCGCTAGGCTGGAAAAGACCTTTGAGACAATCAAGTCCAACCATACCTGTCCACCGCTAAATCATATACCTAAGCACTTAATCTAATCATGTTTTAAATACCTCTAGGGATGGTGACTCAGCCACCTCCTTGGGCAGCCTGTTCCAGTGCCTGATAAACCTTTTGGTGAAGAAACATTTTGCTAATGTCTAATCTGAACCTCCCCTAGTGCAACTTTGAGGCCATTCTTCAAGGAAGCAGAGTTCAAGATTCTGAATGGAGCAAAGAATTAGTGATAGTAGACTGAACCAAGAAACTTTGGGATGATTGCTGAATGGGGTGTGTGATTTAATGAATGTGAACACATATAAAGCTGACATAATGCCTTTTCTGCCTCCATTTTCACCAAAAAGTTCTTCTAGGGCTCTAAGCTATGTAAAAGCATTTAAAGAGGAGAACTGCCAGCATCAGATAAAGAACAAGTCAAGATTACTTGCAAGAACTTGACCCATAGAAATCCATGGAATGCAACAGACTGCTCCAAGGATGCTGAGAGAACTGAGTAGTATCTTTGCAAGGCCACTCTCTATCATCTTTGAAAGGTCCTGGAGATCAGGAAAGATCTGTAATGACTGGAGAAAGGACATGTTGCATGGCTAAAAGAACCTTGGGGTCTTGGTAGGCAGCAAATTAACTAGCATTCAGCTTAGCAGCTTAGGAAAGAAGGCTGACAGTATCTTGGGCTGAATGAACAGGAACGCATGCAGCAGATCAAGAGAAGTGATCATTGATAGCCTTTCTTTCAAGACATTGCCATTTTGGAGCAAGTGTAGTGGATGACTACCAACGTGGTTAAGGGGCTGTAGCACAGGAGAGCTGGATTTGTTCACATGGGAGACGAGGTAACTGCAAGGGGATCTTATAGTAGTTCCCAGCTAGTTAATGGTAGGCTGTAGGAAAAAGAAAGATGAGGTGTGTAGGAAGGCACACACCTTTTTTGCACTGGAAATAGTGATGTATGTTATTTCATTGCTAGTTTCTAAATCAGATTTCAAAAGAAGATATGGTCATGATTATGGACAGCTCAGCAGAAACATCTGTTTGGTCAGCATTTAAGCAGCAACAATGGGAATCTACACTACAGAAAATAACCTTTCAATAAATTAATAATATGAAGTCATCATCTTGAATATTAAGGATGACCAGTTCATTTCAGAAGCTGTGGAAAGAATCCAGAAAACGAAACCAAAATTTACATGGGCTATAAAAAAAATTCTAAAAATAAATTACGATTTGGTGATTTTTAATCTGCCAGAACAAAATTAAATGTGTCTTCACAGATTTAATAACAGTCTAGGTCTGTATTTCACACAATAGGCAACTAACCCATGGAAGTCTTTTGCATACTAAAAGTTAGCATTGGTTGCTGGCAGTTTAATTGGACGAGGGAAAGGCTGTGGATGTGGTCTTCCTGGACTTTAGTAAAGCCTTTGATACAGTTTCTCACAGCATTCTGCTACGGAAACTGTCGGCCTCTGGCCTGGATGGGCGCACACTCTCCTGGGTGAAAAACTGGTTGAACGGCCGGGCCCAGAGAGTGGTGGTAAATGGAGTTAAATCCAGCTGGAGGCCAGTGACAAGTGGGGTTCCCCAGGGCTCAGTCCTGGGTCCAGTCCTGTTCAATGTCTTTATCAACGACCTGGATGAAGGCATCGAGTGCTCCCTTAGCAAGTTTGCAGATGACACCAAGCTGGGTGGAAGTGTCGATCTGCTGGAGGGTCGGGAGGCTCTGCAAAGGGATCTGAACAGGCTGGACCCCTGGGCAGAGTCCAGTGACATGAGGTTTAACAAGGCCAAATGCCGAGTCCTGCACTTGGGGCACAACAACTCTAAGCAGTGCTACAGACTAGGAGAAGCCTGGCTGGAAAGCTGCCTGGAGGAGAAGGACCTGAGGGTGTTGATTGACAGCGACTGAACATGAGCCAGCAGTGTGCCCAGGTGGCCAAGAAGGCCAATGGCATCCTGGCTTGTATCAGAAACAGTGTGACCAGCAGGTCCAGGGAGGTTATTCTCCCACTGTACTCGGCACTTGTGAGACTGCACCTCGAGTACTGTGTTCAGTTCTGGGCCCCTCACCACAAGAAGGATGTTGAGGCTCTGGAGCGAGTCCAGAGAAGAGCAACGAAGCTGGTGAAGGGGCTGGAGAACAAATCTCATGAGGAGCTGCTGAGAGAGCTGGGGTTGTTTAGCCTGGAGAAGAGGAGGCTGAGGGGAGACCTTATTACTCTCTACAACTACCTGAAGGGAGGTTGTGGAGAGGAGGGAGCTGGCCTCTTCTCCCAAGTGACAGGGGACAGGACGAGAGGGAATGGCCTCAAGCTCCACCAGGGGAGATTTAGGCTTGAGATTAGGAAAAAATTCTTCACGGAGAGGGTGGTTAGGCATTGGAACGGTCTGCCCAGGGAGGTGTTTTAGGTGAGGGTGGATGAGGTACTTAGGGGCATGATTTAGGGATTGGTGGGAATGGTTGGACTCGATGATCCGGTGGGTCTCTTCCAACCTGGTGATTCTGTGATTCTGTGAAATAGAAAATGGTGGATGCCTACAGATAAGTAGTAGCCATAGTTATATCAAATAGACTGAAATATTTATGGAAAATTTAAATCCCTTTTTTCAGTCTTATGCTAGCTAAGTTAAACAGAAATAGAAACCTTTTCTTTGACAGCTTTCGTAGTAATTGGCGATTATGTGATCTTTCACAAGATTTAGCTACATGAGCTGTTCCATGCAATTATCAAGGGTTAGTTCAACCTCTGATTTTACCTGATAGTTTCCATATGGTACCACTTACATATTACTGACAGCTGAAAAATATACTATCTTTGCTTAACATTGAGTTGTGTAGCAGAAACACTGTCATCAGAAATACAGCCATTGTTTAACAGAACTTACAGATTTTTTGTGACAATTACAGCTGCTTTTCCTTTTCTAACCCAAGAGCATTCACACCCATTCTCTATTATAGACTTGCCAGCTGTTAGAGCATCCTTTTAGTTTAGTGCCATTTATCCCAGTCTCTTTGAATATTAGTTGTATAAGTGGAAAAATTTCTTTTAGGTAGGTAATGTCATACTTGGTCAGCAGTCGAGCAGCAGAGGGTTGCAACTAGGTGATCTTTATGGTCCCTTCCAACCCTAATCATTCTGTGATTCTGTGAAATACATGCAAGTTCATTTAAAAGTATTTTTCAGATGGATGAAAATTAAGTTTTATAATTGCCAACTACTACTGGACAGGGAGAGCTCGACCTGTGGAGAACTCCTGAACACAATTGGTTTCTGGATCATTAGAATCATAGATGGTTTGAGTTGGTAGGGGCTTTAAAGTACACCTAATTCCAACCCCCCTCCATGGTCAGGAACACCTCCCACTAGACCAGGCTGCCCAAGGCCCCATCCAGCCTGGCCTTGAACACCTCCAGGGATGGGGCATCCACAGCTTCCCTGGGCAACCTGTGCCAGGGCCTGACAACTCTCATAGTGAAGAAATTCCTCCTTATGTCTGGTCTAAATCCTCCCCTCTCCAATTTATAGCCATTGTCCCTAGTCCTGTCACTACAAGCCTTTGTAAAATGTCCCTCCCCGGCTTTCTTGTAGCCTCCATCAGGTACTGGAAGAACGCTATAAGGTCTCCTTGGATCCTTCTCTTCTCCAGGCTGAACAACCCCCAACTCCCTCAGCCTGTGTTCATATGGGAGGTGCTCC
Organism: Clamator glandarius; assembly: GCA_033459285.1. Lineage (NCBI taxonomy): Eukaryota > Metazoa > Chordata > Aves > Cuculiformes > Cuculidae > Clamator > Clamator glandarius. The sequence continues at coordinate 5,360,404 of JAUNZM010000105.1, forward strand.
AGCCCCCTGATCATCTTTGTAGCCCTCCTCTGGGCGCATTCCAACAGTTCCATATCCTTCTTATGTTGAGGATTCTAGAACTGGACACAATGCTCCTGTTACGTCCCACAAGAGAGGAATAGAGGGGCAGAATCGCCTCCCTCAACCTGCAGGCCACACTTCCTTTGATACAACCCAGGAGATGGTTGGCACTGCACAGGATACAGTTTTCTCTACACTAAGGCAGAATCAACAATGTCTGCATTTTTTTATACATATTGACTAAAAGGTTTTTTGGTTGTTCAGTGATGTAGAATTCGCAGATTTTCCAAGTAAGTCCACTGCTTAAGTGTTTTCACTGGTAGAAAGTATCCTCCTCTGTGTCTAATCTAAATCTGTCCACTGTAATTCTGACTATTACTCAGCATCTTCATAGACAGCAGAGAGATCACCGCATTCATTTTCCAATAGCCTTAAAAGATGAAGGCAGGAACCCATTCCCCATCTCCCTGTTTCTTTCTCCTGAGAAGCAGCCCTTATTAAATCTTAAATCTGCACTCAGCCTCATTTTTTGCCTTTGAACACTGTAGAATTGCCAGCAATCAAAATTGAACGTATTACTCCAGCGCAAGTGAGAAGTAATACCAACGAGAACAGAACTGATTTCTGCATTTTTACATATTTCTCCCATTTAAGAATTCAGTATTGTGGCTTCACATTGTAGTAGGGGAGGTTATGATTGGATATTAGGTAAAAATTATTTACTGAAAGAGTGGTAAAGCATTGGAAGAGGCTGCCCAGGTAAATGATGGATTCAACATGGACACGTTAAAAATGTGTAGATGTGGTGCTTTGGGACACAATTTAGTAGACCTGTTTGTATTGTGTTGAAGGTTGGATTTTATTATCTTAGAGGTGTTTTTCAACAGTAATGATGCTATCATTCTTTGCAATTTTATAGCAAAGTTGACTTATATTCAGTTTGTGATCGGCCCATGTGTTCATAAGCCACAAATGCTCTTCTACAGAAGCATTGAATAGCCACTCAGTTTCTTCATTTTGTATTTCTCTAATTATGTATTACAAGAGTCTGAAACCTTGCATTTCACACTCTTGCAAAGCCCTACTTATAGCTATTGTTTCCAAAGTAATTCTCAAATCCATCAAGAGAATTTTGTGTTTCAGTTGTAGATGTTGGTGTATTCAGTCCCTCTGTGAATGATGTTATTTGTAAATGCCTTCCCTTTTTTTAATGATGTGGCTGAAATACAGCTTCACAGTTGATAATAAATAAAATATAGTTCCCTAAGTAGAATTCTGAGTAGTTCTGTAGCCACCTAATTACAGTTTATTTATTTTTGCTTTAGAAAATGTCTGTGACATAGCATTGTTAAAATCAAGATGTAAAACTTGTGCTATCTCTTCTATCACAAGCCTTTTATGTTGTCAGAAGTAAAATGAACTGACTTGATGGGACCTGTTCTTGACAAATCCATATTGGCTTTTGCTCTGCTCCTTGTCAACTTCCAGGCTGTTATGTATAGTGTGATATCTTTTGCTTTAATCATTGCACGTATTTTCCAGAGCTTGAAGACAGAGGGAGCAAGCATGATAATTAAACATAAGATGCTTGTGAGATACACTGCTGTCTGTAGTCTAGTACTGAACTTGTTCTTCAAAAGGTTAGCTAGATTCCCTGTAGGTTCTGGGTTGTATCTGTTCAGCATCTGCCCATAGGAATGTCTTAAGATCCACCAGGGCATCTCAAAAAAGAATGGGTTGTCTATGTGTAGACCACAGAGTTCTTCTGAGGCTGACTTAGTCTGTAAATCCTTAGCTGTGCTTATCCCTCTGTTTAGACACAGGTGATATATATGTATAAATATGGCTAGCCCATATATTTTTACACCTGTCCTCTTAACTGCTCTGTAATCCACCTTTTAAGAGTTCTGAAACAGATTTATAACTGGCTGTTTAACAGGCTACTCTATCAATCCCAGGTGATTTGAATGGATTTCAGTTATATTTTTTCAGCTCCTCGCTTGTTCAAGAGTGAGATCTTACCCTTTTGTTGCTGGTATTAATTGTATTAAGCACCTCAATGCAGGAGATGTGTGGCGAAGATGGACACAAATTAGGCAGTATGAACAGTAGATTTGTCTCCATATCCCTCTAGTTTTTCTTCTGTGTTGCTCAGTGGACTAACTTTTTCTTTCATCATCTTCCTGCTTCTAATGTACTTATGGAATTATTTGTCCCAGAGTTAGATTTGTCCTTTGCTAACTGTGTCTAATTTTGGCCCATTATACCTTGTCCTGCTGTGTTTTTCTTGTTTGTTTTGTAATATGACTTCATTTCCATTCCCTTCATGCTGTCTGATCAACTGTGAGGTCCTAACTAAGACAATGTGATCTCATTGTACAAACCCCATTATTCCTTTGCAGGATGCTTTGCGTTGAATGTGGTCAGTAGTGTTTATTTAAAGAACAGTAAGGTTTCTTTAACTTCTTTATCACTAGCACAGTGTTCTTGGGGATTCTTCCAACTAATTCTGCATTTATGGAAGTATGCCTACTTGAAGCTTGTTCTTTTCCTTCTGTTGTCATTTATTTTTTCTTTTCTTACAAACATGCTTTAGTCATTTATATCACTCACAGTCATATGAATTATCAGATCTCCGTTTTGCCTATTGAGTAAAAATGTTGATTGTCAACTAAATCTTCCAAGTCCTCCTACATACCATTTGTAGTTCTTGCATTAGTGTTCAGGCATCAAAGACTGAGATAAATGCAGCACTACCATCACAATGGCTCCTTATTTAACCCCTCCTTTTATAAATAAACTGATTTTGACTGTGGTCCACAGCACAGCATTTTATTTTATTTACCCATACTCTTGGGCCACATATAAAATAGAGCATTTTGGAGAAGTTAGCAAGTCTATCTTTACAGCATGTTCCTTGCCTCTGAGAGAGCCGTTTTCCACCTTTGCTTACCAATAACTATATATCTGTTATTTCTTGGGGCCTAACCCCATGGGTGAGGATGCCAAAGCCATTCTGCCCATAGTTCTTATTAAACCATGGCTTCATTACCAGTGTATATCTGTCACTGTTGATAAAAACATCAAGAGATTCCTAGGTTCCTTGATGAGTTCTAGAGCCTCCTTATTACTTCTTCTCCACTCAGTCTCATTTTTGGCTGTATTCTTAATGTGAAGGTAGCTGGACATGGAAGTTTAATAACCAGTGAAATGGGTAGATCTTGCAGGCATTGTACATACCAAGACCTTCCTGATGTTCTTCAGATGGTCTCTGTTGTCCTCATTCTCTTCAGTTGTGGTGAATCTCCTTGACCCTGGGAGCACTGGGTTTTCTTAATTCGTTTTGAGGATTGGTTCCTTTCTGTTTCCAGAACAGGTTCTAATTTGGGGATCTTGGGGATCCTTTCTGTATATATAAAGATCATATGAAGGTGTGGAGGGTTTAGCATGGAGAGATCTTTTCATTCTCTGATGGTGTAGCACCATCAAAGCCTTGTGGTATTACATCTGAATTTCAAACTTGCCAAACAGTCACACATGTAAACCAGTCACCAGTGCCCAAACCAGACTATTTAAAGTCTAAATATGCCCATTTTAAACTTCTTGTTTCTAGAGGAACAGGAATATAATCTTTGGTGTCCAGCATAGCAGTCTGTTGTTAGTGCTGGGGAGCATGTTTGTGACTGCTCATACCTGCAGTGTTTTCAAGCATCCAGTTTTAGTGGTGGAATAGGTGAGAGATTGGAAGGGTAGAAGTGATGAGATGAGATAAAGACAATTTAATAGCTAAAGCAAAAGCTGCACACGCAAGCAAAGCAGAACATGGAATTTATTTACTAATTCTCCTGAGCAGGCATGTGTTCAGCCATCTCCAGAGAAGCAAGGCTTCACACATGATTGGGAAGACAAAGACCATAAATCCCAATGTCTCTCGGCCTTCCTTCTTCTTCCCCCAGCTTTTTATTGCTGAGCATGACATTACACAGCATAGAATATCCCTTTGGTCAGTTGCGGCCGGCTGTCCCAACTATTTACTCTTCCACCTTCTTGCACACCCCCAGCCTACTTGCTGGTGGGGTGTGGTGAGAAGCAGAAGAGGCCTTCACTGTGTGTAAACACTGCTCAGCAGTAACAAAATCATCCCTGTATTAGCAACGCATTCAGAGCACAATTCCAAAACATAGCCCCATGCTAACTGCTATAAAGAATATTACCTCTATCCCAGTCAAAACTGGTACAACTGGGCCAAACTCTTTTTTGCAGTTTCTGCCTTCCATTCCACATAATGCTTCACAAGCCTTAAAACAGTGTCAGACCTAAAGTCAGTGTTTCCATTAAGATATTTAATAGCTATAAATACATCTGCATTTATTACATCTGTATTTGGGGGGGGGGGGGGGTGGACTAAAGAAATCTGAGTTAGGTACCCTATTTTAAATAAACCTTTAAAAGAGAAAGCAGTTCACTCCTGTTACATGAACTGCCATGCTGGACATTAAGTACTGAGAGATCTGGTGTTTGCTGCCACTGTTGCATGAAAGAGCAATTAATGCATCAAACTTTATGCTCACCTGTAGGAAGTACTGAAAATTTATAGGATCAACAAACATGAATTTGGACACGGTTGGCCTACCTAATATAATGAATGTGTAAGGAAAGCACAAAAATTAGTTGCTGAAGTGTGTGTTCCCAACTAGTCAACATGGTTTACAGTAACCTGCATTCAGAGGATGTCCAATTTGTAGAAGCTCATGCATGTTGAGACATACAATCTGTTATCACAGCCTGTTCTGAAGCTTATTGTCACTTTTCACTAGATTTGATAGCAATTTTTAATCCTTTGGGGATTTTGTGGAGCAAAACACCTCTAATATGCTACAAATGTACCCACTGATGTTCACTTTTCATTTAAGTGAGGAGGTGTGTCATGCTGAGTAGTTTTGGTAGCAAATGTAGAGGCCATAATTAGGAGTCTGATCTTCCTTTACTGTTAGCGGAAACAGAGGAGCTTTTCCAGTGTGATGATGTAGGGTACCTAAATTAGGTGTTTTTTCCTTTGTACTTGGACTCAACCAGTTCTTTTTCTTGGAGAGAGTTCCCCTTAATGTTAGAAGTTTTGGGGGCAAAATACCAATGCTAGTCTTCCTTGCCACCTCTGAACTTCAGTACTATGATTGTATTGAGTAAAATGAGCCAGGTCTGTCACGTTATTTAGCCAACTCTCCAAAGTGTTTGACTTTAGAATGTGGATCATTAATGTTGCCATATTTTCAGATGCTATATTTGCAGTGTACATTCTTCACAGGTCAGTTTAGCCCTGGTGCCTAGTGCTGGAGAATGATGTTTGTTCCATGTTACAAAAGAGCAGTGGTGTCTCTTCGCATACATAAATAAAATTTCTTTTCCTGTGTATGTGTGTTAAAAATGCTGCTAAATTTTTCATTTTTAATATTTTAGATGCTTTAATACAAAAGTGTTAAAATGTATTTTCTCTTGCCTTCCATCTTTTGCACACAATTCCTTCTACATACCTTTGGGTAAGTCTCAATTATAGGACTGTACTTCCCTTGAGATAAGATATAAAACCCCAAAAGAGGATTAATAGCAATTCATAGAAAGTGTATAATTATTTGAGTGATACAGAACACTTAATTTGGATTTATCTTCACTTCTCTTGCCGATTTTTTTGTTCGGTTTTGTATTGTGAGGTATTACAGTCAAATGGCATGACATTCATACATAAGCTTTCACATAAGAAATATGTTACACTTCACAGAAACTATAGATCATTATTAGTTTTATAAATTTTGAACCTTTTGAAAGAGAGATAGAAATATTAGGTTTGCTAATTCCTTGTCTTCAGGCATTCTAGCCAAGGTCAGATAACCTAACAACACAGACCTAAGCAGTACTTGCTGCATCCCTACTCAACCACCAGCGTGCATCTTCAGAGTGAGCTACAAAAAATAATCTCTGCCTTACTGTCAGAAGAGAATGCTCAGTGAAATTTGCCAGAAAGTTATTGAAGTAGTTGTTCATAGAAAGAGCACGCCATTCCTTTTGATAAGTGTTTTTGACATTTGCTTTGTAATGCAAACAGATATTGGGTTTTAGCAGGTATGTTTTGGGGTATTTTTTTGTTGCTTTCAATAAAAAGAGGAACTTTCAAAAGCCTTTGAGAATTCTGCATAGAAGCATTAATTAGAAAACATAATTCTACCATTGTGCTTAATCAGAAGACCAGAAATTTAAAGCTCAACAGGATAAAACGTAAACATTCCAGGAAATGTTTGTTGTTCCGGTTCATTAACATACTGTCTCTGTTGGACGGCATTTTTTAAATACCATAAAAATTAATAGTGTATTTAAGAACTGCTTTATTGGCATGTTTCTTCAAATTCTAATTTAGACCTAGTGGTTAATTGTGCTGTCTCTATCATCAGAGCGTAGAGAAGTAAATACACTCTTTAGTTTCCAAATTTTCAATTTCCACTTCGACTTCTTGGCTTAGGTGAAAATGTTTTCTCTGGGCAAGGTCAGAAAAGAAGATTTCGGTAGAGGTTGTTAGCTAATATTTTAGGAGGAAGACCTCTTAGTCCTTCCAATTTTAAATGAAAAAATGTTATTTCACATGACTAGGATATTGAGAAAAGTACTAAAACACATTCTTTAGTGTTGTTGTTTCTAGTAGATTCTGTCCAGTAGACAGAAAAGTGTTCCATTCCTTCTTTCTTCTTAAAGCAACTAAGTATAAAATTGCATGTTTTGTGTATGTTCTAATTTGTTCATTTTTTTTCCCTGTGTAGAAACCTGTAAGTGAATCAAAAATAGCTAAACAATCAAACTTGTTGGTTTAGTTTGGGTTGGTTTCCTCATTTGGTAGTAGATCTGCTTTCTGCATTGTACTTTTTTCTCTTGTAACATTTTGAAAATTTCTGTCTGTCACTTTAGCAATTTGGCCATTACAAGTTCCTTTAGCTTTTTTTGTCCCCATCCTTCTCTCCTTGAACTTTAACTGACTGAATAAATTTTTCCTGTTTCATTCCTAGCACAGGTTTTCTTTGATCTCAAATTTCTGAGCAAGTTTGGTGAAGTCACTAGGACTGGACAAATCTTTCTTTCCTACATTTTTTTCCATTGGTATCTCTTACCCTAAATTATGTGTACCAAGCCTAGATAATAATGACTACTTTCATGCATCCCTCTGTAGTGTTTTAGTCTGAAATTATTCTTTTAACTTTATGTTAAAACAGATCACTGGAAGCTTCTTTTCTAATTAATTAATGTGTTTCCACCTCTGTATCATTATAAGCTCTTCTATCTAGAGTTTGGCTGTTCCAGCTAAAGTTTTCCACAAGTTGTGTGGTCCCATGAACATAGGTGTCAGGAAAACTCCACCTTTGCATCAAAGGCAGTGACTACCATGGAGTCAGCAGTAACTTCTTTTTGAGTTTGTTGTTCTTACTTTTCTTAACTTGAGCATTTTTAACATGATGTTTTCGATCTTGTGAACATAGTTCACTAATATTTTTAAGCTTTTTTTGTCTTAGGTAACCTGTGTTGTCTTCCCATTCTTCCTTTTTTTTTTTAAACTTCTTTTTTCTTCCATGGGTGTTTACTACTTGGCTTTTTTTCTGGTCCACAAGAAATGATGTACTTTACGTATGACCTTCCAGCCTGTCCTTTTCTCTCAGGTGGACTAGTTAACATTTGAATTTGGTTGAATATCTTTCTGTCATTTAGTTTAGGGTATGCAATTTCTTTTTTACACTGTATAAGAAATTGTGCACCCCCCAAAACTGGCACTTTTTTCCAAGTATATTATGCAATAAAATAAAAGGTGCAGTAATTTCTCCTACTAAGCTTGCTTTTCTCATCTCTTTACAACAACAAGATTACAGTGATGATACTGTTCTTCTTTTATTCGCATAGTAAACTAACTTGGCAGTCTTCATAATGCTCTTAAATTATGCAGCCTAAGGAAATAACTCAACCACGCTTGGCTACGATATCATATTATATTTAATGCAACCTGAAAGTGGGTTGCTGCTGAAAAGTGGCGTTCTCTTTCTGCCTCTTGTTCTGCATTCCAACTTTGCATGAGATCTCACCTGTCAACCTATGTTGACACGAGTAGATGTTATTATTTCATCTCCTTTTATGTTAAAACTGGAGGTAGCTTCAACATCTTTCTGTGGGAAGCAAATAATTGTTTATTTAGGAACATGGGATTATTTTCTTTGTAACTTCTCATCTTACCTTTTAAGAAATTGTGTAAGTACTGGTTTTGACCATCTGCTGCTTTGTTTGTCCAGATGTAAGAAGCACTTTAACATATCAATTCTGGAATTTAATATTTCTGGAAAAGTTAATTTGTGCAGAAAGAAGATAATATGTCATACCAGTTTGTTTTATAGAATAAGTACATTCTTTTTGTGGCCTTCCTCTTGTCTCACTGATTTTATTTTCTTGCTGCTTCAGCTGCATATTTCACTGTTCCTTTCCAGTTTTTATCCAGTTTCAGCATTAGTTGTAGCTTATCTGTAACTAATAACCCTGTGTTCCACAACTCACATCATGAGAAGCACAGAGCATTATATATGCACTCTATTTGAATGCAAATCCTTGTTGGCAAGACAGTGCCACATAGCAGGAAATCACAGGCAGCAGTACTGTAGGTTCACATCCTGCTGAGGGATCCTGGTACCATGCGCATACAGTTTTCTTGCTGTAATCAAATGCCTTTAGCATTGCCTGTTTTTCAGAGTCCATGCTTATCACTTTATTTCTTATTTTACAGCTTCACATCTCTCTGGTTTACTCCTATAAGATTACTGTGGGGCAGGATGTCATCTAGGCAACGAGTAAATCTGTTCTGAAAATAGGGTCAGTATCACCAGTGAAATCTTTAGCTCAGTGAGGGAGATACAGCTAAATATTACTTAATGTTTCTGGCACTTCTTTCTGGCTCCAGTTTAAAACAAGAACTGAGAATCAGGGGATATTACAAAGCTAAAACTTGTTAATGTGCTGGGAAATGTGTTGGGTTTTGCTGCTAGATCACAAATGATACTGTCAAACGTTTATCTCTTAGTTACCTTAAAGAATATAAAATGATCTGCAGTGAGAGTGTTTGTTCTAGCAATGTTACCTCCTCCAGTGTTGCCTTCCTTTCTCTATTTATTTGTTAATTTGATTTTATTGCTTGTTTATATATTATGCTAGAGGTGATACACACTGCTAATTTGTTTTCTATAATTACTATTTTCAGTTATTGGAATTCCTTCAATAGTCAGACATATCCTTACAACCTGAAAATAAGCATTAAATTTTAAGGTAAAAGAAAACTCGATAATTGGGTTGCTTTTCAACGTTATTGCAGGAAATATTGTGATTAAGACTTCTAATGATGTTTTATGATTAAACGTTTGACAGACGTAGATAGTAAAAATAATTATAATGTTCTGCTGTTTTCATTCTTGGTGCCTATAAAATTACATGTTTTAAAAGCTGGTTTTAGTACTGAGTTCACACTGGTTATTTTGTTAAGGTTACTTGTCATCCACTTTCCTGCCAGTACAGCATATTAGCTAATGTGAGTGTTAGGTTTATTTAGAAACAGCAAAGTTACTGTCTTCATTACATTTAATTAATTTTTCTGTACTATATTCCAGGCAGATGCACAAGTACAGTCTTCACTTTTGATTGTGTACAGTAACTCTAGACAAAGGCTCAAGATAGCAGGTGCTGATTAAAACACATCAATCAGTTGTAAAGTGAGTTATCAGTAATACTGTTGACTGGTTACTATTGAAGACAGCGCACTGATGCTGGATTAACCCACTTGCATTTACAGGAATGACTGTAATGAAAATGCTGTTTTAGTAGTAGTAGATAATTTTCTTTATTATTCCCACTCTCCCTATCTCTCCCCATTTCCCTTAACTGGAACTCCGTTTTTATGTAACCTTAATTATCACTGTTTCTGACACTGTCTTCTGCTACTATCTGCTTGTTTTCTAGATGGGAAGTGATGGAGTTTTGCGCCTCAGTACTTCTGCTCTCAATAATGAATTCTTTGCATATGCAGCACAAGGGTGGAAACAGCGATTGGCAGAAGGTAACTCTAATTCTCAGATTTACCAAAGGTTAATTGTTTATATGAAGAATGCCTCTGTTTCTACATTTGAAAAACACTTTCAGAATAGAAAATGTAAAACACCGGTAATTCAGCAAAGAAAAATTGCTGACTTCATTTTGAATTTAGTGTACATTCTTACAGTTTGCTGTGGCAGCTTGTTTCAACAGTTTAAAAAAACCCAAGCATTTTCAGCGCTATCAGCCTTGGAAACGTAAATGCATGGAAGTAAATCCCACCAATATACTTTTGAAATACTGATGTTATATGGTAAATGAAAGCTTGCTATGACGCACTTACTTTTGGTTTTCATTATTTTCATTTGGAATTGTTGGGTGACTCTAACAGAAATCACTGTATGTCATCTTTGTATATTTAATTTATAATTATCTATATTAGGCTAAAACTTGACAACTTTTATTCAATGTGCTATTATTTCTTCTTTTTAGGAGAATTTACACCAGAAATGCAGTTGCGCATCAGACAAGAGATTGAAAAGGAAAAGAAAACAGAACCTTGGAAAGAAAAATTCTTTGAAAGGTTTTATGGTGAAAAGTAAGTACTGAAGGAAATAAAAGCTTTTCTTCATTTTCTTTTTGGGAGGAATGAAAATATAATTCTCTGCTTCACATAGCACGATCATATGCTGTAAAACTTAATAAAGCAGTTATCAAAGACAGTCATCCCTCAGTGCAAGAAGTTGTGGGTAGAATTATAGTGGCATGTCTGCACTTGCTTTACAATTGCATTTTTAAAGGTTCATAACTCATCCATAAAAATTCATTCCAAGGAGACCTTAAGACACAAGGCCCAAGCATGCAAGTGTTTTCTAATTATCTTTTCAAAAGAGAGCGTTAGATTAATTCTCCTCTCCTGCATAATAAAAATGCAGCTTCTGCAGACTGGAAGACCAGAACAGATATTTCTGTAGCTTCTTTATATTTACTTTATTTTTTTCTAAGCTCGTTGTAAAGTTTCTAAAATGAAATAGTACTTTTTATTTTTGACTGAGATGGCCGTTACCTGGAGTAGAATACACAAAATTGAAGAAATGTTGGCTAGAGACAAGTGAAAGTAACAATGACGAGGCTACTTCTAGAAGTGAGGTGCAAAGACTAAATAAATGCCCTTACCTGACTAAAATGAAATGTTATCACTCCAGGTGGATGATTGGGGTGAGTCAGCACAACTTCATTGATGATGATACCGAGATGTCGTTCTGCAGCAGCTGAACTTTTAGTTCTTCTATGCTGTTTATTTAAAAATCAAAATTTTAAGGAGATTCTTTTAAAAATTGAAGAATCTTTCTTATAAAAATTGGTTTTAAAAGTCAATCCGTCAATGCGCAGGATTGCGTGTTTCTTTTTAAAAATATTTAGTATTAGAAGTATTAATTTTTATAAATTACAAAGTAATTATTTTAATTTTACTTTGTTATTATCATTTTCAAGTATGTTTTATTGGAAATTATAAGTAATACTTAAGAGACAAAAATGTGCCAAGGGAACCATCATCATATGAAATGTCTTAGTTTTGTTTTTACATGATTTTTACTTAAGAAATCCAGAGCACAGGAGACCCTCCCTATATAAGTGAATAACATAAAGATTAAGACATAAGCTAAAGTGATTCTGAAATAACACTGCTACTTATTGCCTTGGACCATTGGGAAATGTAGTGAAAACAAGGCAGCAAATGGACAGATCCGTTTTAATATTTTATTTTGCACATCCTTGTTAGGTGTTTTGTCTCAGTGTGAAACCAATTTCTACACCACATTATGTTTAATGGAAATTCTAGGGACTTACTGTAGAAGACTGTCTTATTGTCCAGTGCTTAAATTCTTACTTAACAGCTTTGAGACCTCAATATAGTATTGACATTGATCCCTTTAATATAAAACAATATTAATTAGGTTTTTAGATAAGGAACATAAAGGCTTTTCATTATTCATGTCAAGAGAAGAGTCAGTTACCAACCTTTCATGAAAGAAATGGTTATGTAAGGTATTGGCATAAGGCCTTCCACAAGAAGTAGTTTAGTACCAGCAAAGCATGAGCACATCTAGCTGAAGGCGATTCCTGAGTCACAAATGATTGTCACATGCACAGAGAGTGCTACTTATAATTTTACAGAGTCAGCAGTCCTGCCATGCTTGCTCAGTGCTGGACACTGTAATGGTTGGCAGATAATTACTCGGTCTGTAGCAGTACATTTCATTTGCAATGAGAGGTTCCTGACATCAACATTATTATGCAAAATGTCATATTGCATGTAATTTCCATTTTGACCGCAGTACTGAATCTGGTCACCTCCATCCTTTCCCCGGCTTACTTTGTTTCAGTTGCATCCCTATCTTTGACTGTTCTGTAGGCAGATTCTACTACTTTGCTGCTGGCCACATTTAAGTACTTTTTCTATTATTTACTGACCGAATGGTATCCTTTGCTTTAGTTTCCACCTTGTATAAGTTCTCTCATCTTTCTCAATTTAGTTGCAGATTTTGAAAGTTCCATGAGCTATTTCTCCCATGCACTGTCTAAAAAATGGATCTCTCGTGCAACCTAACTTACTCAACTAACAGTCAGTGTGGCATTTTTCCTCTGACTTTAGCTAATCTGATGTCCTAATATTCCATAAGTAAATTTAAGTACCATCTTATAGTTAGAGAACGACTATTCATAGACACAGAATGTTTGTAAATATTTTTACATACTTCCCCATTTCATGTCATTCAAAGGATTTAGAATGCTTCTTCCATGTAGGCTTTTACACGTTATGTTTGTTATGTTTGCTGTTATCTTTAGTCAGGTTGTTTATCATAGGACTGCCAGTTGTGGTTTACTTCCATCCATTTGTGCTTTCTTTCCGCTTTCTCATAGTTATTAATTTTGCCTCTCTCTGACTTTCTTTAAAAACAAAAAAACTTAATTCTGCAGTCATTTATCCAGAATCAGCTGATGCATGTTGCCAGGAATTCATATTTCTTCTGGCTTGTTGCCCCAGGGTTACAAGGATTGTACTCTGTTGTCTTAATATATTATTTCTTTTCCCACTCTTGAGAGAGTTATGTGTCAGGATAGTACTGTCAGCTCACTAAATCAAGACTTTAATTTTGCATAGGCCTTCTCTAAATTTCATTACTGATTTAATCCTTCATATTCTCCTTTACTGTTTTTTAATTTATTTTCCCCTGTACTACTTATCACGGCACTAGAATACCAGCATCCATATATCCTTGAGTAGCCTTTTAGGTTCTTTATATTTGATGACTGACTGCCCGCCCTTTATCAGTTAATCCTGTTCTTATCAGCACTTTCACTGATGGCTTTTTACTGGTGTCCTCCTATTTTTGTGCTAAACTTTGGGTATCTGGTTCTCTAAGGGAAAAGACAGATCAGCTGCTTATTTTGCAATCTGAGATTGCCTTAAACATGCTGATCTTGAGCCTTCTCTTTTTGAAAGCCTTTTTCTTCACTGCAGTATCTTCTTCAATATAGTGTTTCCAATGCTGCAGAAAACCAATTAAGATTCAGTACATGTTCAGCTGGCCTTAATCATGCATCATCTTATTTTTCTTACACTTCTTCCTGTGCAATATGTTACTAGAATATATATGTTTGTGGGGTGTTCCTGTGACAGTTGCATTCACCTTTAGCCCTCATTCCTTTGCTGATTTTCATTCCATAAAGATAACTATCAGGCAATATCTTTTGATGATATGAGCCAGCTAGAGAAAACAGACCACTGACTTAGTTTTCAATAATACAATGGATTTCTTTACCCTCCTCATTTTCCTGAGGTAACTTTAGCTCATTTACACACGGAGTTTTAGAGGAAGGAAGTTACTTACCTAAACCTAGGTAAACTGAACTTTACTCAACTAAACTTATAACCTAAACTTAGGTGATATGGGGAGCCTATGGTCTCTCTAGAAGAAACGCACATTTTCTGAAATGCATTTGGTGTGGCAGATATAAATCTGCTGTTCTGAATTGTTCTCTAGAGGATCCTTCCTCAGTGTGTTGATTCCATAGGGAGACTTTGTGCATATTAAGTGACTAGTAGTAGGCAGTATTAATAATTACCCTAAGAGTGCTATATTTTTTTGGTTACCGATACCAGGCTGTTTTCTTTTTGTGTGTGTGTTTACAGCTACCACTGTAATGCATCTGTTCACTACTTTTAAAATATACAACCATAGATTTTGGGGTTTTATATGTTTATTCTGTACTTGCCTTTTTGATCTCTGTGTCCTCTGGCTGCATATTGACAAGTTCTCTTGCTTCCATAATTTCTGAATATGTTTTATGCTTGCGTATTTCCATGTTATTCTTTGTTTTCTGATTGAAGTGAGAACAGAGATCAAACTTCTGTTAATTATATTTGAAAATCCTTAAGACCGTGAAAGTTCTTTTAAGGCCTTCAACAAAGGTTTTGTATCTTTTCTGCTATTATGGAATAGTTGAGGCACAAAATATGCTTGGAAAATCTTACTAAAGATGCTGAGCATCTGTAGTCTCACTGTCCTTAGAATTAAATGAGGATATCAGAACACATGTTTTTTGAGATAACAATGTTTTTACAGCCCTTGGCTTTTGTTTTGTTTTGGTTTGTTGTGTTTTTTAAAATTCTGTTCAAGTAATCAAAATCTTGTTTAATATTTTCAGGACCGTAGGTTAAAAATATCTTAAGAAAAGGTGTATATGTAGGAGCGGTTGCACTTTATTCCTGAGAATGAGTGCAAATTCTATAAATATGTATTATAGGTTGACTTCCCAGGTTGCTCAGGGAAGTCAGGGTGCCCAAGGAAGTTGTGGGTGACCCATCCTTGGAAGTGTTTAAGTCCAGTTTGGATGAGGTGTTGGGCAGCCTGGTCTAGTGGGAGGTGTCCCTGCCCATCACAGGAAGGTTGGAATTAGGTGGTCTTTAAGGTCCCTTCCAACTTAAACCATTCTGTGATTCTTAAGAATGTTAAACTTCTTTTTAATTATAGTCAAATCAAATGACTAATGTGTACGTAGATCAATTTATTTAGCAGTATTTTTTATCTTAAGTGAAGTATTTAGTTTGCTGAAAGAATGGAGTGAAAACACACAAGCGGTCAACTTTTGAGCTGTAAAGTGGGCCTGAAGTGGAGTTACTTTGATTTTCATCATAAATTTGAAATGACTGTCAAATTACAAAACTGAAACACATGGTTTGCCTGATTAGTTTCAGGTGCAGCTTTGCCATTAAAGTGCAGCATTTAAGCTATTGTTGACCATAAATGCAGGTGTAGGGGGGAAAAAAAGGATTTCCTTTAGAACTATTACTCATGGAAGATATAGTTATGCGTTTCCTCAGCAATGCATGCTCTTTTAAACAGAGCATGAGTAGTAGTGAATGTATGTAACTTACTTTTCATTTCATTGAAGTGCCAAGTAGTTAAACAATAGATTAACTTTTAAAAATATTTAAGTTTCTTAACATTTGTAGGAAAGTCTAGGTAGTTAGTTTTCCAAAATATATAGAACTATATCTATAAACATATAAATTTTTCAGCCATCACTTAACCAAACCACTATTCTAAACCAGAAAATATGTCCTTTATCTAAATAAAAGATATAAGCAAGAAAGACAATCCTATTACTTTATGGTGTCTGATGAAAAGACCTTTTTAATTTGTGTGTTTTTATTTAGATTGGGAATGTCAAGAGGCGAATCAGTGAAACTCACTGCAGTGCAAAGCAATGATGACGATGAAAGCAATTCTTTGTGTTCATCTTCTGGCACACCTGGTCCTTCTAAGCAAGCAGCCTTTGAGGGCCAAGAAGAGAAAGGTGCTAAAATTCCACCTTTACCAGAGGGAAGTTATTGTCCATCTCTTTCTAATACGGAACAAGTTCCTGTCAAGGACCTAATGACAGACTCAGAGGATACACTGGTACCTGAAGAATCAATCATTCAGGAGGAGATTGCAGAAGAGGTTGAGACGAGTATTTTGGAATGCCAAGAAGAGAACCATAAAATAGAACATGAGTTTTCTGAGGAGTCACTAAGTTCAGCTGGTACAAATGAAGAAACAGAGGCAGTGCAGCTTGCAGACAGCACTGAGTCCTGTGTCATGATGAATGATGTAGCTGACACTGTAGCTCACACTGAAATTAAAGTGGAGTTGAAGTCAGAATGCCCACAGGAGGAGATGTCGGTTGTGATAGATCAGCTGGAGGATTGTGTATCACCAGCACGATCAGCTTCATCCACAAACTCTGTTGGTGATTCAGTCGAGAAGGATTCTGAGTCTGCAAAAGAGCTAATTGCACCTGAAATGCAAAATTCTGCTCTGGAAGGCTCCTTGTTCGCTGGTGGAGGCATTGCAGTGGATATGGAGCTTCAAAGTGACCCTGAGGAACAGTTGTCTGAGAATGCTTGTGTTTCTGAAACTTCCTTTTCCTCTGAAAGTCCAGAAGGACTGTGTGTTTGTATTGCCTCTCCTGGAGGAGACACTCAGTCGACTTCAGAGGAACCGTGTACTCCAGCATCTCTTGAAACAGCTTGCTCATCTGAAGTGTCAAGTACTGAAAACATTGAAGGTGATATTCAGCAAAAGGCCAGTGATGAAAACTCGCACACACCATTAATGTCAGAAATCTCTCCAATGTCCACCTCACCTGTAACTTCGGAAGCATCTATGATGTCAAATTTACCTTTAACATCAGAGGCATCACCAGCTTCTAATTTACCTTTAACATCAGAAACATCCCCAATGTCTGATTTGCCTTTAACATCAGAAACATCTTCAGTATCTTCTGTTCTTCTAACTTGTGAAACATCCATGGCAAATAGTTTATCTCATCCACCAGAGACGTCTCCAGTTTCTAGTTCCCCAAGCAATGAAAGACTTATTTTGCAGCAAAGGAAATCACCATGTTTGTTGGAAGACTCCCATTCCACTTTGAAGGACGAAAGCTCCGCTATTTCTAAGGTGGTTCAAGAAGAGAATCTTGTTGTTCAGCCAAAGCAACTTCAGAGTGCCCCTGAAAATATAAAAGTTGGTCCACTAACAATTGTACCTGATACTTCAGTACTGGAAGAGCCCCAAAGCAAAAACCTCAGTCATCAGCCATGTAAGTCACATTCTGAAACTGAGAAATCCTACATTGCTTCCATCCCAGAACACTCTCCCCCAGAGGTGATCAAAATAAAAAATCACAGTGTTCAGCATAGAGGTGACAAGAAAGCTATGCTCTTGCCATCAGAAGTAGCTGTCTTATCAGAAGGATCAGGTGGGAAGAATATTGAACTGCTTCCATCAAAGCCACATGATAAGCTATATACCTCATCTCTGGAGAAAGCTACGTTCTCTGAAGTGTCCAAAAGTAAATCTCACAAGCTAACAGGCAGCACCCAAAGCCGTCTAGAGAGTTCGCATTCTTCCAAGTCGCTAGAACCCACAAAGTCAACTGAAGTGAGGAATGAAATTAGAGACCCAGAGATCCCAAAGAGGAAAACAGCAGAACAGCACAGTTTTGGAATCTGCAAAGAGAAGAGAGCTAGAATAGACGATGATCAGCCTAACCGTAGTGCTTCATCAATGAGTCCCTCGGATAAAGACCAGCCACCCAGAGAAGAACCCCGAGTTCCACCCCTTAAGGTAAAGTAATGAATAAACAGGCTGACTGGGAAACTAAAGGTTTAGTATTTCCCTTCTACTGCCTGCATACAGACACAGTGCACAGTCTAATTTTTACAGAGGCGTTAGGTGTCTTTTACTGATGATTTCATTACTACATTCCTACCATGCTGAATTACTTCTGATGAAAGTATTCCTACAGTTGTTCAGTCAAGGTCTTTGCTACAAAAATGCTTTTGTGTGAGGCGAAGTTTTCCAGGATCTATGGTTTTGTCTAATTCAAGACCTTCCCCGTATTTTACATGGTGCTACTTGTTTTTCTAATTGCCAACTGTATTACCTACTTGTTCTCCTGTGGATGACTTCCCCAACAAGCATGAATAATATATGTTACCATAATCAATACTAAGAACAGCAACCAGTGCTTTAATCCAGCAAGAGAACCTAAAGTCAGAATAGGCAGAGACAACTTTGAAAGCACAGGGCTTGCAATAGGGTGAAGCATAAGATTGCCTTGTAGAATTAATTGGAAACAGTGGTCTCGCTATCATGGGGAAGTGTCTAATTGTATAGGTATCTTTGTTAATGGCTAAGCAAGAAGTAAAAAGATACACCAGCTAAGTAAACGTATGTATGTGTATCATTCTGCTATGTAAGAAATAAAACTCCAGTTGTAAGCATTTTTTTTAAGAAAAGAGGGATCTATAGATTTAGTTATATATAGGATCAGCATTTTGACCCTTTTAATTTTGTACATGATGACATCAGCCAAGTTTTAGATCCAATTTGCTGAACTTAAGCCATTGACTTTGTAATACTAGTTCCTGATTATTCAGAAATGCCCTTTTCTGCATTTATTTTTAACTGCTACAATCACTGAACATTGTTAATATGGCCAGGAGGGCAAATAGGCTAACTGTTTTAATCACTACTGCAGCAGTGTATTTCAACTAATTTATTTTTATGAGCAGTGATGCAATTGGAAGTTAGCCTATTCTGAATTTAGTGATATTCTTTCATATTTGGAAGGTCTCTGTCTAGCATAGTAAATTCTAATCATTCTCTAAGCACAAAGGAAAATAGATCACTAGGGAGTAAAAACAGTCATGACTATAATAATAAAAATAATCAAATGCTTAGAGCTTTAGCAGTTCTGGTGGTACAAGGTGCAAACTGAAAAAAGTTGCTACTGAAGCAGAAAGCAAAATGTTTTGAAGTAATTGTGAGCCTGTGATTTTCTTTAAAATATGTTCATGTAAATGTTAAAGCTTCACAATATGAGGCACAAGTGTGTATTTATAAGCCAAAAATTTAACTACTAGGAAAAGTGAATTATTCTAGCCCTCCAGACCAGCATGCAGTTGTATGTTTATATAAAATGGCTATATATCTTACAGCATCTTAAATATATACATATATATCTTATAGTATCTAAGTAGATAACATCTTACTATTGATTTCCACTATAGTCTTATGGAAAATAAGATGCTGTCAGTCTTGTGCAGTCTTATCAACTGAATCTCCCTGAAGCCTCCAGCCAGTGAATGAGAATACTGAAAAGTTGTCAAGCATTTCAAACATTATTTTGGACAATCAGTTCTTGTTTATTTATTGTGTGACAAATATTTGGCTCTTGGGTCATGTTGCAAACAAACCTCTATCCTTTTTTGTTAAAAGAGGAGAAAAAACCACACAGTTCTCCTGAATCATTCTGCTATATGGCTCTTGCTTCCTGTCATATCTTTTGACTACTTTTTCTGCAAATACTACCTAATTTTCTTCTCAGTTCCTTTCAGAAGAGAAGTCACAGCACTAACCACTAAGTCCTGTTGCTGTGGACAGCTGGTAAACATATGCCCCTTTTAAGAAATGGAAATGTTTCTTTGCCAAACTTTGGGCATTTTGGGAGAGTGTATGAATTATAAATGGGTCCCAGGACTCTTAATCACTAATTCTGAAAACATATGTGCCTAAATGGAAACATGCTAATATTCTTAGTGATTTTACAAGTTATTATTTTGCTTAAAGTTTTACTCATTTATAGCTTGAATATTTGCATTTTTAATATTTGTAGGATTGAGGGCTTCTTTTTTGAAATGCAATAGTGTGGGAGGCATCCCAGGGATGTACTAACAGCGGGTATCTTAAAAATACGAGTTTAGAAGGGAAAGGAGTATCCTCTGGGGATTTGATTCCTTTATACCAGTACTCTAAAGTGCTTTGTGGTATAACATGAAAAACAGGCTCAGTGGAGACACTGCTACATCCTTTCTAGAGGCAAGATTTGTCTGATACATAAGTGAAAGACAGGCTCTTCCTGATGTCATAGTCATTGAAAACTGAGGACCAAAATCATTAAATGCTCATTATTTTTTCACACATTTGCAGAAAGTGCTTAGTTATGGGCTCTTTTCCAGTATCATTGCACTGGGTTGTTGATCTTCTCAGTTAGATACACTGCAGATAAAACAAGTCTGACAAAGTGTATCAGATAAGCACCATGTTGTCATCCAGTTCAATTTTTCTTCGTGTCAAGAAGGAGCAAGGTGAGTAAGCTAATTCAGGTGTCACTTATTCGTGCTGGAGGACGATGAAATACTGCAGCGTGAATATCCTTACTTTTCAGCATTTTTCTATCCAACTGCACTGAACAGTAATTCCTTTCATTACCTTTTTCTGACCCTTTTAAGAGCTGGTGATTTTAGTGAGTCAACGATCTCATTAAAATTATTGGGTTTCTTCTTCCTTTAGATTCAGCTTTCAAAAATTGGACCACCTTTCATCATCAAGAGCCAACCTATTTCTAAACCAGAACCTCGAGTTTTCCCGAGTACATCGGTCAGCAGTGGGAGGAATACTGGGGCTAGAACTCTTGCAGATATCAAAGCAAGAGCTCAGCAAGCAAGAGCCCAAAGAGAAGCTGCAGCAGCAGCAGCCGTGGCAGCAGCTGCGAGCATAGTCTCCGGAGCAATGGGGACCCCAGGTGAAGGTGGGAAAACAAGAACACTGGCACACATTAAGGAGCAAACAAAGGCCAAGCTATTTGCAAAGCACCAAGCCAGAGCTCATTTACTCCAGACTAATAAAGAATCAAAGTCACAGTTCAGCTCTACAAAGGAAAGTACCTCATCTCTGGAGATACCAACTTCTACTGACACAAAGGTTGAAGGTTCTACTGGTGTCATTATAGTTAATCCTAACTGCAGGTCCCCTAGCAACAAATCTGCTCATCACCGTGAGACTACCAGTTTACTACAGCAGCCACTTAACACAGCCACATTACCAGAAACTGCTACTGAGCTATCTGTGCACAGTTCTGATGAAAATATACCTATGCCACAATTATGTGAGAAAATTATTTCATCTACCTCTGCTGAAAGTAACAGTGTGCCAGTGCTTTATAATAAAAGTTCAGTCTCTGTGTCTGTTTGCAGCACTGCTACGTCTGGAGCAATTAAAGAACTTTCTTTCGCAAGTTCTGTTGATAAATCCTCTGTTTTAATGTCTGTTGACAGTGCAAACACAGCAGTTTCAGCTTGTAATATAAATATGCGGAAAACCATCCAAGGGGCTGATACTCCGTGCATAACCATTGGACCAAAATGCATTGATAACAGTAACACACCAATCTCCATAGACAACATGGTCTTGTCAAATGCCATCGATGACCAAAGGTTGCCAATACCAAGTAGCAATGCGAATAACACAGTCTCCAGTCATTATGCCACTGTGCCAGCTTCATCTATTGCAAATAATTTGCCAAATCATCTCTCTGGTAGTTCTGTACTGATTCCCCCAGTGGGGACTACTAACAGATTTTCTTCTGATAAGATAGCCATAACTGGGTGTAGTGAACAAAGCACTGTTGCCACTCACACTACCGTTAGGTCAGCTTTAAGTTGCAGCGAGGCCCTTGCAGTAGTAGATTCTGTTGCAAGGCCACCCATTTCAATGTTTACTGGTAACATGGTGACAATAAGCTCTTATGACAATGCTACTAAATTAAATGCTGATCTCTCAGAAAAAAGCTCTGGAGCACGAAACCGAATGGATCTGTCTGGTAAATCTCAGCTGCTGAGTTTTACGCAAACTGCCATGAATAGGTCTATACCTTGCAAAGTCATTGTTGACCACACTACAAATCTGAATTCAAGTCTTTCACTTTCTTCTTCTCTTGAAAATACAGAAAACAGCATTGACCTGCAGAGCAGACCTGTAAGGACAGAAGCTGCCTTACAAAGTATAGCCTGTCCTCAGGTGTCTGTCATAAGCAGGCCTGAAGTGGTCTCTAATGAAAGTCTAGAGCATAGTTCCAGCTTTATCACCATTACAGCAAAGCAAGACAGCAAGAACTTGCAGGCAGGTTGTTCAAGTCTTCGAGAAGTGCCTCTTGCTCCTCAAGATAAATTAATTGAGGTGATTACTCCTAGCCAGGGTTTTGCTGAGCAATTAAGAGGTCCTTCAGCATTTAAAAATGAAGCAGATGCTGTCTGTGCCAATCAATATACCACTAACAATAGAATTTGTTGGCATGATGAAGAGGCAATGAGTACAGACCAGCCAGTGGTCAGCCATCTTAACTCCGGTAAGCATAAGGAATATGCAGAGCAAAACTGCTTAAAAAACGTTAAAATTGAACCTTCCAGTTACTCACAAATGTCAGAACTGCAATCCAGGAGTCTTGTGACGAGCATTGCTCTTCCTGTTAAATCGGAAACTAATGAGTCTGACAAGTGCTTCAGGATGGACACTGAGGATTTTACAGGACCTGAAATGCCTGCCCAGACTAGAGAAATAGCCACAACTGTGCAGCCACCACAGACTTCCAAGACATCCATTGCGGACTCCATGGAAGACTCCCTATCCCTGACAACAGAAAGCCTAAAGAGAGTCTCCAGTGCCGGGGGCTCTAGCTGTCGCTTGTCGTCAGTGGAGGCCAACAATCCTTTGGTGACCCAGTTATTGCAAGGCAATCTGCCTTTAGAGAAAGTGCTGCCGCAGCCCAGATCAGGAGCCAAACTAGAAATTAACAGGCTTCCCTTGCCTTTGCAAACTACCTCAGTATGTAAAACAGCAGTAACCGAGAGAAATATTGTTGAACATCCTTCCAGCTCTCCTAATCCAGATGGTAAAGGATTTACAGCAGGCAGCATAGCCCCGCTACAAATCAGAAAGCGTGAAAACCATCCAAAAAAGAGGATGGCCAGGACTGTAGGGGAACACGCTCAAATTAAATGTGAGCCTGGGAAGGTGTCAATGGACACAGATGTTAAAGTGGCTCCTTGTGTAATTAGTTCCAGCATGAACCAGTTAGGGCATGGTCAGCCATTTAAGCAGGAGTGGCTGAACAAACACGCCATTCAGAGCCGAATTGCTCACAGCCCAGAGATCAAGCAGCAGAAGAGGCTGTTGCCTTCATGCAGCTTCCAGCAGAGCTTATTTCACGTTGATAAAAATGGCAGCTTTCATGCAGAAGCTAGTACCTCACATAGACAGCATTTTTACCAAATGTCCATGGCTGCAAGAGGCCCCATTCCTACGGCAGCTTTGTTGCAAACTACTTCAAAAGGCCCACCTGGCTGCAACGCATTTGCTTTTAGCAGACACCTGGAACAGAAGGGCTTGGGAGACGTGAATATTTCTACAGCAGCTCACCAGCTGAGGCTAGGAAGTGTGTTTTCCCCTAATATTCAAATTAAGGAAAGTGATGACATTGCCAGTGCCTCTCAAACTCTGCAGAGTAAAACATTAGTGCATCCGCCCCCTCCCCCTCCACCCCTGCCACCTCCTCCCCCTCCTCACCCAAATGCAGAAGTCCCCTCTGATCAAAACCAACCGACAGTTACTATGGAAACCACTAAAAGACTTAGTTGGCCTCAGCCAGCAAGCATCTGTAGCAATATAAAATCTGAACCTATTTCTTTTGAGGAAGGTTTAAGCAGCAGCTGCGAACTGGGCATGAAACAGGCTTCCTATGAACAGAACGAAGTGAAAGAACAATTAAAAGCATTTGCATTAAAAAATGCAGATTTCTCTTCCTATTTACTTTCTGAGCCACAGAAGCCTTTTACCCAACTTGCTGCTCAGAAGATACAGGCGCAGCACCCACAGCAGCAGCAGCAGCAGCAGCAGGTCTGTGGAAATTACCCAACAATACACTTTGGTAGCACAAGCTTCAAAAGGGCAGCGTCTGCAATTGAGAAATCGATTGGGATTTTAGGAAGTGGCTCAAACGCTGCCACAGGCCTATCTAACCAGAACGCGCAGATCCCGGTTCAGAAATTTGCTGACAGTAGCAATGCCGATGAACTGGAACTGAAATGCTCTTGCAGGCTGAAAGCCATGATCGTGTGCAAAGGCTGCGGAGCCTTCTGTCATGATGACTGCATAGGGCCTTCTAAACTATGTGTAGCTTGTCTGGTTGTACGGTAGGAACTGAATCAAAGATGCAGTATCCCTTATCAGTGTGGAAGAGCAGGACAAAGGAATGGAGAAATTGAAAGAGTTTAGGCCACTAATGGTTTGCAATTAGTTGATTGGTATTTTTTTATTATTTTTAATTTTTTTCTTCCACGTGGTGCTTTCAGAATTTAGTTATTCCTGCCTGAGTGCCATTTTCTGGGAAGAAGAGGAAACTCGTAGTTTAAAAAAAAAAAAAGATAGCCTTGTTGCTGAAGCTTCTATGAGCTTTCTTGCTGTGTTGAAAAAAAGGCATTAATGCATGTCATTCGTAGTTTCTATTTATTTGCACAAAGTGCAGCACATCTTTTCTCCACCTTTTGATAGCTGATACAAGCTGCAGGTTAAATATCAGTGGAAGAATAACTGCAAGAAGTGGAGTAACTATGCAGAATGAATAATGCTGAATAGTGACTGTTTTGAGTGGGGTGGTGGCAAGTTGTGCGGTATCAGCCAGCATGACTTGGAAGTCAGTTTGCAGTTTTTCTGCTGATGGGATTGTTTTCTTCAATTGACTTTCACTATCTAGGGCTATAATATAGTCACTTCACCAAGGGAAAAAAGAATAAAAATAGAGTTTAGATTGTTAGAAGAGTTTCCCTACATGCCTGCCAGGGACTATGGAACTCAAATCCTACTCATCATCTCTCCTTGTTGATTCCTTGAGAAAGCTTTGTATGTGTGATGGGTTAGTGGGACCAACACTAGAATCACATTGTCTTCAGTAGAGTAACTGCTGGGGATTGGAAACCTGTTTTCTCTTTGTGTTTCCCACTCAGATATTCTTTACTTGTATTTGTCTTTCTGTCCACTCAGTTTGTCAGTCCCAGTTCTCTCTCTTGCACTCTTTCTCTCTCTCTCTATATATATATATAGGATCAGACTTATATAATAGGTTCTGGATGTTTTAGCTTTTCCATGGCCTAAAAATGATGCATTCTTATGATAAATGAATAAGGAAAGACTTTAGTTGCCTATTCATTGAGTATTAGAGTATCAGTTGTTTTTCCTCTTATGTGAGTTACTCTATTTAAATAACAGCTCAGAGTTTTGCCATTTAGAGTAATTCTTAGAATTACTTACATCAGTGACTTTTTTTTGTCTTCCCTTACTCTGCTTTTTAGAAATATGAAAGAAAAAATGCATTCTTGAAAGGGATACTGCATCTTTAAAGTAATATTCAGTATTTATCCAGTACTGTATTTGCATTTAGGACTATAGCTGCATTCCAGATGCACTAGCCACCATGACAGCAGAGAAGAAAACAATAATTTGGGGCCCTATTCACCTAAAAGAAAAATATTGTAAAGAGATAAAGCACGTGTAGTTCCTGGGGAGATGAAAATACCTTGGTTTTTTTTTTTTTACTCCCTCTTCAAGAACACAAAATGTGGAGTGCAAGTCATCCATCTGCCAGTATGTGGTTGGGTCTGTCCAAATGTCAGCATCAGAGACAAATGTTTTTTTTACCATTACAGTAGAACCTCACTAATCCAAAGACTTTACAGTGTGCTCAAGAAAACTGCTTTTCCTTCTGCTATTTTGAGACAGCAGTGTAGTAAGAATGTGTGAGATGTAATGCTGCTTGGATTTCTTGATGTATTTGCTGTTACATTTTGAAATGGTAATGTGAATGATAAAACTACATTTTGGAAACAAAAAGTATACTACATTTTACACTGTACTTTTTAAACATAATCTTTG
Organism: Clamator glandarius; assembly: GCA_033459285.1. NCBI lineage: Eukaryota > Metazoa > Chordata > Aves > Cuculiformes > Cuculidae > Clamator > Clamator glandarius. Next base: position 5,386,341 of record JAUNZM010000105.1, read on the forward strand.
TTGGCATAATTACTTAGAAGCTATAGCTGATCTCCTTGACATGGGTGCATATTAGTAAGGTTCTACTGAATGGAGGAACCACATTTATTTGCTTGTGGGACCATTTTCATATACATGATAAATGCCATTTATTGTCTTAAAAGTGAGCTGGAATATCTAAAACATGCATTCCTATCATAGGAAGCTCTATGGCGCACCTTGATGTTCTCTTTTATTGTAATTACCAACATATCGATATTGACACTGTGTGGTACAAAGGCCATTTATAATTACACTAATGAATTTGTTGCTGGTACAATAATATATTTTTTCTATACAAAAGTGCTCCTTAGTATAGCATGTGAGTTAAGAAATGGCTTCTCAGCACTTTCAGGTCTTCTGGTAGGATAATAGGCCAGCCAAGCGAAACGAAAAGTAACCACATGAAAATTAGCATCCAGTGCTACGTCAGCTGCTGGCAGTGACTGGAAAATACTCATGAGTAAGCATGAGTATAGTTAGTTAATTCATATCAAATTCATATTTGAGGAGCCTTTGTATCAGAATTGTATTGCATTGTATTTATACTCGGTAGAGGTAGGATACTTTTATTTGAAATAAAGAGAGCAAGCAGTCTTAGACTCCTAATAACCTTTGTTTATATAAGCCTGCTGGGAATCTTTATTTCTAGCTCAGGTTTTCCTGTCCACAGCACATAAGTCAATATTTGTTTGTACTTGCATCTTGAAATACTATATTGACTCACATAATACAGAAATTAATTCTGGCCACAAAATAATTTTACTTTGTTTGAAGGAGAAGAGTGTGACTAATGTGGTAGGTAACTCATTCATGTCATATTGTCATTTTTGTATCAGGATTGCAACTTGCATGTGTGAAGTCATGATAAAATGTTACTTAAAGTGGCATTAGACTGGATGGTGCTATGTTATATTACACAACCAAACAAACTCTTCCATAGTGCAGCTCCTCTCCTTTTATTCTTGAGTCATTGGAGTTGCACCAGGAATAAACTTGACCAACCAGTTAGCAACAGTGGTGAAATGTTGTTACAGATTATAGATCTAGGGTATTAAAATACTCAAAAGCAACCGTGGTGATATAGGAGCCTGCCTGAATGGATCCTAGTGTGACTGAAAAGCATTCTTGAATTCTGGTATCACACAGATGCTTGGGGGAAAGTGGCCCTTGGTCTTCAATAAGAACATAATCACATTTAGAAGTGAATTTTGAATGCCTTCTTTTTTGTTTAATTGTCCAGGTTCCAGGCCCAATGTCGTTCAGTTTTCTAATGACCATGCTGTTTGCACCATGGGGTGTTAATAGTTTATGCACTGAAATATGGTGGAAGAGTCACTTAAGAACACACTGCTCTGTGTTTGCGTGTACGTACGTATGTGTCCCAATGTCCAGCATGTATAATTTACCTTTTTTAAAAAATAAAATCTCCAAAATTGTTCCCCCACTCCTACCCCTGGAGCAGCACTTTTGGGTGAGAGGGAGAAACACACTTTTTTTTTTTTTTTCCTCCCTCTTTATTGTTTTAATTCCATACCTGTGAGGTATGGAGATATTGTTATGGAGATATTATTAGGGCATTTGGAGTGTGTGTGTGTTTGTGGGTTTCTGTTCTGAACTAATTTTCCAAGCAGAAACTCCCTTTGAAATAATGTTTAAAAAAATAATAGTTAAGAAATGGTGAACTGGATGCTCCCCGTTTGCATGTTATTTATCTGCTGAGGTCTAGTACATGAAATAGCATTTAAAAGACTAAAATAAAGGTTGAGCCATAAAGCAAAAGGTATATTCTCTGTACTATGGACTTTCTTCATGAGGGTGGTGCATGTTGTCAGGGTAAGCTACAGAACATGCAGGTGGTTTTTCAGGGCCCTGCAACTCCTTGCACAGTTTTTAAGCTGGTGCATATGGTGCTTTATAATGCAATTTCTGAAGTAAAATTACCTTATGCTGCACCCCCTTCCCCTTATAAACACACGCACAATTTCAGAATCGTTATTGTAGCCTCTGGTTTAGCAGTCTCTCCAAGGTGTGGTGAAGTACCAGGATAAACTCTCGAGCTGAGAAGTGTCACCGAAAGGGATCATTTTAGCTGACACACATGAACGGCCCTGCTCTGAACACTGAATGACTTCTGCAGTCTCCTGGCAGCAGCGCAGCAGTTTGTCTTCTGTGGCTCTGCAGAACACTGAGGGGGAAGGAACAAAATATTCAGTGGATTTATCACGGACCTGTGTAGCTAAATGTTTCTGAGTCTATGAAATCCTGTTGTCTTCAATCATCATGCTTTGTCACTGTAAAACCAATGGGAAAAAAAAAGCATTTTTTTAGTCTAATTTAAGGAGCTGCTTCTTTTATAGCACATAATATTTCGCTTTGTACTATATTTGATAGTTAAAAAATAATTTAGTCCGTAGATTAACTTTGTTGTATTTGTACTGTTCATGAATGTTACAAGAAAAGTGCTTTACTTTGTTGCCATAATTCTCTTGTACTGCTGTAAAATATTTTTTCTGCTTTACAGAAACTTAACTCAATTCACATTTTCAGTACAGGGTTTTTTGTGTGTATGTATTTTTTTTGTCAGTATTCTGAATGTTTACATCTGTTCGACATTAGCCATTCTATGCCTTTATAGGGCAGTATTACTCCTGCAGTGTAACAACAATGTGAAATCCGCTCATACCTAACAAGCATGAGAAATACAGATTTAGCGGGGAGATCCCAAATGTGCATAAATATTTTTTCTCTCTGCATTCCGTGAAGTAAATACCCTCCTTCAGTTCTCTACCAAAGAAAATATTATTCCCATAGGACAAGCTCAGAAAGTGGTTCTCTGAATCTTCAGAAGGGGGTGTGGTTGGTTTCAGCAGGATTGCTACAGTTCATTGCTGTTATGCTCTGCATTGTTACCCCACCAGAGGTGACTGGGTGAAACAAGCATTTGAGCATTTTTTTTCCTTTCAAGGCAGTGTTTTGTTTAGAATTCAGGGATCATGCTTTCTTTAATGGTGCTGTTTGTTTGGGTTTTTTTAAGAAAACAACATTTTGTTGCCTACAGAAATGACAATTCACAAAACCATAAATCAAATAAAATAATTTGTCTTCATAACTTCTGTCTTCTCCCTTTCCTTTTCCCCTTCCCTATCCCTTGAAAATAACAACTTGGGCTTCAATATTAAAATATCCTGAAAAAAATAAAGAGATAAAATAATATTTGTCATTTGTTTATTTATTTACTGTTCAGTGCCTTAGGCAGGATATCTTGCTTGTGAACATCCATTATGTGTACAGTTTGGTGAAACAGAAATGTGAGAGAAAAATAGGTCCTTTGTAAAGGATTTTTAAATTACAATAATTTAAGACAGTCTGTATGACTTCTGATGTAACTCGAAGTATCACAATAATCTTATACTATTAAAATAAAACTAGGTGTTGTTTATTAAATTGTAAGTAGAATAGTTTGTGGAAGAAAGTGATTATATTGCTTTTGGTAGTTAATGCTGGGAGTATTTTAGTACTTTGCCTCCATCTTCAGCCCCATCCAGAACACGTCTAATGCCAGCAAGTTACACCTCCTTCATTTCTTTTCCTCACAGCAGAAGAAGTTAAACGTCTGGTATATGAAGGCAACCAGTACAAGTATTACTCAAATCCATTATCTTTTGAAGACTGGATGGGATTTCAGTAGCCATTGTATTAAAAATTTTTTTTAAAAATGAACAAACCAACATCACTTTACTTGGAAAGAAAGCTTTGGGTACTGGTGGTTAGAGTGCAAGTGTTAGAGGGTGAGTAACAAATAGCTTTTTCATAGGTCTGCTCAGAAATATCAGAACCACACATACTAAACACCATCTTTTGTCCTGCCTCCTGTCATTATAATTTCAGATGTGGTACCATCTGAGGGTCTTGTTAGCAGCAAATGGCAGTCTCCTCTGCCAAAATCTATCTAAATCCAGAAAGAAGATGCTGCCACCCTATGTAGTTTATAATCCAGTGACTCACCTGGCAAACTCCCTCAGCAGATCATTTAACTCGTTAAGTTCTGCTTAGATGTTTGGATTTGCGTGAGGACATACAACATCGGGGACCAGCTCTGCTTCTGACAGCAACAGATTTCCAAGCTGATTTCACAATATTTTATCTAAGCAATGGGATGCAAAACTATTTGTTAAATCTATAATAGCTAAGTATTAACGTTTGTCCTTTCCCTTCTTTTTTTTTTTTCTTTTTAAAGCCTGTAAAATATTTCTGCATGTTTTCATTCGATCTTTAAATACTTAGATTTTTTTGTAGTGTTTGCTAAGGACCTTTTTAAATGTTAGTAAATGAAGTCCTTTGTTTTATGTCCGTGTGCTCCCCGTGTGCTCAGCCAGCAGATGGCATCAGGAGAAAACACGCTGCTGCGATCTCCTCTTCAGCTTTCCTGTTCTTCAGCAAAACGCACACAGCACGGAGAAAACCAGCCACGAATAGACGGGCTCTGGGGGGTTTGTCTGTCTTCAGAGCGGAGCTTTAGCCGTGAGAACAAGGCCTCCTTCCCCCACACCCTGCCCCCCACCCCAGTCTGGAACTTGGCTTTCAATAGAAGTGATGCCCTGAAGCTCACATCATCCTTTCCTGCACTTGGCAACTTTGGCAACCTTTGAAAGCGCTGTCTGAGTTGTGCAGTCTATGGAAGTGAAGTACCGATACACTGGGAAAAATTCTTCCCCAGGCCAAAACCAAGGCTTTTTTCTTTTTTTTTTTTCCCCCCTGTTGTTTCCTTTACCGTGTGTGAATGAAGAAAGACAGCAGCACAGCTCCTTGTATCAAGGCACTTCACAATAAATATGAAGGTATTATCACTGCTTGGTGGTCACAGAGTGTGCTGTTATCAAGCCTGCCCTTCCTCAGATGACTTGACTTACAGCTGAAGTACCATCAAATAGCAATTCCTTTGTGCTCCACCACCTTGGTGACAGGTTTACACGATATAGAAGGTGGACGAGTCGCAGGCATCAATACCTGCTGGTACCTACACTAGTATGGCTGGTTTTTATGGAAACCAAGATAGACATAAAAACAAAGGAACACTTGTTGAGATAATTCAGAGTCTGGGACGCTGATACTCTACAAATACATAGCAGACACTGATGAGAGGAGTTTGTTACACCTGTTAAATGACAGGATAGCAGTTTACTTCTAAGTACTGAATGTCCATGCTCCCAGCCTGTGAGGTGCCTATTGCCTAACCAGCAGTGATGAAATCAACAGTCATTTCACATATCCATGGGGAAAACATACTTGGATTATACTGTTTGAAAGCTGACAATGCCCAAGATAAATGTGAATTTCTGTCACGTCACCTTTCTAAAGCCCTTCTGGTCTGTGTCCTTTGTCCTGGTTGCATAGTCAAATTCAGATTCTTATCTCCCTTTCTATACAAAAAGATTAAAGTTCTATTCCAATACCTCTGAGCATCCTCATGCATACACCACCAGGACAGAGTACAGTTTAAGGTCCCAGACAGAAAAAGCACACCTGAAAAAAATCTGAATGTATTGTATAATTGGCAGCTGTTAATGAGAAATCTTGCTGTTGAGTAAATAAATTACTATTGATATTAATATAAAGAAAGCAACACTTTTTTTTCTTTTAGAAAATATTGGGCCATGCTGTAAACCCTCTTATTTGCTTCTGATTCTTTCCTAACTGCTCAGATCCATTCTACAAGTCACTTATTCATGCCCCCTGATTGTGAATGCTCAGCCCAGCATCAGTTGTATAGAATCTTTGCTGCTGATGTGTGCATTTGTGGATTATAAAGGAGAAAATCTGGGGGATGGTGGAGAGTCTTGAATGCAGTGCCTCACCCTTCAGTTGTTAACTTATGCATTGTGTAGCATGGTATGTAGCCCTTGGGAAAAAGATTAAAATTAGCTATGAAAATGCAATAATTCAAACACGAGTTTCTTGACTTCCTTTAGGTTATAGAATGAAAAGTCTGAGGCTCAGGTTTTTTAATGAGTGTGAGCAGGAGCTGACCCATAGCAGCCAGAATAAACCATAGTTCTGGGTTCTGTCCAGAAGTGAGCATTTACAGTTCAGCAAGTCCAAATAAATGACCTCGCAGTATTAGGAAAACACAGGTGACACAGGTAGTCTGTCACTGAAAAGAAGCACACATAATGAGTCCGTATAAGACTAATGAAAAAGTGATCCTGCCAAGTGTTTTAAAATTTTAGTATCTATATAGAATTGCAAATGTTAAGAACATCTTTTGTACCTCTAAATTGGTAGGTAAATTGAAATACTTAAGGAAAAACAGATCCGCAGCTAGTCAGTAGTATAAAATTTCAAAACTTGATGGCGAGGTTCTTAAAAATGGCTGTTTGTCGGATTTTACAATATTTCTAGGTAGGAAATCTAGAAATGACTTATGCTAAGCATTTTTCAAATTAGACATCTTTACTTTGGTTCCCTAAAATAGGAATTTCATAATCTTACTTTAGTTTCTCACTTCTTAAAGTCCCTGCTTGCTTTTCCAGTGAAGTCTGATTTATATTATTCACTACATATGTTCAAAAGGTAATCTAGAAATACAGGCAGCATCACCTATTTCAGTTAAGTATATCAGAACAGAACTAATCTGGATTAGGAAAATATCCATTTGTCTTATAGATTCCTTTAAAATCAAATGAAAGGGCAGTAAAAATAGCCACAGGATTCAAGGGACTTTGTAGAGTGTTACTGGACCTGAAGAATAGACCTTCTTCTTTCTGCATCTTCTAAATTTTCAGAGAAATAATATCGAGATCTTTATGAAGTCTGTAGGTGACAATAAAGAGGAATTATATGTGCACTAGTGACAATGGTACTTGAATATTTAATAAAAAAGGATTTCTAGAGACTTAGGCAGAAAATGAAAAAATACTTGGAAGGAATAGAAAGAAATGAAGTGTGGCCAGCAGGCTGAGGGAGGTGATTCTGCCCCTCTATTCCTTTCTTGTGAGACCTCATCTGGAGTATCATGTCCAGTTCTGGAATCTTCAGCGTAAGAAGGATATGGAGCTGTTGGAACGGGTCCAGAAGAGGGCTACAAAGATGATCAGAGGGCTGGAGCACCTTCCCTATAAGGACAGGCTGAGAATTGCAGTTGTTCAGCCTGGAGAAGAAAAGGATCCAAGGAGATCTTATTGTGACCTTCCAGTACCTGAAAGGGTCCACAAGAAAGCTAGGGAGGGACTGTTTACAAAGACTTGCAGTGATAGAACCAGGGACAGGAATTTCTTCATGATGAGAGTGGTGAGGCCCTGGCACAGGTTGCCCAGGGAAGCTGTGGCTGCCCCATCCCTAGAGGTGTTCAAGGCCAGGTTGGATGGGGCCTTGGGCAGCCTGATCTAGTGGGAGGTAACCCTGCCCATCACATGGGGTTTGGAACTAGATGATCTTATAGGTCCCTTCCAACCCAAACTATTCTGATTCTGTGAAATAAGTTCTCACAGTTAGAGAACTTAGCCTACTGTTTAACCCAAATCTTCCTTGGTGCAGTTTAAGCCCTTTCAGCCTTAGCTATGCTTCACAGGCACTGAAAATAACTTTTTCCTTTCCTCATTCCAGCAGTCTATTAGATAGGTAAGCTGTTAATTTGTCTTTCTTGGGTTTCCATTGTTTAAGCTAAACAATCCTAAATTTCAGTCTTTCTTTATAGGTCATGTTTTCCAACCTCTTATCATTTTCACTGATTGTCTGTTAGTTCAAATCCTTTTTGCCGTTCAGTCCCTGAGAGTGAATAAGTTATGTCAGCTGAAGCCAAGCAGAGAGACTGGCATGCCTTAGAGGCTAAAATTATGCTCCTGTGTCCCAGAATAGTGTTTGGTTTGTCTGTGGCCTGATTGACTAAGGCTCAGGCTTGTCCCAGTAACCCCTGCATCTTTTCTGTATTTCACCACTTAATTATTTGTAAGTGTACAATATTCTATTTATCACCACTTAAAGCAATCCTAGGCTTTAAAATCATAACTTGAACTTGTTAAGATCATCTTAAATTCCAATCTTAGCTGCCAACAAGCTGATAGTATGTCCCAGATAGGCATCGTCTGCAAATCCAGAAAAGAGGAGCACGGTATAATTCCTGTTGGAAGGGCCTTCATTATACCATTGAGCCCAACCTCCTGCTCAGAACTCACTATCCCATCCCACATCTCATTAACTAAAGTTCTGGAAGGAAATGGAGCTGTACCAGAAATGATTCTGCTATGGTTGCTGCTACGACTATGTGAGAAAGAGTTTCCACTCGCTTTTGACTAGATGGGTAACAGTTCTGGCTAGACCATCCTTTTCCTATTTACTTATGAAAATGTTCTAAAAACATTTAGGAAATAGTTCTAAAAGCTTTACTAAAGTTGAGATGCGGCATCTACTGCTACCCAGGCCACAGTGCCTCCTACTCTGTCATGGAAGGACATTGGGCTGGATTGACTGAGCTTCTCCTCAACAAATTAATGTTGAGCTTAGCTGCTTTACTTTTTAACTCTGAGGGTGCTTATAAAACATTAACGTTCGCTGGGATTTTTCCAGAGTGTGAAATGAAGCTGATGATACTGATTCCTTTCACACCTCCTCTTTCCAAATCTGGGTGATTATTATGTTTGTCCTTCCTCAGTCTTCCTTAAATTACCCATTTTCATGAATTTTGGAATATAACTCCTGACAGCCTTGTGACTGAATCAGCCACCCCTTCAAGTACCATCCAGTGACATCCATGCCCATGTCATTTTAAAACAAATTGCTCGTAGAAGTGCTCTCTAACCTATTCAAGGCTGAGATAGTACCCTTTTGTCTCTGGTACCAATTGCATTAATCATCTGACTACAGTCAGCTTTTATAGGGGTGGCTTCCCTCTCCGTTAAGTAGCTGATCAACTGCAACCTGGGTGTACCTCTTACTGCTGATGTATTTCAAGAATGACTTCTTTGTCAATTTTTGTGTCTTTTGTGCTTGGTGTTTCTGCTTTCACCCTTGTATGCTTGTACTATAGGTTGCCATTTCTTCATTACTACCTTTCCTTGAGGAAAGAAAGGCTCATGGAGAGAGGAAGGGTTATTAAATGTTGCCCTCTGGTTATAGTTATCCCTTCTCTGCCGTAAAACTGACTTGCTTCTGCAAGTTTGAACTGAATAAAGCCCATAAAGCCCATAAAATAATTTTAAGCTAAATGTTAAAATTCCTGCTAACCATTATTAAGAAGTACTAAAACTTCAATGATCAAATGGATTTCAAGATTTTCAAAATCAATAATATACAAGAGATGAATTGTGACATTAAGATCATAAAGACACATGAATAAAATAGTACGTTGATGCAGCATATGTTTTTACTAAGATAAAGCTTACCCTGAAACAAAATTGTTCCATACATCCATTCTGAATATATGAAAATGAACTAAAATAATAACTGTAAATACAACTAGAAAGTAATACCAAGCATAATGTCAGTATAGTTTAAAAACTGGAGAACCTAATAGATTAAATCCCATTTAGACATTGCGCAAAAACATACATTTCAAAGGACTAATTAATTTCTCATAGACGGTCAATTAAAAAGAGCTGCACTTTCAGACTTGCTACAGAGTTTAGTATTTTTAACTGATTTTCTGTGACTATGCCATCTGTAATTATTTGCTCCAGTGCTAGAAACTGTAAATGGCCATCAGTTCACAATTACAGAATCAATTCAATGAGTTGTTTGTTTTTTTTTTTACTTGTGTAAGAATCGCTGTCACTAATTAAAAATTAAGAAACTAGTTCTTCTAGGCTAAATATACATCTTTGGGTCACCTCAAGCAGAAGCATTACTAGTGCATAAAGCGAAAACTCTTGTTTGGGAGACAGTCATAATAAAAGCACATACCCCCCAAAAACAAAGAAGACCACTGACGTTATTTATGCTTTGATTTTTTTCCTTAGAATATATTGATAGTTGTTTGGAACTGACATGCATATGCGGAAGAACCCCTAATTTGTACATCCAACCAAAGCTATCAGCCCAGTGCAGTAATGTCACCTGTCACTTTGCCAAGAAGTGGCTGCTGCAGAAAATAAACAAATTCTTTATCATTCTACAAAGTAGGACAGGTCTCAGCTTTGGGATCTGCAGGAGTGTAAAAGAAATAAATGCTAATCAGATATTTAGAAAAGTAAACAGTCCTTTTTTTTTACTTCAAAAATAATCCTTCTACTGGTTAACATAAAAAGTTGTTAAATAGCGTAGGATTTTCACAAATAGATTTTCTTGAAGCTCAATAGCATAGAGAAGTACTTTTATTATCACTTAAATGATACAGGTTTATTATTAAAGTACTCAGGTTTACACAATAAACTTTTCTTGTATTTTAAAATTATTACTGTTTAGTTTTCTACTTGCTCACACCCTCAAAGTTATTAACATACTTTATACTCATCCTCCCACTGCATGAATTCACGGTACTTACACTGAAGTAACTGGGAATACAGCTGTGTTATACAACATAAGCACATAAACTGTCACAAAGTATGTGGGTATTCTATGATTTTATGACAGTACATGAAAGTCACATACCAGCTTTGATTTCTGTTTCTGCAATTTTATGTTCTTGGAGTTTCAGATGGAAAAATACATAAGAAAATTTAACAGTAAATTAAAACTGTATTATGATAAAGAATATAAAATTATTATTGTAGTTATTATTTTTATTATTATTTATAAGCAGTAATAGTTATTAATTATATTGTTGGTTTCTCTTTCTGCTTTTCACTGTTCAACTTTTGAATAACCTCCTTCTGTTTGCTTCTTAATTACAAACTGTTTATGCTGTCTCACAAACCCCACCATAATCACTTTTTTTCTTGGCTTATGTGAGCTCTGTGAAAGTGCAGTCTCACCACTTTTGCTGAAAGAGCATTCTGTGAAGAACAAAAAAGGAAGACTCCATTGATGACTATCCTGTTCATACCCTCTCTGGCTTTTCTCAGGACTCTGTTATTCAAGTTCTGTACGGTAAAGGGGTCACCCTCCTGGGCATTAATTGATCTATCAGTCTTGGTCACCAAGATTTACATCTGGCTCCAGTGCTGCTGAATACATACCCTTTCCACATCTCAGTTCCCCACTGGCGTCATGCATCATCTTCACTTTTGGGTTATTTTTTCATTGAAAGAAAACCTTAGCTCGAAACAACCACTTTGACTTCTGGAAACCACTGATGAGGGCATCTGATGAGCAGGTTTCCAAGGTGTGCTCAGTATGCTTAAGAGGTAGAAACCAGGCAAAATTTCTGGTAAAAATAATCAAGCTGTATACCATATACACTGTGTCCAATAATCGTAAGCCTGAATAATGCTTGTAAAAAATGTTTGTATAGGATTTCATTGGTAAAAGCAAAACTCAATCCATAGTTCAGAGATGTGTAAATCTTGTTTTAAAGCAATGAAAGGGCACATAACTTTAGCACTGAATCAATTTAAAATTCCTTTAGCCATGTAGCTGTAACTGCTAATATATCTACATCTGTCTCTACTGAAACACAGTGCTGAACGACACAAGCATCTTCAATAATTTCTTCCTCTTTTTGATACCTTGACATTACTTTGGGAGAAGTGGCTAGACTCAAGGAAGTTATTTAAGTGAAGAAACTAATCTCTTTTTGGCTAACCACCTGTTCCTCTCTAATCCAAGCTAAGGAATCTGACTTTGGCTTCTCAAGTCTAAAGAGACATTAGGAATTAGGAATTCAGTATAAAAATAACTTCTTGAAATCAGAAGTTATTGCGATGTATTTTTGACATTGTCAAGAAATAACCAAAAGTTGAGAGGTATTTATTAGACTATTAAATTCTATGCATTCATTTTCATGATATTAATGATCTGTACATACTTAATATAGCGACTTTTGTAGAAAAAAAAGTAGACGTTATTCTGAGAAGAAAATATTAAGCTTTACATCTGCTTTGTCTGGTTGCATTTCCCCATTATTAACTTTAAATACGTATTGCACTTTGAAACATAATTAGCACTATTTTCAATTGATCCTTTCTGAGAATCATACTGAACTTTCAAAAATATAACCTGACTTTTGAGAAACTCTGGTTTCACCCCTGTTTGTGTACCTACACTGTCTACAAAAAGAAACTGATATTTTCTCCATAAAGACTGAATAAAAGTATATCAAACTAACATAGCAAGTATTAGTCCAAGGTAAAAATCACAAGCACAAAGGATGAATTAAAAATGTATTATGCTTCCACATGTAATCACCAAATTAAACAAACTAATGTGTCTTCTCTTGGCATTAGACAATCCTGTCTAGATATTGGGATGCAGAGATTTTATTACTTCTTCGGCTTTTGTGCATCCACTGCTAAAACCCATCAATTCGGGTGTCTGTAACTAATGAATAACTCTGAAAACCTGGTAAGTTTACCAAATAACTGTAAAATGATTTAAAAACTAGACAATCCAAAGATAAAAGAATTTAAAGGTTTGAAGTATCTAAATACTGAAGGTAGTTAAAGAAGTTACTCGAGCATGGGTTATTAATAGTTCACTCTATTTCTTGAAGGTGTAACAAAATCTATTGGTTGAAAGCTAAACTGGACTCCTCCGTGCATCAGAGTAGCTGCCTTTTCCAGGGTTTCCAAACAGCCCATGTTAAGTGATTTATTTTGCTGAATGCTTCCTGGTATTACAGGATAAAGTCCTGTTTGGAAGCACCATGTTCTACTAATCTTATAAGAATTATTTCCAGCTACTTTGTAGGCCTGCTCTGTAATGACAAGAAAGTATACCCCATTGTGTTGAAAAAAAAGGATGTAAAAATGTGTAATTTCTCTGAAAGTAAAAGCAACCTTTCCATTTGACTTTAATCCTTGCGTACTTGGCCTGATCTCAGTAATTCAAAAACTCTTTGCTGAGCCTTTAAATCTTCACTGTTAGAGTAACCCATTGAAAAAATGTCCCATTTCAACAAGGCAATTATGCTAGTATATAACTATAAACACATGTACTTAAGTTGATCCCTTTTCTATCAGAATGTCTGTTCTAAGTACCTAAATATAAAGCAGCAATTACATTCTGTAAGTTTGCAAAGGAAGTACTTCTTTGAAACTCAAATATTGCTACCCTTTTGTAATCAACACTCCCATTAGGTGTCAAGATTCAGCCTTGAAACATTATCTTTCACTGGATATTAAGAAACAGATCTATGAGAGCACTCTGAATATGGGAGAATGAAACTAAACAGTGACAGTTGTTCCTGATGATGTGGGAACCTTATAGATGGTTTAATGTCAGTGCAAATTCAATTCCTGACCCCCATGTCAGTACATTGAAGGTTTATGTGGTTATCTTTAGCATATAATTATTTATCTGTGTGTAGATCCTGCTGACTTTTTATTACTTGCTGCTAATATTGGCATTAAAAATGCACGCCAATTAAAATAATATTAAGAAGAGACACGAAAAAATATCTAATTTTTCTTTACATTTCAATTATTTCTTTGATTTATTTTTCTTTCTTCTAGCATTTGCAAAATAACACTCTGGCAAGACAATGGATGGGAAAGTAGTAGTCAATTCCAGTAATTCTCTTACCTCTGTAGGTAAAGGTGGCAAGCTTCTCATTTTGTGCAAGGCAAATCATGTGCTGTCACCACTCTTCAGCCAGTCAGTTCTTTTTATTTAAAAAAACAAACCCTAGCACAGATGGTATATCTTGTTGCAGCATTACAGTTCCAGGCCCTTCATGAATCACTTGAGTAGGTAAAACAGCATCTGTCAATTTTATTATATTGGATTTATTGCAACCACGAAATTAATAGCATGAAAATATGTATTAGTCTGTACTTGGCACTTTATTGTAGTACTTGCTTATCCAAGATGGCAAATTCAGATGTGTTTACCAAAACCATTAGATATTTTTTTCTCTGTTTCACTTGACTGAGGAGACTTAACGATCATGATTTTATGAAGCTCTGTTTCTAATGATGGTAAAGGCTTTGGCATTTCTTTTCAGTTCAGCTTCTCAGAGCCTTATATAGAGTACAGGATTCATGTGAGCTTCAAGATGAAAATGGGAGATGAGGAGTGATAGCAAGCAGCTGACTACTACAAATTTTAGCAGCAGAAAATCCTCTACCCAGGAGGACCACGTTCCCTGGAACTGCTGCCGTCTCTCTCGTTCTGCCAGGAGGGCTCAGTCCCAAGGGGCTCCCAGATGTCAGACAGACTTAAGGACCAAATGTCAGAAATGTTAAAATGAACCAGTGCCTGGTGAGTGGGTCCCTCAGGCAAGACAGTGGATTGCTTAAGTCTAAGTTTCTTGATAAAGGATCATATCTCTCTTTCAGTAATAATATTCACTTGCACTTAACATGTGTAGTACCTTTTGTACCTTTTGTTAATGCTGTCTTCTTTTTTTTCCTTTTTTTTTTTTTTTGGAGCAGATGGGTAATCAGAGCAAGCAAGGTTGCAGGTTTGGGATTGTATTTTTTCAAAATTCAGACTTTTGATTCATTAACAAAACTATGAATTAAATTTAAAAGTAAATATTTTGATACTCTTTCCTTTGATTCTTTTGATTTTTTTTGTATATATAAGAGCAATTATTTTTTAGTAAGTTTGCAAGTATTGATTTAGAAAGAGTAAAACAGTCAGCTCTCCTAATGCTGAGACATGCACCTTGTCAAAGATATTCTTTCAGATCCATAAAACAGAATTCCATCCAAACTTGATCTTTTACCTGGACAGTTAGATCTTGTAAAGGCTATTTCTGATACTGCCATTCAGTGAAATGCCAATGTGATTGTTGTTCCATTTCTCTGGTAGCTAAACCACGTTGTTTATTGAAAATTAAGAGGGATTTGGAAGTTGGGTCTTCCATTCATAAACTCTTCAGTCTTTGGTCTTTTATTTCTTTCAAGGGTCCATTCCAGCAGTCCCATCTGAAGAACCTTACAGCATTTCAATTCTCTTTCCTCATCTCAGTAGCAAAGCTGTCCCAAAACTGAAGACAGAGCAATCTCTGCACTGATGGAGGGAGAGTAAGATCTTGAAATATTAACCACAGCCATACAGAGCAGATGTGAAACATGATATCGATGGAGGTGACGTGAGCAATAGGGGAAAGAAAATGCTGCCCCAATCAATATTTGTTTGTTTGTTTGTTTGCACACATGCTAAGCTCTTGAATTACTTCATAGGGAAGATTTGTCATATATTTCAGTGCAAAAAGACATGCAGTATTGGATGCTTTTACAAACGTCACTGGAAAAGGAATATTCTGCTCATTAAATGAATTAATAACAAGTTTCTCCTCTAAGTGGAAGCTTCTGTACTTTTCTGTGTTCATATTTTCTCCCTTTCTTGTCCTTTTCTTTTCTTTCTGTCTTTTTTTTTTTAATTCTGCTGTAAGGACTTATAGCAGATCAAGTGATGTTTACTAGCACAAAACCTGTAAGGTCTGTTAAAGCACAATAACATTAGCCAAAATTGTATGCTATACTGTAGCGCGTTATCAGATATTAAAAGTTTTAGTTTTTACGACAGTGACACGCTCAGGGTTTTGAATCATTCTTCTCCTCTGTTTGAAGAGGGTTGAGGCACAGATGATGATATGGAAAATGCTCCATTGCTGCAGTAGCAGAATACCAGAAGTTGTTGGTCTGTGGCTGAAGCATTCACACTGAGGTGTTCAGGGGAAAAGGGAGCCTGTCTGCCAGCCAGGATTTAAAAGCAGGATGCTGAGATCTTGAATCAGGAGAGAGGACTGCAATAAGGTTACTGTCAAAGGTTCAATCATTTTTAACATTTGTTCTATATTATTTCTGATGATGAGGACTGAGTGATTCCAAAAAAATCATATTGATTACAATTTAATTGGGTGTATTTATCTTGGAATGCAAAATATTTCTCAGAAGTGAAGCAATGATATGTATATATTGCAATCAATCAAATGCTAGTTATAACTGTAGTAACTGTGTTCAAATGTGATAAAAAACTCCCTACCTTGTATGAAATACATTCACTGACAGAGAAGTCTGGGAGTTTTAGTGGTTAATCTTGTGCTTTGTTTTAATTCACAGATTTAAATAAAGATCAGATACAGTAGTTTCATAAGAGAGATCTGTGGGAGTAGGTTTATGTGTTAAATCCACAAAATTAACCATGAATAATTTAGAAGAAGCATTAGATTTGTAGAAGTAGAGTTTTATCTTCAAATAATAAAATTAAGAAAAAATTAAGAAATAGGTAAGTTTATTTCTTGAATCAGCAAAGCAGTTTTCTTCTGATGGATTAGTCCTATTTAATCAGAACAGTGAGCAGCTGGATAAACCCTAGCTAGATGAATATCGGGTCATTTGTTAGCCCTTCAGCCAATTACAGCTGCAGCTGCTCAATGGTTTCTTTTGCTTCTCATTGTTGAGCTTCATTTTTTTCCTTGAAAACACTAGATGATGAACACTCACTAGATGAATATGTAGGGCACAGAGATCTTACAGCATCAGGGTGCTGGTGGATAAAATATGGTCCCTCTCATCACCCATGGAGAGTGTCAGTGCAACTTGTTCATAGAACTGGAGAGCTGCAGGATGAGGTTCTAGTCCAGGCTTGACAAGAAAGCGGCTGAATGCCTTTTTCTCTCCTGTCAAAGAAACTCCTTTTTTTTTAAAATATATTACTTAGTTCTTTGATTTTATTTTATTGTTTCATTCAGGCTGTTGTAATATATCATTGAAGACAGTGTTTGTGCTGAGCAGTTTGCCTTTGGTTTTTTATGGGTCTTTCATTGTTAAAAAGCAAACTCAGATTTGAAGACAGCTGGAAAATCTTATTAGAGGTTCTTTGGTGCTACTGAAGGAGAGAGGCAAAAAACTCTAGAGAAGTTTGAGAATACTATCCTGATTTTTTAATTTGTTGTTGGGGGAAAAAAAGCTGCTTAGTGACTGCCCTGGGATACAAAATGTGTTTTAGTACCAAATAGTGACCCCCTGCAGGTAGGATTTAATTTAATCTATTTTATTATCTCTAGAAATTGAGACTTTTGCTGGTTCACTCCTCTTGCAGCAGTTAATTGATAGTGGCTTAGTTGAAAGAGAATGATGTATCTTTTTAACTCAATGTCAAACTAAAGATCGACTGTCTGTTCTGCAACATCCCTCCTTGGGCCCCCTTATGAATACAGAGGTTAGGGAACTCACTGCCAAGGCAGCAGGGAAAGTACAAAGTGACATGAGGACCAGGACAGCCAACTCTAGGCAGGGTACAAATTGATAGAAAAACATCTTTTGTATGTTTTGTTCAGCCATGGTTACTGACACAAGAAATTCAAAGCCTTACAAAGTGGGAGCCATTAATCACTGAACAGCACAGGCACTGAAAGTTCTGTGAACATCTAGAAGTGTGTCTGTGTTTAAGGAGAGTTAGGGTCTACTTATTATGTCAGGATTGCATTACTCAGACACATTTTTTTCTTCTGTGCTGGGGAAAACTCTGTGCCGGAGTTGCCCAGGAGCAAGGAAAGGATCACACACCGCTCTTTTCCTCTCCTTGGTGTGATCAAAGGACACAGGCAACAGACAGCAGCAGGTGCTGAGGAAGGAAAGAGCAAAAGGTGGGACAACTGGTCTTTAGAAGGAGGGTGAGTGGAGTCTTCCTGCATCTTCGGTGCTTGCTTGTTTGAACGGGAAGCTGGTACTTGCCCAAACTGAGACATGTTCCTATAGATAACGTGCACAAAAACCAGCATGTGCACCTGGAGAAACCAATTATAATGTGAAGTTGTACGAGTATTTAGAACATGTCACATAAGCTAACTTTGTTCAACTCATTTGTGCCAGGGGGCTGGGAGCCTGTTTCTGAAGTGTGGTGTAGAGGAAAGAGAGAGGTATTTTGGTAAACAGAGCATCCCTTTATCCCAGACACTGTCCCTTTTCATACTTCGTCTGGCTGCAGCTACAGCAACTCCTCCTGGGCAGCCCCATCTTGGCTTGTTGCATTTCATACTCTCACTGCACCTTCTGCAGTTTGTGGGGAGTTACCAGTGCTAGCACAAGAACGAACTATTGTTATAGTTTTGTTGTCAACAGCAGTTGGAGTTTATGGGATATTTAGGTGGCAAATTATAACTTTCACCTTGTTGACTAGTTCTGTCTACTACACCAGCTTTGTGCTATGTTGCATCCTCCGGGTTACTCCACATGGTAAAATAGTATGTGCACTCTCGTACATGTCAATTTTAAATTATGTTTACACAGTGCACGAATGTGAATCAATTGAAGGTAGAAATAGCTAGTCAATATGAGCTGATATTATTGATTGCACTGTTTGCATGTCTGTTATGCAAACTGTACAGGTAATGAATATCAATATACAAGAGTCTGCTCAAATATTTTATAGTAAAAAGCATGGAGAGTTTGCTGAATGTGAAAGGCAGTCTCCCATGTTGGAAAGCAGCTGCCAATATTTTGGTACAATAGATTCATCTGTAATCTAAAGTATATATAAAAATCGAAATGTGAAATACTCTATCTTAAAGGGAAAACATGAACATATGTTTCACAGTACACTTATGACATGTGGTGTCTCACACTCCAGAGTGACTTCTTTTTTTTTTTTAATGTCAGATACGGAGCTAATGTTACAGCTATGGAGTGTCAAGGCAGAATCAGAGGCAGGCTGGAGTGTCTCTTCTAGCTATACTCTACTGTCTCGTACTACTACCTCCTCTAACTTCTCCTTGGACCTTCTCCTGCCCTGTTGTCAGTGGTCTGAGCTCCCAAACCGTTGCTCTGGTTGTTCCCTTTGAAATTTGTTCTAATCAGGTACAGGTTCAAAGGAGACAACTAGGATTGAATAGCAATTAGGAATGCATAACATGTCATTATTGTAAATCAGGTTTACTAAGCATTCACATCACCTTAATTACAATATTTCCAAAAGAAAAGACCAAATCTATAGCTGGTAGGAGAGAATTAAGATTAATCATATGCCAATTGTTAGCTTTATAATATGGTCTCTGCAGCAGTTATGGGGTACAGCTGGGCTGTCTGGAGAGCAGACTAGGGCTGGAGTTGTGACTCTGGAAGCTGTCATATGGTTCCATGCTCCACAAGACATGGCTTAGAAGGATTAGTCAGTGCTTCCTTGATAACAGCAAGCTGATTGTGCTGACTGATGCACTGGGGAACCACTGCAGCGCAGGCACTGTTTGCTGTTTGTAACAAGTAAATCCCTCTGTTTTGCTTCTCTTCCACCCCAAGTCTGTGAATATTGTCTGCACATACCCTGAGCAGAAATGAACTTACCTCACTGATGTTATAGCCATGGAAGTTACATAGCCATGTTAATGTGTTGCCAACATACAGCAACAAAAAAAAAAAGAAAAAACCCCAAAACTGATACTCAGCAAGGCTTATTAGCTTGAGCCCAGTTTGATGCAAGCATGGCTGTCCAGCTTTCATTCAGAGCTTTCTTGCTTCTAACTAACTCCAAATGTGGGCAGAATAAGATAATGCAGGTAAAGGAAATACCATGTAGGCATTGCTGAGTTCCTCATGGTTTTTAAAAACATGATGTTCTTTTAACTGTTGAAGTTAAGAGTGAATGATTAAGTTAAAAGGAAGTAAACCAATGAATCATCTCTCCCTGTTTAGAATGGGATTCCTCCTAGAAAAGCTGCTTGATTTATATTTTAGGGCACCTCATATGAAATCAGTCATCCACATGCTGTCACTTTTTCTGCACCTAAGATAGCTTTTCTTGGTCTTGAGATTAATTTCCCATTGCTTGCAAATGGAGAGGCTAATATGATTTCAGGCACAGAGTACCAGGAGACTGCTTTTTTGTCTTGATGGAAATACGTGAAGAATAATAATGAAGTGCTATATAAACACTAAGCTACATAGCGGCTGTAGCCCAGTTTACACTGAAAAATAAGAACTACCTGCTTGGGAACAAAAAGCTTTTGCCTCCATTCACAATGGGATGGAAGCCTGCCCCTGTGAAGCATAGCTGGAGATGCTGGTATAAAGGCTCCCAGCCTTTATTTTTTATCTCTCAATCAATAAATGAAGTTAGAAATGCAGAATGGCAGTATGTATTAATATCTACATTCACAGAAACAAACATTAATGCATAGCCTACCTTCATTATCAATCCTTTCTGGAAGATTAAGGAAAAGACATTTTGATTTTTATTCAATGTGCAATGATGAACCTGAAGAATATTGAAGACATCTTGAATACTCCCTTGGCATTACTTCATCCAATTGAATCCCAATGATTTTATGTCTAAAATCTCCACTTCTATATCAAAAAACTCCACTTTCTTTTCTGTCTTCAATTTGCCTTATGAATACCATTAATTTTACCTACTTTATGGAAAAATCATTATTGTAGAATTACTAAATATAAGTACCTTTGCCTCATCAGGCTTATCAACATATTGGATGGGAAGTTTTTTATCTTTCTTGAAGAAATAAGAATTACTATTTTTAAAGTGAGATGTTTTTCTCAAGTTTATGAGTAAGTTTATTGTTTTTAAAGAGAGCTGGTATTTCACTTAGTGGCAGACTGTTACAGTGTTTAGTTATGTTATACTAAATGCTTTCATTTTTTTACCATAGCCAAACTCTTTCTATCCACATATAAAATAATTTCACCTGAAGTAGCTACATTTGAAAGGTGGTGGCTGCTTCAACAAAATACTTTTTGCAAGTTTGATGATGATTGTCCATATTACCTTCAGGATCATCCCATTAGAGAACACACAGTGATCACAGTAGTCTGGGGTATTTTTTTCTTTCCACGAGGTAGTCTTCTGAATACTTTAGGTGACATTTTATTAGAAAATTGTGTCAAAGCTTGAGCCACAGCTTCCTCAAAGCACCAAAATGATAAAGCAATTGCTAGTAACCTTTTTTTAACACTTCTCTCCTCCTTCTCCTTCTCCTTCTCCTTCTCCTTCTCCTTCTCCTTCTCCTTCTCCTTCTCCTTCTCCTTCTCCTTCTCCTTCTCCTTCTCCTTCTCCTTCTCCTTCTCCTTCTCCTTCTCCTTCTCCTTCTCCTTCTCCTTCTCTTCCTTTTGTGATGTGAGTTTGCTGCTAACACTTCGGAAGACTGTGTCTGTGGGTTAGAAGTCATTCTGCATTAGTCTTGCAGTGAGATGTCACTCAAGAATCTAACAAGACATAAAACAGGTGTCTGAAGGACTTCGATGTAATTAAAAAAAAAAAAAAAACTCAATTAGAAGGTTAAAGTCAGTCTTGTATGCATCTATTCCTTCACTGGACCAACAGAAAGGAATATTCTACAAAACTTATTAATATGGCAAGCTCTTTGGGAAAGGGATCATAATAAGTCATGAGATACTGTGTATAAATCTACAGTTGTGAAGTGCCTCCTATTTTTTATTATTGGGTTTTAAGAAAGAGTTGTACCAAAGTATACCAACTAATGCTCCTATACTTTGCAGGAGATTCAGAGTTTCAATCATAAAACAAATAGATTAGAGAAGAGGAAATCTGTGTTTCTAGCAATCTTGTTGCTTGGATATTTAAGGCAGATTAGCTGCAGTCTTCAAACTGGTAGTTCCCCAGGAGTCAGTACTTCGAAGTCTGAATTGAAGAAACAGACTTGGATTTTGCATGGTATATTCATGTGTTAAACTTATCTCTGTCATGTTTATCTCATGCAGACTGCACTGAAAGCAGTTGCTGCTCACATATGCATTGGTTCTTTCCCCACTAAGTATGCAATGTGTGCATAAGCAGAGTTTTGGAGAGCAGTTGGGAATGATACAGCCATGTGTTGTGAATATATTCACAGAATAAGGAGCCAAGAGGGAGGACTGCAACAGTCTAATCTGGCTTCCGATGTAATGCTGTTCTTCACATGCATATAAGAGTTTGAGGAGAAACATCCTGTTTTGATTTAAACATTTATTTCCTTAGCTATGTTAATCAGTAGTCCTCAATACTTAGGACCTTATTTCCCCTGAGATAATAAACTCTTTATTTGTTGAAGCAAGAGGGAAGTGGTCGGGTGTTGAATTTTAAAAAATGCCCACCTCATGAATGACTGGATTTCTCTGCAAGCCCACATATCTGTCACTGTTTGCTCTTTGTAGCCTGTGCAACTGGAAATCTTTCCTTAAAATTTCTTGCCAATTTTTTTTAATTTTCTTCTACTCTCTTGTAATAGGCTCCTTATATTATGCTTACTGTCACATTTTCTTTCGCCCTCTGAGCTGATAATCCAGTCTTTACTCCTTCACTGATTTGGTTTCTGCTTCTAATTTGCAGCAGTCATTCTGTTTCCTCTCTCCCTTTTCTCTGTGTCCAACTTCTATTCCCCCTCCCCCCTCCCCAGCCTTAGTTTTATACATCAAAGGAGGAAAAATATTGTCTTCCATATCTGTGTTTCTTTAAATAGTCCACAGCTTTGGCCATTTTCATGTGATGTAGCTGATTCACTTTTTTCTTGCAGTCATTTCTTATTCCTCCTCTTGTAATGACTTCTCTTGCATTTCCCAATAAACATTTTAGGATCCAGCCCTGCAGATGATCCTGGAGGCAATATGGACCACCAACATCAAGCTGATAGGAAATATTTTGTTGAAGCAGCCAACACCTTTCAAGTGCAGCTGCTTCAGACAAAAATGTTTTTCAAAGCAGATAAAAAGAGCTTTAGTTAACTGCCTCACTAGTGGATTCTGCCTTTAACAAATCTGGGAGGGCAGACTGCCTCATTTGGCTTTGTTACGTCTCTTTCTCTTCTGCTTTCCAAATTCCTGAATCTACTAACTTAAATATTTTCATTATCTATTTCTACTTTTCAGCAGTACCTGGTTATCCCCTTCTTGCTAAAATGGAGACTGCCTTGGTTCTCAGACTCCAATAAGCAAACCTCAATCTGAAGCCCTCCTTCAGCTCCAGTTCTCATGGGTATTGTGCAATCTGTATTTTGAAAGAAATTACTTAGCTTTTCTTGATTTTTTGAAGTTTCTTCCTTTCTCTGTGTTCATGCAGTAGAAACAGGCCTATTAAGCATCATGAGTTGATAAACTTTCGTTGCTTTGGCTTGCTGCAGGTTGTGAGGATCTTAAAACTTATTCAACTTTTCTCCTAGAAGACACTCAAAGTAGACAGTGTGTCAAAAAAGGGACTTTTCTTGTGACCATTCTTTCTTGCTTCTAAGGATCTCATCAGACAGTTGTTTTTCCCCTAGAAGGAAATAAGAAAATATCCTGCCCGCTGGATAGGTTTGTGGAAGAGTATCCTGAAACCTTTCTGGTATGAGGGAGGTTGGGCCAGCCACTAGAAGGCAATGTGATCCCACAAACAGCCAAAGGTAGTACTCCCTCGGAGCTACTCAAGCTGAAACTTGCCCTTCTGCTCAATAAAATCACCTTTGTCACTTGCATGTGTAATTACTAGGAGTTCTATTGAAAATACAGCATTTTTCTTGGGCAGTGGCTGTAGCACCATGGCATCTGAAAGGCAGAGCATGAGAAGAGGTGATGGTCACTGCTAGCACGCAGGCATTTCAGTCTTGTGCTTTAACAGCATTTACAGTATTCATAATCAGCTGCATTTGCAAAGCAGGCTCACGGCAATAAATTAGAAAACAGTGGAATGCAAACAATAGTCTCTTGGTAATCACTAATGGTTTCTTACCTCTATATGACTGTGCGAAGGGGATTTGCTGTGCCAACTTGCTTTTGTGGACTGTAAGTAGTAAATAACTTACTCCTTTCAAGAACTTAATGCTGCCAAAGCATAGTTAGCATATTCCTATGTCTGAGTGGATATACAAATAAAAAATAGATGCAATGCTTCTGTTTCACCTTTATCCTTTCATCTCTCTCGTAGGTGAGAGACCAAACAGATGGTCCTTTCTGTGTCTCTGTGCAAAAACTGTAGTGTAAAAGCTGCCACTAAGTATTTTCTGCCTTTCGATTTTCAAGAAAACATGTAAATAAAGGAAATAGTGTTCTACGATCAAAAGAATGGAGTCCAGTTATCTTGGCTCTCTGCTCTCAGAGTGTTGTCCCAAACTAGGTCCCATACAGATTTTAAATGGACCATCTTGATCTTTTGTCACCTGTTTTGGAGGGGCAGTTATTTTGTTTGCTTTTATTTTTTTTTTCCCAAGCATTCACCTGGAATTCCACTCTCTTTGATGTAATCACTTTTGTCTTACAGTGGCTTTTGTCTTATACATGAACAACATGGGCCTTGTATTTATTCCATTTTACTCACTTGTGCTTCACATGCAGCCTCCTCAGGCACCTGCTGCTGGCAGGAGGCTGGAAGGGACATCATGGTGTCCCTCAGAGTATGTTGAGTTGAACAGTATGAAGGGGAGGGAACAAAAAGCCAGAGGGGAGGTGTCCTGGCAGCAGGTAACTAACTCCTCCTCCCCACTATTATTCTCGATCTGTTAAGTTTGTGGAACCAGGATGTCTTACTGTATTTACTGCAGAATCAAATAAGATGCCAAGATTTAATTAAAATTGATAGAAAAGGAAATGATAAAATAATCACATGGCTTTGAGAGTATAAACTCACCTGTAACAAGTAAGGATACATAGTTCTCTTGTCTTTGCTGGCTATACCTAACAAAAATCAGGCTTTTTGCACAGACTAATTCCTTGGAGAATAAAGAGACCTGTCCTCTACCAAGCCTTTGGATCCCAAGAAACCAGTCAGAATCGTTCTGTACCATACCAAAACGCTCCACAAGGGACACGCATTTGGCTATCATGCCATAGTCATTTTTTCTTGTTACTATTGTGCCTGTGTATATTGGGGGGTCTGTGTGTCTGTGTCTGTGTGTGCATGTGTGTGATGAGAATCATCCAGAAACCAGGAATCTAATTAGAAAGATTTTCACATCTCCCAGCTCACTAAAATACTCTCTAGAAAAGGGCAGGGCAAACCTCTGCAGCCGAAGGACAGATCAATACTGATAGACTTCCATTAATCCCTGAGGCCACTTTTAGGGGGAGGAGGCAATGTTACCTGCACACCTGCTGTCTGGCTGGGAGCTGGGTCAGGATTTTGCTCAGGCAGGTGCAGAACCTGTTGTTTATTTAACAAGGTTGGTGGCAGCTGCTGCTACTGCTTTGGAGCAATTAAACAATGTGTTGTTCAGTAGGAGGTTGCCAGGTGCCGGCTGTCCTATGTGCTGTGACAAGCAGGGCAAAATTTCATGCAAACACCTGCCAGCATCCCAGGCAAACCTGTACTAACGGGCTATTATGTACCTGCCATTAAGCCATTTGTGGGTTTAACTGTCAGCAACATGTGCACACCAGCTACTGCAACAAGGGCCTGAAGAGATAAGATGTGCCAGTGTTTCCTTTACCTCCAACAGATGTGGGGCCAAGGGGTTTGCAAAACACCATCAACTGCTTCTGACTTTACCCTTTCAAACACAGGTCAAGAAAATGCCATTGCTGACATGAGATAAAAGACAAAAATAAAATAGATAACAGGATAGAGAAACTGTGGAAGTAGATGATGTATCAAAGCTAAGAAGAACAGAGGTCAATGAAAAAGAAGATTAAAGTAGAATAGGAAAAGCAATCAGGAAGTCTCAAGTGAAAGTTTTTGAGGGGTAAATTACATATCACAGACAAGGAAGTCTTTGAATCATTAAATATACCAAGTGTAGTCATGCCTTTTCTGATTATCAAAAGTACGTCCACTAAAGTGAGTACAAAGATTTCAACAGATGCAGAACTGAACCTACAAAGAACCTAAGCAGCATCACAACTGGAAACGGCAAGTGTCACCTGCTGGGGCTTTGCTGATCAGACAGAAGAGCTGGAAAACTGTTACCAGCACAGCACATGTAGCTTAGCTGTGCAAGGGTCATGGGAACACCCCCTTTTTCAGACGTACAGTTGCCAAAGGAGCTGGACCGGGTTCTGGAACCCCAGTGGGAGACGAGGAGGTATGTAGGGCAGCTCATTGCAAGCATGCAAAAGGCTTTGGTGTACAGTCATGTCTGTCTGTCTGGCAAGGAGAGACATTAAAAAGAATGGGAAGACAGGAGGCTTATCTACACATCAAAGTGGAAGGCAGCACTAATATGCCTACATTGAGGCTAAAAGCAGAGTCACTTGTTCAGTCAGCAGAATACAGAGAACCTAATGTTATTTCAGCTTCAAGTAACAATATTCATTTTAGTTATTTAGCAATATAGTTCTATGATATATGGACACCAGAGCACAGGATCAAGGCTAGGATGTGAGAACACATTGTGAGAAGAGAGTTTTCAGGAATATGGTGGCATAAATTGCAATTGAACCAAGAAACCAAAGAAGGACCTTTGTATACAGAGAAGCACTTTTATATGCAGGATTTTATTTTTTCCTGCTCACTTTACTGACAAAAAATTAACTCCAGCTTTACAGAGTTACCCATCCCCTCTGCTGGAGGGTGGATGGCTGCAAGGGTGGAAGGAAGCAGTAGCTCAGGACTCCCAAGAAAGTTGATACCTAGCTCTTAACCTGTTCCACAGGACCGTTAATATATGTTGAGTGGATGGACGTGTTCTGTGATGCTGAGCTGAAGAACAGAGGAGAACAAACCAAAATTGACTAAGAGGATGTGATCATCTGTAAGACTTGAGGCATAGCTGGGACCTTACAGGTCCATGCTGAACCATAGTTTAAATGCCTTCTGCTGCACTTGGGCAGGCACGTGGAGCCTGGCCTCACTCAGTGCTGCTGGTGAGAGATGGGCTGGAGATGTGCTTTATGCTGAGACTGTGTGCAATTATGCATTGAGATAGAAACCATTTATAGCAGCCTTTGTGACTCAGCAGTAATGAGAAAGGAGAGAAAGTGAAATAGATACAGCATGAGAAGTAGAAAAAGCAAGATGGTGGAAGTTAGAGGAGAATAAAAAGTAAAGTGGCAACAATTTCTCTTCTCAGACCATATGGGCCACTTGGTACTTTCCCTGCCATTAACCTCAAATGTCTGTGTTTGTGTTTATATATCATTTATGGGTCAATTCCACAATTTTTATAAAGAACTTTTTTAATTTGCATATCATATTTGCACTATGTTACCTATTTACACACAAATCCCACTTAGTTTCTCCTCCCACATTTAAAAATTTGGGATATGCTGCAGCTATAAGCAAATATTGAATGTTTAGTAACTACTAGTTTCACTAAAAACATCATTTAATCATGGGACCACACACATTTTTTGTTAATGACAGGAATATTAGCAGATGTTTAAAGGTTGTGCAGAAGCAGGAGAAGACATAAGAAAAAGAGAGCTTCAGCACTGGAGGGGAAGACTGATTTCTGCTTATGAGGATGATGACCAGCCCCTAAAAGGCAAATGAATACATTATCACAGACTTTTGTGTGGAGAGGGAGTGCACAACTGAGCTGAGAGGTGGAAGAGCCTCCACAGAGCTCTAGATAGTAGGTGGGACTAGATCAAGAATTGTATATTTGTGGTTGTAGAACCACATACCCTGAATTTATTCAAACTGGTTTTTGTTTTAATTTTGCAGCATTGCTGAAAACAGTATCCACTCTTGGTCAAAAAAGAGAGCAAGTTGTTGAACAGAAGAAACATGGTTATCTCCAATGGGACTGAGCAGCTCCTTCATGAACTATGCTATTTCCCACTGGAACTTGTGACAGAAAAGGATGCTCTGATGATGAAGGCTCTGAAGCCTTCCCTTCCTTCGTCCTCTTATCCCAATACTCTCTCATCTATTTTACCTCCTCAGTTGTCCCCCTCTCAAGTCTCACACATGAAGTTTCATCTTCAGTATAGTAAGAAGAGATTGGAGTAACAAGGGATTTGAAGAAGCAAAGGCAAATCAGAGAAAAACTATTCAATTGAAAGAGGAATGCCATATTTGTTATCTTCTGTAGTGTTCTTGTTTAATGAAATTAACTGTACATTCCCATAATTAATTCCTTTCTCTTGCAGTTACATCAATTAGCATGTAACACAGATAAAGCATAGAGGCAGTGGTTGGTATTTTGCCTTCAGCAGCTGCAGTGCAATATGTTAAGCCATCAAATTGTCTATGTGCTGCAGATCATTTCTCCCTTTGAAAAAAAGTACCCATCATTAAGACACTAGGAAAGAAAAATGAGCCAGAAGTTTAAGGCAAAGGGGCAGTGCTTCAAATTTACATTTTATGCTACTAAAGAGATTCACAGTAGTGTGACCAAAATCCCATTAAATGGAACATTTTCTATTTAAATCTTCCCATGACATATTTCTGGTATTACTGTACCAGGGAGGCACGTAACTGTCAGGCTTAAAGGCTGCTCTTCGTTCCTTCCTTGAATGACTCTGCAGACTCAGGCTGTCACTTCCAGTTCAGGATTCCAGGCTAAGAGCCAAACTTCTGGGCTGAACATTGCCTTACATCCAACTGCTGCTGAACCCCTTAACTTGCATACCTTACCCAGCAAGATATTAGCAACTTAGCACACAGGTAAGAAAACTCAATGCCTCATAAGGGTAACTGTGATGCCTTTGCTTCTTCCCCAAGTCTCTGCAGGCCATCAGTTTTGTTGTGTCCTTTCCTGGATAAACTACAGCGTAGTGTTATTGGTGGGTGTATTGCTGACAGAAAGGTCTCTGGCGCTGCTAACCTGGCCAGCGCTGAGTGGTGAGTAATAACTGATAAGAGAAGGTTTTGGTTTCTGCTTTTCCAGTTACCCTTTGGGCATTCGAGGATTACTGTGGCTTCTGACTTGCACAGAGCAGAATTTCTAACCATTCAGGGCAGCAAACTGCCGTGAGTTACAATTAGTCCATGTTCACCCACTGTTAGCATCTCACATTATCAGAAATACCACACCTAGCTTTTTTTTCCAAGGCTGATCCCATCATCTTGGATACATTTAATGCTGGTTCGCATTAAATACTTGTTGTTAAATGCTTTCAATAATCCCAAGTGCAGTGTATGTAGAGTGGAGTGCAGGAGCTGGTTCAGAGAAACTGATGCTTAACTGAATCTTAATAGATTGTCATCCCAAGCTCCTCAATTATTGATGATTGCAGAGAATAGTATGGGAGAAAAAAGGAATGTGAATTATAAACTAAAGTCTAGGAGTCTTACTTTATCCACTCACAGACTAAAATATTTCTCCTTTTTTTTACATTCAGCATAGGAAATACAGCTTGTGGGTTTTTTTCTTTCAAGTCAAGAGCTTTGGTGCAATCACCGTTTCTACAATATAAACAGTTAAAGCACTATTTTTATATTTGCTTAGTTTATAAGGTATGTAAAGAACCCATTAAATTCCTCCCATAAACAACTAGTGGTAGCCAACAGCTGAACAAGAGCTGTTGGTTTAGTTAGGAATGCTTTTCATTTTTGCATGTTGGCTTTTGTATGTCTTGTACTGGGATATTGAACTTCTGTTTTATTCACGGCTTGATCGGTTGTCTTAGCCTTGGTTTTCATGCTTCATCTCAGCACATCAGAAATACTGAGAAAAGGAATAACTTTCAGGTAACTATTCAGTATCTGCCTAAAGTGATTTTACTCCCTTCTTGCAGGTTAGAGTGGACATCACAGTTACTGGCAACACTGGCAACCTCCTTGAAGGCCTCAGAAAGGACAAAGCCACCTGAATCATGAGGTAGGTACCTAGCTCCAAGGTATCTGCATTTCCACATCAGTCCTTACTCATGTTGGGAAATGCAGAAGTCTGAAATAATGTTCCTCTGTTCTGTGGGTGAGTAGGATTCTAGCATCCTTCCTAGTGCTTGCTACGTGAAAAGTAAACTCAACTGGCCCTGCCCCACCCCAACCCCACAATCTGAAATAAACTAAGAGGAATAATATATTTAAAAGGAAGTGCATGTGAAAATATGGTATGTATCAGGTCACTGAGACCATGCTTTGTTACAAATATTTTTTAATCATTTTCCTGGCCAATATTACTATTTATCAAAGCTCTCTTTTGTTTAAGCAAGGGCTTGCTGCCTCACAGCTTGTCTGCTTGGTCCTGCAGTGCAGCTTTTATGCTGAATTTATGACACAACATTAATTACTGTGCCAAGCCCAACCAGCTGCTGTTTAAAAAAGAAACCCCCCAAAATCCAAGAAACAAACCCTCTGGACTGTGCATAACAATGCAGAACTAGATGGTGGAGGACAGGGAAGCTTTATTCAGGCACTAATGTTCACTGAACTAGCAGGGACACTGAAAATGAATGGCAAAGTAGCACGTTGAACGTCTCCTCCAAGTTTGTTCCATTGTAAGAGCCCTTCTCAATATACAGTGTTGCCACAGTATGAGGCGCACAGAGAGCCAAATGCTCACTTAGAGTGAGCAAAAGCCTGTCTCCCGCTGTTGCTTAATGCTGTAACTTTTATTAGCAGCAAGTGACAGCAGTTTAGCCTCCCTTCCTTTTTCCAGATGATTACATTCTTAAGCCGATTGACTGTGTTGACTAAAGGCAGCTGTTGATCCATACTCTCTCCTCTTATACACACAATGGCACATGAAGAAAAGAAACGCCAGATTTTGTGTGTTCAGGATAAGCTTAAGATTTTGATTGCCTGAGCAGAGGTGAAAAATTGGTTGCTATATCAAGAGCCTGAGATGCCTGAGGGCATATTTTCCACGTGCTTGGAAAAAGCAGGTGGAGCTGCTCTGTGTTTGGAGGCCCAGAACTGAACATCCCTCCTGAGATTCCTTTCCCTTCAGACTTGGGGGGACAAAAGGTGAAGAGGACCATAGTAATAATGCTTTGTTAGATTTAGGCCACTATATCACAACCTTTATAAAAGAGAATACCCTACTAAGAAGAGTGAGGTTAGTGAATCAAATATAAATGCAACACAGTTAAATGTAGATGTGTAAATGGAATTTATTTTCCTTTTATTGTGTGTGTAGCAACTGTTAATACCTAGATCCATTTCTACCATCAAGGCAGGCAGATGTTCTGCTCCATATTCAGAAGACCTTCAAGAGATCCAAAGTGGCTGCTGTTTTTTGGGGGGCTTTTTGCTAAGGCTTAGTAGTATAATGCTTCTGCGTGGGGATGTGGATGATGTTGAACGTTCAGTTCACTAAGTTTGCAAGCCATCCCCTGAGCTTGTAAATATCACCACAGTAGGGCATAGCTCTGGGGAAGGATTCCTCAGAACTGTAAAACAGCTGAAAATCTGGTTCTTGGAGAGGTACTCCCTTTTAAGTAACTTGTCTGCATGAATTGGCACAAAATTCTACCCACGAGGAAAGATGACAATGGAAGTGGCATTGCAGTTCTAATTGCCCAATTAAGCTTTCTTTTTCAAGGAAAAACATATCTTAGATATCACCTTACCTGCTATAAATTAATGGGGAAAAATCCAGTCTCATTCTGCAAGGATTTAGGAGGCAAATTTCCTGGCTCAGTCTCTGTTGGCTGCAATGCATGGTAAATACATCAGTTAAAGGTCTTAGGAGAGGTTTGCCTCAACCAAAGGTTCCTGCCACTGTCTTATCTCAGGTGAGAGGCAATTTGCCGTTGAAAGGAACATCCAAGAGCAAACCCTCATTTGCAAAAAGAAAATATAAATGAAGAAAAAGGTTTTCTTTTTCCCACACACAAACCAGTGAGACCATGGGGCTGCAGTAAAAAGCGTTCTGACCACAAAATTCGGACCTGCCTTTTCCTTCCTGAAAAAAATATGAGATATCTGCTTAGGAGCCTCTCTAGCTAATAAGAAAATACACATTGAAGAATTGTTCCAGGTGAAATCCAGCTGAACAGAGCCAAAATACAATCACAGCTTTTGAAGGGATGGTCATGTGGGAAAAAATATTTTGACATCTCAAACTAGAGCTTTCAAAATTGCTTAAAGCAAAAAGTACTTTTCCTACTGGGAAACTGTGCCATCTGTTTTACTGCTTTGGAAGCTGCAACAGGAGAACATTCCTTTTGTTGGGCTCCTTCTTCGCAGAAGGAAAGACCAAAACACAAATGAGAAGTGCTGGCATCCTTACTATCTTTTTCTCCTCTCTCTTTCCATATACCTAAGCTCCCATTCATATTTGTGTGACACAAGATGATTTATGCAGCTGAAGTATTGACCAGACATCCTGCTTATATACTGCTGTAAAAACTGCTTGATCTTGCCTTGTGCGGTGTGAAAATGGATTTATGCACAGTGGAAGAACTTAACAGGGATGACAACTCGATAACTGACATTGTTACCGTAATTTAACAAGAGGAGAAAACCTAGCCTGGACCTCAAAAGCTTGAATAGACATAGATAATAGCTGACTGGTAAACCATATCCTGAGGAATGAAAGCTCTGCTTGTGTACTGTCAAATAGGGAAAATCTATTCAATAATGACACAAGAAACCTTAGGGAGCTAGGTGGCTTTCAAGGTGGTAACAGAAGTATGAGTGAGGGTCTCAGTTGGAATAAAATGTTTTAAAGGGTCGAATCCAATGGAGTTAGCACTGAGGAATAGAAAGATGCTTTGTTTATGCAAACATGCCAGAAAGTTATTTGTTGGAGTAGGTTGGAAAAACAAAAATCCCCAACTCAATGATGACAACCATACAAAAGGGTTTAAAGCTTAATTCTACTTCTTCTCTTCACAGCAAATTCAATCCAGTCATAGTATCTTCAGAATAGTCCATCACCTGTTACATTTCCTCAGTTAAAAGAAATTCAAGCTTACGTATGGCAGTCCATGTAGAATAAGTTTGTTAAAGCTGTTTTAACAGGGAACAGCTACTGCCTTCCAAAAACCTAGCCCAAACTGGTAGCTATACTTTTCAGATAGGGCTGGTTTATTTCACATGATTGACCTGCTTTTTTAACTTGGACAAACCAGAAATGAATTAGAGCTTCATCTGAATCTAAAACTGAAAAGTAAAGTAGCTTGTTGAGACACCAGGGCACAGGAGGTGAATAAGCAATACTTACCTGATAAATCAGTTTGGGGTGCACCTGCCTCTTGCAGACACTGTCATGTTTAAACACAATATCCTCCTTTCCTCATCACTCTTTTTCCAAGCCACAGCAATTGAGCGGCTCATGTGAATGTCCGTACATTGGTAATCACTTCAATGTGAAATAAAGATCCCAATATCGACAGAAACATCTATTTCATCATTCAGAAGAGCTATATCTATTTATTTTGGTTATCTCTACCAGTAGGTGTCATGATACAGCAACATGAAAATTCTTGGCATAGCGGGAGATAAAGTAGTTAAATAACCACTAATAATTATGGAATTTTATTTAAATTATTGTATGTGAGTGGTTGAAAGGTTGTTTAGTTTTTCTAGGTGCTATCACCCAGATATTTGTCTCCTTGATTTGGGTGCACTGCAAGTGAAAACTTCTGTTACTGCCTCAAAATTTTCTTTTGGATGCCTGTGCAATATACCCATTTCCCTTGTTCCAGGAACACTACCTGCCCTTTAGTGAGTCAAACTAACAATGGGGTGGATAAATGATGGAGAAGTGACGTCCTCTGAAGAAATTCATGATAACCTCTTCTTTGAAGAAAGAAATTCAAAACGAATGCCACATGCATTCGCTACATCTAAGAACAGTCTGCTTAGATGTTTTTGTCACACATAAAAGCACATCCATTTTTGTGACGATGCTGGTTTCATCCCTATGGAAACAATAACAACAACAAAGCTTTCTAGTGTGAGAAATATAAGTTAAAAGTAACGGTAATATGTCAGATAGTCAATCATGTGCCTGGGCTAACTGGGATCATCCCATGTTCCTGCATCCCACTGAAGTAGCAGCTACAAATCTAAAACCATCCCAGCAAAGTATGACTATAACTGTATGTCACACTTTTTCACTGCTCTTCACTCCTGTTATGAGGATGACAAAAAATAAAAATACTTTTAAAAGTGTGAAAGAATGTCATATCAATATCTCCATTCCACAGTGCAGTAAATGATCAGTGAGTGGGGGAAATATTCTAGCATAGGCAAACCTGTATTCATGGAGCTTCTGCAAATTACAGTATGACATCTGGTTTGTTTCACCTTTCCCATACCAAACCAGCCAAGCAGCAGGCACTCTCAGCTCTCATGAATGTCCACGCAAGCAGTAAGTAGGAATTGCAGACTGCGTGTTTAGTTTTTATTTCTTTGCCGGTATATACATATTGCAATTTAAGAGAAATAAAGTAGCAATGTTTTTAAGTTTGATCCAATTTTGAGTTTGTTTGGGGTTTTTTTTCTCTTTTTTTCATATTTATCTTAGCCCTTTAAAGACTGTGGTCATAAAAAAACCCAAAACCCTGCAGAATAAAAAACTACTGTTACATGAAAGGACCTGTTACTGTTCAGTGAGGGTAATATCTTATTAGAAATGTATAAACCCTCCTTTTTCTCCCCTTGCCTCATGTTCTCAGCAAAGTCCATGCTTTAAGATCCGAGGATGATATAAATCCATTCTAGGTATTTTAAATTATTTTTGCAAATCATATTTTGTAGCTACTATTGTGTTTACAACTGAATTTCTAGATTCTTGAAGGGTTAATATGAGAAAATGGAGTCTGATTCAATGGATTCCTAAGGGCAGAGGGAAGGAAAAACATTTAAGAATATACATGTCCATTTAGCGAATACCCCAACACTACAAATTTAGTAAATGAGCCAGATGAGAGGGTAAGAACAATTATTGAATGAGGTTAAGAAGGCACCATGTGAATGTACAGGGTTAACCTCAAGGAGCCCATCAGTGACCTCTAGTAAGGCAAGGATTCAACTGAACTCTTCAGTTCAAAATCACTACCTACCCACATAGAAATCCTCCTGCATCTCTGACTTGGAGGGGCTGATCACCCAAATCTTATTTGAGCGTTGGATGTAACACAGCACTGCAATAAGCACTGCCATCTGCAGAACAGAACTGAAACTGCTTATAAGCTGTTAATAAAACTTCTTTAGTTTGACAAGTGTGGGTTTTACACAGCACACCTTAAAAATGTCTTTTTGTCTTTCTTGAAGGAAAAGAGACAAGATCACTGCATTATTTTGGTATCTCAATACTTTGAAGAGAAGTTCAGTGTCTGTTGAATTCCTACCATAAACACACTTACCTTAAAGACAGTTCGGGAAAATAGAAGCCAGTGAAAAAAGAATTGATCTTGGCAATACTTACCTTAACTACTATTTCTGATTACCCAAGTGTTTCTCAGAAAGAAAAGCGACTACTATCTATTGGATACCTTTCCAGGGATTGATTTTCAAAGCTGTTCAGCAGCTTGCAAAAACACAGGTTTTGTTCTTTCGTGCCAGATTGCGCCAGTTTTTCACTTGTTTCTACTTACTTTGGCCTCGGTTTCAAAGCAATATTCTCACAAAAACCAACAGTGAAATATTCACAAGGAGAAGCTACCACAGCATACCTGCTTGTCACAAACAGCAACCGCTTCATTTGTGTTTACGCAGAGTCTGTTACTTGTGAACTAAATTTTACAAGTGAGCATTAGGAAATTAGGTATCAAGTTTCAGTGGATGAACACAGGGTCTTGGTCACTCAAACCACATGCTTGTCCTTGTTTTCTAATTAGAGGAGAAATCAGTGAGTGATGAGCTTTTTACTGCCACCTAGAGCTATCAGCTTTCTAGAAAGCAATGTACAGTCAGAGTATTTGTTACAGGCCTCCCAGTGTGGCTGTGATCACTGTAAGGGCTATTATAATGAGAGATGCACAATCAACACCGCGCTTCATCCAGGTAAATGATGTGATTGGTTTTAATTGAATATCTTTCTTAGTGTTTTAGTTGCAATTATGACTGAAGTTCCACCTTTCTGTAAGAGCATCCTGTTAGTGAAGTCTGCCAAAGCCTGAACTGGATAAAGCTACGGTGTAGATAAATACTTCTCATTTTTATAAACACTTTCTAAGCTCTTGGCCTGAGAGTTTCTCTCTGTTCAACAAGCACCATCTCTTTTCCCTTTCTAGAGAGGCTCCAATAGTTGCTATTCACAGCCTGGGACAAGATCTGTAATGTTTTAGCTGTAGGTAAAACTTTTTAACAGTTCACCAATATATAAACAGTGAACAAAATATTGACAGGTAAACTGAGCCCACTCAAAATATATTGAGTTTAGTCTTGACTCAAGTAACTTAAGACAACTAGATCTGGATTCAGGGAATCCTTTCAGGGCTTGGTGCTCATCAGGGCACCTAAAGCCTACTGATTTCTTTCATTGTACTGCGTCATTCACACTGTATTACCATAACAATAACATCCTCTTATTGGTAGGGAGCAATAGAAGGCTAATAAAAAGTCAGTATCCTTTTTAGTATTCTCATTCTCCCTGGTAAAGAAAAAAAGACTTCGTAGTCTTTTACAGTGACTAGGATGGGCAGATAGTCCTTTTTAACCAAAGAAAATTCATTTTCATTTCTTTACATCATGAAAATGTACCATCTAGCATGATGTACAAAGTGACAGCTAATAGACATATTTCTCTCTCAATTTCTTTACAATAAAACTCTCCTTTAAGATCAAAAATATTAGTATGAAGCCCCGGTGACAGTGATACAAGAAAGTGCCACTGGAAGGTTTTTTTAAACTGCTACTGAAACATCCCCAAACTGCCCATAATACCTGAGCTCTAGCATTTCATGGAGATTTCCCACAAACTGTTCAGATGAAAAATACTAGAAATGTAATGGCCAGCTAAAAGGCCATCAGGAATGAGAGGTTTTTCTATAGAATCATACAGGACTCATAACAGCACACTCCTACACATACTGTAGTAATGGGTCCCAACATTGATACCTCTGTGATGACATCCAGAGGGATCTTGACAGGCTGGAGAAAAGGGCCAATGTGAAAATCATGAAGTGCAACAAGGTCAAGAGCAAAGTCTTGCACTTGGGTCAGAGCAATCCCCAATGTCAATACAGACAGGGACCTGACTAGATCAAGACTAGAGAACAACATGGGGATAGTGGTGGATGAGAAATTGGACATAAGCCAGCAATGTGCACTTGCAGCCCAGAAAGCCAATCATATCCTGGGCTGCATAAGAAGCAATGTGGCCACCAGGCTGAGAGTGGAGATTCTACCCCTCTTCTCTGCTCTAATGTCATTAGACCCCACTTGGAGTATTGCATGTAGCTCTGGAGTCCTAAGCACAGAAAAGACATGGACCTGTTGGTGCAGGTCCAGAGAAGGGGCAATACTTTTTCACTGAAAGCTTTTACAGTTTTTTACAATGAGGATAGTGGGACACTGGCATAGGCTACTCAGAGAAATTGTGGATGCCCCATCACTGGAAGTGTTCAAGTTCAGGTTGGATGAGGCTCTGGTCTAGTGAATGATGTCCTTACCCATGGCATGGGGGTTGGACTAGTTGATCTTTAAAGGTCTCTTGCAACTCAAGCCATTCTATGATTCTACCAGGATCTAAATAATTTGATATTCAAACCACTAAACTTTACTCAATAATGATGTGATAATTTTTCAGTTGAGTGTGAATTCAAGCCCTTCACCAGCAATGTTTCTAAGGAAACAGAGTGACAAGGAACTTGGCAGGGAGAATGCATAGCGGTGTGTCGCCTTCTTTGACACTAAGGTCTAAGGAAGAGGGTGGATTTCCACTGCAGAGATTTCCCCATAGAGCAGAAGAAATCTGTACTCTATATACTGTAAACAAATACTATTAATAATAATATTAAAAAACCAGAGCAAACATATGATATTCTACTTTAGCACTATTACAATTTTCTGACTGTGGATGTCAACTGTATGCTGGATATTAAAATGTATATTAAATCTACAGATTTCTTTTTTGTTGTTTTTCTTTATTGTTTACATTGAAAAGAAAAAATAGGATCGGACAAAGACATTTTAAAAAATTAGCCTGTGCCTCTAATTATTAGAGAACAGATCTACAAGTTAAGCATGTCTTGTAACTTGTAGTTTTCAAATATCAGTGGCAGCAATGAACACAGATAAGGCCGCCTGCTGGCTAGGGCACTAAGAGCTTTTTTCAGTGAGAAGCTATTCCCCCATATAGCAAATCCTTCCTTTCCCATTATAAAATACGAGAGGAAATAAATAGATCACACTTGCACTGCTAAAGCACTGAGTTTGCAAACACAAATAAAATTAATTTAAAACAGTTACACAGACATGTTTGAAAAATTAATAATACTTATCCTTTCTATTTTTTCCACTTTTTCCTAGTGCTTTCCCTGCTATGAGTGCCTCACTGTGTTGTGGCTGAATGTAAAAAAAGAAACCAGCATCAAGAGCTGACTGGCACACCTACAATAACAAAACAGCAGCCTTGCAGAAAAAAGGGAAACATTATCTGATTTAAGTTTCCAGGGGAGCATTGGGAAAAACTTCTATTAAAATTATTTTCTAGAAAATCTTGAAAATTCAGAAAAGCATTTTCTTTTTAATTAGCTACTGTGATCCATCCCCCTGCTGAGTCCCACCACGTGCTCCTTACACCATAATTTTATATTTGGCTTACCACAGCAAAGGTATACTTACAAAACAATTTTTTTATATATATAGTCACAATAATTAGAACTCTTTTCCAGTGTGTTACCAATCATTATTAGTAGAGGGGACAAAAAAAACTTTGCACAAAATATCTTTCTCCAAAAGAAATTAATTGAATTAGGGGGCACAATATAGTTTCTCTTCATAAAGCAGTTACTAATTACACAGCTTTTCCAGCTCCTTTGTACTCTTTTTTTCAGGGCTGAAAAGATTTTATCAGGTTATTCGCATTAGAGTCAAAAAATATTTCTGCATTCTCTTCCCCAACAGTTGATCCAGTCGTCAGGACAGCTTAGCAGAAAAAGATAATCTAGTTTTTGGACTTTGCGTACTGCACTTGGCACATCTGGAGCGCAATTTACTGGCACAGGACATTGGAAGGAAGTCAGTATACCTAGCGTGGGCATTCACAGATGGAATGGCCTCAAGCAATTAATTTGCTTTTTATTCCCAGTCCTTCTTTTAATGATGCCATAGCATACGTCATAATTCTCAGCAATTGAACATGGGGGGAGTTGGTATGGGGTGTGTGTCTGAACTTGCCATTGCTCGGGGTCTGGCTGGGCATCAGTTTGCTGATGGAAAGTAGTGAGTGATTGCCTTTGCATCACTTTTTCTTTTTTTGGCCCACTTTTTTCCTCACTTTGGTTCTCCTGATTCTCTCCCCATGCCACTGTGGGGGAAGATGGGGGCTTCCCTGCCAGCCAGGGACAATCCCCGATAGCCTCAAAGTGTTGTAGGCCATGGACATGCATTTAGAAGAAGTTGCTATATGCTTACTCTGTTTTTCGGATCTACTATATCTGCTGTATCTTTATCTGTTTTTTTTATTATCCAAGCCAGGATACAAGGCTATGTGATCAATTGTCCTGGCCAGTATAGCCATTTTATATTCTTACAGACTTACTCCAGTAACCATCCGTGTAGCACTGCTTGAGCTGTGCCACGATTTCACAAACCATTTTCATGGGCTGGTAACTGTTTTTGCAGTGGTTGGAGTCAGAGCTAGATCTTTACTCCAGGATCTACTGAGATGAGCTTTTCTTTATACAGAAAAAAACCCACATCTTTCTTTTGAATGTCTCACAAACCACTCAAAGCCAAATTCAAGGAGTTTCAAGAAATTAATGTGTTTTTAACACAGTGCTAGGAACTTGAGAGAAATGAAATTGTTCCTTATTTCAATTGAGTTTTACTAACAAAGTTACCTCCACTTAAACTGTATTCAGCAAGGACTCAAGTCATTATAGCAAGAATATCCAATCCCTTCAGTATAACTCTGTTCTCCAATCAGTATTAAGGCATTATTATGTAATGTTAATCTGCTTTTCAAAATTCAGAAAGTCCATCCTCCATACAGGATGGGCAGCTTTTATGTTGTCAAATACTTGCTTACCCATGCATTGTCTTTCTGTAGCTCTCAACACTCACAACGGCTGATACAGTGGTTTTCTCCCTCAATGACAGGCACCAAGGTGCCAATCCAAATATAAGCTTTTGACTCCAGACCTCTTTTCATGTGTTCTGAATCCAGTTTCCCAGCTGACACTGAAAGCAATAAAGTTGCAAAACTGTTTGAATTGTCCACTTTCACAATATAAGGTTGGAACCAAAGCTGTCACTCACAGTTGCTTGTGGAAAACTACTCTGGAAATCAGGGAGACAAGAATGGATAAATGACTTACCTTCCCAGTGTAGAAGTAAGCCTAAAGAAACTCAATCCACTGAGACTACAGTCAAGTTTGGTACGTAACTCTGGATAGAAATTTAGGGACATTATATGTCATTCTTCCACCATCCTCCCTTTTCAGCAACCTCCTGAAGACTGAAGATCTTATAGGACTCCCAAGGAAACTTCCATATAGCTGGGAAGACATGAGGCTATCTCAGGGAAGTACAGCACTTGCCAGTCTGCACTGATGAGGTTCTGTAGTGAGACATCCACCTGTTTGAAGTACTAGTTTAATAAAGATACTGGAAATAAAACATTACTTTTCTGAAGTCGGCCTTAAACACTCATTATCAGGGGACATACCTATGCTGGAAGGGACTGGCCTTATCCTAACAGCAATATTTAGGCTGTAGTGATCAGGCACTGATTACAGATGTGGATAAAAGAAAGAAATAATTATGAGTTTATTTAATGATACTCAACTCAGTTTATAACTGGAGCAAGATCTTCTCCACTTGTGTCTTTATTTCCTTAGTATGTTCAAAGCAACAGAGTATGTGGTTCTGTGATCTATACTGGATCCAAGAGGGCAAATTTAATTGCAATGCTTGGATCTAGATTTGCACACACAAAAGTGGACTGAGATTTGTGGTCTCTCCTTCACAGGATGGGTCTGAATTTCAGTACCCTCTTTGAAGAACAGAAAGTTAAAACCATAGTTGAATCTACGGTTGTTCCAAAGAAGAGATGAAAAAAAACAGTACTTGGAGGAGGAAACAGCTATGGAGTAAAACCCCCACCAGCCTGCTGGAATTTGGCACAGATAAAACACTTGAGGACTGAAAGTTAAGTACCTGTATGAGCTTTTAGAGAAGGACATCAAGTGCTCCTACAACTGAAGAAGGCCCTAAATATTTCAGAGAAAGTAGCTAGAAGAAAAGGATGTGTTTGCTGTAGAAGACATACTTGAAAAACTATCAAAGTAGGTTGGGAGTAGAACAGGATAAAGGGGTGACAAGCTATAGGTCTTGAAGTTCATAGAGTGACTTGTGATGTTCCTACTTCTCCCTCAAGAGAAGCAGTAACTGGGGTGAGGAAAGAGGAGTCAGAGGGTAGAATGCTGAAGTAGATCTCTTACCTTTTATCCTCTAGCCTCTTGTCCTTAACTGGATTTATCAAGACAGTGTGAAAAGAAGCGAGGATCCCTGGCTGGCAAACAGCCTCTTAGACAAACTGCTGGTTGCTATTTAGTTGGCAGTTTGAGGAATACTGACCTGCACAACAGGGCTAGGGAAACTCTAAATCCTAGGCACAGCTGTCACTCTTCTTCTCTGCAGAAGATGTACACCAGAGCTTTTCTTTGGATGAAGACAAGATAGTGATCTTGCATAAGGTAATCACTTCATCCACTCCTGGCATGCAAAAGGCAGAAGAAGGTGTAGATGCTCGAAAGCTGAAGAGAGGAAAGAGGCAGTTGGTTCCTAACAGGCTTTTAAATGCCTGCTGAGAGAGAAGCTGAGGCAACTGCACTTCTATGGTACAGACAAGCTAGAGCCTTTCACAAGCTTGTAATGTTAGAAGCAGATGAGACGTTAGAAGCAAATGCAGCCCACAAGTGATTGGTAGCAGCTAGTAAGAATTTGCAACAATATTCACAAATACAAGAATAAGTGCCTTTAAAAAGACATTCAACATGTTTTTTAAGAATAAATGTAGAGTAGCAAAATGGTGTTGCCTCCAGCCAACTTAAAATCATAAAACGCTTGTGACACAGATCTCATGATTTATGGACCACCTGCCTCTGCTCTTATTGAGGAAATTCTTCATTAATACAAAGCTCCAGCTAGATCAGTCTACTGGATGTAGTCAATAATTTGAGAAATGAGGTTTGTGTGTCTGCATGAATTGTGCTGGAAGGCCCTTTCTTCTCATTTAAAGACAATAATATTTATAGCTTTAAGTGCTATGTGAATTTAAATGTTAGAATGTTTCACAATCATGTATTTAAACACAGAAATCTGTTTATTTACCCAAACAAAACAGAGGAAATGATTCCAGCCCTCAGGTTTTGAATTCTCATTTAAATATGTGAACATCAGTCCACAACTTAGAGATGTTTGTGTATCTATGTACCTCCAAAATACTCATATTTCATAGGCTTTTTCACATTAATATTCACCAACAGTATCACAAAAGTTCTTTTTCTTTTACATAACTGTAAGCAACAGTAATCCTAGAAACACTAGAGAAAAGAAAGCATAGCAATGTCCACAGTTACAAGAAAAAGTGCACATTACTTGGTCACAATCACAGTCATTACTTGGAAAACTATATGTAACAAGTAGATATAAAATATCACTGATGCCTTAAACTCATTGTCAAAAACAGAATTACATAAAATTTTGTACATGAAATAAGGCAAATTTAGGAATGCACAAGAAACTTGTTATTCAACAAAGGCTAAACAACAGAACAGATAGTACAGTAAGCATAAACTAAAGTACTTTTTTCTATATACTTA
Source organism: Clamator glandarius (assembly GCA_033459285.1). Lineage (NCBI taxonomy): Eukaryota > Metazoa > Chordata > Aves > Cuculiformes > Cuculidae > Clamator > Clamator glandarius. Next base: position 5,429,093 of record JAUNZM010000105.1, read on the forward strand.
AAAATAAGCCTGCCGTAGTGCACAAAGAAAACACCATTAATGTGTAATCAATATTATAAAATAAGAAATAGAGGGGTTGGGAAGAGTGGGGAGGGAAGAGAAGAGTTTTATTATAGTTGCAGCTGCATCCGTTTACAGTTTTGTACAGGTTTTAGGTAGGCCTGGGAATTATACAAATCATACCAGAAGTGTCGATGACCTTCCTCTGTAAGAATTTTGTTTAAATTAAGGAAAACAAAATAAATACACACAAGAGTGCAAATTCTCAGATTGTCACTTGCAACCTCTTAACATTCATCATCTACATCCAATCACAACTAGAGGGACTTGTATAGGACAGCAGCAGTGTAATGGAGTAAGATGAGCTCACCGTAAGAAATCAATTTATCTCTTTTTTTTCTCAGTGATATGTCTTTTTAAAAAACCTCAACTCTTTATTAATTGCTAATAAAGCTGCAATATATTACAGAATGGAGTTGAGAATGGCATGAATGCAGGAAATGCATGCTTCCTTTGGAAGGTATTCCATCGATGACAATTTACAGTACACGGGGGAAGAATTATCCAGCATCAAGAGTTACTCGTTGTAGAAAGAATATGAAGTTGGGGAGAAGGGCACAGTCAGGGGTTCAAGAGAGGAAGGGGGGACTTACAATATCTCCTCAAAACATTTTCAGGACCAGTGAAAAAGTTTACCAAAGTAAAAATGAAAAATCTTGAAAGCAAACAAAAATCTTTTGTTTTGTTTTTTATAAAAATTACATTTTTTTAAAATACAAGATCCTTTTAATTGCAATTGTGCCCTGTAGCAACAGGACATTTGGCAATGTTTTGCCATATACTGCAGCTTTAAGTCCAATGAGTCAGTATCACATTCCACTAATATTGCACTTGGATCTTGAACGATTTTTTTAAGCCACCACAGCATCTTCTGTTTCCTCCACTTGTTAGAATGAGTTAATTTCTAGCCACTTTTTTTTCGATATTTATGCTGACACACTAAAACAAAAGCAATAGGCTGGACACAGTAAAGTACCTCAGAAATACCAGAGGTCAAAGTTCACTTGAAGCACCTTAACACATCACTTTATGGATCAAGAACAGTGTGGCATTATGGTAATTAACTCTCCTAAAAGACTGTGCAGTAACTGAAGTGTGTGCTCTGGGAAATCAAAATGTCATTAGTGGAAACTCTGAGATAAGACCAGGCCAGTGTGAAGGTCACGTGACTCAGTTCTGCTGCAAAATAAGGTTTTCCAGTTCATCTGCAGAACGCAATAAAAATGCGGCTGATTCTCGATACCCTGCCACAAGCTGCCTCACTGCATTTATTTCAGTTGGACTCAGCTGGGGTCTAGAGCTTGAACTACTGGAGGATCCAGAGCTGGTTGTTAACTGCCTCTTCATACTGAGATCTGTTGGACCTGCAGATAATAAAGGAAAACAAAAGAAGCTTCAGATCCACTGCCAGAGATGTTTCACAGGTTTCTAGCTACAAATGCAGAGTAGCAAAATCTGCTCTGAGCAGAGTGCCGGTGAGAAGCAGTAACTGTTCAGCTACCAGCCGCCTTGACAGGAACCACTTAGGTTTATATTTATGTACGACAGATGCCCTGTAAGTTCTACTTACGTAACACGAGGGGCAATTCCATTGCCAGCAGAACATTAGCCTCTGGGGGATATCCCAACAGTGTAAGCTCCTTGCAGCCCTACACTGCTGTGGGATCTGATGCTGGTGAGCAGGCAGAAGGTTCATTTCCTTTGCCTCCCCCAGCTCCAGCTGCCATTGTAGCCCTTATGGCAATCTGTACACTTACAGTTTTTATCACAGAATATCAAACTTATGTTCTTTAGGTATCTGTTTTCACATTTTATGCCTCAATCAGCATGTGGCCAGATTGTGAATCCCTTACAGACACAGATAAATGGTCATTCACTCGGCTAGCCCTAATGCCATGTAATCTCTTATACAAATAGCTGGTCGTGAATGAGATTTGGCTGGTGACAATCTGGCTGCTACAGTCGGGAGTAAATTGTCATCTGTGGGGGCTGCATACAGCTGGCAATAGACAGTAAGGAACTTGTAAGGCCTGAAAACTGACAAGAGAATCTTCAGCAATCACTATGTTGCGGTGGCAGCTAATATGCTTAGCACTTTTCAACAAAGAATAGTCTCAAAGACACATATGCTGTGTGAAGAAGGCAGCACTCCTGAGGGCAATTTGCAGCTTACCACAATTGGCAAAACCATCTGCCATCATCAGGTATGGCTTTGTGTGGAATTTCACCATAGTTACTAGCCAGCTAAGATGTATGGTGCTTCAATGGTGTTTGCATTTTCCACTTAATGCAATACTTTTTTTTCTGCCTGAAGTGTAGCTTTGTACAGGTACATAGGACTCAGCTTTTTAAAAGTAGACGATACAGACAGCGACTATACTCATCAAGCATTTTGTTATGCACAAATCTGAAAAAATATTGTTTGCTAATTTTGACAGTGGAGCCAATCTCTACTTCTGGCAGGCAGATCGTCAGCCTAGCCTGATTTTAATACTCTCCTGGAAATTGGGATCAAGTTATCCAAGGCAATGTATCTTGCTTTCCAATAAGAAAAATGCACTGTTCAATTCCATCTGGACAATGTACGTTAATGCCAAAGCCTTCTCAGCATGAGCTCACTGGATGGACTTTGCTTCCTAGAAAGACTGGAATGATTGTAAAATTTAGCATATTCAACTATAGCAGACAGAACACAACAATTCATAGTCTAGGGCTTCTTCTAAATAATCCCACCAAAAATCACAAGATTCAAAGCCAGACTCACTATCTTAAGGACTAATGGAAAGACTTGTGCTCATTTCCACAAGCTGAAGATTTGGACATAAACCTTACTTATTTTTCTGTCTTTTATGTTTATGCAGAGATACAGCTGAGAGCACAAAAGCTGTGGAGATTGCCATGTTCTCACACTCAGTGAAGTTAATGAAAATCTCCCTTTGAATGAATGAAAGCAGAGCAGGGACTATGAAAAGAAACTACTCCAACAGAAAAGGTCCTAATCGATCTTATTTCCTACTATACAACTAGCATGAACAGCACTTAGCCTTATAACTGTACTTCCAGTTCTACACTGGTATAAATGAACTTTTAAATGACTTTCAGTGTACAAAAGATAAATAAAAGGACAATCAGCTCACTGGATTTTTTTCAGTGTGACTGCATGCTGCAGGGAAACAATCACAGTGTGAATATACTCAGAGGATATTTTCTAAGTAAAATCTTAACCCAGCACAGAGAAGAATGGCATACAAATCATTAAGCTAGCTGAACTGAATGGCTATAAGAAGCCATTAAAGAATTCTATATTTACTGAGGCGATAGTAAAAAAGCTATCACTGACATATTGAAGGCATTGTGCTCCATATGAACCTACTTTAACTTTTATGTTCTTTCCTTGACTCTCATTCATACCGCAGTTAAAACCACACACACTATACAGCAGAATAGAGTTTCTACAGCAGAGCACGTCTTTTTCTGAAATGAAACTGATGGGCTTTTCTCATTGGTGATACAAATTTTTAAGTGATGTTGTTTATTTTGCTCATAAGTAGGAAATATGTAGAAATGTGCTTGCTTACATCTCTGAGGTTTTCCTTAGAAAAACAATGGCATAAAGTGAAAGCACCACTTCGAAAACAAAAATAGAAGACCAGATGTCTAGCACGCATAAATTGGTGTAACTCCTCACAAGTCTCTGCAGTCACAGCGATTTACACAAACTGAAGATCTGGTCCTGTATTTCTAGCTGTCCTGATCAGATATCATGAGGCAAGCTCTTTAACTCTTCAGAATATATATCTTTGAATCCTTGAATGCACTGGAAATAAGTTTTTGTGGGAGTTCAAAACTGCAGCCTGCACACACAGGGAACCATCAGGACTCAGAACTCCTCTTGGTCTGGGAGACTTCTGTTGTATAGAACTCTTGCATACAGAAGAAAGAAGAAATCTCACATTTCACTTTAATTTCTAAATAGTAGGAAAATAGGATTTTCCTTCAGTCCCAGACTCCTGCCGTTTACTTAACAAGTAACAGTGCTGTCCTCCTTGCTCTCAAAGAAAAGCCCCCTGACCAAAAAAGCAAAGAAATCTAGATACACAGAACAGCGTTCATGGCAACAGGTTCAGGTCACCGAGTACACCCATGCCTTTTGAGGAAGAGAAGCTGCATGTGCTGGTAGAGAGCAGAACAGAAAGAGAACAAGCCATGATTGATGCAGGGGATAAGGTTTTTAGTTCTTTTAATTATGTGACCCCTACACCTCACCTCCAAAGCTTTCCTAGGGCAGCTCAAGCTTTACATCTAGGAGAATGCCTCACTGGGAGACTATCCCCAGGATGTATTATACTGATCTTATCTTTTGATAACTATGATAGAAACTCACTGGCAGTGTTACTGATTCCTAAAGATAGCTGAGGCTGTTATATGCTAAAAGTGCATGTAACATAACTTATCTGTAGCTTCATCAGTCATACCTGGTCCTATATAAGATAAAGAATAAATGTATCTCATTCTTATAGCGTACATTTTTTCTGTGTATTTTTATGCAAAACAGCTCTTGAAACACAGAAACTTAAACCTTACTAATAAATATCCATCACACTTCTTTAACCAGACAAGTAAATCACAAATATTCTGAAGGCTTAAAACAGCAGGTTAAGGCAGACACTTCATGTGCCTCTACCTCCAGAAGCTATCACTACAGATGGGTAAATATGGAGAAAATTGAACAGCTTCACCAATATTTCTTTTAATAACTGTCCTTAATTTAAATAGAACTATCCCCTTTGTGTACTTAGCATTATTTATTAAGCTGCCAGTCTTCACATGAAGGAAGAAATGCAGCATTATCCAGAGGGAAATCTGAATATTTTTGCAATGAATTTTGCAGCATCAGGTTCCTCCAAGGTGATACTTCACATTTTAGCATATTGCTTCCTATCCTAGAGTACTTCAGGACAATTAAAAATCTTGACTGAAAACATTATTTGGTTTCATGCTGACTGTGACAGTGTGCATGCAAAGATTAAGCACATAGCTCAGAGATGAAGACAGGATACTTCTTATTTATTTGTTTTTATTGTGCATACTATTATAACTCACAATCATTACCTTTCATAATTTTATAACAGCACAACATTCTTTTAAGCAGTAAGTTAAATAAATTGTTGATACAGACCCTTTCTTTTATACTCTTTCAGAAGACTGAAGCACTCTTGCTGAGGCCACCTGATTGGCACTTTAACGTGGGAATGTTTTTGATTTACCACCTCAGTCCAGTTACACAGACCTAATTTCTCCTGTGAGGTAAAATGTTTCTTGCTGGAACCACATCAAGCTGAATACAACAACTCTGAAAACCTACTTTTTATGTTATAGACAATCATTTATCAAATTAGCTGCTGGGAATACCTGCCATTAAATACACTGTGGGACAAATGGCTTTTCTGTAAATTGCTAGACTTAAATGGAACTAGTTATTGCCTCACATGCTACTCATTAGCAATAAGATTTATATCAAATTTCAAAATATGGGTCAGATGTAGATGTGCTGCTGCTGATTGCTTAGATACCATCAACTGTCTCAGCAAAAATCCCTTAAGAATTGTATGCTGTCACTGGGTAACTACCAATCTTATAATTAACAACTACTGAAAGAATAATAAATGTGTCAATGACTCTCAGAATGGTTATCACTACTGCACATAATAATTTAGAGAAAAAACTTTTAAAAGCCATATGTATTTAAGCATCTTTGCTTGAACACATTCATTAACAGTTAAGCAATCTTTTTCATCAGCAAAGATGTAAAACAAGGTGCCACTTATTTATAGCAAAATACATTTGCCTATGCTTTGAAATCTCTCATGTGCCTTTTCTGTTGCAGTTACTCTCCTCTCCCCGTTTTTTCACCATAAGTGGCTTTAGAAGCAAGTATGTACTAGATTTTCATACACTCCAATAAAACTAAATAGAAAGAACTATCAAAGTGTACTGCTTTTTCCAAATCGGATGTATTTATTATTGCAAGAATGTTTCATTGTGATATTATGCATCTGTTAATGTTTCTTTTCCTCCTGTTTTCAAACAGAGAATGGATGCACCTAAAACTATTGTTTCAAGTGCCAGGAGATGTCAGATCAAGAAAACAGGGACTAATGAATTGAACCTTTTAAGTTTCTTTCTCCCTTCTACTCCTCTCCCTCTGGGAAACATACATTCAGCTAATTTAGATAGCAGAAAATACTGCTGTATTGCCTGAGGAAAGAGATGTGAAAACACAGAAATGCCTATAGCCAGTGAACATCAGGCCTTTAAAACAATCACCAAACAAACCGGTTTGAGATGAAAAGATTACAAGAGGTCCTCCAGTAATGTTTCCTATCCACCACAGGAGGTTAATTAAATGGTATACACCTGTCTTGCCTTAAAGGCAGACTCATGAGCCTCAAGCAAGGGTAGAAAAGTAGGATATTACCCAATATATCCTCAGACATTCCATCTCCATCCCTGTGGTGGGAGCAGACTAATACTTGCATATACCATGTGTCTGACAATTAGAAGAAAAGGAAAGAAGAGGAGAAGGAAAGGAGAAGGTAACAACTTCACCACATTTGAGGGTAAGGAAATGAGGCACCCTCCCTACTGCCAAACGCAACAGTGGACACAAGTGCTCCATCCTCCTCTCCTTGCCTCAGAACAGCTTGACCATACCAATAACTGGGGTTCAAAGGCATCAGCTCAGGGAGCTTGCCTCAGCTACTCCTTCATCCTCAGCAGGGCTTCACTACCTGAAGGACCAGGCTGAAGAACTAGGAAGGCTGATTTGCATGTGGGCAAGAGGCCCTGAAAAACAAGGAACAGCTGGAAGAGTGCAGCTGGTGAGAGGTTTGTTGGGGATCTGGAAGCTACTGGCTGGACCACAAAGCTGTCAGTCACGGTCAGTAGGCCCACCCATGGGTAAGGAGGTTGAAAGAGAAGCCAACGAAGGCTCAGGGTTTGCTTGCAACATAGAATCATAGAATAACCAGGTTGGAAGAGACCCACCGGATCATCAGGTCCAACTACTCCTATCAAACACTAAACCATGCCCCCTAGCACCTTGTCCACCTGTGCCTTAAACACCTGCAGGGAAGGTGAATCAACCACCTCCCTGGGCAGCCTGTTCCAGCGCCCAATGACCCTTTCGGTGAAAAATTTTTTCCTAATGTCCAGTCTAAATCTCCCCTGGCAGAGCTTGAGGCCATTCCCTCTCGTCCTGTCCCCTGTCACTTGGGAGAAGAGGCCAGCACCCTCCTCTCTACAACCTCCTTTCAGGTAGTTATAGAGAGCAATGAGGTCTCTCCTCAGCCTCCTCTTCTCCAGGCTAAACAACCCCAGCTCTCTCAGCTGCTCCTCATAAGGCCTGTTCTCCAGCCCCCTTACCAGCTTTGTTGCTTTTCTCTGGACTCGCTCCAGAGCCTCAACATCCTTCTTGTGGTGAGGGGCCCAGAACTGAACACAGTATTCGAGGTGCGGTCTCACCAGTGCCGAGTACAGTGGGAGACTAACCTCCCTGGACCTGCTGGTCACACCATTTCTGATACAAGCCAGGATGCTGTTGGCCTTCTTGGCCACCTGGGCACACTGCTGGCTCATATTCAGTCGGCTGTCAACCAGCACCCCCAGGTCCTTCTAGTCTGTAGCACTGCACAGGGTTGTTGTACCCCAAGTGCAGGACCTGGCATTTGGCCGTGTTAAACCTCATGCCATTGGTCTCTGCCCAGCAGTCCAGCCTGTTCAGATCCCTCTGCAGAGCCTCCCGACCCTCCAGCAGATCCACACTTCCACCCAGCTTAGTGTTGTCTGCAAACTTGCTAAGGGTGCACTCGATGCCTTCATCCAGGTCATTGATAAAGACACTGAACAGGGCTGGACCCAGCACTGAGCCCTGGGGAACCCCACTTGTAACTGGCCTCCAGCTGGATTTAACACCATTTACCACCACTCTCTGGGCCTGGCCAGCCAACCAGTTTTTCACCCAGGTGAGTGCGCGCCTGTCCAGGCCAGAGGCCGACTGTTTCTGAAGCAGAATGCTGTGAGAAACTGTGTCAAAGGCTTCACTGAGGCCCAGGAAGATACATCCACAGCCTTGCCTTTGTCCAGCAGCCGAGTCACTTGGTCATAGAAGGTGATCAGGTTAGTTTGGCAAGACCTGCCTTTTGTGAATCCGTATTTACTGGGCCTGATCACCCGGTTCTCTTGCATGTGCTTCATGATAGCACCCAAGATCACCTATTCCATGACTTTCCCTGGCACTGAGGTCAGACTGACAGGCCTGTAGATCCCTGGATCCTCCCTGCCACCCTTCCTGTAGATGGGCACAACATCAGCCAGCCTCCAGTCCAGTGGAACTTCCCCAGTCTTCCAGGACTGTTGGAAGATGATGGAAAGGGGTTTGGCCAGCACATCCGCAAGCTCATTCAATACCCTTGGGTGAATCCCATCCAGCCCCATAGACTTGTGGGTGTCTAGTCAGGATAGCAAGGCTCTGACTACTTCCTCTTGGACCATGGGAGCTCATTTTGCTCCTCTAGGTCCTGGGTTTGTACAGAAAGGGAACAAATTTCTTTACAATTAAAGACTGAGGCAAAGAAGGCATTAAGTACCTCAGCCTTTTCCTCATCCCCTGTCACTGTTGTTCCCTCTGCGTCCAATAGGGACTGTATGGTCTCCCTAGTCCTCCTTTTATTATTTATATATTTATAGAAAGATTTTTTGTTATCTTTCAGCAACTTTGCCAATCTGATTTCTAGTTGAGCCTTTGCCCTTCTGATTTTCTCTCTACACAATCTCACTTCCCTCCTGTAGTCCACCCAAGAGGCCTGTCCCCTCTTCCAGAGCTCATAAACATTCCTCTTCTTCTTGATATCATTCAAGATCTCCCTGTTCAACCAAGCTGATTTTTATCCCTGCCGGCTTTTTTTTCGGAACATGGGGATGGCTTTCTCCTAAGCCGCTAGGATCTCCTTTCTGAAGAGCTCCCAGCCCTCATGGGCTCCCTTGCCCTTAAGCACTATCTCCCATGACTTTGCCAACCAGCCTTCTGAAGAGTTCAGAGTCTGCCCTCTGGAAATTTAATGCTACTGTCTTGCTAACCACCCTCTTCACTTCGCCTAGAACAGAAAACCCTATCATCTCATGATCACTTAGTCCTAGGCGTCCTCCTACTGCCACATCCCCTACAAGGCCTTCTCTCTTCACAAACAGCAGGTCCAGGAGGGCACCTTCCCTTGTCGGTTCGTTCACCAGCTGTGCAAGGACGTTGTCTTCCACGCACTCCAGGAGCCTCCTAGACTGCTTCCTTTCTGCTCTATTGTACTTCCAGCAGATATCAGGAAGATTGAAGTCTCCCACCAGAATGAGAGGCACTGATCTAGAGATTAACCCCAGCTGTTTATAGAAGAGCTCCTCAGCTGCTACTTCTTGGCTGGGTGGCCTGTAACAGGCTCCCATCACAAAATCTACCTTCTTATGGGCTCCTCTGATTTTAACCCACAGGCATTCAATCTCCTCATCGCCACAATCCATTTCAACAGTGTTCAAGTCCTCCCTTACAAAAAGGGCTACCCTGCCTCCTCTCCTTCCCTTCCTATCCCTCCTGAAGAGTTTGTACCCCACCATAGCTATACTCCAGTTATATGAGTCATCCCACCATGTTTCCGTGATGGCAATGACATCATAGACTCCTTGCGCTACAAGAGCTTCCAGCTCTTCCTTCTTATTCCCCATGCTGCGTGCATTGGTGTAAATGCACTTCAGCTGAGCTGCCGAGCCTTCAGCCCTCTTAGAGGGAACAGAGTGCATTCCCAATTGCCTGGTAACTAGAGTAGCTTGTAACAGAGCACCCGTATCTCCCTTACCACCCCTAGCTGTGTTCACCCCCACTTTCTGTGTGGTGCTGTACTGGTGGTCCTCTCCAGCACACGCTCTCTGAATCACCAGTGCCCCACATGCAGGCTCCCTCCTGTCTAGCCTGGTCTCAATCCCCACCCCCTTCACATCTAGTTTAAAGCTCGATTTATGAGCTAAGCTAGGTTTTTAGCTAGGGCTTTAGGCCCCCTAGAAGACACATGTGTCCCAACCTTAGCAGCAGAGTTTGGGGGTGCATAAGCCACCACATGATCAAAGAAGGCAAAGCCCCTTTCCTCACACCAGGCTCAGAGCCAGGCATTAATTGAATTCTTCTTCCCGACTTCCAGCTCCTCTTTATTTAGCCTGGGGATGGAGCAGAATACTATTTGTGCCCTAGAGCCCTCCATCATTTTCCCAATGGCCCTGAAGTCTTTCTTGATGGCTTTGGTCTTTCTGTTAACTAAATCATCATTACCAGTTTGGACTACTATCAGAGGGTAGTAGTCTGTCTCGTGGACCACGGAAGGAAATTTTCTAGCTACTTCCTTCATTGATGCCTCTCGTAAGCAGCAGACCTCTCTGTGGAGCGGGTCTGGTCTGCAAATGGCTCCCTCCGTTCCTTTTAGGAGGGAGTCCCCTACAACAATCACCCTCGTCTTCCTCTTAATGGAGGATGTTTTTATCTTTTTCTGAGGATGGTGCAGCCTAGGGAAAGATTCTAGGCTGTGGGAGCCATCATCCTCATCCTCAGGACAGGATTCCACCTACAGCACATGGTACTTGTTCATCAGGGGAATCTCGGGTTTTGCTGTCTGGTTGAGGGGAGCAGGTTTCCTTCATCTGGCAGGAACTTGCTGCCATTCCCCATCTCTTGTTCCCCCAACCTTGCAGTTAGCAGGTGGGTGGTGTTTGGACATACCAGCTCCAGCAGCCGGCTGAGTTAGTGAGAGGGCACTACTGCACTGGTCTATAATACATTTGCCTATGCTTTGAAATCTCTCATGTGCCTTTAACATGAAGACATTTGGATCTGGCAGAAGGACTCACCTGAGCTGGAAGGGGACTGGACATTTGTGGTGCCTGGGATGCAGTGCTGAGTCGCGGCTGTGGTGGAGGTGGGCTGCAGATCTGTGCAGAGAAACGGAGACACAACAGCTGTTTTGTCTTACCCCAACATGAAGGCACGTCCTGCACGGCCAGTATGCCATTGCGTATGAAACACTCTCCCTTTTTTACACGCACAAAGGCAGTTTCTGTCTAGAAAACCAGGCAATGGCACAGAAGAAACAACACCAAATCACCCCCAGGAAACGCAGCAATGGGTGCAATACTGCACATTTCCCTGGCTGCGTTAGCTGTGAAGCATCCAGCAGTTTCTGAATAACCACTGTTTGTCCTATAAAACTCGTCTTGAGCTTTAATTGTGAAATAATATTGGAGTCCTCTAAGTTAGAGGTACAAAGAAAATGCTGCTTCTAATGAGACAGTAACACTAATTTATGATGTTGAATTTGTACCTCATCTTTTAATCCTGCATGCTAAAGTGACATAGAATACATTGGCCTAAATCCCACAATTCCCTGAAAAATGGGAATTACAAAAATGTATCTTATTACAAGAGGTTTGAAGGGAAGAACAAGTACACAAAAGAGTTGTGATTCTTCACAGTTTAGGATCATGTAAAACAGGACAACTCCAATGGCTTCTGCTAACAAATAACACATGGGGAGTTTAATCCTACTCTTACTTGAGCGAAAGAGCAAATGTCAACTGTTTTCAGTGGGAACTGGCTTGGATCTTTTCTGGCCACAATGTAAAAGACAATTTTAAAGATCTTGTGCATTTTCCCAAGAAACCAGATTTCCATAGTCTGTCTTTCTCTTATGAAAATATTTGATCAGAGATTGTGTTCAGTATCTCAGATGTGTTTTTCCTGCATATGGAAACAATTGCAATCATCACCTGCCCTCTTTAAGTCCCAGACTTTTGACAACTAAAATATTATCTTTTTAAAGCCTTTTGAAAACATAATGCAAATAATTCACAGATCTTTGAGGATTTTCATGGGAAGATGAGGAAGCAGACATGACTGAAGGTTGCCAGGACACCACATACCAGTAACTCCTTGCAGGCTACAACCCTGACAGCATTTTGAAATTGCATAGTGGATTGAAAATAGAGGCTGTAGTTAAACAATTACTGTCTTGCCTAAGTCAGCCCATGTATCCAAACCATTCTTCTGTGCTAGAGGGGGATCAGCCAGGACAAATACCCAGGGATTTCTCTGCCCTCTGAAACATTTTTAAAATACCATTCTTGGAGGCAAGAGACCCTCAGCCTTCCAGAGTAATCACTTCTCTCTGACAGACAGACAATATCCTTGTTACCAGCAAGGACAAACCGTTTCCTTTACTCTGAATTTGTAGTCAATATGGGGAACTATTTAAAACAAAGAATACAATTAACTTACATTTGTTAGTTACAGATGCTTGCTAATGTAAGAAGAAAGGAATGCTGTCTAAACAAATGACAGCACTGCTTTTTTTCACAGGGTCATACAACCCTATGGTGACACATAATTGCCTGCATCGTTTTGAGTTTAGACAGATGTGCTGATTTCTCATTTAACGCTTGTTATGCTAGATCCTTATCTGCGGTAAATTAAAGTACCTAGAGAGCATCTGAGATATCTAGGTCAATTCATTTCTATTATAAAATATGTAGTTCAGTGTTTTCAAACTCCAACCACAAAGCTATAATGGCCTCATTTTGTGATCAGTGTAGTAGAGGACAACAATGACAGGGCAAGTCTTCACAAAGTCATGTAAATCAACTGAAGATCCAACCCAGCATTTTTTCATTCAGCTTTGTTAGATACTCCAGGTTCAGTCTCACCCTGTTGTGAATTAGTCCTTTGAAACTGAAAGGAGACTAGCATGCAGTGAGCAAGTATTTTGCTCAGCAGTAGCTGTTTGCGGGATTCTGTTCCTGCTCATTATCTGATAATAGCCTATGGATACTGAACCCCTTGAACTAGCTTTCTCTACAGCGGGGGTAAATGTACACATGAGCACATATACACACAGGCACATTTTGTAAGGAAACTCACCACTGCTAGAAGCATCATTGAGATTTAGCAGCCCACCTCCAAGTCCTCTGTAACTATGGTAACTGTAGGTCCCATTTCCATTGATGTACAACACCTCCTGTGTACTGGAAACAGCTGATGTTGAGTAAGTGACCTGGGCTGGCTCCTGTTTGTACTGTTTGTCAGTTGGAGTAGCCTCATCCTGTAAACAGAGTGAAAGGTTTTGAATTCTTTTTACATTTTACTTTTCCTGATAGGGTCTTTTCCATTGTTAAGGTTCTACATCTATTGGTTTTAGAAAAGTATAATACATGTTAAACAAGCACAGACATGTTTCTAATTGATCATATATCAGCTGAAAAGAAATAATGGACATAAGCCAGAATACAGGTTTCCTGCAAATCTGAGAATATTTGTTTCTTTGTGCTACACAAGCCAACCAAACTGTTTCTCAAAGGAAAATCACAGAATTGTAGAATAGTTTGGGTTGCAAGGGACCTTACAGATCATCTTGTTCTAACGCCCTTGCCATGGGCAGGGACATCTCCTACTAGATCGGGCTGCCCAAGACCCCATCAAACCTGGCCTTGAACAACTCCAGGGATGGGGCATCCACAGCTTCCCTGGGCAACCTGTTCTAGCACCTCACCACTCTCACAGTGAAGAAATTCTTCTTTTCATCAAGTCCAAATCTGCTCCTCTCCAGTTTATACCCATTGCCCCTTGTCCTATCACTACAAGCCTTCCTCTCACCCTGAAGAGTTCACAGTCTCTTGCAAAACCCAACTCTGTCCAGAAATAGCGTGGGAAAGTATAGGAAAAAAACATTACTTTCTGAGTTCAGGAATGGCTCTTCCAAGCCAAAGGATCATATCTTTCTCAATAAGATAAACAAATACAGAATGCATCAACTACTTTTGATGCATCAGCCTCAGCAATAAGAGAAGGAACAGAGCAATGAAATAAACCAGCACTTCCTACGTTTGCAGAGGGCTAGGTGTCCATTCACACAAGACCCAAGTGGTAAGAATGCCACTACAAATGTGATTTGAAAGGATTTGTTATCTGTGTATGAGAAGTGACTGTTTATACATCATCAGTTCCCTTCATGTTCCCTGTTTGCCTCTTAGATCTTCACATTATATTGAACAGGCTTTAACGCAGCAGCCCTCCAACTTTCTGCTAAAGGAGATCATGTTCCAGGTAAAACTGTATTTTCCTCATCTGCATTTACTGTAGCTAATGCTTAGAGCATCTCACCTCCACTCATGAGCACAGAATGCCCATGTGAACACATGAGTAATGACACAGGTGAAAAAAAGAAAAGCATGAAGAGATTCAATGCATTTTAGTGTTTGGAAACAAGGAAAACTACCAATGTGCGACTGCTCGGCCCACCACAGGGACCAGATTGCCAGAATTTCTCATTTAGTCTGCAAATGTATTTGAACTTTTCCTTTGTTTCTTTTAAACTGTAGGCTTTTTTAATCGGCTTGATTTTAGACTCCTATCTGATGAAAATATGTTTCATAGTTTCAAATAAAGTGGATATATGGAAGATCAGCATTGAAAAAAACAGAGGTGAAACTGTTGGCAGATCTCTTCAGAGCAGTTAACTTAAAAATTATCTGTAAGAATCACCTCCCATTTGTGTAAAGTTTTGCCCATTTTTATGCCTTTCTCTTCTGCACAACCATTTTACAGCTATTAAATAGAACATATTTATTAAGAATGCTATGAAATATCTCAAATCTTTTTTACAGTGTTGACTTAAAAATAAGAATACATGCAGCAGGTCAGAGGGATCAAATAGTTAAGTGTCCAGTCTCTGTGTTGAAGCAAAAAGGATTCTGAAGCAGCCTTTCTATCTGCATTAGAAAAAATTGCCAGTTCTGCCTCTCAAATAAGACACCTCCAACTCCTCTGAGATGAAGATATCCCTGTCTTGTAGATACTTATTGGTGAAAGAGACTTGGGCAAAACTGAGATGACTCAGTAGAAGGTATATATATTATTAATAATTTTTTAATATTTAATACAGAACACTGAACCATCAGATAATTAATTCCATAAACAATCAGAATGGGGCCTCTTGGGCATTAATATGAGCTGAGGCAAAGCTTTGCATTTTCAAGAGAGCTGGCCAAACTCCTCTCCTATGCATTTTCTTAAGTAATCATAGCCTTAAACAAAGGGCCAAAATTACAATATTTTTTTGCCAGGAATTTAACTTTAGTATCATTTACCTTTTATCTCCAAAGGTCATTGCTGTCTCTTATAAGAGAAAATGTATTATTTTCACTGAGAAAATATTCGTAAGCCATACAGTAAAGCTCTATCTTGGCAACAAAGCTTAACTCATCATCCAAATCTTGAACACTGACAAGGCTGAGATGTTCTATATCCTTATATATAAAACAGATGATACTTCCTGCCATTGACTGACTCAGAACCTCATTTTATTCTCACAAATATCAGTAAGGGATCTCCTGCAAATTTATCAAGGATCACACTGTGTTCAAGGGGTACAGTGCAAAGGGGACTAACTCCTATAGCTGAGCAGAGTACCTCAGGGCCTGTCTGCTTAGCCCTACTGTCTGAGAACCACAAATTCACTTATACGTCCTCTAGAGTCCCTCTAAGTCAATGCACTGAAAACCTGTGTTTTTTGCAGAGCTGATCCACTGATCTTCTAGCAGAGCATCGCAAGCAGTGCCTGCCTAGAGGGCACAGCAAGGGGGCTGGATGCACCCTGACATGTACCAGCCCATGCACACGGCCGAGAAGTGAGAGACCAAGTACTCGCTTTTTGTTGCAATACAAGGTGAAGAGGCGGAAAATTTGGGATGCAAGGTCTTTGCTAGCTGTGGTGAGCTGGGGACCTGAACTCAGAGCTGCTATCTCCTAGCAACCAGGCTCAAAGCAGGCTCCAAATGTGGTGGGAGTCACAGCTGAAGCTGTGCCACTGTGTGGAGAGAAATGCACAATTCATAGGGCTACAGAGATAGCAAACAGAAAGGGAGTATGACTCAGTTCCTTTTCAGAGAAGGGCAGCCCTGGGAGGCTTCCAGCCTTGCTCCCTTCCAGCTATGCCCTAATACAAAATTCAGAAGCTGCTCTGAGGTTGGGAATCCGAGGCTGCAGCTGTGCTGCCGAATGGGGATCTTCATATCAAAAGAATCACAGCCGTGGTGCCCCATCAGCTGTTGCTCGGGGTGCAGCCCAGACATCCTAGCGGGGAAAGGCACCTCTAGGAGGGGTGAAAGAGGCTGAAGAGGATGCTAAGCCTAGGACTTCTGGTTCTGCTTATGAACTCTAACCCCTCAGCCACTATACAAAAGGTGGCTTCCTCTAAATACTGCATATATTTTTATGGCACAGAGCAATCACTTGTACCTAAATGATGAATAAGTTGCCATACATTTCAAATATGAAATTTAAGCCTCCCCTCAGCACCTAGCTGGGTGTCTCAAGATGACTAAATGCAGAAGCAAGGCAGGATTTTGGATAAGCATTTTCTGAGCAGGCTCAGGTGCCAGCCAGCCCTACTGGTAGGATTATGAACCATTAGCCTGGTCCCAGGGGATTGGTGTTATGTCTCACAACTTCCCTTGAGATTTAAGCATTTTTCAGGAATGTTTTGTACTTCAGAAAGCAAACTGTGTCTTTTTGCCTTGCAGCCACAATGAAGACAAAGAAGCCAGGGTCTCTTTTCGGGGAGGGGAGCACAGAGACAACATAAATATCATATTCACTTTTCTATACCTGAGATTTATTCCACACAGATTCATTCTATTTATCTTCAGCTTAATTGCCTTTGCTTTTAAAGTAATGTAGAAATTAAACAAACAGCATTGTTTCAGAACCGAGATTTTTTTAATACTCTGTGTTAGTCGTTCAGCAATTCTTATTTCCCTTTATATTATGTTTAAACTGGAAAGGCTTAACAATTTATTAAAAATGTGATTTAAAAAATAATAATAACCAGAGACAATTAGCTAACCATTTGTTAATATGTTTGATCTCAGTACCTGGAACATATACTGTGCAGTATTAACTAACCATTTTTAAACTATTTATAATTTACCTTTAATAAGAAGCATGAACAAGATGTGGATAAAACATGTGCCCATCTAGAAATTGACTTATCCAGCTTCATTTTGTATATGGCAATGGAAATAAGTCATCCTTCTAACAATATTTCTCTCCTGAATTTATTTAGGAGAAGTAGTAATTTAGGTCATGAGTGTATCCTCTGGAAAATGACGGATATCACAAAAATGCCAAAATACCTTTTAGGTACAAAAGCATACTAAATTACAAAGCTGTCTGTTCACTTGAAAAAGTAGAAGCATGAAATACATACTTTGATCCTCAACTTGCTATATATCCGAGATACGTATGTCTCAGTTTTATGCCCAGGTCTATACTAGCACACATTTTTTTCCTTAAAAGAGCAATTCATTTTATTTTATTTTTAGTCATGAAAGCCATTAAGTAAACCCTTAAGGACACTACACACCAAGAAAAGATTGCATTAAGTATTGCATAACCTGCATATTGAACAAATCCTGCTCTCTCTGACTGATATTCTGAGCAGCTAATGAATAGTTCAAAAAGTAATACCATCCACAGTGACAGAGATGCTAGTGCAGAATGTCACAAGTGTGGTACAAAGAGTGAGACTCATCAGCAGTGTCCCAGACTCCTGCTCCCCACACCAGTGGAGGTACAGGTTTCACTTTTCTTTTCAAAACGTCTGTCCTTTGTGGAAGCAACTCTAACCATGCCTTTGCTCCTTTCAGTTCAACATCTCCTTCACCACCACCCAAAAAAAAAAAAAAAAAAAAAATTTAGCTTGTTACAATAAAAAGCCCTGGTAAATCCATGCCGTGCTGAGTTTTGATCCTTTATATACACAAGTGTTGGAAATTCTGTGCATTCCCATTAAGAGGAAGCAGTGCTATCACCTTGGCTCCACTGTTAGCGACAGGCACTACTAGCATGTAAATGTAAATCAGAAAACAGAATATGCATGCAGATCAACTCAAAAGGACAACACTAGCTGATGATAAAGCTAATGAAACTTCTGCAACAAGAATATAAATGGTAAAAACAAAAACCAGCAAAGATGGCAACATACATTTAATTACTGCTTTCATGAAATGCAGTGTCTGCCAGGCTGACAAATTAACAACTCTGAGAATGACAGCTTTTAACTGACCCTATGTTAAGGTGATTTTTTCCCACTCTATTAAACAAAAAGGCAAACGCATTTTTGCCTCATCTTGATACCTTCTTGTTTAATATGTTAAATGGGAAAATGTGGATTGCTTGCTGTTCCTGTCAATAAATACTTCTCTTGGAATACTACTTTGAGGTTAGGAAAACTCAAATGCAGATTAGTTTTTGAACAAATAGGCAAGCAAAGGATCCAATATTTGCATACGGTCTTCCATTTTTCCAGCACATGAAAAAAAATCATTCACATGAAAAAAACCAAACATGCTTTCATGTGTTTAATTTATTTTTTTAGCCTCAGTAGCTTGTAGTATGGCTTTAGAAGAAAGGAGATAATGTTTCATGTATTTCTCCATTTGTAACCCACCAATTTATTTTTATGATTTTTGAATCAAAAGTAAAACAAACAGAAACACATGATAAAACCATGTAGCACTTTTCAAAGCACACCCAATTAATCTTCGCAGTACTCCTGTTAGACAGGACTTTTATCACTGCTTTTCAGATGGTGAGATTCTGGCAACAAAGAAAATCTTAAGCTGGCATTACCCAATATGTAAAGTGTTTGAGTTCAGCAACCATAACAACATAACGGGGTTCTCCTTGTGTAACTTAATTTTTAAAATGCTGGGAAGAGGCTCATAAGTTACATCGCCCTGCTGATTCCACAGGGGACTGTAGGGCTGGGAGCTCTGCCCATCTCAGATCTTGCAGAAAAGCAGCTGCGGGGCTAAGTGGCAATCACTGTCTGCATGGAGCAAGGTGTTTAGACGAGGATGAGCCACAGGATTCCTGGCTCCCACTGCAGGGCACAGAAGGTGGGCCCTTCATAGTCACCTGGAAACTGCCATTTCGGGGCCTGTGACCTGCTCATGTATAATTTATGCTCAGTCTCTTTAAGCTTATTCCATACTCTCCCTTAAAAATTCCTGACTCCCCATCCTATTTTCTTTGCTTCTTTAGTTTTACCTCCTACCTTCCATCTCAGTTTCTTTCTTCTTGCCTAGCAAATCCTAATCTTTCATTTCCAAATAAGTCTTTTGATGGCTAACACTTGAGCAGCTTTGGCAATTCAAGCTCTTTTGCTTCCTAATTAATATTTAATCTGTGTCACATACACTGATGATCCCATCTGAGATTTCCTCTCCATCCTCAGGGTTCTGGTAGCCTCCTAATCCCCAAAATTCCTGACCCGTAGGGAGCAAAACTATTTTCCACAATTACCCAGGGCAGCTCCTTCTATCAACCTTCATTATTTTTCACTAGTAGTATCTGATCCTCTTTCACCACTAGTTCGTCAACTCACCTGACCAGTTTCTTTCGCACCACCAGCCCCAATTACTCACTTTCTCATGCAATCCCATTTCATAATCTCACTTTTCCTTCATTCCTTGTTATCTCTGCTCCTGTCATGGTTCACTGTCCAACATTCTTCCTCTCCTTTCCGCAGTGAGGTCAGATTCCTAGTCACACACTCTGAAATTTGAATAATCTGGGAATTTAACAACTAAAATGTTTTGACTATGTAAGCACACGCATCCAGTGTCACATTGCTGGCATAAATGACACCACTATATTGTGACGACCAATCCCAGAGCCTGGTTGGATTTTTTTTTTTCCCAAGGAATAGTAAATACATTAAAGGATCAAACTATCCTTACAGAACAAATTTTTCCTCATTCTTGACAACAGTTTAAGTTTTCTCTGAAATAGTTCAATAGATGTAAGGCACAAAGAACAGTAAATGTAATCCCTGATGGCTGAAGGTCATGAATATGTCACCAAACTGCATGCCTAGTATTATAATGGGAAGAGTTGGATAATCTTAATATGTGATACTACCAACTGCTTGGATGACACACATTGTTCTGACAGAATGCTGGCTCTTTCTTATGAGCTTTAATTACATTAAATCAACTCTCTAGTCTTTAATCCATCTTTTAATTTTATAACCAATATCCTGGAAGCCTAGACAGCTAAACTTTATTTTGGCACATCACACAGGAGGCTAAATTTTCCTTTAACACCACAGTAAGGCTGTTGAGCCAACGTGTTTAGCAATAGTGGAAATGGGATTTTCATGAATTATGGATGTAAGTTTTCATTTTAGCTTTGGTATCCATTGCACATTTCTTCTCCTTGCTCCAGTTGCTAAGGTTTGTGTTGAGATTACTATTCACTAAATAAAACCTGTTCAAGACTAGGGAGGCCTGAACAAAATGAAATAGACCTACATAATTCACTGAGTTTGAAAACCAAATGAAGCT
This sequence comes from Clamator glandarius, assembly GCA_033459285.1. Taxonomy (NCBI): domain Eukaryota; kingdom Metazoa; phylum Chordata; class Aves; order Cuculiformes; family Cuculidae; genus Clamator; species Clamator glandarius. The sequence goes on from JAUNZM010000105.1 coordinate 5,449,643, forward strand.
TCACAGCAGTCCTTTGCACTGGCTGACCTTCATATTTAAAGTACTGAATATTTATAGTCCTTTAAGAAGACAACATCTATTAATATTGTAAGAGGAGCTCTTCGAGTTGAGATGTTAAGCATGGGGGCAAGGTAAAGTTTGTAGAAAAAGCTAATACTTCTTAGACCAGAAGAAGAACTTCCATGCCCAAAATCTCATCTAATAAAATATGTTTCCCTTATTTCTCTTACAACACAATGAGCAAAAGCCAGATTTTCAGTTGAAGTCAGCAGTTTCAGTACTCACAATGAGAAAAACCAAGCATTTGCTACAGGTTCCCTGATGAATTTTTGCACAGAAAAGGTAATTTGTGTCACTGGTTTGCCAGGCTACATCGTGTTTTCATCTCTCAAAATTTTGAATAAAACTACAAAATTTCCAGTTCCTATATTAAGGGATTATTAATCCAAAATTAACACTACTCGAGATTTCAACTCAGCACACCATACCCATAGCTGAAACCTGAAAAGTGAATTGCTAAAACCTTCACAGTCTGTTTAGGAAAATATTTAAAACATCTCACAGATATGTTTTACACAAGGGACACAGTTATTCTCTGATAACTGTCCAAGACAGATACCTATGATTTTTTACATATATTTGTGTGTACAGATATAAAATATATATGTATACATACACCTCCCCCCCCCCAAACTTGGGTACTTCACCTCTCAGGCTAGTCACATTATTCTTTAAAATGATGTATCCATTGACAGTCCCATAACCTGTTGTCCAAAATCACCAGGAAAGATAGATCAAAAAAATAATTGTACATCTGGACAGATTGTTCTCCTTTAAGTTTAGATGTCTTTCATAAACAAAATTCCAGATCTCTGTCAGAGGATAAGGCACAAGAATTATGGATGAGGACTATGCACCACCAGAGACATCCCTGAGGTTTCCCTCAGAAGTACTAAGATTGTATTTGAGCAAACTAGTTAAAATTCAACACAAAGTCAAGTTCAAATAATACCACAGAACTCATGCCACATATTCTTTAGACTGGGAAGCGTTTCAATAACTCAGGACTGGACATAGCAGTGAGATCAACAAGGCCATAACTGCTGTCTTTGTGCATGCACACTAATTCATGTCTTGTAAGGAACATCTGAGGGACTACAGATTCTATTTCCCACTCTCTCTTATCAGATCTAAACCATATTTTTCTTTGCTACTCTCTCTGCATTATTTTCTTCACTTTTACTTACTTAAATCAAGTATGTTAAAAAATGTCAAAGCCTGCTCTCGCGTGACATACTACTCAATTTGTAGCTCAGTTGGAGCTAGGCATTCCAGCTAAGCTGAACATTCATCCTCTAGCTGAGTCTATCATCTCATCATTACATGGACAGTCATCAGTCTCAGCTTAGCGTTTCCTGACTCCTGCACAGAGAAGTAGCTGGCAGAGTAAGGAGCCATGACCATCTGCACAGAGCAGTGTGTTCAACGGAAGATAAGTCATGGGATTTGTTGGTCCCATTGCAGGATCTGGAAGGTGTCCTCTTCTTAAGACCTAGAGATTGCTCCCATTCCCTTGCCTGGGACCCAGTAATGGGTAGCCTGTACCCTGCTCTCCTTGCTGCTGTCATCTCTTCATTACACGAACAGCATATCAGTCTCAGCACAGAATTTTCTAGCATAGACATAACATTACAACAATGCTCCTAGCATGCAGACGCAACTGTATTGAACATGTTATTGCCTAAAGTCTATGCATTAATAGCAATTTTGCTGGGAAATCCAGTATAAAAATGGTTTTCATATTTTAGATAAAAAAATGCTAAATGTCTTTTTTTACATGGCAAGGAAATATTGATACAGTCTAATTGAGCTAAATCAGGTGTAATACAGAGTCCACGTAAGCACCTAAACTCCCTGTAATGTCAGTAGTTATGTGAGAAATTGAAGAGTGTTTATCAAAATGTTACATTAGCTGCCAAAATTTCAAAGACCTCCAAACTGTTCTCCTGACACAGAGTATAATGTGAAAAAAGAAAGCATTGTGTTTCACTTTTTTGCTTTCAGGTTATTAATACTGAAATGAACTGCCAGCATCAGTGCTGTTACCAGGCATCAAAAATGACACAAGCCAGCGTTCACAGCAAATGAAAGCATGAGACTGACATGGGAAAAGGAGATCAAAATAAAAAGCTGCTGTTCTGTAGAAGAGAGAAAAATGAACCTCACTCTTCTGCGTTTCTGATAGAATGACACATTATTTGTAGACCAGAACAGTTATGTTAACCTTAAATAAAAGGTTAGTGTTTTCACACTGCAGTGTTTGAGCTGTGTTTTCTCACCACTGCCACTTCACCTGCCGAACAGAAGACATTTTTGGAAGAAGTACTCATATAGCTGTTGCAAGGAGTTGTCAGAGAATCACTTTTGTTGGAGGAATAGCAAAGCAGAGGGATCATTTTCCATACCCTATCAGCTTTAGCCAGTTCATTATCCACTGTGATAGCAAAACAGCAACATGAGCTTTCAGAGGTCACCAGTGCTGCTGGCTGAGCACAGACACACAAATGAGCTACTCCTACAGTTTAGATAACTGGGATGCAAATTAACTGGGGAAAGAGAAACAGGGTTTTCCCTAAAGGATCGTGGCTCTCTCTGTCCAAATGGAAAAGGATAGCATTTATCTTTTTCTGTGGTGCCTGAGATAAACCTACTGTTCATTAGTGAAGTTCTAGACAGTTGATTTTTGAATGTGCTCTCCCTGGTGCGTTTCTTTCCAACAGGGACAAAGGAATATTTAAAACTGTACCTCAGTGTAGCAACAACATTTGAGGAGTAATAACAGAAAAGTGTCCCGCAAGTTAACTTTCCTGCTGGTCTTGTCTTAGGTGACAGTAATTACCTTTCATAAGCTATTCCAAAGTTAACTTGGACGTGGTCATGCTCTTTACTTTTCTAGAGAATTTCACTGTATGAAAAAATGTTTAGTTAGCTAATGGTTTCACCACTACTAATTGAAAATTGTCTCAACATACAAGGCTGGTGCATAGTCCAAGACTGCACAGTGTATTGCAGCGTATGCACAGCAATGTCTTCCTCAGTGCAATTTTAAATAATGAAACCAACCATGGCCAGTATCAGCTTACAAACAGCTACAGGTATGTTAAAAGGCAGAACTGGGCCTGGTTTGAATACATGAATTGTACCAATGCCTTTGAGTCTTGGCAAAACTCTATGAGCTCATGGCGTATTTCACAAAATACATGTGACATTTCCTGTGGAGGAAGTGGTACAAATTCAGACAACGGTGCCATGCAAAGAGCAGAAGAGCCTTCAGGGACACCATTTTCTGCCTTGCAGAGGAACACGAGAGGAGAGGGGGCAGATGGAACTTCTGCTCCTCCCTGTTGTATCAACAGAGAGAAGAGATTTGTTTGGGTCCAGGCTTCACAGAGAAATCCTTCCTCTCAGCATAGGCAGAAACAAGGTCTTTGCCTTAGATTTTAAAGTAAATTACTGATTTAGGCTTTGTTTCAGTAGCCAATCTTGAGAATAAACCCCTCCTCTATTTGCACATCCCCACTCCCTCTTAGCTAACATTTTCTTTCATAAGAAAGTCACTTTCCCTTGGGAGACTGCATCATCAACTCCCTCAGCCTGCCACAGAGGATGGAACAGAGAGAAAATGAAAGGATCCTTTCCTTCCCTGTGCCACCTCCATAGATCTGAGCCTAAGAAAGCTCAAGGCACAGGACCACGGAACAGCAAGCCTGCTCCTAAGAGAGCTCATTTGGAACATGTGTGATCCCAAAAGTGAAGCACTACATAATGAACATCAGGACCCAGGATGTCCCTGCTGAAATCAGATTAGCTAAAAATCTGAAGAAAACAAAGGTGAAACTTCAATAGAAATGAAATACAGGTCATGTCATGCTTATTCTTGCATTGCTACAGATCCCCTCTAGTCCTTTCAAAGGCAATTCCATTGCAGAGGCCAGCACCTTACAGAACAACATGGCTACTGATCATTTTTGCTGCTTCTTCATTGATGGGAGGTACAAATGAAGGAGTCTCCATATCTGACCTTTCTTCCAAACAGAAACAATGTAAACCACAAGAAAACAATATCATCTTTTCCCATCCCAAGAGCAGTTTTGCCTGCAGGTAATGGTGCTGAATGAATCAACGTATTGCGGAAACTGATGCATGATGACAAAGGCGTAGCAGTACTTACTGCTGAACCAGAAGGATGCAAAGAAATAAAAATTCCTCCATTGCAGCATATGCCTCTCATTCAGAACAAGGCCTGCTATTCCTCAGGCAGCTCCACTTTTATGACAACAATCAAACATTTTTCTCTGCATTTCTTATACTTACATGTACTGTCCTCAAGAAATTATGTCAGTGAGGGACTCGTACAGTGAGAGACATTTCTGCTTCCCCTTGCCAACATGCCATTTTTTAGTGACTATGATGGGCTAGAATAGCATTGCTCCATTCAGTGCTGGAGGACTGTGGCACCAGAGCACCAACAGAGAAAATTTTTCAACTTGTGAATCAAATGTTTAGAGAGCACACAGAGGAAAGTGTGTAGGAGTACTGGAGCAATACTTGTGCCTGCCAGCTTAGCAGATTTATTACTACAATATCATCACAGTCAACATAATTAAACCTCCCACTACAGGTCTCTTCATCTACTGCATTACAATTGATATCACTTCCACCACTAAGAGCATATTCTCTTGACTCAAAACAGCTTTCCATACACCTGCTAGCTCTGGGGTATGGAGATGCAAGTATTCAAGAAGATGTTATTGGAAAGTTACAGGAGATAACTTGGACTTCTGAGCGTTTTTCCCTGTTTCTCTTCTGCCTTACATTTTCTTCTAACATTACGTATATCAGACTCCATGGCAGGGGGGAATGAACCAAAGCACGTCATATTAGATTCTAAATGAAATTCTTCATTTAGGAACAGAATACAATAGCCTAAATATGAAGCATTTGAGGTCAATGTTGAATAACTTCCTTATTTTCAACTAATTAAAAATGTCTGTGTGTTTTGCTTTGAAAAGGAGAAAAAAAAAGTACACTGGAGTTTCCAGCATATTGCTGTATTTACAGTATGGTGTCTCTTCCACATGTAAATTCTAGTGAGAGTTATAGATAGCTGTCTTTAAAAAAAAACACAACACTTTCTTGTCTTTTAGAGAGTGAGCAATTACTTTATTTCATGCGCTTCATGACTGGTGCTTCTTTACAGCCATGGGTTGAGATATCTTAAAGCCACTTTACCCATTGTTTGATATATTTGATTACTAATTACTTTATTTTAAATCTACATTAAAACTTGAACTGCATGTTTGTGAAAACCAAAATTCTTTTTAGGAATTCAATGGAGGATGTCTGGTTTTGAACACTGCCTCAGGTACAAGTTGACTTTTACGGTTTAAAAGAAAATATCTTTTAAAAATAAAAGGTATTTTTTAAAAAAACCCTCAACCTCCACACCCTGTCTCAAACTATTGAGTAGAAAAAAAATGTTTTGCTACTGAAGAGCTTCTCTAAATTTTTGACAGAATTTGGTGCACAACCTTTAATTTTAGTACCATGAGGGTTCTATATTTCAAAAGATTCAGCAGAAAAGAAGTGATGCTTTTGGTTATGGCCTCTTGATTCCACGATAATCAAACCAGAGTAGTATAAGTGATTGGAAGAAACAAAGGAATTAACTTCAACTGGCATATGGAGGATGCACTTTCTGGTTTGCTTCATTAATGGAGACAGTAAAACTGAAGCTTAATATTAAATACCATGAGCAATAAGCATTAAGTTTGTGCACTGCATTACAAATCTGTTCCCCAAATATTCTCATTTCAGGGGAGGATTCTCTTGGCAAAATGCCTGGCCTGTTGGCCACAGCCTGTTTGGCTTCCTTGCCCTGTGCCTAGCCTCTTTAGCAGCTGGTACTACTCCCAGCTCCTGCTTCCGCAGCTTATTATATGTTTTTTTCTTAGAAAAATATGTTTCTAAATTTAGTTTAGGGACATCAAGCCAACTGTTGAATCACAAACATGTTCCTGCCACCAAACACAAGCATTCTGTGCACATGTTTCTACATCTATTTTCTGCATAGAGAATCGCACTGTTGTAACCAAGCAATACATCTGAATCCTTTGTGATGCTTTGAATTTAGGAGTAACTCATGATTGTTTAAAGTCTTCTAAATCTACTAACTCATTAACAAAAAACAAAATATGCCACTCTTGGAAAATAAAAGTTTGCACTTGCATGCTGTGTTTGCATTGATTTTATTAAACTGGCCTGAACTCTGCATGACAAGAGGGATTTACTCACCAGAAACATTATTCCCTACCTATGCTGTAGGCAGGAGGGAGGGTATGTGCAATGAAATCATTAGTTAAACACAGGAAAGATGAAACAAACTCATGATCTTAGCATACTTGTCTCTATGCTAGAAACATCTGATGGACAAGAAAATGCTTCACATTTAATATCTTCTTGCCATAGGAAAGGGAGGGATAAGAAAAAAGCTCTCTACTCCTGGCTTGCAATATAGGAGCAGGAAGACTGCTCCAAACCCCTGACTCTAAATCCTCCATCTTTGGGTCTGAGGACAGAATTTTTATATCTACATTTCCACCAGCCTTTCCGCTTCCACCTCCTTGACAGGAGATGGATATTAAAGACACAGGGGGAAAGGCTGTTATGGTCCCTATTTATATTTTCATTCCCCCTACAGAATCTTAAAATCACTAGGTTGGAAAGGACCCCTGGATCATCGAATCCAATCATTCCCATCAATCACTAAACCATGCCCCTCAGCACCTCATCCACCCGTCTTTTAAACCTCCAGCGAAGGTGACTCAATCACCATGATAGGAGGGGGAAGTTTCTGACCAAAAAACAAACCCACACTCCACTTCTAAGCCTTCAGTTTAAGCAAGCTCTAGAACAGAAAACTTATATTGGCATCAAGTTTACTTCACATTCAAGACTTTATTGCAGCTTGAGGTGTTTAAAGTGTTCTCTGAAATCAGCAGCTTGAAATCCAACAGCACAAAGAGCCGGGAAAATTAAAGCATTTTCTGATTTAATGATTCCTGTGTTGAGGTGAAAAATTAGCTGCTCACCTTAAGGCCTCACTGTAAATCCAAGGCATGAAATTATTTGCAACTGCATGCCTTGGATATCATTCCTTTCCAACACATGTAGCAAATTTAATGTAAGTTGGGCTGGAGTGTGGAGGGAGAATGTTGCCCTTTGATACTCCACAGTCCCTTCCAGCTGCATCTGCTAATAACAGAACCCTATCCAGCACTGCTGAAATCAGGAATTTTGCCACTGATTTGAAAGGTAGCAGGATTAAAATTACAATGCATACCACTTCTTTTCTTCCCCTTGACAATATAGCCAGTGCATTCTGGGTAGGAAGCTAAGTTTATACTAGTATAAAATTTGATCTCTTGACAATAATCCACATACAGTTAAACAGTGCCTGCATAACATTTTGTGCTTCAGTGGTTAAAGCATATCATCTGGAACCATAAAAGCAAACCAAAGACTAACTCAGAAGTAAAATAATCATTAGGTGGAGAAATGATGGAAGTGAACAAGGCCTGCAATGCAAACTAGCATGTGGGTATCCAAGGACATTACAGTCACCAGTGATCATTTTGAACAGAGATAAAAGAGGATAAAGTACTAAAGTACAGAAATTACTCTGATCCTATTAAATATCAAATCACAAAGAGATGTCTGAATACAAAAAGCTATTATTAATAAAGTTTCTGCAGTGTAACAGGAACTGCGCTCTGAAAGTTAAAGTGACTTTTCCCTCATGTGGTTTTTGGGACTCCAGTTTCTATTGTTTGCCTTGTGTTAAGTGAACTATCTGCTACCCCTGGCTCTTTACTGTTATCTAAGACGCTGCAAGCCTCCCATTCTGAAGAGAAAATTGCTTTTGAGCTGGAATTTTTCAGGTCTTATGTAAATATACAGCAGAGAGAGGACACGGCCCCATCCCTCTGCACTGCAGCCACTTGTGGTCAGCATGGACAAAGTGCCTTTTCTTTTTCATCCTCTAGAGTAAATTAGCCTCCATTAAACCCCAGAGGAAAGGAACTCCTGATGCTTTCTCCTTCACCTCTAACAAGGTTGTATAGGTGATGTGCTCTTCCTGCATAGTGAACAGCTGTGGCAAGGACTCCATCTACCTGAAACAAAACCGGTTCTTCATATTCCTTCTGAACTCTCAGTTTTCTGCCACAGAAATGCTCCCTCAGTAGGTCATTCATTAGTGTCCACTAGGAGATGTTTTTGCATAACTCCCTTTTCTGTAACCAATATTGTCCAAATCTGCCCTTGATACAAACCCAGAAAATATAATTAACAGAATAAAGAGAGCATTTAAGAACCCTACAATTTGTTTCTTCCTTCCTCCTGAGAGCTGCAGCATGCATTGATCAGGAAAGAGAACAACACACACATGGGGACACACATACATATCCTTCTTTCCTGCTGTGTATGAAGGGTAACAGAGGAAATAACCGCTCAGTGTCAAGATTTAGAGGCTGTGCATTACTGGCATAGCTAAAACACAAATTATCTGTCCTCAGATAAAAATGTTTAAAGGTCTCTTCCCCCTCAATGCCGAGAGCCAGATACAGTGATCCTGACATGGAGGTCCATGCTCTCATTGCAATTTAGATTTTTAATTAGTTTCTTCCAAAACAGTTTTACAATTACCTGTAATTTGTCCACCAGTAATTTCCTTTCTTCTTTACAGACATACAAACTGTGCCTGGTCTGAAACATTCAGACATATGGGGTTTTTTTTACCACAAGGGCACTTGAAGAGTCTTTCTTTAAGTCAACCTTCTCATTACATGCAGAGAAAGTAGATCATTAACAAAGAGTAGATCATTAACATCTTACAAATCAATTTCTTTAAAAATGAACATTTAAGAATTAGATATAAATGGAAGGAAACAGAGTAGTGGTAATTTCTAGGTGGCAGTACGTGTGCTCACATCAGCACAGAACCTGTATCCTATCTGCAACCAGCACTTGTATCAAGCTGCTCTATTCAGGTTGCTGCTATGACAACAATCCAGAGGCAAATGTCAGGTCAGCTCCCAGCATATGCATCTAGGCCATAATTGCTTTGTCAGAAACCTAATAGCCACCTACTCCTACTCCTCTAACAGCTAAAAGCAATATTGTTAAAACTATTAAATGCTGCAATATTATTAACACCCTATTCATATGCTACTAAAGCACTGAGAACTTCAGATTTGCCTTCATTTTATCCCCTAAACAAGAACAAGGGTTAAAAGTGCATTTAAAGTGACTACTTGCAAATTTGTGTTCATTTATCTATCAGTATAAACAAGGGATCATTAAACTTTCTCTTCCTTGGGGGATAGATATTATCTTTCACTCCACCATGATGATTATTGATATTTAATTTGCGTGGTTACAAATCACAGCATGGAAAAAAATTATAGCTGTCATTTTGATGAAAGGTTTCTTAAAAAATGCATTCAAGTGTTTGTCATAAAGAGCTGCTTCATACCATTGTAGTGTATGATATCATATCACCTTGAAAAGATCAAATAATCGAAGTCCTTTTTTTTGAGTTTAACTTTTATAATTAAATAAACTGGAAGCTTCCACAAGACTCAGAAATATAATCTGCACATTCATGCTAATCCTATTTATTTGCGGGAACATTTTACAGAGAAGAAGGCCTTGAAACAGAGAACTGAAAGATAAACAAAGGCCAGTTCGGTAAGGAGAAAAGACAGTTTTCTGATAAGCACTGGAAGGAATACAAGAGCTGGTTCAGTGGGAACGACTACCAGCTGAAAGAAAAACAATTAAAGAGAACTATCAGATAGTAGATACCCTCATGGGCAGCCAGTTATGTAACCAAAAAGGGTTTATAAAGAAACAGCTAAGCTCAATAAATTGAACACTCGCTGATCATATTGATCTCTGTGTTTGATTCCATGATGCTCCCGTCAACAAGTGGTGCCCAAACAAGGACTCTTGGATTACCTGCTGAAGTTGCTCAGAACAACTGAAGATGCGGTAGAGGGTGGAAGGACCGGCCGAAAACTTTCCGGCACTGATCCAGTGCTGAAGATTGAGACTTTCCGGCACTGCTGAAGGCTTTCCAGCACTGCTGAAGACTGGAGTAAGACATGCGTCCAAGTAAGGAAGACTCTGGAGTCAAAGATCCGCTATAGGCAAGTACATGGCAGTCAGGAGAGGGGATGGGTTCCATGTTTTCGATAGACGAGCAAGCAGTGGTAAAACTCCTCCAGCATATCCTCTCCAAGAGAGGGATTAAGTATGACAAGAATTGTTTAACTGAACTATTGAAATGGAGCTGAGAGAGTTTTGAAGCGTTAAAGGCTCAAGTCAGCTCTAAGAAGCAGAGCGATAACTCCGAGCTGAGTGCAGGATAGTCAACAACTTCAGTAACCTCTCACCCCCCTAAACTGGCAGCGCTTGCCTCTGCACCCCTCGATGGGAAGGCCGACAATCCTTTTGATACAGGTCTGAGAGACACCGAGGAGCCTGATCCACCTCCCCGCTGTCCCTCAGACCAACTGGCGTAAGTCAGGAGGGAGGCACAGCAGCGGGGAGAAGCTGAAATTCTGCAATCTTTGATCTGTGCATGGGACAGCGGTCTGCGCTGGGAACTAATTAGTTACAAAGCGATAAAGCCAATTCCAAAAGCTGCAAAAGAGAACGTACTAACTACTCCGGAGCAGAGCCGCTTGGCTGAGGGGTTCCGCACCCCCTCCTACCCCCCCACTCCTTCACCTCCCGTGGAGCAGCTCACCACGGGGGGGCCGCTGCCCTGGGCTGAGGTGGGGGAACACTCGCCACCGCCACTGCAAAACCCAGACAGTTTCGGCATTACAGAAGGGACTGTTAACAGATATGATAAGAAATGGCTCAATTAAACAACGTTGGTAGCAGTTCAAGAATCAAGACAGTTTAAATAATGCAATTTTACAACAGATGCAGCTTTTTGGTTCATCAAACATTTATAAAGATACCGGATGTTGGAAAGTTGAAACAGGCATGACCCGTATATGGTGTTTATAGATAAACTGAAGGATGTGCTTGACAAGCAGGTGGACAGCTGAGCAGTTACAAAAGCCTTAATTTTGCAATCTGCGACAAAAAATCCTAATAACAAATATAGAAAGATATGGTGCGGTCTGAAAACTCCTACAACAACAGCTGGAATCATTTACCTATCAAGCACAGCTGGTAGCTGCTGCCCTGACTGTAATCTGGGACAGAAATGCATTCTGTTAGAGACGCAGCAAGAAAATACATTTTAAAAGTGACTGACACACACAATGCCAGGACAGAGGGCCTAAAATCTGCCCTTGATATGGAAAGGGTAAACATTTTACCAGTTGGTGTAGATCAAATGCGGATAAGAATGAGACAGTGTTGTCAGAAAACCAGGAGCAAAGCACGGTTTGGAGGCATGTACCAACACAGATGCCTCCATGGCAAGCAGCAGCTCTCACCTCAGAGCAAGAACCAGAGGCAGCACTGAGATAGACGTAATCACCAGCGTCGCAGTAGTGCTGCAATCGTCCGCACCTCACACAATACCAGGAAACGTAAAAGGACCATTGGGGGTTGGCTTTACTGCCTTTTAATTAGAATGATTATCAATAATTCGTTTGGGAATCTTTGTTTTACCTGGGGTCATTGATGCAGGCTGTACTGGAATCATTCAAGCAAGGGTATGAATACCATTTCCACTAGTATTAATACCAAAGGATAGCTGGATAGTGTATTTATTTTTTTTCAAAGCAGCTGTGTTCCAAGCTGACTCTGTAGAGCATGGCCTACAAGGATTTGAGTCCATAAAAATCCCTGAAATACATTTGACTTAGTCCCTACAAACTCAGCATCTTATGTTGAAGTGAACATTAAGATTTACAAAAAAAAAAAAAAAGAAGTATTACCATAAGTGAAATATTTGATTTGTTAGACAATTGATATTAGCCTTATTAGATAATGCATGTACATATTTTAAGTGTTGTATGTTCCCAGTACCGTGTGTAGTTTAAATATCCATAGCATGGAAAAATTGTGGATCCAACAGTGATAACCAATATTGTATGAATGTATTCAGCTAGCTTTGAAATGAGTGGTCGCGTGTTTATTTGTGTTTGAAGTACTTCAAATGTTTGTAAGACTTACAGATTGGTTTTGATTAATCTTAGAAATACCTCTCTGGGCCCTTTCAATCTCAAACGTCCACTAAGCCGGCAAACAGGTAGATTTACCTGGGGATCTTTGGAATGAAAGGCTTCAGAAGGAAAAATTTTAAAATACCTAGCAAAACATAAAAAAAGGAAAGAGAGAGAGAGAAAAAAAAAAATGGATAAAGCCTAGCCTTGCAGCTGTATGTGTGTGAGTGCCTCCCCCAAAGCCCCCCACCCTTCTCCTTCCTTTCTAATTTTTTTTTCTTTCAGCTTTGAAGAAGTCCAGAGGAGTTAACAGTGTTATCTCTCTAGGGGAATGCCAATTTGTGAGAACACTCTGCATTCCACTGTCGCTCATCAGCAACTGCTGGGTCCTAGTGCAGACAACCTTTAGGGATAATTGAGCCAATGATAGAGGAAAATTCAAATGATTCATTACAAATTATTGAGTGGATATTTTACCACATAAACCTTAAAAACAAACAAGATTTGAAATGATTACAATGATAATCACCAAAGGAAGAAAAAGAAGTGTTCAGTTATTAGGCTAAGACTCGACAATCATTTATATCCCAGTGACAAAAGAATATGCTAAGTGGTGCATGGCAAATATTTTGAATTTACAAGTAGATCTAACAGATTATCCAGGAAGTATTGATATCCATTTACCAAGTCATGCGATTTTTGAATGTACCCATCAAGCAGTAAAAACATTATTAGCAAAACAAAAAAGGGGGAATCAGCAGAGACACTGCAAAACAGATTGATGAAGGTGCAATATGTAATGAATATTTTGCAGTTAGCAGGAGATGATCAAACTGTGCTGATGTTGAGGTATATGCAAACCATGTCACAAAAATTAGAGCAAGTACAAGTCAATGTGAAAGTGCTATTGAAAAACAGTTATTATGGGCAATGGACAGGTCTGTATAAGCTGTTAACATGGGGATGAGGTTATGCTTGTGTTTCAACAGATACAGGACCAGTTTGGGCACCTGAAAGGTGGATCAAGCCCACGTTGCTGCGTGACAACCGTTAAGCCCCAACCACGAAAGCAGTAGACAAGAATGAGGAGGATGTTAACACTATGGATGCTCTTAATCCTATGGGTGATAGTTAAAGGAGGTCCCTGGGTGAACGATTCTTGAAAGAATGTGAATATTACAGGATGGGTATGAGAACTGTTGGTCAAAGGAGAAATATTATTTTTAATGGTGTTAATTGCTTTAACAATTATCCTGTGTGTTACAATGTATACAACATCAAGTCTATCATATGTTTCACCTGAACGCTTTAGTCATCGAAAACCAAAAAGCATGTGCAGTAGTTTAACCAATAACATGTTAGTAATAGCTTTATGGACAGCTACCTTTAACAAATAATACACTGTAGATACCCTCGTGGGCACCCAGTTATGTAACCAAAAAGGGTTTATAAAGAAACAGCTAAGCTCAATAAATTGAACACTCACTGATCATATTGATCTCTGCGCTTGATTCTGTGATGCTCCCGTCAACATTTATTCTAATCATACATCACATATTTTAAGCTCATGATTTTTTTTTTAAAAAGACATTTAACATTTATATTGAAAGAACCTTTTTGAGGTGTCTAGCAGAAAGTGAAATGCTTGATGCAGAATGAGAAATGAAGTAATACTCTCACAGCTGCAAAGTTGCCTTACAGCCTTCTCTAAATACTACCACATGTGGAGAATCAAAGTCATTCTGCATATAACTAGTTTGTTCAGTGAAAGGGAAATTGTCTGAAGACATACATGCTTCCTATTCTAACAGTTTCATTGTATTACTCCCATTTGCCTTGTAAATAGCGAAAAAGAACAGCTGAATTAAATCAATTACAAATGTTACAAGAAAAGTATTATTCTGATGTCTGTGCAGTGAAGGTATAAGGACAACACCTTTGTCAGGCTCTACAGTCATCTGACTTGTTATTTTCATCTAGTGTCTGGAATGAAAAGAAACTGTACCTTTTAAATTCACATTTTTTAAAAAAATGAAAATGCAGAAAATCTTTTTCCTATCAGTTGTATTCTATAAAGCAAGTATTCCGTGAAGAGTCTACTAATTTTAAAAGTATCAGCTCTGGCTGAGAAATGCCTTTTAGAGCCTGGGAGATATGCAAGATAACTTTCATTTTCCTCTGGAGCTTAAGCTCTCTTTGGGCTCAACTTGTCATTTGCCTACATAAGTACAAAAGAATCATACGTTGCATATCTGATTACTTGGGGCATAAGAATGAAACAAGTGTATACATCTCATTCCTTTGACTACCCAAATGCCTGTGCATGCTATGGTAGCCCTTCAATGATACTACTCACTGAAATGGAGGTCAAATTGCTAAAATAACTTTGACTGAGTCCAGAGAGAATCCAGTCCAGTGGTTTTGCAAGCAAATGAGATCATGACTCTCCTATCTACAAATATAATGATGAGTTCTCAAAAGACCAGATTCCTAACTAGTACAAAACAATATGGTGCCAATGAAGCTTCATCAATTTTCTAAATGATCTGGCTAATGATACACAACATGTCCATAAAAAAAAGCTTCATACACTTCTACAGACATTGTATTCTATGATTTAGTTCTTCTGCTTTCCCTTATTTCCATAATTCTAAACAACTAAACAATGAAACAAAAGGCAGCTATTGTAAAAGCCACTTGTGTTTAAATAAGGGTGAAGGCATTTTTTCCTTGTATCTTTCTTATTTGTTTTTCAGAAGGAAGATTTCACCTTTTCATCTTCCTTAGTAAAAATAAAGGGGCAGGTCTTCTCTCATACTGATTATATAAACCAGTATTTCCTCTCAAGTCTTCCCTTGAAGAATTTTTATTGGTCTCCTTGATTTCAGACAGGATGGTAAGACTTATCAACCTCTACTTTCCACAGAGCACTGTAGCTGAACAATGCTCCAGGCTGTTTTATGGTGAGGTTTTATGAAAACTCCACCACATGCACACCTGTTCAGAAGAAGAAGAGACTGACGTGAGGCAAATTCTTAAAATGACACCTCCTTTTCTGTGACTGGCAAGCAGAGCCACAGAACGTATGCAGCTGCAGCCCACAAAAGCATCCCAAACTCTGTTCACTGGACAGTAATGACAGGATGACTTTTTCCAGATTTTCCTACTTATTTAACCATTATTCTTTCACCCAACCACGATACAATTTGGTTTGTAAAGTGAAGGACGCAACAAAAGTTATCCTGTTCATCATGTGTAATGAATGCATGTGACAAGGGCTGTATTTCAGCTCTATTTAATTTATTTCATTACTCCCTTGTTGATAGCAGTGCAGAACCTCCATTTCAGTGCAACAGGTTCACACAGTATATTGCTATAGATGTAATAAGGATCTTGAAGGATTATCTCAGGAGAGAATGCCAAGATTCACTCAGAAGCACAAGAAATCTCAAGGATTCAGATAATGTCTCTTCTATCTCTGACTGAAGCAAGTTATAGAAGGTTGATCTAGGTATTGTTTCTACATTTTTTCATTAAGTGTGATGAAAAAAGTCCTCAAAATTCAGGACTGGAGTTACCCTTGTTCAGTATCCATACTCAACACAAAATCTCTGCATTGCCTCTGTACCCAGTGCCTGATCTGGACTGCGGAAAGGTCAACCAAATCCAGCCCAATGCTTGGGCAGTGTATTGGTAAACCTACAGAATTTCAATATATAAATCTACAATATCTGGGCAGGGGAATAAATTATTTTTAATATCAGGCAGAATTTAAAAATGGAAGCAACAGAATGCCTGAGTCAGGTAATAGGTATCAAATATGTAACTTCTCGGTACTTAAGCTACTGGCCAACCAACAGAGCTTGATCTCAAAATAATGAAAATGCACTGAAGCTAAAGAGAGCACTTGAGTAAAATCTAACAGAGTCAGACAGCCATGCATTACAGTTCAAGCTACCATGACCTAGTAAACACATTTATATTTCTTACAGAGGAGTCTAGGAAGCTGACAATGTTTTTATTTTTACAGTTTCTAAAACTACAGGAAGGTACTCTTTTCCTGACAGACAAAATTACATTGAAATCCCCATTATGAAATAAATTATTGCCATGAAAAAATCTAATTTTGAAAATGAGTAATTGATACCAGTGAGACAAGTTTTCATTAACTTATTTTTAAAATTTATGTGAGAAATAGAAAGATCACATGAGTGAAATTTGAAGCACATAGGTAGAATGATTCTTTGTCCTGCTGCTGACTTAGCCTTAGTAGACTTAAAAATATTGCTAGATCAGGGCTATATTAAGCACTGCTGCTATCAGAAATAATTCTAGAAAAAATTCATAAAATGTGGTATTTTAATGCATGCAGACACCCAGACCCAATTGGAGAAGTTTCTCCTGAACAAAACTGTACACAGGATTATAAGAACGTAAAGTAATTTTTTCACATTTAATACTTGTGAAAGAAACAGCAAATAGTTATAAGCATGGCCAATATCCTATCTGTTCAAAATTAAAAATGAGATCTTAGAAGTTTCTGTGGTTTTGACTTATAAGCTGGTTCTTTTTGCTGAGCAATAATTGAAATCGGTTTTCATTGAGTTGCTGTTAAAATTAACACTATAGGCAAAACCATATTTAATTTAGAAATTCATATTATTTGACCAAAGTACAGACTTCCATTACGGATGCACATGCAACATGCTCAGAGACTGTGTTATGCCAGGGAGAGGAGGAGAAATGGAGTTAAAGAGTATAAGCAAGACAAGAAAAAGAGCTCAGAAAGTTGCTGAAGTTTTGTCTTAGCTTCAGGATTGGACAAATGCTCATTTTGTTCTTAATATACTCATGTTTTAGGGGTAATATTCTGAAAAAGGTGGTGGTGGGGATGCAAATTACACACCATTTTGTAGTAGACCGCGCCTCTGGAGAACAAAAGGCAGACCTTCACTGTGCAGCTTGCAAAAATAAAGCAGCTTTAATGCAATGTTTTCATTCAGCTTTGAGGGAAACTGCTGAATGAGGGCTCTTACCAGGTCCTCTAATCAATCTACTTTCCAGGACTATCTAATGCTTGTCCTCTATTAGGAAATCTCTTGATATAATTTATGAAGTGGTAATTTCCATTTTCCAAATCTTATTTCCCCTTTTGTCCACCCAAATTTCCACTGAAGGGCCCTCAAAGCCTGGGTCTACCCATTGGTACAATGTCCAATTTTGTAAATTTACATTTAAAGGAAAAGTAGGGACTTGTTAAGATGATTTTTTTTTAGAGCTATGTAACAGTAAAAGACCACATACTGAACTGAGCTTGTTCAACCTTACTCTGTTTAAGAAAAAAATCCAATGAAAGGATTTCATTTTGGATATATGTAAGAAAAGTGAAGGAAATTTAAAATTAAGTAAAAGGAAAATAAATAGGAAAAGAAGAAGGATAGAGTCCTTTTACCTATGAGGGACTTTCCCTGGATGTGAGGATACAGGTCCACTTCCCATCTCAGCATAAGAACCAAGCACAGTAGTGTGTTAAATGCCCTACTTGGAAATATTCTGGAATGCTTTGTTCTCAGTCTAGTTTGTTAATGTCACATTCGTGGAATAAATAATTAAATTTCAATAGAATTGCAGCTAGAACCAAGCATTTTCTGCTTCTCTAATGACTTAACTATTCTGCCCTGTAGGGTAAATTTCTCAATATAACTTTTATGAAGCTACTTAACACACATTCCCATAATTTCTTCCAGCAAAGGCTATTCAGCAAATATATCCTGAATTCACAAATATTTTTGCAAGCTCCAAAAATTACAACAACCCAGCAAATTTCCTGCTTGCTGAATCAAATGGATGGTGCTAATTGAAGCTGTCTCCACAGTGTTCCAAGAACTCACTGCCAAAAAAAAAATGGCAGAGCTTAACGAAGCAGAACCCAACACCTATTCTATTAATGGACAACGTATAAAAGGAAAATACACTTTTAAAAAAATGTTCTTTTCTACAAAATGTTCATCTACTATGACACAGGCATATTTTGGAACAACTGAGGTATTACTAAAATCTGACTTTGTGATAATCATGAAGAGAAACAAAGCATAATAATTTTTGCCATAAGACTGTTACACATTCACTGTATCTGTGGTATCACTAAATAATCTACCAGTCTGATTTTAAAAAAACTGAAAGAAAATATGCAATTGTATGCAAAATAAAAAAAATTAAATCCTGACATGTGCTATAGTAGGTGAATAATCACATAAGAAAAAACAGAATAAATATTGATATGAGCTTTCAAAACTCAGTAGTAAGTTAATTTAGAGCATGTTGCTATATATCACAATAACTTCTGTTTCAGGCAAACAGGTACTTTCAGAAACTTAGACTAGTTCACCTTACATTTACAAATGCGTACAAATTTTGAAAGAGAATATGTGCATAGGTAAACACACTGACTCATGAATACATGCACCATTTCTCTTACTTATGTAAATTATAAATACTGTATGTTCTGTTCCTTTTAATTCTAGTAATGCAGATTACACACTGTGCCCTCAAAATCTACAGCCACTAAAAAGCAAACATACAGCTTTATACAACTGGACATCATATAGTAGACACCCTCATACAGCTTATGTAAATATAGACAGAGGCATACTTGTGCATTCATTTAAAGAGCAACAGCTTTTGTATTTTAATTATTTTTGCTATAAAGAAACATACAAGGGACTGCACCACCCTTCTGCATGGCATCATACGTAAATGAGTCCAGTGCTTTTATAAATATGCATGTGGAGACCCCCCAAGCAACACAGTACCTGCTGTCTATCCAACCGCATCCTTTTTGCAGCATTTCTGCTTTCACTCTCACAGGCAGAAGCCAGGATACTCTCTGCAACTGCTGAAGTAAGGTGTGAGGGAATAGGTCGCGACTATGAGAGAAAAAAGAAACACAGAATTTAATTTCTAGCATAATCCACGATATCCTTTTTCAAAGTATATAATACCATCACCTAGGAAAGTCCACTCATTGAAATGTAGTTTATATCAACAAAACAGGGAAATGGAATTTGTAGAGATGAAAAACAAAACTAGTTAGATGTTAAAGCTGCAGATGATCCATAGATCCATGAGAAGCCCTTTCCTCCCCACAGCTCTATTGTCCAGTGTATTTAGTCTGGCTCATTAAGCTGTACTTTGAACAGACAGTGGCATATTCTCTGTGTTCCAGCAGCACCCTGGCCGTCTGATTATTGTTAAGAAAACTGAAAGGCTTTTTATCCTGCACAGCATGTGACAGAGATGCGTAGTGATTTTTTATGACTATAAATAAACAAAACAAAAAAACCCCAAGTGATAGAGTTGAAACATTACTCAAAACATAACAGCTTGTCAGGACATTTCAGAGCAGTCTCAATCTGTAGTATATGAATATTTGCATTCCTTGCTACAACATGACTGATGTGATTAAAATGACTTCCAAAAAATCTGTTTTTCCTTTGATAATGTCAGCCTTCCAACAACATAGATATTTTCTGGCTCAGCTAGATATGGGGTGGGTTTTTTTCCGAATGAAAATCTCTCTCTATTAATTTAATTGCCTTTACATGTTTTAGGCTAAAGGGAATGCTAAAATTCACTGGTTCTGAACTCCAATATGGTCTTCTCAGCCAGTTAATAAAGAAGAATATTTACACATCTTTTTCCTCTCTACATGCAAAACAATCTTTCTGTAGGATTAAGTTCTGAAAGATGAATCTTCTTTATTGATACACAAAGATATATCTGAAGTACCTAGAAAATAAAAAAAATGGGGATAGTAACACTAGTGGTTCTATGACTCTATACCAATAGACATATAAGCCCATTCCAGAGGCTGCAATTCACTGAACCAGTTCTGGACTTTCACCCATTTTCAAAGCTTCACTGAACCCAAAAGCACTATGTAAATTTCTACCTATGGACGAATTGGCCATAATGGTGGGGGGAGGTTTGGTTTTGGTTTTTGTTGCTTTTTGGTTTTTTGTTGTCTGGGATTTTTTTTTTAAGAGATATCTTCTTAGTCCTGAAAATCATGACTATGAACTTGCTATAAAACGTCACTGAGATTTGGAAGCAAGCTTTGAAATATTCCTATTCAATTCTTAGACTACCTTAGAATAGACACATTATATGGGCTCAACTAATTTTATGGTTTTCATAACATTCCAGAAACTGAGGAGCCAATCATTACTACAATTACATTTCTACCTTTAAAAATTAAAGTCCATTTATTGACTTTGGATGTGTTCTGCAGAATGCCATTTTTTTATCTGACACTGTACTTTCTCTAATGCATGGGACCACAGCCTGTCTGGGATCAGAAGCTGAATTAGCTTTTAGAAATAGACAGGGATTTATGGGTCTCCCTTGCCAGTGCAATAGGCATTTCTCCCCAGTCATCCAAAAGCAAGTTCTCCGGCATCAATCTAACAGCTGATGAAGACTGAAGAACGCCTGAAGAAAGACAATCAGAGGCAGCCATACTATAATAAAATACACTTGGATACTTCTTTCCAGTTCACACAACAAAGCATTCCCATGCACTTTTGAAAATAAATCAATCTAAGAGATGAGGGACACTGATGCTAAACCCAGGTGTCATTATAGAGGTTATCAGTACAGTACAAGCAGATACCTAGAGGCTCCAGAAGAGGAAGTAAGACTTTGCAGAAGGTTTTCAATGACAAAGCATTATATTTATTTTTCTGCCTCCCTAGAATGATGATGTTACTCTCAATATATTTTTGCATCACTTAGCCACACTTGATTCCTCCCTGTATGCGGTGGCCAAGTATCGCTGTACGTGCTACTAGTTTATTTATGTTCAAGGTACATTGACTATGTTGGCCGAATTGAAGCCTCAGCGTGATCCTCTAGTAGTGGCCACACAACGATGTTCTTGAAAAATGGTGAGCAAACACCTGGATAGTTCCTCCAGCTGGAGGCTTTAATTAGAGCTATAACCATACCTATACATCAATAGATTTTTAGAATATTACATATGAGACAAAAAAAAAAAATGTTCTGAACAAGAAGTAAAACCAACCCAAGTTCCTCCAGGTTCTTTGCTTCTGTGAGAGAACAGGTTTATTTGTTTCATGAAATAAAATTACCATAAAAAGTAAGCTGTCACGTGCTTTTGTCTGAAAATGAGTGCAGCGATTGTGTTCACTGTTGAAATATTGAATTCGAAAATGAGGAAATCTCCAAGTTAATGGAGTATCTTCCTCTTGAAATATGTTAACCCATAATTTCTCTCACTCATGGCTGCTGATACAGCAAGAACTAGCTAAAATGAATCATAGGAAGAATGTAATGAGTGCACACTTGAGTCACCTGGGAGGGAGTAAAATAGTATAAAAAAGCACAAAAGAAAAATCATCTGATTAAGGTTCAGGTTCTATCAGCTTAACTCAGGCAGAGCACTAGTTTGACACCGACTGAGAAGACACACACAGTCTTCTGTCAATAGCAGCAAAGCTGTTAAAAAGAAGATTTTCTGTTCCATGAAATGGAATCTCTGAAATGTCAAAAAGATCAATTTTGAAAAGCCTTGCCTAAGAGGAAAAAAATGCTTTGAAATAACCACTTTTTAAAAGATGTTTTTAAATAAACTGAATTAATAGCCTTGTCTTCTAAGCTCAGAGGCCCCTTCTGGCTTAGCTTAACTTCTTCATGTTCTATATTTCTTATTCATGATCTCTATCATAACTACCTGCTATAAAAACATGTCCATAAGAAGCTCAAGCATCCCAGTCCTTGTGGGGTTCTGAACATTTTTCAGCTGTCTATCCGAGGGTGAGACACAAAGGCCTTGGGAAACATTGTAAAACCAATATTTCAGTCCTGCAGAAGAGAGTCAAATCAATGTTTTCTAGGTTCCCATGATCCCTTCTACTAAGCAGAGTGCTGATTCCTAGATGATTAGAGCAGGGAATGTGGGAGCCAAGGCATCGTTATTTTCAAGGGCTCCTAGACTCCCCCCATAATTCCTGTATTCACAACCTGCTCACTGGACTAGAAGAAAGTCAGGTTTCATTTTACTGCAGTATGTCAGAATAAAAAAAAGCATTATCAAAAAATTCTTCACCAGCTTTAATTGGTAGAAGGCACCTAGTGCTGTTTAATACACAACTTTCACAGCCCCAGCCTGGTATTACTTTCACTTTACAGTCATGTAAAGCAGGAAATAACTATGCTGGAACTGCCTATGTGTAGAACAACAGAGAAGAAGCAAGATTCTAAAATTCAAGTCTACCAAAACAAGCAATTCACGTGGCAAAATTAGAAGGCAGGATACCATTTTTGTTGTTTTGAAACAATCACAGATAGAAAAGAAGCATATGAAATTTTTACAGTAACTTTAAGGTGAAGATATAAATAAAATTTGGAAAGAATCTGGTAAATAGCTTAATACAGGTCTTCTGAGAAGACTACATGCCTCCATCCATCACATACCAGCAGTACACAGAATTCCTTCATATTTACTTGGAAATACAATACTAAAACGGCAGCCACATTTTGAACACATATTCTGTCTTTTGGAACATCTCTTCACCTGAACACAATTAATGTTCACCTTCTAATATGATGTAGGTGAAGAGTGTTTTGATAAAAGATGTAAGGTAAACCTGCTAGATTTCATGTACATGCACATTCCTCTGGCTGTAAAATCTTTTGAAGGAAGTGGTTGAAGTTCCCTCAGTGGCCCACGGGAGATGACCAACCACCTCCAGTCCTCTCATATTTGAAACTGCATTTCAAGGCAATTTAAACCTGACTCTTGAGACCATCATAGAGTCTGTAGATGATGATGATGACAAAGCAAGAACCACACTTAACTAGCATGCGGGAAAGGAACATTTGTATGGGTTTAAGAGAAATAATTTTTGTGCAAATTGATACGAAGACTTTATACACTCATCCCCTTATCTATTTCTGAAGAGTGTACAAATTTTTGACAGATGCACTTTTGTAGATTTCTTAATGAAAAATCAAATCAGCCAATACTTCTTTGTGATCAAATATCTGTCGGTCTGCTTTGAAGAACATTAAAGCAAATAAAGATTTTTCCACATCTTTTGTCTGGCTCTCAAAAAAGTGTTTTATAAAAAGTCTTCTGGAGTTATGGAGCAGTCCTGCTAACTTTTTATTAGGTGAAATCAAAAATCCTTTGGCCCAGATTCTCTAGATATTAGTTCTATTAGTATAATCTACGATTCCTTAATATAAAACAAACTAGCACTTTCAATATGGTGTAAATACCCATTTGCAGTACACTAACTGTACCATCATCAAGTCTCCTGTTTACAGTGAGGTACCTTTGCAGTATCTTCATGGGAAACATAAAATATCGTTTTTGGCATATTCTCACAGTTTCTGTATTTCTATATGGAATCTAAAACTATGTTCTAATTTCAAATGTGCTTTTTTTTTTTGTATAAACCTACAATTTATTGATATCTTGGCATTTTTTGTGAGATCCAGTAATTACTTGTAAATAAAAGCCAAAATTGTTATACAGAAGCTTAGTCTTGATACTCTTACACACTACATCAGTTCAACTCAGTTCTGAAAATGTATGGCTATCTATTACATCAGACAACG
This sequence comes from Clamator glandarius, assembly GCA_033459285.1. NCBI lineage: Eukaryota > Metazoa > Chordata > Aves > Cuculiformes > Cuculidae > Clamator > Clamator glandarius. The sequence continues at coordinate 5,473,540 of JAUNZM010000105.1, forward strand.
GGCACACATACACTCTTGCTAAACTGCCAAACTTCTTAACTTGACGTTTGTGCATAGATGCTAGCTTCTAGTTTAGGCCAATTAACACTGAAAAGGAGATCTTTCAGTATAAGACAGTTGCAAGCCACATAAACACACAAGCTACTTAATTTTGTTCATAGAGACCCTAGTATGAATGTATGAACTTCAATATAAACGTGTGAAGGAGAAAATATTTTAACTATTAAGTTAAAGTTATTATTTAACTTAAATTTGAAAAAAAAGAAGTTCCTAATTTTCTAAAGTGATCAAGCATCCAAAGGTGAAGGCGAATGTCTAAGATGCCTTGCTGACCAAGTACTCCCAGAGGTATCACTAAGCTCTTCTTTGCTTGTTGGGCTCTTAACACGATATTCCCTAGTGCTCTCCTGCATGGCAGTTTTTCTTCAGGTATCCCAAGACCAGTTAATGTACAAAATGAACAATTGCAAACATGACGCAACTCTTTCATAATAACTCATTACGATCTAACTCAATTCATTAAAATCCCCAATATATTTATAATTGTATGGCACACCTAAATAACAATTTTTCATAGAAAACACCTAAAATACTTTTCAAAACAGGGTATACATTATTTTCAAATGAGATTTTTTTAGTCACTGTAATGCAGTGAAATGTACTACACAGAACTGTCATATACAGCATAATCACAAAGGACTGAGATACCTTTCCACAGAGTGCTTTTAAATTTACAGACTGAAGTACAGCACTGCACTGTGTTGGATATACTTTTATAATTGTTAGTTAGCACAAAATAGTGAACTATGAACAACCAGACTGACATTTTAATGCTTGTAACACTGCATTTCAGATGGAGTTTTGATATATTTTGCTCAGTCTTGCAGTCTTGTGATAAATACTCAATTGTAACACCTACTGAGTTATTCAAAGAAATAACTAGAAATACTTTCTAAAATGGTAGACTGGAACACTATTGAAAAATTTCATTTGACCATTTCAGGGAGAAAATTCCTCTAATGTCACATATACAGGTCACAAACATCTACTGTCTATAAAGGAATCCTCGTTAATATCAGTCTTTGAAAATAAGGCAGTATATTTTTTTTCTTTTGCTTAAGTGCTAATGAAGAGAAAAAGAAAGATTTTTTTTTAATAATATCAAGAACTATAAGAATTTAACAAAGTGCTGAACCATAACAGAGGTGGAAGCACAAGCTAGAGATTCCATCCAAAAGCCAGTGATTTCATGACATGACAAACTTCCCTCTCAACGAAAGATTCTGAGCAAGATCATAAAATTTAGTGAGAGAACATTCTCAACAGTCTGAAAGCAAGAGGCAAATGGGAGGAGAAAAACAATCGTACAATTTATGAGAAAAAACTTTAGCAGTGCCTTGCTGAGGGTTACGCTTGTGTCAGAATGAAAACAGCACAATTGCAGGCTGAAAAGTCAAAGGGGGAAAGCATTTCCAATATAGAAAGGAAACTCCCCAAAGGAACATTTGTAACAAGAAGATATGCAAACTGCCTTGGAGTCCACGGACAACTATCTGTCATAACTAGAAGCAGAATAACTACAAGCAATCTCTTAAAAGTATTAATACTAAGAAACACATTAATTAACAATATGAACACTCATGAGACTGAGCCTTTCCCACTGCCTCAGAGCTAGAACTGGTCTGTTATGCAGCAAGAACTGTCATTTGGATTACAGATGGCAAATAACTGACAGAAGCAGGCTTCAGGCATCCTTTTTCATCTTTACCATGCAGTCTTACACTAATTTAACTTTGTGTTTACATATTCTCTACACTTCACTGTGATAGCTGCACTGTTCCACACACAGTCTGAACTGTCATATGCCATAAATGAGATTATTCTCTTTTCCTCTTGCAACTAAATGCTCCAAATGTAGTATTTTGAACCTGAATAAAATAAAAAAAACCCTTGTTTTTAATATGTCTATAGCAAAAGACATTTTCTGTGGAAACTACCGTCTGACATCCTATTTAATGTAGCATAGGTAGCACTTTTGCTCCTGAGGAGATCATTACACTTTTCTGCTATATTTGTGGGTAGCACCTTCTTAAAATCAACATCAACATGTCTCTTCGTTATTGTTTGAACAAATGTTAGTATCTAAATAAAGTCATTCTTTTCCACTCTCACATTTAAAATAATTATACAGTCAAGCACCTCTGTCCATGGTAGCATTTTTAAAAACTGCTTATAATGAGAAGATGCTGATACAGTAATATGGAAACCAGAAAATAATTAAAGACAACAAATGGGTATCTATTACATATCAGAATTATTCAAGACATAAACATAAAACACCACTTAATCTCTTAGGAAGTTAATGGGAGCTCCTAAAAAGACTTCGGATACTTTTTGGTTCATGTTCCTACCTGCAAACGGTGAAGCAGAACACATTTCCCTTCAGGCCCAAGAGGGCTGAAGTCTTTGGCATGAGATCCAGTGCTCTGTCACCTCCATTCGTGGGCAGCAAAGTCAATATTTTAGAGGGCAATTTTTTCATTTAAAAAGAAATAAAGACCATCACAAACTGTCGTGGAACATTATAAAAACAAGGATATTTCTGAACTATAAAGATCACATATTTGGATCATGTTCCTGGTAATCTTGGCTCCTTTTCCTATTCCAGGAATAAATTTAATCCTGCAGCATTTATTCCTATGAAAGTAACATTTGTAAATGTGCACTGAAGTGACGCCAACCCAGCTCTTGAGGGTCAGACTGTAAGTGCCATATTCATATTGCAAAACAGTTGTCCAAGTCTTTCAAATGACAAAAAATGAGCCAGTTTACATAACTGCTCATCATTATGAATAATGACAGTGATGAGGCCAGAAACTGGAATGGTGAGGAGACTTGCTAGTATCAGCTAATTTTGTAAGTATTTTCAACTGAAAGTACAGCAAAATAAAAATATTTGGCATCATGAAAGCTGAACTTGATGTTGCTGAATTATTTTCAGCCAGAGTGAGTAGATGCAATTTGATGCTATTTAGTGTATCGTGGGAAATATTTATTTTCTGGTTTTCCTTCTATTAGTTTGGAAGGCTATACAATCTGATATGTACACTACCAGTCAATCTTTGGCACTTTTATCTGTACAGGTGTCCTTTATACTACCTGTCACTCCTCATCTGAGTTTCCATTGTTCAGAAACAGTGTTATTCCAATGTTTTAATTAATAAAATAATTCACACACAAAAATTTAGTTTCTGTGTTTGCTTTTTGTGTTAACCAACGGTAGCCTTACCCTACAAATAAACATGATACTTTGCTTTTAAAACTGCCAGCTAACATCTTAACATATGGAAATTGTAAGTATTCTGCTAAGACTGCAAGAAAGAGAAAGACAGAGATAAAAACAGTAAAATTCAATAATCTCCAGTAATACTTTGAGGTAATCAATGGGTTTGCAGATGATTAATTAAAAAAAATGATATGTTTAATCACTAAATGATATTTATTTGTAATGATGAGGTCATATTATTGTCACCTAAAGGCCAGAGAGATGAGAGAGAGCTCAGACACATCACACTTAAGCTGTGCAGATACCTAGTTTCCTCTGACTTTCCTGGGTTTTGGAAATATAAATGTTTTTTTAGAGATAACAAAGCTGCCAGTTAGTAAGAAGAGTTATTATTTACCCATTTCTGTGCTACTGAGTAAAACTATAATATTAATGTCTGAAAACAATTCTATTCTATTACAATTACTCAACCAGTAATCTTGACATCTGAGTCTTAAAAATGTTTAATGTGTTTTGCACACTTGTATAAGAACTGAAAGATTTCACAGGACTAACTTTTACTGATATGTAATAGGCTAAAATGTACAAGGAAAGAAAAAAGCCAAAGCCATTGTCAGTGTGATGCTACTACATTGGGCATATTCTTGGGCATAGCATTTCTTTAGCAGTGTCTAGTTTTTATAGAGCTCACAGAAACAGAGTTAGCAGAGACATTTTAAAGAAAAATCCATCTCACTGCAAGATTTTTGCAAGGCAAAAATCTCTAATGGTAACCTAAAGTAGGAAAGAAGTCACTCTACATGCCATCATTTGGGCTCCCTTATACCTTGCTTTATTCTTCTTTTCCTATGTATCCATCCTAGCTCATCTTGTGAACTCTAGTGTTTCAAAGAATTTTTAAACCAGTGAATAAAGGGAATAAATTTAAGAAGAATGAAGGAGTGAAAAAGAAACCTCTGACCTTGTATTACCAAAAAAAACCCCAAAACCACAAACAAAAAAAAGACACTAAGATGAAAACAAAATAGTGCCATGGATTTACATATAGGTTTTTGATGGAAACTAGGGCTGGGTTTTAAGTCAAAACTCACCATCTCAAAACCACTTCTTTTCATCCGCCTGCAGGACTTGAGGTAAGTACGTATGCGTTTTCTGGCACGCTCTTGATACTCAGGGAATTGTCGCCTGCATGAGTCAATGATAGCCTGGATCTTTTCTTTGGGCTGCTTAGAGATTGGGACCATTCGGTCCAAGTTTTCATCTACAAACAGCCTGACAAACATCTGTTGGCAAGAGGGAGACAGAGGAGATGGGTTTGGAGGGCAGCTCTCTTCTCTTCCTAGCTTCCTCTCTTGATTACTGATAGGAAGACATTTTTTCTATCCTCTGAGGAGTTTTGTAATGGGGAGCCAGAAATATTAAACAAACAGTTCTTTAAAGGGTTATTTTGAGGGGGTCTGATCAAAAAAAAAAAAAAAAGACAAGAAAAGAATAGTCTATAGGACACAGAACTTGTGAGATAAACCAGAACAGATTGTGAAAACAGGCACTACTTAAGTTCCATTATTAACAATAAGCTGTGATTGCTAATCATTGTATTGAACTGACTCTCTCTTTGTATTCGTTTGAACAATTGCTTGTTTTTTTCATGCATAATTACAATCATTTGGATAGCAATAGAGAACAGGTGACCACTGGAATGGTCTTTTGATAAACTAACTACAGCCCCTTTCCATTCAATGAGTGAACATGCACATACACACACCCCTATCCACACACACACACAGTTGCACACACACACAGAGAAAAAAGCTTTATTTTCCTCACTGGTATAGATGGCACTCTGCCTTAAAATTCTAATAAAACACAGTAAATCTGTCATAAGTTAGCAAGAGTTTAATGTGCATTAAAAAAATAATTGAAATAAATCTTCAAAATTAAATTAACGTGCCTTTAATATTGTCAAACTTACCCACAAATAATAGTGTAAAAGGAATAGTAGAAGTAAACAAGAGAATGAGTTCAAGAGGACTTACATTAAAAGCCTTCAGTCGCTCAGCTTCTACCCCATCTGATTCATTAACCTTCTCAGGATCTTCCTGCTCATCATGGTCATCCTCATCCTCATCTCCTCGATTCAGAGACAGATCTTCAGCACCTCTGTCTACACTCTCATTCTTGCCCGAGTCATAGCTTGAATAGCTATGTGCAGGGGACTGAAAATAGACAAAAAACACACTTGTAAAAATTCACCACGGAAATAAGGTCTACTCATCAAAACTACTTTATAAATATTTAAAGAATGCTGTGATTTCTTTTTATCCTTTGTTCAACATAAGGTGTTCATAAATGTTGTTAGAGCAAACATTTCATTGTGACCAGCTGCAAATTCAGTATATCAGTTAACAAATGAATTATCTACGAAAATTACAGTTGACATGAGACCTTTGCCATACAGCCTTGTTTAAGTACTACATGCAGAAGTTTCTTACAAATACCAACTTTGTGTTAGCCAAGATGTAACTAAGAGGCAGTGGATTTGCACAAAACTCTAAAGAATTTAAAATTAGACCTTTTAAGGCTAAAGAGGTTTAAATAGGAAACATCAAAATTCAACCAATCAATATAAAATATTATCAAGAACTGCAATAACTTATTCAAAACATAGAGATGATTATGCCCTAGTTTCACTTGCAAAACCCCAGAAATAAAGATATGTAGGTCTGTTAACATTTTGAATGCTCTTCTGATAATTGTATAGTAAAACCATTTTCTCTTTGCTTATCAGCATTCACAACTTCTCCCCTGAGCAGAAATTCAGCTTGCTGGATGAAACAGATGACCATCTCATTAAAGTGTATCCACTTCAGGATCAACATGTTTGCAATTATCAAAAGTCAATACTGTGCGTTTTTCCTTGCAATATCACAGGTCAGGTATTTGTTTCCACTTCAGGCCACAAAAAGACATCAGTAATAAAAAGCCTTCTATGACTTAACACTTTAGGATCAAAGCTTTCTCCCAGTGATGAAAAAGTATCAGAAAGTATCTTCACCAGAGAAATCAGATTCATATTTAAGTAATTCAAATCACAACTTACTTCTATAATATTTTAATCCTGTAATATTTCAATATTTTCCTCTCTTGCTTCAAAGCATACTGTAGTCTATTCGAGAGCTCTGAATCAGGTGCTCCACAATGAACTTATACAAAGTTTACTTAGGTACTTCCTGCCTAAATGTCACCAAAAGTCAGGAACATAATGCCTGAACCAAAAACACATTTCAAATACTTAAAATCACATCTTGATCTACATTCTGAGCTTCCTGAAATTGTCTTTATTTGAGGATGTTTCCACCAATCACAGAATGTAGCTGGACAGTGAGATAGGAGGGAAAGGCAAGTAACACCATTCGTCTTTAAGGCATACTTCTTGCTTTATGTTCTTACTTCAACTTCTTTTCTTTCTCTATTTTCTTTTATTATCTTACTTTTGTCCTCTGTATATCATCAGTTTTGGAGTCACACCCATACATTTCTTTGTTTTGCCTTGCGAGCACTCACATACCAAGCCTTCCTTTTTCATCCATCCTCCACAGACCATATTCTCACATTACAAATCCCCCAGAATTCCACTTTTTAATCCCTAATGCTCCTAACACCAGATCTTGCAGCCTCATTCCCTTCTTTGAGTGTCTTTACTCTCTAGACCACTCTCCATTCCCAAGACCCTTATAGGAGATGTACAGAGAATGAGAAAACATCAAAAGAAAGCAGAGGACCCAGCCTCTGGATACAAACACCTTCAACAATTAACAGGCTCAGTATCACCTCTTCACCTCCTACAGCCCATGACTACACTGTTATGGGCAAGAAACTAGCCAGGATTCAGAACAGCAGATATGAAATGGCATGGGAAGACTTGGGGGAGCACAAAAAAAACCAACCCTGTCCCTTTTCTTGACACATTGATATTTTGTCCCAGGAAGATGATGAATATCTACATTGCTGCCCATTCAGATAACTCTTCTTAGAGGAGGTGCTGAATTCATTGAATTATTAGGCTCCAGAAGAATATAGCTGCATCCTCATAGAAGATGATGACTATAATTTACCATTGTCTAGCACATCTAAGCAACACTATTGCTATCAGAAGGCCAACAGCCTTGTAGCCTGTTATGAAGGAATAAGAAGAGTGGTTTTCCTTGATCCTGAAGAGATTCCCAGAGAAATTTTTTTAAAAAGAAAGTTACAATTAATTAATTCCTACAGTTACTGTAATTGTGTCCAGGTGCTATACAGAAGATCTGACCTAGGCTGCAAGACTTTTTGTTTTACCTTATACTACCTTAGCTATACGGTATGCAGAGAGCTTCTAGATAATCAAAAGACATTTTGATTGCTAGACACAATATAAAGTTGTAGAAGCTACTGCCCTGAAGAACTGTACGGTCTGAAACCTTGTTCTGCAAACATTTGATTTCGTATGAGTCATTACATCAGATAAAACCCAATTAGACTACTCATGTGTATAAAGTTAAACAGATGCAGTATGTAGATGTGTTTGGGCTCGATGTCAAGACTGTAAATTATTTACCAGGACTGATATTTGCTTTTGTGAAGGAAAGTAATTCAGGCCAAAATGGATTATTGAGATCTCTCAAAAAGCCAACAGTTTTTTCTTTTTTTGTTGTTTTTTTGGTTTGTTTGTTTGCTTTTTCTAAAGAAAGCATTGCAAAGCAAGCCTTCTCCAATGTCCTCTTTTCAAGAACAACTTTGGCATCTTACGTGAACTGTGGAGAATAACATATTCTGAGAAAGTTGCATGGCAGGAATCCATATTTATTAATCGTGGATTTGAAGACTGTATACAGCACCAGGGAAAAAAGTATGGTTTTGGGTTTTTTTTCCCCCAGCTGTTACACTGGGAAATTGAGGGAACAAGCTACATAAGCTCAGTTAAGAATAAAATTTACACTTGTTTATTCCTACACAGGTGACTGTTGAGGCAGAGAAGGAACAGACAATTTCTCTCACTTGTGCTGACTCTGCATTTGGGCAAAAGCTGGCAAGCATTTCTTTTGTTACTCTATTAAGCAGCTGCAGGGCCTAACAAACACAGAGTGGGACTTTCCCTTAGTACACATTCCCAGTTTTAGTTCTTTCCCTTCAAAAGTCTATTCCCATCTTTGTGAGACAGGAACATACTCATTCAGAGACCTCTACACCCTTCAACACACACATTTTCATGATCCTGCAGTGCACTAGACTGGAGGAGTGATCCTAGTAAAAATGTTTTAGTTTGGTTTTGTGTTTTTTTTTTTTCCTTTTGCCAGTCTATTCAACACTGGGATGAGTTCTTAGCTGCAGTTCATGAACTGACATGACAAACCTTTGTGCTGACAGGAGAGTGTGAGCATGGGGACAGGGGAAGCACACACGTCTCTCTTGACAGCAATGCAAGATTAAAGCAATTATCAAGTGTAAGCATTACTAGACACAAGACGTTTCACACATTAAACCTTTGCGCTTAACAAATGTGGGCTGGAAAAGAAAGTGACAGCAATGTAAAATGAGAAATTATTCAAGGAGAACCAACTAAGCCAAGGCTAAGGCCAAGAGTATTGCCTCCCCCAAACACTTAGGTGATTATAAAGTTGTCTTAAGAAGGCTGAGATGTTGATATATTTTGGCAACTTTGCCCTTGCCCTTTTCTGAAGGTTGCTAGTTCATTATTTTAATCTCTTCCTTGCAATAATAAGTATTAAATGCTTGAGGCTTATAAAATTGAAAGTAAAGGTTCTTGCCTAACAACCTGCTGTCAGGAGCTTGTGACATGAAATATCAACATCTTTTCAACACATTAAAAGTCAGCAACAAAAGTCACCTGAAGTAAGTGTCAAATCATACAATAAAAGTACTAGGAGGACATCACAGTGTCACGTAGTTCATCTTGCTGCCACGGAACAAGGTCAGTAGTTCATTCCTAGCCTCTGTTTGTATGGTTGTTAAGACTTCTAGTGACAAAGATGCTCTGCATCCCCCAAACAATCTGCAACGGTGTTTCACTGTCTTCAGAACTGATAAAAATATTGTGAACACCCACCTTTGACTTTGAAAACTAGTACTAAGCCTATTTCTTTTTTACTTATCTACCACATACTGCAATGGAGTACAGGTGTACCCGAAGAAGAGTGCATTCTCTTGCCTCTTTACGAGGTTGTTTCAGACATTTGAAGAATCTTATCATGTCCCCTTCCCTCAATCATCTCTTCCTGATAAATTCATTCATGCTATGAAACTTCTGTTTTCCAGATTCATAGTAATTCCTACTGGTCTGCTCAGTATGTTCTTCATTTGATCTGAAACTCTTTCAAAAAGCAACTCCAAAATTCCAAGTGCGATCTATATGAGGCCTTTCCATGAAGAACATATTCCTTTATTGCCTGACTGATTTCTAATATGCTTGCAGGAGAAAAAGCTTATCACTTTACTTGTAAGATAAAATATTCCATACATGCAAAAGACAGTAATACAGAAACTCCACAGTTGCCAGCAGAAGTCACTTTATTTCTCATTTTATGAGAAATAAAGCAGAAGTAATCCACAACATTAATAAAACCAAAGTCTACCATAGAGACCCAAAGCTTGCTAGTCTCAGACACTGGTACATGGCCATCAGACATGACCTGGAGGATGATGCCACATGAACTCATTGCAAAAGGCTTCTCCCAGCAATTGACAAGTTACTTGTAACAACCAAAAACTGGAAAAGTCAGGACTTTGTGACTTTGCTAAAAATGCCAAAAGTGTAGGGGGGAAACCCTAAAAACACCTTTTCAGGGGAAGAAAAAGGCTCTGAAGGAAGCATAGCAGATTTTCTTTTTAAAATGAAGCATCATGTTTCACATTTACATTACATTTTCTATTTTCTATTATATTTTAATTTTTATTTTATTTTAATTTTCTATTTTATATTTACATTTAGTTGGACAGTTTTACATTTAGCTGGGCATTGTGCAATTCTGTTAGTTGTTACATTAGACACTTGTAAACCACAGTTCACTCCTGTAAGCTAAAGAGATGTGGAGAGTTGAAGAGCTGGTAAGACAGTAGCACAGGTTCCCACGGTGCATGGAAAGGAAAGTTGTGAAGTAGGCAGAGATGAAAACACTTTACTGGCTAGATGTAATTTTCTTCTAGAAATCTGCCTCCAGAGTTACTAAATAAGATTTTGTCATGAGTAAATAGAACTATAATCTAAAATTGACAAAGTTCTGCTCATCCTTTATGTTGTACCTCCACCCCTTTTTTCTTTCTCTTCCTACATCTCATTCTTTCACTCTGTACCACAGAAGTCTACCATTTCAGCAATTGCTCTTACAAATTACATGTGCTTTTCCACTTATTTTCCCCTGTGGTATTGCGTATACATAGTTTTATAGAAACCATTCCTGTGATGCAGAAAAGGATTAGAATATTCTGATGACACTAGATTTGATTGCTTTGAAGACTTATTTTTTTCCCAAACTCTCAGTTATATTAGAACTTGATTTTAATTTTTTAATATCACATTTACATTTTTAACTAATTCTACATATACAAGGCTTTTGAAAAGTTTAACACTTTTTGGGTGAATGGACTGTGAGTAAGAAATGTGCATTTTATTTGACATATAAACAAAATGAAAAGGTTAAGCTTGTCAGGTTAAGGGAAAAATTATGTCCTATATCTTCACCTTAAAATTATTTTTGAAATGCATATTGGATTCTTCAGAGTTCTACTTTCTTCCCATACAAACTGTGAGTTTTCCAGATTGCATGGAACTTGCCTACAAGAGGTAGCAGTGTTTTTTTACATTCAATCTATAACATATGTACTATAAACAACACATTAAAAAAACCATAAAATGCATTTTGCACATATGTACCTTTGGGTATTAATGTAAATGAAACTATGAATTCAAACATTGCTATCTTTTTCTCCTCAATTCAAACAGTAAAGCAGGAGTCATACCTCAAAAAATAAGGTTCAGCTATTATCCCAAGCAATGCTCTTTCAGTTTTGATGGAAGACCATCTCTCTATTATTTTTCATCAATAAGCCATTTTTGACACAACCCCTCTTAAATCCTACACATTTCTCTCTTCCAGACTTTACTATTATCATTTGTACATGGCTCCTTTAAACCTTCATATTGTCACATATGTGGAACTTCACCACTCATCTTCTTTTTCTCATTACAGAAGACTGCCAAAAATCAAATACAATTCCATTATCTCACTATTTATTTCAAGATCCAATTAACCTCATTTTTATAAACTTGCCACACATTTGCTCATCTTACCCGTATCTTTGCATCTAACTATGACCAGTTTGCTCCCCTTGTTGCAACACAATTGGCCTTCCTAGCTACTTCATAAAATTTCACTCTTAATAATGTGAAGGTGTTAGTGTGTGTAATTCCACTGTTTGGAGAATGAAGATACAGAATTTTTACTGGAAGAACGGAGAGCTAAAATCTAGGGTTCCATAGGCTTGACTCTATAAAAATGTTATCTAGTGTGTAAAGTGTTGTAGAGTAGATTGCATAAGACAGTTTTACACAAAATTTGTACCACACTGAAGTATTAGAAGATCTTTTCTGTTTGCTCTGTAAGCTCCAGGAAGACAACTGCGCAGTTATTTACAATAGGAACCAAGAAAAAAAGAATTTTTCTCCTGAATCATCTTTGACATTGTCTTTTCTTGAGAGGCACTGAGAGAACAGTGACTGTTCCTAAGGCTACCTTCTCATCTCTTCTCAGTAATTAGTCAGTCTATATTATATTATCTGTTTGCTTATAATATTCCTTTCAACAGAAACACGTTGATTAGTAATAAGTGAAAGGTAAATTACCCAAACACTTCTATTCCAGCAGGATTTATCTGAATAGCCAGAAGTTTGGATAATTGAAAGATAAGAAATAATTGAAAGATCCTCTGCAGCATCGGTATTCCTGTGGTATATTTTCTCCTTTTAGATAAAATATAGTTTACCCTAGGTGTATTCCTAGCTTATTGACTGACATTACTGAAATGCATCACTATGCCCTAACAGAAATACCCTCAGAAATTAAGTAGATGGTAAAAACAGAGGCACCTGAAAATTCTCAATCAAGTGGAAGAGCAAAGTATATTTAGAGGCAACTGTTTAATGAGTTTCTTTCTACTTCATCCACAACTAATCTCTTGTTACTCGATTCGGCTCCTTCAGGAAGGCTCCTGCTCCTTCTCCAGCCACTGCAGAGGAGGAGAATTCTTGGCAGATCAGAATAAGTGTGTCCAAACCTCCCTAGCCTACTATTGTCAAGAGTACTGATTTAACAGAGCAGGAGACTTGCCTACCTCTCACAGCTTTTATTTTATAAAGATGTTTTATTAAAGACTTCTAGAACCCTGTCACTGATGTGGAAGATGGATATTTTCAACCACATGCTAAAAAAGCCTAGTTATTTAAGCCCATATAATTGATTATATTGTAAAATGTGGCTACTGTGTTTCTGGAAAAAAATACAGTGTCCTTAATGGGAGTTAAAAAGTCAAAGCTAAAAAGTGAGAGACTCAAATAAAAGCCCAAATTATTTTTGGCATCACACACGCTGGTATTTTGAAGCTTTAAGAGGATCTGACAGAATTTCTGTGAATTTGAGAAAAAGAGGCTGCCACATGGGAAAGCTCCATCACAAACTTGTGGATTTCTGCAAACCATAATCCAATAGAGGATTTAAATGTTCCTTATAGTTCATCCACAATGAAACCAATGTATGTGAATGAAGATGTTATACTCCTGTAAGAGCCTACCTTAAAAAAAAAAAAAAAAAAACCAAAAAATCAAACCTATCTTATTATTAAAGGTAAGGAAACTTCATGAGTGGTCTCCTAAGGACAGCAATAGCGTACTTTGTAGGTTCTACCATATCTCTATGAAACCAAAAGCCTGGGAGGGTCTCATATAGTCCTTGTGCTTTTGTAATAATGCAACAATCAAAAATTTGGACATTTTTACCAAGAACCTTTACAAACTGCACCCAAATTCTACAGCCTTCCAATTGTTAGTGTTTTTAATTTTTGTTTTCTTTTCTTAAATGAAATGCTGACAGTTTATGTAGGGACTCAGGAATGTTTTTCTCATGGAACGTACTTCAGTGACCACTGAGTAGTTCACATTGCAAGCAGGTACTTATCATATTTGACCACCAATTCTTTGGTCAATTGTTGGACAACTGGCTGATAAAAGCTACAAACTATTTTGCAAAAACACTGGGATAATAATTTTTAAAATTTTATTTAAATTGAGAATTAAACCTCTAACATAGGCAAGACATTTAGGAATTAACTAAGGAGGTGATCTGTATAAACCTGAATATCACAATGACAATCAGAGAGTCTCAAGACTCTCACTTCTGTCTCTGCAGCCTTTTGTCATTTAAGTGACAGGAGAGTAAGGCATAACTGGGCACATAAGGGGTACAACAAGCAGTTGCACTTCATAGGAGCTCTCCTGCAGTGAAATCCCTCACAAAACTCAATCCGTCCTTCAAAGAGCCCTCTTACTGGCCAACAGTGCTACTGCTATTGCCAGAAAATAAGCCAAACTGCTGTTAGCTTTCAAAAAAAAATAAACAACAGTTGTCGAATGCTACAACTGTGGTTGTGGCCTCTGAAGTGTGACTTGGGTATGCAGTTATTTTCAGAAAAAAGCAAGAAATTAAATATAGGAGTGAAACTTTTTTTTAGGCAGTAGTTTAAGTGTCCAAAGGTTACTCTTTTATTTCCAGGATTTTAATTTCTATGGGGTAGGTGGGAAATAATGTTATAGTAACTACAGAATGGAAGGGTTTCTTATCAACATGGCTTCATCACATGCTCTATTCTTATCTTGAGAAAATTGCTGCTGGAAAACTTAAGTAGAATAATCCCCTTCCTCAGTTTAGCAGTAAGGAATACAAACAACATGCAATTCACCAGTTTAGTCATGGGCCCCTTGTCAAACATCCACAATGAACTAGAAAATTGTCACAATCTTTGTTCTGTTTTTTTCTCCTTTGCTATTCCTTCTGTTAATGCACCTTGATTCAATGTAAACCATTTTTTCCAAGCAATTTTCTCCTTAAATCTTTCAATTTTTTTCGCATTGAACTCATCATACCTTAGTTGTTATTGCTTTATTCTCTTGACTGTCATACTATTTTCTTCACATCCTCCCTAAATTTCTCTCTGCTTCCTCTTGGCATAAATTCAACTTTTGGCACCAAAAGGGGTCAATAGCCTGTTTTCTTCTTAAATTACAAACATGAAACATAAGGCTATTTTCTCAAGTCCTAAAGCATGAATCTACATGCAGAAATTATGTACTTATTTTTTAGTAATATCCCTTGAGTCTACAACTGTCAGCTACAGGTGAAGCCCTTGCCAATAGAACTACAAGAACAGAGAACCTAAAAACTTTGTTCCTGCCCCTTTATTCCATCACCTTTTCTCTTCCTCTTACTCTATACTATGACAGTTTTCTAATCCTCCATAGCAGCTCAGGTATATGCAAGTTTTTTCTGTCTGCAGAGTAAAGTTCCCAAGGAGCAAACACATTCACAGGCGAAAGAGTTCAAGCTATATCAGGAAGTCGGGAGACATGATTTACACTTACTTCCATCCTGCTCCCCTGTCTTGTGTTTCCCAGGAAAGACGGGAGCTATGCAAGAGGCTTCTAGGCTGTAAAAACTCTCAAAACAAACTTCCAGAGAGAAACAGCAGAGACAGATGTATTGATAATAATACAATAGCACAGCAGAGTGTGTGTGTCACAACAGCATCAGCAGTGAAGGAGAGGAATATTTTTTTTCACTAGGTAAAGAGAAAGAAAGCAATGAAGATGAAGGATGGCTCTGTCCCATTCTTGTGAAGACTTCAGCCAAAGTGTGCTGTTTAAGGTCCAGGAACTCAGCAACTCCCTATAAAGTTTGCCTAAGGCTACACAGCAACTGGACTTATTAAACACATATTCTGAGCTGTGGAGCTGTATTTTCTAATAAGGAGGGAGGCACAGCATTTTTTATCTTAACTCACATGAGTAAAAACAATAAAGTGCACAGAACAAAATTGGGAAATAACAATGAACTTAAAATGATGATCAGGACAAGAGAGGACTTTGTGCTCTTTCTGAATTTATCAAAAGCTCCTCCCTGTGCTGATTTCCTCTTCCTACTTCATCCCTACACAACTGCATTTCAGAGGTTCTCCCACCTTTCTCTTTTACAGTCTGAGCTCAGTAGGAGCACAAGGAGATTAAAAAAACAATTTGTGGAAGCAGTAGAGGAGGGAACTCCAACTCACCTGTCTCCATTATTTGAAACAAATTTATGTTCTCCCTCCTTCAGTTGTGTTGCTCAGTCACTACAGTCATTTGCTAGAATTGGTGAGAGGAGACAGTCCTGTCACTCCTTTTCTGCTCATGAGAGTCTGACTGATCATTTAAATCTTCAGAAATAGAGATTAGAGGGGAAAAGACAGTAATGGCAACATATTGAGAGACAGACTCATGCAAAAAAAAAAAAAAACCAAAAAAAAACCCCAGCAAATTGATTACATGCATGGAACCCAAAATAATCTGTTCATTACTGAACAACCACTTACAACTGATCCAAATAATGAGATGATATAATAAAGACTGAAATCTGCTGGAGGAAGCCAGGAATACAACAGAAGCACCACATAAATTCATTGCATATACAAGAAAGGAGCATATTCTTTACAGAAAACTATAGGGCATAACTAGACAATGAAAGACTAGCTTGCTCTTTCTTTCTGTCTTTTGCCTCTATCTGCTTATAGCAGCAACCTTTTTCCCCCCCTCCCCCTGAGCTTTATGAAATAGAAACATAGAATGGTTTGAGTTGGAAGGGACCTGAGGTAGATCAGCTAGATTGTGTTAGCCTCCGCTTCTGAGGGCAAGTTGCTAATTGCCTTGATTATTGCTTAAGGGCCAGGTGGAGAGATTTAGAAATTGAAACCAGTCAAGAGGGGAGAGATGAAGACAGAGGCCCTGAACTTGGAGAAGTAGGGGGAACTGCTCCTGGTTTGCAGTAGTGTGAGTGACAGGGGATCAGGTGAAATATCTTAGCTGAAGCTGATGGAACAGATTACTGATTAGTTCTCTACTTATCTACCACAAATAATTCTGTAGAGAGATCTGTAAGAAGTGCTTGTAGTTTGACTTTCCTTGTTTAGGGAAGGAAAAATGAACCAACTATTGTTCAAGCAAGTCAGATGTGTTGCTTGAGGTTTGCACATGGCAACCATAAAAATACTGCAGATTTCCTTAGAAAGGAATCACTACCCATTAGTCCTCCAGACTAATGCATTTTTAGTATTGATGTAAAATGAGCACCAAGAAACAGAACTAACAGAAGAGCCTTTAAGTCCTACAGCCATGCAGGCTGTGCTCCTGCTAAAGACACATTCTAACATTTTGAGAGTGGGGGATGGAGGACAGAATTACAAAAAGCATTAGGAGGAGTCCCAAGAGAAAAGGCGAATCCTGATCAGACCATTCAGGGAACCAATTCTAGCAAACACCACAGCTGTGCTGAAGAGCAAATGCTCTTCACCGTAAAAACTAGAGAGGTCACAGTAGGCTCCTGAATCCCTCCCAATGTCACCAAGTATCTCTACCGGATCATGGTTCCACTCTGAAGAAACCAAAAACTCTCACTGTAATCCATGTTTGCCTACGCAAGGTAGTACAGCACTTCCAGTCTTGTACAAACATTAGTACATATTTAATATAAAAATGAGCTAGAATTTTGGATGGCCTGGTTATAAATGAGCCCTGAGATTTTATGCAGCCTGTTAAACTCTCAGGCTTACAAGAAGAGAATCATCCTGCTTGCTCTGGAATAGCACAGCATATTGTAAGCTCCCAGAACAGCTGCTGTGTGGAAAGGGAACTGCATTTCCAAACTTTACTCTGTGCTCCAGTATTCTCTGTGATTTCTTGTAGTTGCATAATCTTTGTTTACTGTAAAACGTTTCTGTTGCATTGGTACTTAAAAGGAACCAGACAGCCACTAAGCAGCACAGAAGTTTCCAAGATGATCTAATAGATTTTGTCAGTAAAAGCTCAAACACATTTACAACAAACAACATTTTTATCTTCTACTAGGAAAGTTCTTTTCACTTGGAAATTCTAGGGATGACTTTGTTCACTTTAGCTTACTAAACCAGTGCACAAGGCTTAACTCTTCTCACCATCCAGCAATGGAGAATTCCCCAGCAGACTAGAAAATCCTGTCTGGCAAAACTCCACTTCCTCCAAAACCCACACTCAATCCACAGTGTTGGATCTTTACTGGGTCCTTAGGATCTATTTAGTCAACAGTGTGTGTGCTAAGGCTTAAAGTACAGTCAAGATTCTGTGGATTTAAAGATAGTTATACAAAACAGAAACCAGACTCATCTGCTCTTCTTGTCTTACTGTTTTTTTTCACGTCAGAGTTTTTGCAATCCCCTGATGTGGATCAAGAAAGCATCTCAGCTGGTTACCCAGATAGGCTCTGGACATGAGGAGCCATGAGTCTCTAAACATATAAGATTTCTCAATGAAACTGTGATTCATCTCACCAGAAGGGATTTGTAGGGGGTCTGAAAAGGGTACAGTATATTTGGTTTTTAGCTAAGGGATTATAGGCAGATTTTCTAATATACAAATAAGAACTTTCTGATTCAGAAAATTGTTCCTGGATAGAAGGTTTCCTGACACACTTATGTACTGGTGCGATTTTTAAAGGTATATTCACCATCAAGATTTGGAATGCTGAAACTGATAAACCAGCAATGTCTACTTGTCTGTAAGGCAACATCTGTAATATTACTTTCTGTATTTTTCTTTCCATTCCAACTTGCTAAACTACCAGTCAATCTTCTAGTCAACAAAGTAAATATGACAGGATTTCCCCTTGTAGATCCTGGGCCTACAACCCCTGCAGAAGGGCTCTATGTGAACACAAGGATCTGTTCACATGTAGTTTAGAACACTAACAGCTGTTTTCCATTATTTAAAAGTAACACCATGCAGGCAATGAAAGTACACAGGAACTGGTTTTCTCTGGTAAATACAACCTCTTCAATCTTGTCAAGAAATTTGGCAACTCCAGTGCTACTGGTTTTATATGAATGTAATGATATAGATTCAAGCTCTTGAATTTTTCTATGCAGCAAGTGTATGCAATGGTGCCACAAGCAACAAACAAAATACAGAGATGTGACTCACTCTGGCAGTCATGGCCCATCCCTGCAAGTCCTGTAAAGGAGTAGCTTTAGTATCATTGATTCCTATATTACACTTAACCAGGCTTATTTTCAAAAAGTCGAACTGAAGAAACCTGACATCCTATTGACTTCCGTCCTAGATCCCCAAGTCCTCACCAGCATGCCTTCTTGATTTCAGTCCACATCTCTCCCTCTTCTTACAGAGCAAGAGATCATGATTTGTTGACAGCTGGGAAAGTACTCATTGCCCAACAAGATTTTGCCTCTCAAAATGAAAGGCCCTCTTGAGGGCAGTAACCTGGGTCATTCTACTTGAGCCAAAAGCAGATTTTTCACAGAACTTGTAGCAACTCAACATTGTCAGGATTCCTACCTTATCAAATTAGACTGAAAAAGGTCAATAGTTTCAAAGATTAGGCAAGGACAGATAAACTGAAAGAGCACAAACCACCTCCTCAGGAAACAAAATCGGCACCACAACAAACATCTTTTCACACTGATAAAACAAATTGCACCATATAGATAAGAAACTATTTTCTCCGGATAAAACTAATTGTAACCAAGACTTTAACAAACATTTCTTACCTGGGATAGGAGAAAAACAGGAACAGTTTGGCATAAAATCCCTAAATAACACTTTGCATCTAAATGTATTTTATGGAAAGTTGTACTTCAAAATATCTATTGTAAATTCTTGCTCTAGGTAGAATGAATTTCAAAGTTGTGTGTGGGAGGTATCCATATACAGAAGAGCCCCATATTTATTAGCAACTTCCATAGCACTTTGAGCAAGTACTATTATTTTTCTGGGTATATGTACAAGTATGAATCTATTCTGTGGCATTATTATGCAGTTCACACTACCGAATAAGACTGTGAGATAATCTTTTTTAAAATATATTTAATACAATTTAACCTCACAGCAAGACTGAAGGCAAGAAATATAAAGTGATGGTTACACAAAATCTGTTGAAGGCATGAAATAATTTTTATGCAAATGATTTGACAAGGTGATGTTCTTAAGAAGATTCAAATTTCTGAATAATTACTTCTATTTAACAAACATGTGAGAGGTCAACTAATGTATGAAGCAATATGTTTGTGCACAGCCACATTCCTCTTGATGCATGGCCTCCCAAGGCCCTGTCCTTAAGACACTGTGTGTGACAAATGGACCATCCAGTAGTACTTAATTGCTAATAAATTCTGTATGATACGCTTAATCCAAGTTCCACATGAATTTTAGGACAACTCTGGCTTTCTTTAAAACCAGAAAAATTCAAGTTTATAAGCTGAAGGCAAAAATTCTATTTACCATTCAGCCTTTCAAATGTCAGGTAAAAATATACACAAACCACTCTCCTTAATTTCTTTATCAGTATGAGAAAACTACAAAGCTCACAGCCTTTTTTGCTAGACCACTCCCTTTTTACTACCTCAGATTTCTTGATTTGCTAAAGAATTCCTTGCAAGCCATCCCTCAGACCAACTCCAGAAGGAGAATGAAGGAAGCTATTTTTTCTTCAACATTTCTACTCATGATGCTTTGTCAAAAGTGGGATTACAAAAAATATCACTGGAGTTTGGCAGGTCTACCCTCACCTTGCAAAGGATGGAGCAAAATCATCCAGCCACAATATTTCAAACACTTGGAAAAAGCTTATGTTTCAGCCCCTCACTACTGGAATCCTCAACATAAGAAGGACATGGAACTGTTGGAACAGGTCCAGAGGAGGACTACAAAGATGATCAGAGGGCTGGAGCACCTTCCTTATGAGGACAGACCAAGAGAGCTGTGCTTGTTCAGCCTGGAGAAGAGAAGGCTCCAAGAAGATCTTATAGCAACCTTCCAGTAGAGGGACTATTCATAAAGGCTTGTGGTGATAGGACAAGTGGGAACGGGTATAAACTGGAGAAGGGCAGATTTAGACTAGACATTAGGAAGAATTCCTCCACGATGAGAGTGGTGAGACACTGGCACAGGTTGCCCAGGGAAGCTGTGGATGCCCATCCATGCAGGTGTTTAAGGCCAGGTTGGATGAGGCCTTGGGTAACCTGATTTAGTGGGATGTCCCTGCCCATGGCAGGGGTGTTGGAACTAGCTGATCTTTGCGGTCCCTTCCAACCCTAACTATTCTATGATTCCATGATTTATTCCAAGGTCAGCATTTCAGTAGCTGCTTTATAAAAAGCTTTGAAACAAACTTGAAGGTTATCCATCTTCTCTTTTCTTCTATTATTTTTGGACAAATAAATCAATCTCCAACCTGGCACTTCTTAAGTAATGCTTCCACAACTCATTTTTATATTTTGTAAGTATCAGGGATCAGTCCTAATGACTACAGGTAAATCCATGATTTGGCACATCTCTGGATATCTACAGCTGACAGGAGGATCATGGGGCCAAACTTAAAGCTTCGCTGCCTATGTTTTGCAGAGCTCGTGTTCATAGGCTTTAAATAACTGGAGCTATGGAAACACTCTTTATTCCCTAATTTGTCTTACCTTGGTTAGTGTTTCACTTGATCTGATCACTGAAAACTGCACTGCCTCCAATTACCTAATTCAAGGTAAGAAAACTTTTTTTTTCTGGAAGGATGACAGGCTTTAGGGTAGGATTAGTGAGGCCCATTAATTTTTTAAATTAAATGCTGTCCTTTTGCTTTCCCATATCTTGGAATCTGTATTTCCACCAAAACCAGAAGTAAACATCTCTATCACGTAAGACAGCTGGCTGTAGCGTGAGCACAGCCTACGGAAATCTGCCCTTGCAGAGTTCATACAAGTCCTCCCATGGGAGACTGGAATGAGGTCTGAAGCTAACATGTCATTTTTTACCACTGCCATTTAAAAACCTCTTACATTTGCCGTCATTAATCCATACTCTCATCAGGACCCTGAATGCACCATCAGGCCTTATTTTTTCAAGCGAAAAGTGACCTCCATCTCTGTGCCCCTTTCCAGGAGCCCCACTGAAGCCGAGCGGTGCTGCAGGAGGTAGGGGCCAGTGCTGTTCCAGGCTGTTCTGGCTTGCTGCCTGACCTTCCAACACTGAGCAGGGACTTGCCCTTCCCCTCCTGCTTGTCTGCTGGTCGCTGGGCCGTCGGTGGGATCTGCTGCTGATCTGCATCGGGGAGGACACTGCCCTTAGGTCATGGCCGTCCTCAGCTCCCTTGTGGAGAAGCCTCACTTTCGCCGCTCTCCAACAACACTGATGATGAAATCAACTACTATTTAAAGTAAAAAAATTCTTATTTTTTAAATGCTTTTATGTTTTCTGTGTTACATGTTTCATTTAACACTTGCCCAAAACCCACTGAATTGCTAACGGAGTGCCCAGCTGCTCTAACAGCAGTAAGTTGTGTGTGTAAGCTACTGCCAGATCTGTTGGTGTCAGCATTAGTCATGTGGCTTTGCTGGCCAGAGCATGTAAGTTTCAGAAAATGAGCTGCCAGAAAAAAGAATCTGTAATTCAGAAGTGTATATAAAGGCACACTGTCAAAAGCACTTGCCAGAAACACACTGGTAGTACATAGATGATTAAGTACGACATAAATTTAGCAACCGTAAGAGCTCTCAGCCAAGGAAGCTGTATATACTAGCACTAAGACAGGATTGCATGGCAAGAAGTAATATTTAAGGACGAAGCCCACCAACTTGCTTGTTACAAGTACACAGATGCACAGCCATACTCGTATTTTGTACATAAATTGAAAACTTCAATTTAAAGTCCAACACCTCAGTGATTTGAAGTATTATTTCAATTTTGACTCTTTTTTCATAATTAAGCAGAAATAACCACACTGCTGTACAGCTTCAGACAGCTATTCTGACGCTCCTGCAGTCTCATTATCCTGCAGTTCTCAGTTTTGGCTATGTATTATTACTTAGTTCAATCAATGATCCAATCAGCAAATTAACAGCTGTATCCATTCCAACTCTGCAAGGCCAGTACCATGTTTTCAGACATATTTAAAGACGTACAGAGGTCAAATGTTGTTCTCCTATCTTCAGGAATGAAAAAAAAAAAGGACTACAGCATCAATGCAAGTGGAATTAACTGCTGTTTGTACCAAAGCATTCTGAATTTACTCAACTGTCAAGATAGGAGCCTATATGGATGTAGAAGACATTCTAAATGGGAAATAGATGACTGGATGAACAGCAACTGAGCCCCGCGGCTATTTTAGAATGGAATAGAAGCACTGTACAGTGCTGGAAAACATGCACTCAAGGCCAGTGTGAAAGACAACCTTCCAGAGAAATGTGTGCTGGGCACATACTACCCCTACAAGGGTACCAAATACCCACTATGTAACTGAATCCCATTCTGCAATCTAAAATGAGGATGAAATGCCACAGATGCTAACTTCCGTACACTACACCGGGAAGCTGTCTGACAAAAGCTGAACTAAGCATCTAGCTTCGAGGAAACAGCTTCACTCACATAAGTATTAACAATGCAGTCCACAGGATCTCCTGTGTATACACATATATGTTATCACGATGATGAGGGCTGGGTAGTGAAATTGTCACCCTTCCAGCAAAGCACAAACCAAAACAAACATTTTTTAAACTGCTTTGAATTCTAGCTATGCTAATAAAGATAGAGGAAACTTTCCAATGGCTAATTGAAGCTGACACTGCCTGATTATCCTGACTGAAAAGTAATGTCTGGAGACAAGGATTAGTACTGTGATTACTGTTCAGGTATAGCATGCAGGAAACAAATACTTCTCCAGCTTTCCTATAGATTGTTTGGCTTTGGGAAACTCAATGAACTATGTCATGCCTGTATTTACTAACCAATACACAGTGATGGAATATGACTGCCTCACGGGACTGATCCAATGTCAAGCTGATTTATTTTTATTGATGTTTTCAGAATCCCAAACAAGTTATGTTAATCCAAAAAAATAAGATATAGGAACTTCTATCAATTAACATATTGGTGAAGGTATAAATATCTCATCCATGCTGGATCAAGTTATTACGCACAGAATTATCTTATTAGAAACAGTATACCCTAAAACATAAATTAACCATATGAATTACAGAAGTTAAATGACAAATGTAAAAAGTAACCTTACAGCACTATATACAGGTTAAGGACGTATCTCTCAACTAGGAAAATATAACAAAAGGTAGATCAAAATTTTTGAAAGTCCTGCCGCCACTGACACTGCCTACCTTACATTGGCAGAATGGTTCAAGCAGAGAGAACAGATTTTCTTGCAGTCAAACAGCAGATTCACAGAGCCTAAATTAAATTTTTTTTAATTAGTTATTTGGCATACCTAACCCTAGATATAAGCTCTTGGTACCATAAACTTCATTATAAAGTAAGCATTAAAGATGAAAAAAAAAAAAAACTCAACACACAAAGAGAACAAAAGCAAAGTGGCAGACTCGTGCCAATTTCCTCTAAAAAAACCCTCAGAAAACTAAAGAAGAAAAAAAGGAATCTCAACAGAGTTTAGAGACAGTCTTAATAACTACTTACCTCCAGAATGATCTTGAACTGACATAGCAAGTGCAGTAAGAATTAATATCCTGACACAGGTGATATACCCCAACCAGATGTACACAGGGCTAAGTACTAAAGACTGGCAAATACAGGCTTTTACTCCAGCTTTTTTTTTTCTTCAAAAGCTTGTGCCAGAGAACTGGCAGCCTGAGAGGCTACAAGCCTTTTTGGCTCTTTAAGCATTCAAAACACTTCTACAGAGTCATAGTTGAAGAGAACACCTGATCAGAAGAGAACACCTGCACTGTAAAACATCACCATAGTTGTCACTGTTTTCCTATATAACATAATCTCGCCAAATAATTGCAGATTAATTCTAACCAATATTTATAAAAAGAACAACTACCTTAGGCAGAAAATTCTATGCAATAATTACCTACTTCCATATGAATGTTTGGTTACAATCACTGTAAAAATGTTTTCTCTCAATTCCAATCTAACTTTAAAAAGAAAAGTTTAATCTGCCGATTAAAATAAAATATAATCTATTAATTGGTAAGAACCAGTAAGATCTGTGATGAAGTTGTCACTGTTTTATCTCTAACAAGATAATTCCCTCTTTGTGTATGTGTAGCAAGTTTTTCAGCTCCTCAGTGTTTTGTTATTTATTCAAATCCACTATGGCTTCCAGTAAATTCTTCCAATATTACATATACCTGTATACTATATGTTTCCTGAAGGCAGAATGGACATTTGTTTGAACGATTATGTATAGAGGTGGATTTAAAAAACTATCCAATGAACCACAGCGAAGCATTAGCCTTGTGAGACAGTCATCTTCAAGGCACAATAGACAAAAGAAATGTATTCCAAAATACGTCTGTTATCTCCTTCCTCTGCCCCTCCATCTCTTGTCTGAATCAAGAGGGTATGAGGTAGCACACATGCCTCAGATTGATCTGACACAGCTGCTCCCTCTAAACATCACACTAGGAGAAACAGGAATTTAAAAAACCTTTATTTTAGTCATTCAATACAGTTTTTGATACGGGTCCAGTCCCACGGGGTTCCATCTGCAAAAGATTTTTTAAGAGCATATGACTAACTGCACAAAGTGAGACAAAGATACATGCATTCAAGAGGGCCAAAAAACCCTTATGTGTTACTGATTCGGTACAAAAGGCCCAAAGAATATCCATGTGTCTCTTTAGCAGCTTACATAGAGCACAAATTATAATGCCAAGGACTGAAGATAGGCCAGACTGGGGGCATTTGTGTCAACTCCTAAAGAAATCAACTCACCTTTCCCTACTTTTCATGCTGATTTTCTCATCCATCCTGAGAGTACACAGCCCAGGAGCTCAAAGGCAGAAGGTACAGGGCAGAAATTCTGAATAGTTCTGCAAGAAATCTTCCTGATGGAGCCAATTCCCAAATGCCATGGGAAACACAAGAGGAGGAAACACATTACTTCATGACTTCTACCAAAATATAAATTGGAGGTAGAAGCAACATACAAGATATCATCCTGATATTATTTAAAATGCACATGAAAGTCAACCACACACTGTTGTCTAGTGAAGCACCTGTACACAAAGGTTAGGTGTATGTCATTGCAGGTGCATCAACAAGAGATATGAGCTCTTCATGTGCTCCTAATTCCTCTGTACGATGCCATCAACTCTAGGTCATGGCCACTGGATAGGACTGTTTTCATCAGACAAGGAGAAAAAAGAAATACATAAATGTGTGTGTGTGTGTGTATGTACGTGAAGAGAACAGGATTTATCATTACCCATCAGATCCTGGGAGTAGCTCTTGGCATATTTATGACGAGAAGAGTTAAAAAACACAGGCTGAAAAGGTGTGAAAGGACACTGAGAATGACCATTGGTCTGTGACCAACAGAGCTGATAAGAAGCATCCATGTGGGAAATATTCAGATGTAACATGCCAAGATCCAAGCAACAGCTGAAGCATTTCATTTGTGAGCTCCAAGCAGCAGCAGCTTAGTAAAAACTCTACAGATGCATACGGAATTCATCCAGTATTAAAATGTTTCATGATATGCCACACTTACATGAGTGGAATGAAAACTCACATCAGTTGCAGACCCCTAACTTTGGCTGCATATTTTCATACTTGCTCATGTTTTCATACTCTTTAATTGGTGCCCAGTAAAAAGTAAATGTTGACTGTTCACACAGTTCTCAAATCCCAGTTTCCAGAATCTTGTGCTGCTTTGCGCGAGAATACTGTTCTGTAATATTTGTAACAGTCAGTGGCTTATTCATTACGACATGCTTACCAAAATTATTCAGTCATTGTTTTTTGACTGTGTTTAACAAACATAGCACACATTTTACAGCTTTCAATGCTATCATCATCCCCTCTTTGCTTCAATAATTAGTATTGATGCTGGTTTTTCCATTGTTTCTTTGAAGTACAGACACTGTTAGTGGTGAAATATAAGGCAGGATATTTTGATGCAACATATGGCAAACAAAACCCCAAGCAGACTGATAGGTATTATTGGAGGATGTTCTTTTCCACTCCCACTTCTGCAGGGAATAAGATAGTGCTAGAGACCCCCTGGGAAATCCACCTAGCAAATCCCTTGTTGCACAGATCTAGGACATAAACAACGATTACAGTACTTCACTTTTTTTCTGTGGCATATTACATATGCACCATTGTTCTTTCCTACAAGGCTGAAGTTTATTAATCAGAACTTCATGGGTGCTGTAACATTTAGCAAGCTGAGCTATCACAGCTCTTGGAGTGAATGCCTATTACATTAGCTGTCATTTCCAGAGGACTGGACTCAGTAATCCAAGTGATTCTTTACAATTCTCTTTTCTGGTAATTTATACTATTATCTACGTCTATTATTTTGTTCCTAGAAACAGAATCTCAGCTAGGTCTTCCAAGAAGTCTCTGGAGATAAATAGAGAACAGAGGCGCATTAACAGAAAAAGTTGAAACAGCAAAAAGGAGGGTTAAAAGACTAAAAATGAAAAGAGAGATGAAAGAGAAATAAATAGCTAGTTTTAAAGTTTAATTCTACTTATCCTTTCTTCCTCTGTTAGCAAATTTACCTATTCACTTCTCTCATATCACCTTGCAAATCCAGCTATGTGAATAAGCAAGTATCTGAAAAAGCATTCAGTGTTCTAGTGTAGCTAATTATTCCCAGCAAGTGCTACAGAGTGAAAATAGAAAACACACAAAAACACAGTTTGAAGGTCTATCAAGTATTCAGCAAGACATTTGACTACCAGCATTCATTCAATAAAAAAACAACTAGAAAGGGAGATGTCTGTAAGACAACTAATAAAAATTATATTTATTTTAAAACCTCATCGATATGTTGTTATAAAAGTCATTAAAGAAATAAAGTCTTTGACGTCTTTACTCCTTTTCTTCAGCAGCTAACTTGGTATATGAAAAGTAATTCAATACCAGAAGAAAAAATTAGGGGTAACATTTCAGGATTATCAACTTCTTAAATAACAATATAGTTTTGGAGGAGTATAATGTGTGTAGAAAGTGGCCAATTATCAAGCCAATCATCAGAGATTAGTTTTGAAGATCACCTCTTCAGCCTCTACATCTGAAAAATAAAAAAGGGACAGTTCATTAGCTGTAAATAATATTAAGACTAACAACAATTGCAGTAGGTAGGAATTATTGCTGCCTCATTATATCTTGCTCAATTTACCATCAAAATGTATTTAATCTTCCAAGAGCAAGATTTGCTCTCACTCCTTTTCTAGTTAGTGGAAGAGTATTTGTGATAACAGAAGAAGAAAAAGCTGCAGTGAAACATTTGACCTAGTAGGACTTCAACGCAAATTCCATTTCATTCCTAAGAAAAACAAATACAAACCAAAGAAGCAAGAGTTAGGGATTGAAGATATTCATTGTATACAAGGCCCAGCCTTGAAAGTATCTGTCAGGATCAAACCCTGGCTAAAGTCAACAGGAATCTGCCAGAAAGGTACAGACTTGGGTTCCCAAGTGTCTGAGTTATAAAAAGTTCTTGGCAGTAAACAGGGAGGGAAGTGGTAATTTCGTTCACCTTACCTCACTGACTGCAGATGCGCTTGATAGCTTTCTCTCTTGTCTGAACAGATGTCCAGCCACTAAAACCAAGTTGGACAAAGTCCTGCATCCTTGCAGGTACAGCTGCTTCTGTTTCAGTATGAGGGACCAATGACTCCAAATGTCAATGTGAATGAGGACAGACAGCTGGATCTGTGAGTAATACATATGCAGTCTGGAATCAACAGCACCACTGTGTGATATTTGACCAATGTGCACTTGCTCCTTTAAAAAAAACTTCTGAAAAAATTTATAAAAGGTCACATTAACAGTTATTCTCTTCCATGTCAGTTTTACATTAGCTGGGATTTCATATGCATATGGAGCCAAATTGTGTTCTCCAATACACATATGTAAATCTTTAGTAGCATCATCAACTTTAGTTTAATTGTTCTGGATTTACATCACTGTAATGAATGCCCTGCAGGAAGCCAATTTCATTTTCAAGAGCTTTCACTAAACGTGAAAACCTGCTACTAAACGTACTTCCAGTGGAAGAAATTAGACATAGAACTGATGTTACCATAGACAAAAGGCTCTGATGAATCTGTCTGTTAGAGCTAATGCTAGAGCATTCATATTTTGTGATGAACACTGTGGAGGGGTTTTTTTATGCATCTGTAGCTTTCTTATTCCATAAGAATGTTCTATTTAGCCATTTATTAGGGGTAACCCCCCAAATCAGAAGATTTAAGTGTGGAAAAAAAACAGCGCTTTAAAAATTCAACTTCTTTTTCAGTGAAAAGCCTTATTAAACCATTAAATAATATCCATTTTTCTTGGAACCAAAAATCTCCTCAGTTGCCTGTAACAACTCCCCTGTAAAAAGCAGTAAAAAAGAAATACCTTTTTGTCTCCATAAAACTATACTGCTTTCCCCAAACAACCAATTGGACTTCTAATTGCAATTTTCTCAGCTTTCTAAAAGTAGGGAAAAGCAAAGCTAAGGTGTCTGATAAAATGGTAAAGCAAATATTTAGGCATCAGTCTTCACAACACCACCAGCCTATAAAAATCCTATGTGTGATATAGGAATTACTAGGGAAAGAGAAAACAGGATAGGTTGTCTCACTCTTCTGTAGATGAATGTGTAGGAAAAAATGAGAACATCACAAAATTCCTTGCATACAGTTTTTATACTCCTTTCATTAAAGTTTCCAAGCACACTAGAAGAGAAGGGACCTGTCTGCTTCCATTGTAGTGTATCTATCTCGCAAGGAGATGTGACAAATAGTGACATGCCTGCTCTCTTTGCACAAACCTGAGTATGGCAGAGAAAGAAAAAGATACGTGATTCAACAGAACATTTGAGCCTGCCTTCCTACACCAAAGACACAAGATGCAATTCAAAAGATGTTGTAGCCCTGTACCACCTACACACGACGGCAACAGGGCTGGATTTCACCTTCAGTTCACTTCCTTCATCATTTTCATTTTTGAATTTCAGTACAAACTATTTCCAATGACCTAGTGAAAAGCAGCAATCACGGAATTCCATTGAAGAACAATTAAGGCACAGCTGGAAGAAGTGATTGTCCTCTCCTTGGTGCTGTGGTTGGAATGGTAGAAGCTGGCTGGACCCTTGTGGAGCTGCAGGCTTAGTCTGTGCTGTCTCACTAATTCACAGGGTACAAATCAAAGCTAGGGGGCTGGCTTTGAATTCTACTCCACTCTTACGTTGTTGTTTGCTCAAGATGTAGTATGGCACTAAGTATTGTAACATATCCTGCCTATGCCTTTCACCAGACTTTGCTTCTCTCCTCTTAGGTTATTAATTACAGCAGCAAACCGAATTTCTTGATAAGCCTCTTCCTAGTCTTAATAATTAAGCCATAAAATAAGGCTGTCAAACACCTGGACTGCAGGCTCTTAAGATACTTGCATTAACAAAACAGCAGTCAGTAAAAAATGCTGTTACTTTAATGTTTTCTATCTGACTATGGAAAAGAAATGAACTATAACAATTTAAACAAAAATAAATCTATTTTCCTCTTGTGCCATACCTAGGCAGTAAGATCAAAATTCAAGCAAGAGAGAGTAGTAAGAAGTTCTGTGGAGAGGATCCGTTGGTGTCCTATCTGAAAGGTTTAACTAACTCCTAATCCAAGGCTTAAATAACTCCAAGTTATCTGTAACTTGAGCACTTGACAGCATAAACTAGAAGGGCAAAAAGGGTATTTTCTTCCTACCAAAACAGCCCTCCTCCAGAAGGGTATCCTCAAAAGGGAGGAGACAATTATATTTTACTCTTTCCTGCTTTCCTTCCTGCTCGGAGCTAAGGTAACCATATCATATAAGTACCATATGGCAATGCTTCAATTCAGCTGAAACCTATGCCACTTGAATATTAATAATGAATGATGATGAAAAAAAACCAAATGAGAAATGTTTTAGTTACGAAGTAGATAAAAGAAAGGAAAAAAAGTAAATAATGTCTCCAATACTGTTCTCCAACATGTTGAATTCCCATTGCCTGCATTTTACCTCTCACTTCAAGTACATGCGCACCTGTCTCATATTTTGTTAAGAAAAATTTTAAATAAATGACTTCCCACTGTAAATCTTCTGGACTCTGCTTGCTTTGAAAAAGCTATATGCTCCCATATATTCTGAGCATTTCACCTAGCAAACCTGCAAACAAAAATACAGGCAGAGAGGAACCAGGCAGTGACTTCACATGCCTCAGAGACACCATGTCAGATGTGATGATGATCACTGGACATTAGGAATAACCTTTCATATTTTACTCAGGTACAATCATGTCTTTAAAAAGGAAAGAGAGTGAGAAGGAAACACACGAAACTCTACCTTACTCCTCAGAGATGCTGTCTGTCTGCAGCTAAATTCACATGTACTTTTGGAAATCAGCTGGATTCATGATGCACAATCAGATTACAGCAGGCTTATCTGTATATTTGTTTACTCAAGGCAGGCTGCTTGGATGATCGTGCTTAGTTTTCTTCAGTAACAATGAGCTCCAGCAAAGCAGATACTACAAGACTCTAGATCTAGACTAACCACTGAAGAAGACGAAAGCTTTAACTACAGCAGCACACACCAGCTTCAAATGACTCTTCACCCACGATCTCACATATGCTCCAGCTTTCAGACCCCCTGCAGAGCTATAGTCTTACAACACCTTCTTAGAGTGGTACCTGTCTTACAAGTGGACAACCTGCCACGCTAAACTGACATAGTGTAAATGCATTATGACACTAGTTTGGAGTTGCACTAGTTGGGAGCAAACAGTCCACAGTAGTGGCCCAAAGCATTAATGTTTTTTTTTAACTTTAGGCTGAAAAGGAATGCCTGAAAAACACTTCAAAAGCACAGCAGTAAAGGAGGGACAGAAAGCAAGACCTTCCTTTTAGAACCTACATGAAAGCTCTGCCTTGTGAACCACTGTAACTATGACATGTACATTAGAATGTAGTATTATAATTAAAGGTTGTGGTATGCAGCAATCATTATTTATTGTTCTCTCCTTTAAAATTGCTTTTCTTTTCAGACTTAGAGAAAAAATACTTATATTGTGTATTTCTCCATGCAGATAGTTGCACAGTCCAGCTAAACATAAAGCATATTAACTCAGCCTACCATACATCCAAAGGGCCTGGAGGTGCCCAATTTTTCTATTAGAATTTTTTTTCTCGTAGAAAGAAAGAATATATTCACCGACTGTCCAAAGTTAGTAGGTATCTGGACAAAATGGACATAGGGTTTGTGTCCTCCTTGTTGCCTCACTTTTAATGCATCTCTTAAGCGTTCATGATCAGTAGCACATGTTTCTATCTGGGAAATTCCAAAGAGAAGTTTTGCATATTAGGAATGCCATTTGCAATACAGACATCATAAACTATTTATTAATCCAAGTAAAATACAGTGTAAGTATGGCTGATTAGCTCAAAAATGGTTTTCCCATACTATACCACAATAACATTGTTATCAAAATGCAGAAGAGACAAAATCATTTAAATGAAGTAGGCTTGCTATATTTCATGAAATAAATTCTGTGGAAGTGATAAAGCTATGTAATGAGTTCCCAAAATAAAACATATTGTCTAGGAAAAAAGCAATAGCACAAGAATCAAAAATCAACCTCAGTGCTACACAGACTTCATACAGGAACCCAGCAGTCTCACATGTAAGTATATGATGATCTAAAATAATTTATATGTGCACTTAACTATTTAAATTCACAGAACAGCATTTGCAGAGCATTTACAGATGAGGACTTCATATATCTTTCACAGCATAAAGACCCAGCCCTGTTAAGGTAAATTTATGTATATATTTTTGCAGTTATGCAAAATTTCATTAACCTCAGTTTAGCCCTAAATGACTGTAGAAAAGGTCTACTGCAGTGAACATCTGAATCTTACTGGAGGATCAGTTTCCTAATATACATTTAATAAAAGCATACATATACATATTTACATACATACATATATATATATATATATATACACTTAATACTATGAAAACCCACTTCTTTCTTGTGTAACATTTTTTTCAATAGATGGTAAAAAATTTTGGACCAGAACTTAAGGTTATGTTATAATTTGGTAACTCTCTCCACTGCACTCAGCATGTGTACTTTTACAGAAAAGTTACCACAAATACTCACTACACAATACTGAAGTTTCAAAGAACAAAGTTACACTGTCCACTGAAACATGATTCTTGTTTAAAAAGTATTATCACCATCAATTTAAAAAGTCATATTCTGAAGTGACTGAACAGAGTATTCTTCAAGTAATACAGGCATACCTCAGCAATATTGTGGGTTTGGTTCCAGACCGCTGCAATAAAGTGAATATCACAACAGAGCAAGTCACATGAATTTTGTGATTTCCCAGTTATGTTTACACTGTACTGCAGTCTACTAAGTGTGCAATAGCATAATGTCCAAAAAAGCCAGTGCACGCATCTCAATTTAAAAATGCTTTATTGCTAAAAAAACAGCAAAATGAAAACACAATCTCTGCGAAGTGCAATAACGTGAGGTATGGCTGTATACTCTAGTAGATTGAAAAGCTGAATTGAATTCATTCACAGTGTTATTTGATCTCCAGTTATTCATCAGAGTCTTTTCAAACAAGAAAACTCGATTCATTATTCCCCAAAAATATATTGCTTACAAAGCACTAATAGCTTACTCTGTGTATATTAGAGAGGCCTGATTTCAGGAAATGTTAAGTGCCCCTGTTTCAACAACCAAGACTTTCATGAAATAAGGCCCCTATCTAGTAAACTTTCCATATAACATAAGAATAGAATTGCATCAACTAGGCATTGATGAGACATACATTCTAAAAATTCCACAAACGAGTAACCATTTTAAAAAAATATTTCCCTATCAGTTGTCAGGTTTTCAAAGTAAAAAACGTTAGGATAACTGCTAGTTTTATCTCAGCTTTTTCTTCTGATCATGTTTCTGCAGCATGTACAAAATCATCAGTCAGGACTGAATAGTCCAATAGTGGAGCCCACCACCACACGTGAAGATAGTATTGGTCTTCTAAACAGTGATATACAAGCAAATACCCATAATATAGTTTAACAAAACTGCTTGTTTCCAGAAAAAAATAAACTCCCTTAAAAAATCTGCAGTTTAGTGGAGGAAGTATAACGTGTTGATCATTTTCAACCAAAAAAACCCATAATCTTGTGATTTTTTGTGGCTAGATTCAGATCTGATGCACTACCTTTAAAATCTTAAAAGTGATTGGAATGGATGCAAGCTGACCAGAGAAACTGTGGCTTCAAATCTAATAAAACATATAGGTTGCAGTATCCAAAAAGGAGATTCAGATGGAGCAGGTAGGGGTCATGTCAGCCAATATGACAAAACAGATCTTCCCAGCTCCGGCCCTTTGCCTGTGGGTTTCACAGCATCCTGGCTATTTCAAGCAAGTAACATGTTCTGCAGGCTGAATGAGCCATTGTAGAAGCTGGAGGAAGCATATTGTATTACTTACTGTGATGCTAGCTCAAAAATTAAAATGTATTTACCTTCATGTGGAAACCAGATATTTTCTTCACTAACTTCTCACATAACTTTTCTCATTTCTTTGTTGCATAAAGATACCTTAAGAATACTGCATTATAGGAAACAGCACATCAGCTTGATATTTGGTGAATACTGCAGATGATTTTTCTCATGGAAACGTGATTAGAGGTTACGCTGAACACATTTGCTTACCCATCACTACTAATGATGCCATTAGTCACGTCTAATCATGTCTGATAACTATATAACTGTGAATGGGTGGATACTGCAAGAGCACTGGGAGAATTCCTAAACAGCTTCAAAAACCAACCCACATACTTGACATATTCTGGTAAAAAGAATACATGTGAGGTAGCTTGAGTAAATCATAGTACTCTGTTCTTTATTTTGTTTCTTTTTTTGGCAAAGAATTAGAGTTGTGGATAGTTCCTTGTGATACCCTTGCCCAAATACATCCAGTGGGTACTGCACACTACTAAGAGTTCAATCTGCATTGTTTAAAATTCATCAGCTCAAAAATGTCCAGAACACTCTTCTGAAAGGGCCCGGTAACCTATATCACCAAGGAAGGAGAGAGGATCTCCTTTATCAGATCTAGGGGCTGTACTATGACTCTTTAGCATGTAAGATACCGCTTAAGGTAAAACAGCAGTAATGATTCTCATGAGAGTAAATGTATGCACATTGAGGTGCTGTACTGCCCCGTTTGATTCTAATACATTTACGGGGTGTGTTTCTTCTAAAATTATTTTATAACTTTTTTTAAATTTAAAAAGTAAAAGTAAAATTAATCTGTAAAATATGAAATTTGCCACAAAAACATATTTTTACTCTACACTCAGCTTACAAAGTTCTAACAGATTTTTGTCTGTCCCAGGAGTGTATTGTTCCTGAAAGCTTCGCTCCATACTTAGTAATCTTTACCAAATATCTAATACATACTATACTTAAAGGAATTGTAAACATAAACATGAGTTTCACTAGGACAAAAAGGGGAGAAAAATCTGTATATTGTTGGCAGTATAGAGTGGGTAGAATGACAGTGTTGAAAGAATATATCAGTGTGGGGGGATGATTCAGGCCTCTTAAAATTTGTAAAATAACAAAGAATAAGATGGCTTTGATTGTCATCTCAGTTCATTAAAAACAGATTCTAAACACTTTTTTGATATAATTTTTGCATCTGAGTTGGAACTGATTAAAATTGGAAATGTAACATTAAAGTATGTTCTTGTTTATAGCTATAAACGAGTTCCACATTAATACTCCTCCTTTTCTTATCTGATCTTATTTGTATATTTGTAAGAGCAATGGCAGAAGCTGCAATATACCTCAGGCAAAGAAGCCTGTATGTCTATCAATATTTGGGTGACTGGCTTATAAAATGTTCAGTGGAACAATGTGCCTGGGAGCAAATTAAGATACCATTCATATTAACCAATTTGGGAATCACTGCGCAACAGTCAAAATACTGAGTAAATCCAGCCCTGGAGTGTACACACGCTCTAAGACTAAAGCTATTCAGAACATTCTCAATAAAATGAAAATTTGTGGAAACAAAAGTATCCCATGCAGATAAGCAGCTTTTCATAAAGAATTTACAGAGAACGTTTTGGGATGATTGGATAAATTGGAACAGCCAAGAAAGAGGAAGAAAGAGGCATGAGGTTTAACAAGGCCAAATGCCGGGTCCTGCACTTGGGGCACAACAACCCTGTGCAGCTACAGACTAGGAGAAGAATGGCTAGAAAGCCGCCCGGAAGAGAAGGACCTGGGGGTGTTGATCGACAGCTGACTGAACATGAGCCAGCAGTGTGCCCAGGTGGCCAAGAAGGAGAAAGGAACGGCATGGCCAGAAGGTCCAGGGAGGTTATTCTTCCTCTGTGCTCAGCACCAGTGAGACCTCACCTCGAATACTGTGTTCAGTTCTGGGCCCCTCACCACAAGAAGGATGTTGAGGCTCTGGAGTGAGTCCAGAGAAGAGCAACGAAGCTGGTGAAGGGGCTGGAGACGAAGTCTTATGAGTGGCTGAGGGAGCTGGGGTTGGTTAGCCTAGAGAAGAGAAGGCTGAGGGGAGACCTTATTGCTCTCTACAACTACTTGAAAGAAGGTTGTAGAGCAGAGGGAGCTGGCCTCTTCTCCCAAGTGACACGGGACAGGACAAAAGGGAATGGCCTCAAGCTCTGCCAGGGGAGGTTCAGGCTTGACATCAGAGAAAAATCTTTCACGGAAAGGGTCATTTGGCATTGGAACAGGCTGCCCAGGGAGGTGGTTGAGTCACCATCCCTGGTGGTATTTAAAAGATGGGTGCATAAGGTGCTGAGGGGCATGGTTTAGTTTTTGGTAGGAATGGTTGGAGTCGATGATTCTGGAGGTCTTTTCCAACCTAGTGATTCTGTAAAGATTAACAATCTCCCATTTGATCTCCCTTTCTTCCATCCACCAAAACCAGACACTTTAATTAAAAAAAAGTTTCAAATTTTTATTTTTACTTTGCTGGCAATGAAGACAGGAGTTAAAACTTCAGCATAAATAAATGTTGTTCTATAGACATCAGTTGTGTGCAGTCCCTTTCTGGATATTCCATATCTCTTCTATTTCAAAGCCCTGCAAAAAAATGTGGCCATTTGAAGTGTATCTATGTTGTCAGGTTATTTTGCATTGGGCAACTGAAAGCTAGTGACTAATATGAGTAGTATTTGGATCCAGTAGTAACACTCTAGTATTGCTGCTGTAAAAGTGGTGATCCAGTTTGGAGTTATCGGATAAAACCCAGGAACTCGTCATCAATAAGATCAATAGACAAATGCCATGACATTTATTTACCCTACCTACAATATGCCCTCATGACAAACACATTCCTATAAAGCCAGATATCACATCTATAGGATCTGTCTTCCTCTATCATACAACCACCCCTGCTTCTCCTTGTCCACATAATAGAAAATACAGAGAAAAGCCCTCAGGGAATTACAGCTTCTTAAAGCAAACTTGTCAGTTTTCATTCAGGTTAGGTGCCTGTATAACACTAACAATCAAGAAGGAAGAAAATCAGCTCCTTTCAGTTGTTGATAATTCCCATGTAGTAATTTGCTTGGGCATACACACTTAACATTCATACGGATTCATTCTACAGATACACAATACATGTGATGAGATGGTCATCTATAAATACACATAGATATGTATAGCCAAGTATATATACACATATATATGTATTACATTATATACATATTTATATATATATATATTTCAAATGGGGAACGCAGACCATTCTCAATAAATGGACTGATAAAATTCATGCCTGATGGAAAACTGTGCCGGTCTTTGTCAGAATAAAATATATGCCTATATATATGTATTCACCCATGAACATCTACATACACTTCATGTACGTATGCATCATATAAGTGTAACAGAGCATACAAACCTATGTATAGCAGTTGAGAAATGAAGTGACAAACATTAGATACATTGCATTAAGTGCTTAGCTGCGAATAACCTTTTGTCTGGCCTCACAAATCTTTTCCTTTTCTAAGCTACACACTTCATATGTGGAGCAAGTGGAAGCATCTTACCTTGCTTCCATTTTCTCTTGCTTCCCGTTCCATCTTGAGATCAGAAATTAGGAGAGTCTTGTATTTGTTCTTTCCATTACTGCTGTGATCATCTAGTCTGTATTCTGAAGTCAGCTGAGCAGAGAGGGGACTGTCACTCAGGTTCAGAGGCTGCTCATCCTGCTCCAGATTTGTTTTGCCATTACTGTTGGTTTCTGCCATCTCCCTGCAGTGTGTTCCCCCTGAAGCATTGGAACTGTGTCCCACGGTCTCATTGCCATTAAAACTCTCTGCGGCTGAATCATCTATTAAAAAATATATATTTTCAGTCACATGCCACATCATCATCTCTGTCCAGTTCAAACATAATTTACACCTTCACAGTGTTTTTCAAAAGAGGACGAAAATAGTTTATATTATTAGCACCAGTACATTTCTGCAAAATGTACACATACTCCATGTTTTCAAGTAAAAACTTTTTCTAAATTCACAACATATTCCTAAATTAATGGAAGTTATCTGGGCTGACACCTTAGTGTCACTGGGTACACAAAAGATAAGTGTCATAAAGGATTTTTAGGGACAAAGTGACAAAAGTTTGCCATAATCCATCTATTTGTCCATGTTTTTACAGACTTATTTAGATTCTTATACCATGCTCATTGCTGCAGTATCGCATATTTCTGAAATCAAAAGGAGATGCACGTGGTACTGAGAGAGAATCTAGTTCTCAGGTTTCAGGGTGCAGAGCAGTGTATGTCATATCCATAAGCATCCCCTTGCACAGATAATGGTGCAAATACATCTGATGTATTTACTGCTGGCAGTATAGTTTATACTGGAAAAGCTGACTCTTCATTTTGTTCAGGTGCTCATTCACCTTGGTCATTCATTATATGTCAAAATACACCATAATATATTTAAAAATACTGCGCAATATAAGATTACATTATCAACCTAAATGTTACATCTGAAAACTGTGGATTTTAGAGCTAAAAAAGCATCTGTCTTCATGTGCTTATAGTTGTGTGTCCTGTGTTTGTCAGCACTGGAATTTGCCACCTGTGCTACTAAGCCCTTCCCTACTTCTAAACAATCTTTTGGCTAATAGGCTATCTAGTAAAACAATTCATCCTTCAATGGATTAAATGGCAACAGAATTCAGCCCTCAATTTCCTTACTTCTTGTTCTGTAAAGCACCTCTGTTTTGGCGACTAACATGGTTTTGCCAATGGTGCAAATACGTGCCCAGGGCTCTACAAGCCTGTGCTTATTGCAGACAGTGAACCTGGAAACAAAACTGGGGTGTTAACAAAAATCTGTACACGTTGAAACTGGAGATATGGGATGAGATGGACCTTAATATACTAGTACTTTGATATATCATCTGCTTTCGGGCCCTTCCATGGAAAAGAAACAAACACATTTACATACACATGGAATTGTAAAAAAAAATCAGGACTCATTCTTTAAAGGATGTGCTCAGAAACACTCATGCTTGAAACTACATGATTAATCA
Source organism: Clamator glandarius (assembly GCA_033459285.1). Taxonomy (NCBI): domain Eukaryota; kingdom Metazoa; phylum Chordata; class Aves; order Cuculiformes; family Cuculidae; genus Clamator; species Clamator glandarius. Next base: position 5,512,792 of record JAUNZM010000105.1, read on the forward strand.
AATTATTGACTCTCCGTCAGTAACACAGTAAAAACCAACTATTCACCACCCTCAGATTAGAATTTTAAAAATGCGGAAAGTACTGTATAAATGGATAATGATCTAGTTCTATTATGGTCTTAGAGAGCCAGAGACAAGCCATCATATGTCAGTGGTTTGCTCACTGTACTCATCCATCACTTTTATGTTATAAAGTACACAGGATTGAGCTCACATTCTGAACATACTTTTTTTTTAATTGCTTTGTTTTGTAAACCTGTTAAAAAATCAAGTTTAATGAAAATACATAACTTAATGAAAATCATAACTTAAAAGCTTTTATTTAAGGAACATTTTTTTGGTTTTACAAAATGTTTTATGATTAATGGCTGCAATGAAAAATAAAGTTATATTTTCATATCTTCAACTTTTATATTACCTCTTACAAATATGAATGCATATACAATAAAAGACACAACATTCCTATAACAGGACTTTTTTAAGTGTACACCAAGCCAACTTGAAACAGAGCAATGGAAATGTTCTGATATAAAAAAAAATGAGGCTACTTGAGGATTTCAGCTACATAAATGAATGAGGTGAGCAGAATTTATCCATAATAAACTTTCTACTATGCCCTGAGATTTATCTCTTACAGGGCATAACATATTAAAAAGGTTAAAATTTTAAATGCTGTTTCAGAAATAAATACGTAATTTCATTATTCTGAACTAGAAAATGGCATTCTAATCTAAGGTCTTCATTTTTAGCCAAATTTACAATTCATTTTAAAAGCTCTGAGGTATCAGAAAGGAATCCAGATTTCTTTATTGAAGACAGAAACACTTTCATTACTGCTGATTCATCTGTAGGACTGTTAATAGATAATTGCCTTCTTGATTATCAGTTTAACAAGTAATATTTAGTTTCAAAGCAATTAAATAAATCACTGAATCACTCATTGACTGAGGGATACTCCTCCCTCTGAAGGGCTCAGAAAATTCCCTGCTGTTGGGAAGAGAGAAACATGTGAGTAGCCAGAAGATGCATAGAGCCACCTAAAAGCTGAAGGCACTGCACGCAAGTCTGATCTCTAGGAAACTTCTGTGTGCTAGCACTTAAGTATCACAGGTAGCACAGTGCAGGGAAGCCCCTACCAGGCATAGACAGATAAATGGGAATGATGGAGTAGGAAAACAGCTCTGCCTAAAGGCAGATCCAGGAACAACAAAATCCAAAGTAAGGCTGTATAGTTTTTGCTTATAATTATAATCAATAATGGGTTTTTTCCCCCTCACGAACAATGAATGGTTGACGACTAAAACTTACTCATGTGAGAATGTTACAATACAAAACTAAAAAAACAAACTTTTTTTAATATTTGTTCTAAAATATAACCATTAAAAAATTCCTATGCTGAGTAAATGTGATCAAGCATTATAATACTTTGAAACAACAATATTGTATTTACATTACCTTAGCAAAACTTCATTACTTAATGGCAAATCTCAGTTTCTACTATAAAGTCAAATAGCTGCATTTACAGTCATTTAACCTTGCTGCTTAAAACCAGCAACTACTGTCTGTTACAATAACATTCAGAAGAATGCTACAATGGTTATAAAACACACTTTTGCCAATTAAATATAAATATGTATTGCCATAAAAGAGATCAAGAAAAAAATAGTGGGTTAGACCTAGCAATTCCTTACAGATGTTACACAGACCACATCAGGAATAACTGGTTTGGGGGAATAGGGCAGGAAGATCTGGACCCAGAGCATCCTTGGAGCACCCATCCTGGTGGCAACTGCCTCTCCAAGGGGATGGGACGTGAGATCTCACCTCCTCACTAAGGCTGGTGTGGCTAGTGAGCTCTCTCTGGCACCACTGCTGGTCAGCACGCACTCCAGGCTCCCTTCACACAGCTGGCTGATAAGGGAGGAAAGAAAATCCCACCCCGAACAGCCTACAGCTGGATACTTGGTACTGACCACACCACTGACTGAATAACTGGGTGTTTTCAAAACAAGCGTCTTGTCTGAACTGCTGTCGTGGGGCCGGTTTTATGGGAATACCTCCAGGGAAGCATAACACAAAGTCTGGGAGCTGAGAGGGGACGTGCAGAGGGCTTCCCTGCCCTGCATTGAATGTAGGGGCAGTCACAAAAGTGGCTGTGGGATGCGCTCACATCTCTACCACTTCCCAGGATCACTGCTCTTCACAGGCATCATCTGTGCCAGTAAATGATGGCCTCATTAAATGCTGCTGCTTGCTCAGGACAGGACATATCTTAGGGACTGTACACTCTCACTCTTCAAACTCTTACCCCAGCACACCGCAAGACTGGAAGCACGTCTACAACTGGTTTTGTTACCTAAGCCTGAAAAAGAAGAGCCTGACTGCAAAACATGTATTGGTTTCACTTCTTAAAAACAGACAGCTGGTGCTTCACCTACACAGAGATCCTCCTCCGGGGATTAAAGAGCATCATCCCTCAGAGAAAGACTCCAAGAGCAGAAAGAAAGTACTTTTGAATTTGGCCACAGCCTTCTTTTTGCTGAAGCCAGGAGCATTGTCCAAGCTTCAGCATGGTCTTCTCATTCACAGACTGATATTTCTTAAATCTCCTGATTCCAAGGTCTCTTTTCTCCCACTTTGAACAAAGCTCCACACTGATCCCCTGCCCAACACCCTTTGGGAATCTTCAGTCCAAGTACTCTCCATGTTAGGGATAGTTCTCAAAACAAGAACTGCAGTAATTTACCCACTTCAAGTTAGTTTGCTATTATTCATCACATTGCATTAGAGCATTCAGCTTATCCTTCTACCATCACCTTGAGACCAACTAGACACAAAGTGACACCAGCTTTGTTTTTTTCAGACTAGAGAAGTCCAGGCTCCAGCCTAAGAACTTTCCAGGCTTATTGCAGCCACCACTGGGTTAGCTTCTCTCCCTGCTTCTGACGGAAACTTGGAAATGGTGGAAGGAAAGACAATGCCAAAGAAAGCTCAAACAAACAGATGCTCTGAATATGAGTTTTGATTCTCAGAACTGTTGCATACTTCAATTATCTGCCATAGACATTCATTTTATTATGGTCTAAACTTCTGCCAAAATCCAGTTCCTCTGTATTTAACACTTTGGATTCTGCAAGGTGATTTACATGACAGGTGATAGTTTAAGAGCACTCTGATGCAGAGTAGGAAACCAGGCCTTAATTTACAGGGTTATTTTCTTCTATCAAACAATGCCTCGATTTATGAATGGGCAAACAACATATCTTGCTATAATAGAATTAGAGATTCTTCTGTTACAGGTTAAAATACAGTCCTTCCACCCAGAAAGAACTATCTTCAGATCACGTATGTCAAAAGCTCCACACCAGTCTTAGCAAGAATGCTTTCTTAAAGCAAAGCACCAAATCTTGCTGGAATTACAAGTCCCTCAAACATTAGTTTTCTAAGAGCAAAAATTTAAGATTTTAATTTTGATATAAGCGTCACTGAATCACAGAATGGTTTCAGTTGAGAAAGACCTTTAAGATGATTGTGTCCAACCATCAGCCTAGCCTTGCTAAGTCCACTGCTAGACCATGTCCCCAAGTACAACATCTACTCATCTTTTAAACACCTCCAAGGATGGCGACTCGTCACCTTCCTGGGCAGCCTATTCGAATGCTTGACAACCCTTTTAGTAAAGAAATTCCTCCTGATATCCAACCTAAATCTTCCTTGGTTCATCTTGAGGCCATTTCCCCTTGTCCTGTCACTAGCTATCACAGAGAAGAGACTAAACCCTTACCTTACTACAATCTCTTTTTAGGTAGCTGTAGAGAGCAATAAGGTCTTCCCTCAGTCTCCTTTTCTTCAGACTAAACAAACCCAGCTCCCTCAGACACTCCTCATAAGGCTTTTGCTCTAAACCCTTCACCACCTTTGTTGACCTTCTCTGGACACACTCCAGCACCTCAAGTACTGTGAATTGCAATCCAAGGTATATATATAAAACTCTCAGTTGTCTCCTTGAGAGAAAAATCTCCAGGTCTTTTAAAGGATCTCTTGCACTACTCTTAGCAATCACTTTCATACTGTAAATCATCCAGAATGTTCATAATCCTTTCAGGTAAGTAGGAAAGGAGTCAACAAGCCATTCTACATAAAGACAGATCTCTGAATAAATCTTCTCGTTTTCTCAAATTGTTTCTCAAGCTATAATTCAATGAATATTAAGAATATGTTTAAACAGTTTATACAGCTGAGATTTCAGCCTCCTGAAGCTTGCTGCATATTTTACTAGTCAGTAATCCATAGCGTTGGCCTTCAGCTCTAACAGCAGTAGTGCAGCAGAGTCCAACGGCCATACAGCCACACGGAAGCTCAGATCTGCTGAAAGTATAGATGTGGTGGTAGGTCAGTGAGCTAAGGAACTCTCTCATTAACACAAAGAATGAAGCAAGAGCCCCATGACACCTAAGCAGCTCTAACCACAGCTCCCTTTTTTTGCCATGAAGCAAGGCAGAGAACCTACTTAGGAAGCAGTCAATAAACAAGGGAAAGGCAATTAACCTTATAGCACCTTTGGCTCTTCTGAGACATTCTGACTACAAGAAGGCATCCCACAAGCCAAACCCATTCCTGGTGGTAATGAGTCTGATTAATCACACCAAATGAAAAAGGCAATTTTTGTTCATCTTGCTGTTAGTTGTTGAGATGGGAGAGGCACATATACAGCCCAAACAGGCACTGAAGCCTATAGACTCCAAGGTAGCATGCACACAGGTTAAACAAACACTTTGAGTGGGATGCCTGTTGACAGAGCATCCCAAGAGCTGCAGTTACTTAAGATGGGTAGCTTCTTCCTAAAAGGAAGAGGTTGAATATGAATGAGTTGAGTGTGATGGGTGAGACTGAAACTGCTGGCTGTGCAAGTGCAGGCTATCATAAACGTCATTCTTAAGGATTGTCTACCAAAGTCCTGAACGATGAAGGCTGTTTTAAACTCTTTGGACCAGACACCACTAGTCCAGGTCTTGCTAAACAGACTTACACCTTTAGTCATCGGATTCATTTGAACAGGATCAATTGCAGAAGACATTATTGCAGACCAAAGCGTGACTGACTCCAGACGAGTTATGAGTTACTATGCTATTCTCTTTAATCTTTGGCTTCAATATTGCACCTCCGTTATTTTTCCTATGTTAAAATATAACTTTCATGAAAATAATACTACATAAGCAAGCATTTAAAACTAAATTAGTTACATTCCTTCCCTAGTTCCACAAACCTAGGGTATGCTAGCAAACCTTCCTAAAAGGAGCTGTTAAAAAAAAAAAAGCTCTACTGGTGGCAATTGACAGCAGGCAGTTTTGGGAGAGAAACATGAATAAGACAAAAGGTGGTGTGGAACACCAACTCAGAAAAGCTTCTGCCGTATGAAATAATTATAGAGACTGTTCTGAAAGAACTGATAAAAAAGGTGAGGTCACACTTTACTCCCACCACTTTTCACAATGACCATTTAATACCAATTTGTCACAGTTATGTATGCAGTTATGCCTCATTTACATCACAAGTCATGTTTCAAGCACAAGTTCAGTCCATAAGTTAAAAGCCAATCAAAACCAACTATCTCTATCTATCTTCTCCATTCCCTTTCATATTACGATAAAGAACAGGAGTCGAATTAATGGACGTACAAAGGTGATTTCAGACCCTCTATTATTCCCATTTTCATAACGCATAACAATGTCCATAGTTGGTCAGATCAAAAATCCATTTAGTCCAATACCCTGTCTGCAGCAGTGGCCATTAGGAGATGTCTAGGGAAGAGAATAAGGCAAGCATGTACAATTCTTCCTCCTACGGCTTGCTAAGCCCTTAATAAGTTTCAAGTCAAGGTCTTTTAGAGATGGATGTGGTGTCTAGCAACATACTGATGCTCAACAGATTTATTTTCCATGCAAATACCCAGTTTCTCATTGAACCTGTGTAAACTTCAAGCACCCTTCTCTATGCCTCCGAAAAGTCACTGCCACTATTTCTGTTTCTACTAAAATGTCAGTGAAGGAAACAAGGAACAGGAACTAAAAGGCAGACAAGAGCCTTTCCAGAGGAGAGGAGCAGGACAATGAGCACAGAGCTCAGTCCCTTCATTCACAGTGAAACTGCATTTGCTCCGTTACAAGAATATGTATTAATTGTCCTCTTCAGCTAAGCTCACTAATATTAACTATTTCTTTTCTCCTTTTGATACACGTAGCCTTCCTGATGTGGTTGTCTTCTGTGAATTCAGCTGTGGAACTCACTGCACTGAAATTTGAACCCGGAATGCCCATCTGCTTCAGTTCAATGCCAATCAATGAATCCCTCACTGTTATTTTCAGTGGCAGAGGAATAGGTCAGCAGCTACTGCATATGATCACTCACTGCATGTGTTTATGAAAAGAAAAAGGAGTAAAGCAAACTGCAAAACTGATTCCTAGCATTGTCAACATGAGTACGGTAAATTTTACAGGTTTGATATATACATGCACATACACAGTGGAATCAGTATTAGCCAGGCTGTAAATCTTCATTATTAAACAAACCCCGGAGTAATTCACAATTGTTCAATGGATAAACGTCTCTTCTTGTTGGAGGCATGAAACAGACAGATATTCAATTATAACATTAAATAACAGTAGAGTGTACAACTGCCACTCCACGACATCAGCAACTATCAGAAAAATGATACTGCCCTGTCAGTCACAGTGTTATAGAAGGGCTCATTTATAAAGCTTTGTGAGTAATTGCATGCTTATTTTGCCTGCAGAGCTGCTGTCCCAGCACATACACAACAAGGAGATGAAGCAGAAAGACTACAACAATAGGGGGGTACTGCGCATGTAAATAACCCAATGAACAGCTCACTGGGTGCACAGTAGTCTTCTTATCACTAAGTATCTAGTTTGTACTTGTACTTTAGCATTTCCACTTCAAAAGACATACCCTTCACAGCCTCTGGGGAGAACAATCTCTGGTTTTGTCTCTACTCTGGAGAAACCTCTAGGGCACTTTATATGACAAAGACTCTATCAAGCAGTTCTGAATATAGAAAACCTGCAATTTTTCAGTAAGTTTTTACACTGCATTTGGGATCATATCTGAATGTGTCAATGTTATCTGGCTTTAAGAATCGTAGCTTAGAGCTCCATCTCTGTACAAGTTCTTAGCCCAATAACATATGAGTGATGCCAGAGATATTGTCTTACACTCATCTCAAACAGGACTCCAGACTTTAGACCAGTTTATTGATATGAAGCTAGGAACTAAGGAAGGCTGGGAGTCATGAAAGCAAGCGGGGTTCAGGACAAATTAACTCTAATTTTTGAGAATCACTGAAATTCCAGCCGTGTACAGAATACAATAGCAACCAAGACATTTGGGATAGTAACACATTAAGAGGAAGAGAAATGTGGAGCCTTTTCCTTAAAAAAAAGAGGAAAATCTAAGACACTTTACCCTCTTCTCTCCCTTGCCCAGCCTGGAAGGGGCTCACGCTGCTCTAGCTAAAGGCTGCTGGGGACAGCAGCAGCTGCCGCCATCCCTGGCAGCAAGAAGAAACTGGTGCTGTGCCAGCAATAGACAAAAGAGTAACATGAGGTTCATGTTTGGCATCTAAACGTCACCGCAAATGGGGCTGAAAGGAATTACGTCAAAATTAACTGCTGCTTGGACATGTGTGTATATGTGTGATGTCTTATTTCACTGCATTAGGATCTGACTGAAGAAAAAAGCAAAGAGGAAAGATCAAATTGGAGTCAGCAAAGAAAATTCTCCCCAGACTGGATACCCCAGATACTGGCATTTTTAATAAAGCCCTTTAAAGTCTAAGATTTAGCCTACCAGCTTTGGCGTGTCGAGTGGGTTTAAATGGTGGTATCAGACTGTACTTCCTTCTTCCAGGAGAGTGAAGGTCTGAGGCCAATCAAGACAAATCATCGCTTAAAAGCCCTGCACCCCCTAAGCAAACTTCTGCCTGCTCTTCTATAACAGCAACAAGGCTATGGAGGAGGATGACCTTTAATTCATTATACACCCTCCATCAGTAAAACTGGGAGAGAAAGAGGGGATAAGCCTTAACAGCAAACAGAAATGGCTGCTTTGAGCTTCATACATCCTTAGACACATTTAACCTAAAGTTCTCTTGCCCACGAACTTCCACTTGGGGGCCTCAGCACAAATTGCGGGGTTTGCCTGCCTGCTATATTCCGAGCAGAAAACTGTGAAGAAGAGGCCTCCTGAAATATGAAAAAAATCGTATCTGTTAACATTTTGCCTGTCACTAGAAGACTACAACAAAGTAGAAATAAGAAAAAAATCTTACATACCCAACAAAAAAAGAAAAGAATTGGCAAAACATATTTATATGTGCCCAAATGAAGGAAAAACAGAAGTTCTGCTAAATTCAAGAGATATTACTTTGTAAGTTTTATTTTAGAATCATTCTGAAGGTAACTTACAAACATTCTCTGCTTTATATTTGTAATGTGTGCATCATCTTAGTGACTATAAAGTAGCAGAATAAAACAAACAGTAACTCTTAAATTCAAAATGCCTCTATACTGGGTACCCCTATAATAATGAAAATAACTGAGTTGACAGCATAACTCTCAGTAACATTATTCCTACAAATAGTTCAGATTCATTAGATGGTTCATGATCAGGTTTGTAGCTGTGTAGTTCAGGATTTCAAAATGACAATCTAATTTTAAAAAAAATTACACAGAAAAGCCTAGTTTAAAGAGTTCCATCAAGTGAATTAAAGCCATTTTATTGTTATTCACAGCTGCCATGGGCAGGGACACCTTCCACTAGACCAAGTTGCTCAAAGCCTCATCCAACCTAGCCTTGAACACTTCCAGAGATAAGGCATCCACACCTACTCTGGGCAACCTGTTGCACTGCCTTCCCACTCTTAATAGTGCAGAATTTCTTCCTTATATCTAATCTAAATGTACCTTCTTTCAACTTGAAGTCATTACCCCTTGTCTTACTATTATGTGCCCTTGTTAAAAGTCCCTCTCCAGCTTTTTCATAGGCCTCCTTTAGGTACTGGAACATCACTGTAAGTTCTTCCTGAACAAATCCAGCTCTCTCTGCATTTCTTCTACATAGAAGATGTATCCCATCCCTCTGATCTACTTTGTGGCCCTCCTCTGGACCCATTCCAACAGGTCCATATCTCTCCTGTGCTGAGGGCTCCAGAGCTGGGTGCAGGATTCCAGAGGGGGTCTCATCAGAGTGGACTAGAGGGGCAGAATCACCTCACCTGACCTGCTGGCCACACTTCTTTTGATGCAGCCCAAGATACAGCTGGTCTTCTTGGCTGCCAGCACACACTGTCAGTTCCTGTCCAACTTTTCATCCACAAGTACCCCCAAGTCCTTCTCCTCAGGGCTGCTCTCATTTCCTTCATCACCCAGCCTGAATTGATACTGAGGATTGCCCCTACCCATTTGCAAGACATTGCACCTAGCCTTGTTGAACTTCATGAGGTTTGCATGTGCCCACGTCTCAAGACTGTCAAGGTCCCTCTCCCTTCCCTCCAGTGTGCCTACTGCACCACACAGCTTGGTGTCACTGGCAGACTTGCTGTGGGTGCACTCAATCTCACTGTCCACATCTCTGACGCTAAAATATCCAAGTTTAAGACTCCAGTAGGGATGCTATTTCTTTATTTAATTACTGCGACGTAATTATTGGTTTTGCTGAGACAGCATCTCAGTGAATCAAGTGTATGACTCTGTTATAGATTCTAAGTTTAGAAAGTCAATGAAGTATTCCAGAGCTTTGAAAGTTGCTAGTAAAAACTTGAGTATATAAGTGTGCTTGAGGGATATAAATTGTATGTCCCTTTTCAATTCTGCCACTTTAAAATATTTAAGGATGCCCATAGCAGCATATACATCACTGTTTCCTGATTTGAACATGTGTTTGGTAACTACAGTAAGTGATCTCCTCACTGCTTAAGTGAAACAACATTCTGGTTTTGTTACAAACAAAATCTCAATAGATTTAAACTTCCTATTTCAACTAAAGATAACAAACTTTATGGCCTTTTGCCATCTGGCGAGCAATCATCTTTGAATGTTACATCCATTATCCTTTCCTAATTTTATTTTACACTGTATTAAGTTAAAGTTAAAAATATTCAGCTTCTACAAAGGCTAAGCACCAGCCCAAACACCAGCAGAAGAATGCAAAAGGTGGTAACAGTCATCAATGCTAAGGAAGCTTTACCTAAACACAAAAATATTATCACTGAGGTAAAGGACAAGCATATTGGGGGTCTTCCTATCATGTTAATTACAATTGTAAACAACAAACAAAAGGAAGAAAAATAAAATCCCTTGGATCAGTCTGAAAAATCTATCTCACACAGTGAACACCAGAACTGCCAGGAGAGATATCCAAGCATTTGTCCTGGTTGGGCACAGGAGTCCAAATGTTTGGGTTTAGCTGCCAAAATTGGCCAGGCAGGGGCTACACCATGACAGCATGATCAAACACAAGGCACTAGAATTAGTTTAGAAGTTTATAACAGTTAATATTTTTTCCTGTTAAAAAAACTGCTTAGCCCAAGAAAACAGAATCCTGAATCCTACAATATAACTTCAGTTGAAAAACAGCAACTTTGCAAATTCCATCAACAAACATCCATGATTTGAGGTCTTTGCCACCAATTGGGTGATCTCAGCCAGAAGACAGCAGACTTCCCATGAGGTATTAATACCACAGAAAGGGATCTTCTTCCTTCATTAAACTCACCACTTTGAAATACCAACTGCCTCATAACACTACAGACAGACATGCTGATTTCCAATCTGACTTGCAAAATTAAAACATACTCTTTCTTTATCATAGATTATTCTCAGCAGAGGCATGGAAGTCAATAAATTTTTTACAATACCCAAAATATAGCTGAGCATTTGGTCACAGATCATATAAAAACTTGAATAAGAAATATCTGAAGACAAAAAAGAATGATTTTGCTAGATGGTCTGTCAGCACAACAACTCTGGCAAACCAAGTAGCTATCATTCAATGTCCAGAAACTTCAAAAAGCCCAAAGTGTGTGATAGATACTTCTGGCATATCTACTGCTGTTCCTTACCAGAGCCATGGACTTGAAATCTTCACTATCAAGCCACCTGACTAAGTAATGCATCTCTTCTGGAACATTCCCTTTCACTGCAATGCAGTGTACTGCACATGGGTAGGGAATAGAGCAAGTATGAGAGGGTAATGTAAGTGTAAATGAAAGATGGGAAAACTCAAAAACTATTCGCACTTGAAAACTTTTGCTAGAAGACTACCATTTTACGGTTCCTTTCTGATAAGATAAAGCAAACAGAAATGCTAGCTTTCAAAATTTTCTTCTTGTTAAAGTCAGTCAGCTTGCTCTCACTGAAACATCACCAAGAGCTAGTCTCAAAACCAGATCACTCAACAAGGCCAGAAAGCAGAGCAAATGGAGAGAATCCATTAACTGTTTTGTAGTTCTTTGCAGATTGGAGAGATTCCGTAAGAGATAATGTAACTAGTCCATGTTTCTAATTCACATAAAGGCTTCTGGTAGCCCGGCAGGATTCAGCAATGGGACAGTCCACACTGAGTATCTGTAGGAGGTACCTTTCCCATGCTTTACAGTATTGATGAGTTACCACTATCAATGAAATGTAAGAATGCTTTAATCACAGTCAATCAGTTGTATTCTCACTAAAATTCCAACAACTACTTAGGTACAGATTGTTGTTAAAGGGCAGAGCACTAGAAAGGGAACAAATAAAACCATACCAAAGAGTTCAGTTGTAATACATTCTTGGCTTCCTTATAATATGGATTGGCTAAGAGTGAAGAGCAGCATAAAATGATGAGAGACACAACATTTGCTGAGCTGGCTGAACAGATCTGTGTGTGGAAATCAGCAGGCTGTTCCTGGTAAACCAAGCATTCTGCTCAAGAGATACTGCTCTATTGCAAAGCTAGGTAGGGGAGGAAGAAGGAGCTTAGGACAAGAGCATACACAGAAATGCTTGATGTTATTTTAAATAACAAAGTAGAGGACAGTGATATTGCAAAAACTGCTATATAATTTGCTTTCCTTTTATAATCTGTAAACAAGATTATATGACCCACAATTGATTCTGTATTTTGAAGGGATCATCACTGTATAGCTACTTTGATGTAACCAAAATGGACATTAGAAACAGAAGAAGCTGTATGGCAAACCTTTCCCAAACTTCAAGAGAAGTTAGAAAACAGTGTGTTTGCAAAAAACAATGCAGAGAATAAGCAACACATACTTATAGTCTTTCTCCTGCTTAAATAATCTGTAAATGTCCATCAAAACAACAGAATCCTGGGAAATTCTTTCAAATCCCTAGTTTGTTTCGCAATTCTTAGCATCATTTACATAAACTGATCATCCTCTGTCCTAAATACCAATTATGTATCAATTGTGAAGGCAATATGTTGTCCAGAAGTTTAGCTTAAATTTTTTAGAAGCCAGACATGGATCTGAAGTTGGGTTTGAGAAGAGAATAAGTTTACGACTTTTGGGTGGAAAGCTTCTATCATTCAATGAAGCAGAGAAGTTATGCATGCTGACAGTGAACACGTGGCATCGATCTTGACCATGAATAGAATGTTACTTACAATAACTATTAAAAACTTGGTGGGCTGTTACCTTTCACATATAGTGCAAAAGCAAACAATAATACCGCTATTCAGCAGCATGAAATGCCTACTCTTCCCTCTTTCACAGCAGATTTTTCCTTTTCTGCAAATCCAAATAACTGTCATCAGAAGAAATAATACAAACAGCGAAACAAAACAAAATATATAACCTACGTGCAAGTTTGCAATGGCAAATGCACTCTGAGCAAATCTATTAATTGCACTTCAAACACAAATTTGCGTGGGAAAGCTTGTGGCGAACGGCACCTAGAGGTGCTCCAGGTATGACAGCTTCTGAGACTGTTCCTTATTGTGCATATAGGAATCAACAGTAAACTTCAGAGCTAGATATTTGACTGGTCCAAAAATAACAAAACAATCTAGGGAAAGCATAATTCTATTAACCCCGATTAAGTGAGTCTGACAGGCTCCAACATATAGAAAAATACTGTTACAAAATAAGAAACCAGCATGGTTGAGTAGGGAGGTCCTAAGAGACATCAATAGGAAGAGGAGGGTCTACGACCTCTGGAGGAAGGGGCAGGCATCCTGGGTGGACTATAGGGAGGAAGTGAGAACGTGCAGGGAAAAAGTCAGGAGGGCTAAGGCCCAACTAGAAATGCGATTGGCCAAGACTGTGAAAGACAACAAAAAGTCTTTCTACAAATACATCAACAGCAAAAGGAGGGCTGGGGAGAATCTCCAGTCCCTAGCAGATGCAGAGGGAACAAGAGTAACAGGGGATGAAGACAAGGCTGAAGTGCTCAATGCCTACTTTGCCTCAGTCTTTAACAGTAAGGATAATTGTTCCCTCTGTGCACAACCCCAGGGGTTGGAAGAGAAGTATGAGATTCCCAAGGTCCAAGAGGAGGTGGTTAGAGACTTGCTTGCCCAGCTAGATGCCCACAAGTCTATGGGGCCGGATGGAGTCCACCCAAGAGTTTTGAGGGAACTGGCGGATGTGCTGCCCAAACCCCTTTCCATCATCTTCTAACAGTCCTGGATGACTGGGGAGGTTCCGCTGGACTGGAGGCTGGCTGATGTCGTGCCCATCTATAAGAAGGGGCGCAGGGAGGATCCGGGAAACTTCAGGCCTGTCAGCCTGACCTCGGTACCGGGGAAAGTCATGGAGCGGGTGATCTTGAGTGCGATCATGAAGCACTTGCAAGAGAACCAGGTGATCAGGCCCAGTCAACACGGGTTCATGAAAGGCAGGTCTTGCCAGAGTAACCTGATCACCTTTTATGACCGAGTAACCAAACTCTTGGATGAGGGAAAGGCTGTGGATGTGGTCTTCCTGGACTTTAGTAAAGCTTTTGATACAGTTTCTCATAGCATTCTGCTTCGGAAACTGTCAGCCTCTGGCCTGGACGGGTGCACACTCTCCTGGGTGGAAAACTGGTTGAATGACCGGGCCCAGAGGGTGGTGGTAAATGGAGTTAAATCCAGCTGGAGGCCAGTTACAAGTGGGGTTCCCCAGGGCTCAGTCCTGGGTCCAGTCCTGTTTAATGTCTTTATCAACGACCTGGATGAAGGCATCGAGTGCTCCCTTAGCAAGTTTGCAGATGACACCAAGCTGGGTGGAAGTGTCGATCTGCTGGAGGGTCGGGAGGCTCTGCAAAGGGATCTGAACAGGCTGGACTGCTGAACGGTCTGCCAAGGGAGGTGGTTGAGTCACCGTCCCTGGAGGTGTTTAAGGTGAGGGTGGATGAGGTACTTAGGAGCATGATTTAGGGATTGGTGGGAATGGTTGGACTCAACGATCCAGTGGGTCTCTTCCAACCTGGTTATTCTGTGATTCTGTGATTCTGTGAAAATGACTAATCATATTGTATACTATATGCCCAAATGCATTTCTTGGAAACTTCAGCCCTGAAATCTGTAGTTTCTGGAGTTTCCTACACTACGAGTCCCTCCCAAATTCAATACCTCAACTGCTGCTGCAGGAAATTAAGATAAAATACACAGAGTAGAGGCTTAGGTTTTGTATTGGAAGTGGACTTAATGCTGACAGCAGATCTGCAAACAGTAAAAGGACAGGTACTGTTAGTGCAATTTCTACATCATGGTAACCAAAGTATGAGCAATCAAAACTAGTCTTCAGTAGTTTATGTAGTAGCAAAGAGCAGAATTGAAGGACATTAGTGAATATCATGGCACTCTTGCCCTTCGACTTGAATATCTAAAACGTACTTTTGATCAGATCCCATTTGGTTTGCTGCTGGCTGAAAGCATTCACAAATCACAGTCAGTCACGATTGCTGCTGTTGTTGCCATCAACCCACACATACAGTCGTTGTCTTCTCAGTATGTTTCAGAAAATAATTTCAACCATAATGACTACAGAAATGACAAACAAGAAATGACTGATTATCCACCTAAAGACAGTCCATTGAAGGGGCTCACACCAGGATACAATAACTAATCTACTGTCAAGAATAAATTTGAAATGAGAAATTAAAATGCACTACATGTGATAAGATTGATCATTCAAATCCTGAGCTCACATTCATTCTCCTATCCCCTGTAGAACTCCAGGTGGACTCTTCTGGCAACAGAGCAACAGAAACCCTAGATTCCAACTGTAAAACTTTCTACTAAATCGCAACTTCGATATTACTGGTATTAACATTTGATATTTTGATATTTGGAACCTAAGACAAACTTCAGCATTGCCCTAAAGGATGCATGTACACCCGTCATATTCTTTGTAGCCACCTGCTGTCACAGCCTCACAACTGACCTCTGGAGAAGACTAAAAAAATTCAATTTTCTATGGCTAGAAGCATACAAAACTAAAATAATGGAGATGCAACAAGAAACACTCCACTCCTTTTAATATTAGGGCTGTCATCCAGATAGCACGTAGTATCTCAGCTACCACTAGAAACTGAAAATTTGCTCAGGAAAACTTCGTTTCTCTCCCTTTGTATTTGGCCCTGCTGAAAATGAACTTTGCTGTTTTGCTTAGCTATTCACTGAATTTAAATTTATTACACAGAAAGCCACAAAGCCAGGAGTACAGCACTGAGAAAGCACTTTTTAATTAACTGCTACAAAGCTGTCCAGAAGAACACCATGTACAGGGCTGAAATCTAGCTTTGGATGTATATGATTTAATCTCACTTGAGTCCACAGAAGCCAGTGTGTGCAGTCTGGGAAATAATTTAGTCCACTAAATTAATGTAATTTACATACAATTAGCAGCTCCAGAGTTTTACTTTTGAGAAGAAAAGGAAGATAAAGGAGGTTTAAAATAATCAAAACATTCTCCTGTGGCTGGCTATTATTGTTTCAAATTAGGGTAAACTGTCAACTCAAAAGATATTTTTTTACATCTCTGCAGGTTTTTTTAAACAAAAGAAAAATACAAATATTAATCAAAATATTTGAGCTTATGTTTAAATACAAAAAAAGTCTCAATAGATTGAAACTTCCTATTTCAACTGAAGATATGCTTCTTTCTTTGGGGGTCCACATTTTACCTTCAAATCCACACTTCAAAGCAGTCATTCATAGCCTCTTTGGAAACTTGACATATATACATACATTTTAAAGGAATTAAAGATGCCTCAGGAAAAGAAATGCCCCGCAATCAAGAAAAATAATCATCACTATTACTCTTTTCTTACTAAATTGTGAAGGATAAATTTCTGATGTGGACTGACACATACGTTTTGTGCAAAGTTTGTACCTAGTATAAATTTGGTTTCTGTTATTGATTTAATAAGAATACCAGCAGCAAGATCCCTGCTGGGAAAGAACAGACGTGAACATTAAAAGATGGCCAGGTCCTGTGAGGTGCAACGTACCACCTGGGAAATACATCTTACCTCTTTCTCCCTGAATGCATATCTCAGTGAAAGAGGTGCAAACTGTGAGTCATGAATTTCAAATGGAGGATGAAGGCAGCAGTGATGCTGTACAAGGGGCTTTTTGGGGGTGGTGATTTGTAACAGTGAGAAATGTTTTAAGGAAGTAGAGTGACACGCTATTAACAATAGCTTTCTGATCGGTACCATAATTCAAAACCTTGATCTGGTGAAGCATTGCATAAATTAAATCACCCTACCTACTTTTATGCATGGAAAAGATGCATTAGAGAGCATCATGTTCACCAGTTCAACACCTAGCCAGCAGAGAGCCTGAACACTAGGACATAGTGTCACAAGGAGAAGGCAGTTAAGGAAGAGAGCCTGGGAGTACAGGGTGCAGGAACGTGAGGCAGAAAGAGAATAAAAAGAAAAGTCTGGGCAGAGGAGTGACCCACTGCTGTGGGGAAGCCAACAGTTTCCGCAACAGGAGAGTGCTGTAGGGGAGCCTTGATAGAACATGCTACACCTATTATTTTTAAGAGTTTAGGAACTCCTATTTTTTGTATACAGTCAGCAGAGTCACCTCTGCTTTTTAGGTTCTGTTAACTCAAGGAAATTAATTTTATTTAATCAAAACAGGGCTTACACAGAAAATCCCTCAAGTTTAGAGGCCTGGACTCCTGAGCGTGAGCATTCTCTGCCAGTTGGACTCACCCTGCTGTAGAACGATCCCACTGCTACAAGGAATATTCACACTCTTTTCTCAGAAGAGAAGAGAACACAGGTTATGGGTTTGGGCAGGTGCTTTGAACCTCACTGCACTTCCTCACGTGCAGTTATCCCTGTTTGCAGTTGATGCTTGAAGTTGTCTAGAAATGCAGATAAGGAATCCAAGTTCCTCTGTGAAAACTCAGTCCTAATAAAAATTGGACCAGCTTCCTAAAATCATGTATTTTGCCAAAGACAAAAAAGCTCAGACAATGTTTGACCATCCAACACAAGTTAAATGGCAAAGAAAAAAAAAAAAGGAAACAAGTTATAACCTTCAGATGAAAAAATCTAACTTCTTTGTTAATTAATTTAATCAAAAGGTAGACAAGATAGAAAAAATGTGCAGTTAATTGTCTAAAATTTTTTAAAATATGTGTACAGCCATGTTGAAAGCTGTCACTCCAACACACAGCCTCCCATGGGTGGTAAAAATATGCAATGAATTCTCCAACAAATATTTCCATGTGTTTTTCCGTTGCAGAAGGGACTTTTTAATTAGTAATTTAATTTGATGAATCACAAACAATAATTCCTTAGTGCTCGTTCTAACGAAAAACATTCAATGAATTTTCCCTCCCCCAACCACTGCTATGCTTGGCACTTCTGTGGATTCCCTGTATCCGTATATCTACCACAGACTCCAGGGGCAGCCTGAACACTGGCTTAAAGCTTCCATATCTTTTGTTTATTTCTATTGTCCTTCATATAACAGATGAACACTGGCTACTGAGCTTTTTAACTACAAAGAAAGACATTATTATTGATTATCAGTTCTTTTGTTAGTTGGTAAATCAGCCAAAAAAAAAGGAAGTTTCAGGGAAGACTGCTCTTACACTAACCAGTTTGGAACTTTTGTGTGACCCTTTGTGAGCTGCCCTGGGAGGGAGGAGAAAAAAAGCAACTGTCCCTTCACTACCTATTCCATGCACCCAGGTGTCTGGAAAGGCAAATATCAGTCAGGATCCCTTCCCCTTTTTGCTCTATAAACACAAACAGAAATAGAATATATGTTGTTTCTTTAAGTGGACTGAGTGTGTTTATTAGGTTTTTGAAATAAACATTTTAGACAGGAGAAAAATACCCACCCTTCAAGGTGAAAACAGGTCTCTTACTTTCTCACTGTTACATTATCCTGAATTACTGACAGGCCTCATTAAAACAAAGACTCCATCCATTTGTCTGCGCATGTATATGCATGTATCTATTGCAGAAACACACATGCACACATAAACACATGTAAAACACATATGCATAAACAGATCTACATCAGAGAATATTGCTACATAGTAAATAACCATTAAATAATGATAAAGTTATTTATCAAAATCTCAACAGAAGAAGCATGTATACTAAAAATATAAAAACGCATAAGCTGAACATATAAACTCTGCTGAAAAAAAATAAGAAAAAGCTGAGAGTAATAAAAAGTAGACAGTTAAAATCTTACTGCAAACAGTCTAGTTTAAAGCTGGGAGTCTTGAGCATCTATTAAAGTTAAATACAGGACCATATCAAAGAAAGCCAGAGCATTAAAATCACCAGAAATGGAATAGTTAGAATACCCTCTGTTCAACTCTTCCAGCAAAAAAACAAACACTCATTTCACACACAGCATCATGTCACACACATCACCTTAACTGAGCTACATTAAAATGAGTTTTCCTCCAAGAAAAGCTTGTATTATGACTATACCTTTAAAAAGCTCATGTTTTCTCTGTTTGGGTTTTAATATGAAGAAAAAAACAAGGTCGAATCAGGAGTTGTCAATTTTCATGCTTAATTTGTTAATTCAGCACTTTTGCAGTTGAGTTTGCAGCACACACAGATCGGTTTCCTCATGCTTTCCCGCTTATTTTTCAGCACACAGGAATTCTTAAGCACGCCGCACAGTGCATACACAATTTGTAAGGCACGCTCATCATTACTTGTTCAGCTTTATGCAACAAATGAGACACGTTTCAGGTTTCTAAGTGCGCATCGCACAATGATGTTTTAAAATTTTATCACCTAGGTTCCAGGGAACTGAGGCTTTGAATCTATATTTGAAATACCACCTGAACAGGTGAAACATATTGGTATTCCACACACAGCCTCCTGCTGTCATTCCACTGTTGGCATGGGACAGTCTTCACCAAGACTTAGAAAACCTCATTCAATATTCCTCTCTGGAGGATCTGACACTTACTGTGAATTCTGCTCTTCAACTTAAATACCAGTGTCTGTGGCAGGCCAATTCTATCATTGCAGATACAGCATCCCTCAGGCAAGGTCCAACCTTTCTCTCGCAGTGCACCCAGGGATTAGCTTGACTTCCCCTAAATTCTCTCCAGTGCACAGTACGAGCTAATCTTTCCTGTAGGAAGCAGGAGGTGGGGTTGCCATGACAACAGAGCACATTCTAGCAGTGGGACCACTGAGATGAGCTGAAAAGACGACAGTGAAACATGCACTCAGCCTTCCTCTGGGGCTACGGGCTTCTTCCTCCAGGATTTAATTCCCCTGCAAGTTTACTGACAGGCTAGGAGGTTGATTAGCTATGTATTCTGCCAGGGGGAGATTACTAGTTAAGAATATGGTTGAGAGATCATAGCATTATTTAATGAAACTGCCATTCCTGCTTATGTGAAACTGCTGATTTTATAAGCAGAGTGGCTGCTTTTAAAACACTACTTGTTCATATGCATTAGTCCTACACTTAGTCCATGCTAACATCTCATAGTAATAAATCGTTTTACATTTGTACACAAGCATGGACACAAAGAGCACAGTATAACATCTGTGTTTGAAGCTCAAAGGTTTCTGCTGATGGGGGAGGGGATACGGAGAAAAGCAAATCACAGCAGCCACGTGTCTCATATAAACGACAAAACAGCCACAATAAGCTTTAGCCTTGCTCATCGGGCAAAAGAAAACTGAGTAATTCATACTGTAAATACCAGCTATTTACTACCCCAGAATGTCTGGATCCTCAATAATAAAAATACTTTATAGTCCTCGCATTTCATTTATTTACACTCTTTTACCTGTTCAATCAAATTTTACTGTAAAGACTTTTTCTTTGTGTTTTAATTCCTCTTACAAAACTACACAACATATTGTGGTAAATTCTTGGAGGCTAGTGCATGACTGTGTCTTTGTCCTGTTATTTCAGACACAAGTGTGTCCCAGTGAGCTTTCACATTGAAGAAGCAGCAACTGAGAATGTAAGGTCAGTATCTAATTATGTTTTTAACCATCCATTTGCACAGAACAGATTTCTTCCTCCTCTGTGCCTTTGCTCCCAAGTGTGTAACGTGTGGCTACATACACAACACTCCATCAGAAGGCAAGATACACTAGTCCACCCAGTGCCTGTAACAGCCTGCCCCATCTGAGTGCTGAAAGAGCCATAGATGAGTCAAATCTCTACCACCTGAATCCACTCCTCTCTCTGGAAATTTTATAAGAAAAGAACCTCCATGACATCTCTAAAACATGAAAGAGAAAGAGCCCAGAGGTTGGAGTTAGGCAGGGATGGGGTGTGGGGAAGAAGCGTAAGAGCGATCTGATGTACAACAGCTTTCCCTGTACAGCAGGTTACACAGGGTAGTTGGCAGGTTAGTCTCAACTAACAGTCTCAGCAAACCACAGAAGGCCAGGAATAAGGCTTTGGTTGGAGAGGGAAGGCGCCCTTTGAGTGCACCTCACTGCCTGGAATAAGTAAGGAAACTGGGGAAGTCTGGAGGGATGGGGCATGGGGAAGCCCAGACTGTATCGCCAAACTATAATCAAATCACTGTATTTTTCCTGGTACTACATTAATTGCATTTACTGTGAGAAGCTCTCAGGCAAAATCCAACCAAAGGAAACCTATACAATTTATTTTCCAGAGTTAGGCAATGTTGCACTTCTGTAAACTTGAATGGTATCTCGATGTTATACAACCCTTTCAGTTTTACCTTAATTTGGATCTCAGCGTGTATCAGGAATATATCTGCACAAAACAGTATCCCTTCAAATCTGCTGGCTCTGATTCATGCTATGATGATGAATTATACCACACAGTATAACACCTGTATTTATTATTGTCTAATTAGCCTTAGGATTTTGTTTGAGTTCAGGGCTTTTATATTCATTTTTCCACTCATGTTCTATGCAGCTGGAGAAATGCCAAATCATGTAAGCCACATATGGTTTTGCTTTTGAATTCATCCATCCAAAATTCAAAATACTGAAAAATCTTTGACTAAAAAATTTGCAGCTCGAGAGACAATATTTTACACCTTCAATTCCACTGGGAAACACTGATATTTGTAGGCATGCAAAATGGTTTTGAGGAAAAAGGGCATATAATCAGATCTTGAATGATGTTACAGATTTTTCCTGTCATACGCTGTCTCCTCACAATGTAAAAAGAACAGTTAACAGGAAGATTAATGCTGTGAAAATAGCTAGACTACTATTATGGTTAATGAAAGTGAAATTCTGGGGTTTTTTGTTTCACAAACTATGACTGTAGAAATAAGTAAATATTGCCCTTACAAAGCAAACATTCATTTCTTAACACTCATGTGCAGAACTTCCATATAATAATACTGAATCTTGTGTTCCTGGAAGTTCAGCCTTTCAGCCAAATATAAAATATAAGTACAATGTTCCTTTAGTTATTGGAGAAGAAATGGATTCTCCTGCCAGCATGCTAAACAATTAGCACCCAGTTGCTAAAACAACTCCAAATTACCCTAATCAACTTCTTCCCATTTTGGCTGAAACTTCTTGGGTTTTATTTCAGATGAAGACCCCAATTATTCCCTTAGCGGGAACTCTAAGGTTCATACACACATGGAGAAACAGAAGCACTTTAAATGTGCAAAGTTCAGAGATCTGGAACATCGAAGAGCTCACAGGTATCCCTATTGTATACATATATCCCAAGATATACCCAGGGAAAGGAAACTGTTTTACTAAACCCAAGTAGAGCTTGCCAGAACAAGGAACAAGATAAAATGAAAGGTGATGACATTTATTTAAGCAACATATTTCAGCTAAGGAACAACGCGTATGTGTAGCATACTAGGAGCAAAGAAGCACATTTCTTAGGCTCAAGTAGAGTAATCACCTCTAGGTCCTTAGCAGAAACAAGGTGCTCTCACTGCTCTCATAAATCTCCTCTACGTTTTTAAAAGGTACCATTTACCTTTACCAAGATTGGGTTTGAATTTTGCTATTTGTCAACCCTTCTGCTTGGGGGGAGGATGAGAGGTGAATACACAGCAGCCACTTTTCCTCTCAACAGGACACCCACAGTTTAAAGACAAGACATGGGAGCTCAGAAGACACATTCTGTCCTACGTTTCTGCATGAATTCACAGCTTTAGACACAAATGAGGAGTCTAAGGATTTCATTTCAGGAAAAAAGACAGGAAAATAAAACTATATATAGGTTCAACATGAAAAGCTGACACGAGAAAGTGAGGGTCTCTGTTTTGATTTCCTGCCTTTTTTTTTACCATGCTTAACTGTGAAATCACCATCGAATTCTCACTTCCATTACATAGTTTCTCTACATAGATGTTCACTGTGTCCTCTGAAATCTGTGGATGAAAGGAAATATCAATCTTCTTTTCAAGAACCATTCATTTGAGATTAAACAGTGCTAAATGCTGAGCCCTGAACAAAAATGTTTAAGCACGTGTAAGTCTTGCTGAAATAGAGCAACAGTGCCCAGTACTTTACAGGATCAAACCTGTGATTTGGGGTTTAAAAACCTCTAACTCTCTATCCTTTCCTTTCTCTTTTTAAATCTATCTTGGTAACTCAGATCCTGCTTTTGTCATATGAATTCCTCATATGAAATTCTAAGTAACCTTCAGTCCTAGTGCAGCGATAAATCAAGAAGCAGCCTGCATCAGTGCAAGGTGTACCACCACTTCTGACTGCAAATACACTTTTCATATTTTAAGAACAGAACTAATGGTGCAGAACTAATAAACAAAATATACTTAAATCAGTAAATGAGAAAGAAAATTTTTGCTTTTGCATGTCAAGAGTGTAACAAATTTGATCTTGAAATCAAACTTACTTTATTTTTGGAAATGTGTCATATAATTAAGAATTTTTCTCCTGTAATTTTATCCACTGGATCCCATGGGCAATCAGGACTTATTTCTGGTAGGTCTTAGACTAATTTTTCTGCACTTTGGGGTCCCTCTCAATTCACTGACTTAACTCAAATTTTATAAATATGAGTAGGTAAGGTATTAGCAGAATCAGTGTTCAGGGATTTTGAATAAAAATATTTTGTAAGTGATGACACTTCTCAGGAGATATGATTTTTTTATGCAAAACAGTAAAAATTACTATGTTCTCATTCTAATAGCCAAAGTAATTTATAAGAAAAACTAAAGCAGCCTATACTTGTAAATTTATAATATAGTTTTGTCTTCTTAAGCAAATTTTGAGAATAGACTGCCAAAGTACTCACTGAAGAGATAAGCTACCCCATTGTGAGACATGGGCAACATTAAACAACATGTAGACTGAATTATTTCTCCACTGAAATCATAAACCCAACATGAGATCATATGTTTTCGGTAAAATGTTCTTTTTTCTAGAACTGTAAGTTTAGTTTATCAGATTGGGAGGAGTGGAGAGGCAGAGCAAAGATAAAAATGCTCTTTCAAACATATGTTGCTTATACATCTTCTAAATACTAAATTTCATATCTTTCTTAAACAGGCAATGGGACTGGACTGAGCAAACTCCAGAGGTCCCTTCCAAATTCAACTCTTCTGTGATTCTGTGAGTTACACAGGCTACTTTGTGGCAGTACAGTCTCTACTGAATGAGACCAACATTCACATTGCACTTCCATCTGATAGGCATTCTTATTCAAAAAGAGGATATCTAGAAAATAAGAATGACTTTAAAATATGTGTTGTTATTTTCAGCAAGAAGCCCTTATCACCCTCCTGCAAGAGGACTAGAACAGATGTACTCTCCTGACTGACATCATTCAACAGGTAGAGGTGTGACTGAGAACAGAGCAAGCATGCTTCCCTCGCTTACCTTCTAACCACCCAGGGACCTTCAGGTCAGACACTTCCTACACCTGACCTTACATATCTTGGCTACATCATCAGCTTTGTGGGCCACACTAGGAAGTAGGTTCAGCCTTCGAGTCAACTAGAGTACATTGATTTGTGCCCACACTGATGAGGGCAGGACTAGCTTTGTCCATACCACATAACTCTTAACCCATCTCAGCTGCACAGCAACCCCAAATTAATCAGTTGATGAGATAGATGTAGCACAGCTCTCCACAGCAGTAGTTGTAAAAGCACAACAATGGCATTGCATTGCAAGGTCCAACTCCTAGGAGAGACGTGGTTGTCTTGCTCCCAGGAAGAGCCTGAATGTGAACTGCATGGATGTGGTGTATATCATCTGGGTCTCAGACCTGGGTCTGGAAAATGCAGAAAGCCAATGAATATCTTAAAGATTCATTCTTGTTTTTAAAAGCTCTTTAAGGATTTTCCCTCAATTAATTTTTCTATTTCCTTTTAAATGAAACAAGCATTTGGCATCTATAATATCCTTCTGTAATGCATGAAAAGTATCCTCTTTTACTTATTCTGGTTATGACTTCTGTTGATTCCTTTTGATGGCCCATACATTTTGTACTATACAAATTATAATTTGTCCTTCTTCATCTTCTCCATGCCACTCAAGACTTTACAAATGTCAGACATGTCCTCTTAAATCATCCTTTTCCCAGTTAAAGAGTCGAAGAAGTTTCTTCTCGGCAAGCAAGTTGAAATGGCTGGGCACTGACCTTGGAGAGAGCTTTTAACTAAGTTGAGTGAATGTCTAGGTGTTCCAGTGCTCAAGCTTGCAGACCCTGACCCTTTTCTGAACAGCACACAAATGTGCCCTACACCAGCCACAAGCTCAGTGACTCTTTTACACACGAACAGTTTTGACTCTTAACAGGTTTGAGCTCCTGACTCTTGCTCTGTACACTGTTTTTCTACATTGTAATATTATGCTTCTGCACAGAAACGCTCTTCTTCAGGGCAGTTTCTAGTGATATGCCCAGTGAAGACCTCTGATATTTTTCATCTGCCGTTCCCTGAATACCAGCTGCAACAGTGCAAGAATCACATTTGCTACCTTCCATTTTAATGCAAGATGCGTTGAAGGTCAGATCATTTTTATCTACTTTATTTTGTAAGTATGAACATTAAACTATACGTTTCCCAAACAGGAAATTCAAGGCACAGGCACTTGAAACACTTAAATATTACCTAGGTATTATCACAAAAAGGTTGCATTTAGCACCATGTAAATTTAGACAAATGAAAATATTCAGTAATGTAAAACCTGTTCACGCTCTGAAATAACTGAGCTCATTTCCAAATGTTCTATGTTTTTCGAGCTCACTGTCATTCCTGTTTTACAGTGTTCAAGTATACTCACTAGGTTTATTTCCTTTCAATGTCTGTTACTTCTAATATTTACATTTAATGCTCTTAAAGAAGCTAATGGCTTTCTGTTTATTCATGTAAATTTTGCTCTACAACCTTCTGTCTTTTAGCGTAATCTATCTAAATGGGCCAGGCTAACATTAAGTTGGGCTTGTCAGACAAAAGCAATAAAAAGATGACCAGTGTATTTACTGCTTTATACTTTTAGTGTTCCTAATTTCAGTCAGAAAGCAGCATGTCTATGCCACATGATTCAGACTAGCTTTTCCAGCTGATTTTAAAAATCCAGGAAACACAAATGTTTATTGTTCAAGCACTGAAGAAATTCAAATACTACCTTTACTTAAGAAAAGAAAACCTAATCTAAATTAGCATTATGGAAGGAATTTCTTCTTTACTGATGATATTCATAATATTATGGGATAATGATTAATTTTAAGCATTACCAGTAAATACGCTGGGGCTTACTCCTCCTGTCTCACCCTTTTGTGCATATTTCCCACCTGTTTATTTCCTATCCAGGGGCAGAAATAGCTCTAGTGGAACGTATCATCTAAATGCATAAATTCTTTTCCACTATCTTAAAAAAAACCAAACCAAACCCCACACCCTACAGCATAATGCAATTGCAATAGATGTTATCAGTATGATAAATGCTTTTTATAGTGCTCATGGTTTCAAATGAAATTAATTTTAGAAGCTGCATTGAATTTCCTTCCTATTACTGTAAATCATGTCACTACCGTACTTTGGATGACCTACTGTGCATTTCTGTGTTTGAATGTGTTTAAGTCTGTTCTCAATGTAACATGAAGGCTGATCTTCCCTGACATAGTATTTGGTCTTTTTAGACTTTTACAGCTTCTTTTTTCAATATATCAATTTAAGTTACAATTAAGGAGTAAGATACTGAAATTTAAAACAGCTGGAAACAGGACGCAATAAAACATAGCAAGATGACTGAAAGGTCTGTAAACAAGCATCTTTGATAGAACAAAAATGCCTGTTTTCTAATCATGTCAGGCACGTAGTTCTAGTTAATGTTCCCTGAATAGCGTTAATAATTCAGGGCAGGAGAAAATACTTTAGGTAATTTCTATCTTAAAGAAAGATCACAGAAAGTAAAGATGCTTACATAAACCATATTGGCTGATGATGCTTCTCCAGGAGCTGCCACTTATGCCAGACACACAGAGAAATCAGGATGAGTGAACAAGGAAAATGACACCATGCTAATAGCTAGCAAAGCGATGAAAAGTATCCCAGATATTTATCTCTTAAAATCTATGGAAAAATATTTGGTATAAGACCAAGAGTACCAAAATCAAAAGTGAAGCAGTTTATGTTCTTTTTCTTTCATAACTATAAAAAGAGGAAAGAGAGATACACTAGCCAGCTCTGGCTTGACAAAGCATCATAATTGAGGAACACACTGTATGAGAAAAGAGTTGATTGTTCAAATTTTCATTCTGGTTCAGTATACATCAGTGTATTTGTAAGAAATTTACCCATATTATCCCATGACTGATAGAACGAAAAATGGGGAAGAGAATAAGGTGGAGGTAAAGAATGTGCAAGCTGGAAAACAGGCTTTTCAAAAACACCATTACACAGATAGATCTAAGACACTTTAAGGTTAGCTAATCTGTATCACAATAGCTGCACCAGTTTTGTTGTGCTACGAGGTGAACCTCCAGAAGACTTGTAAGAGATGCCAAAGCAACTGCACACCAAGAGGACATGAGGGAGAGTATGACAAAAACTTCACTTTCTCTTGCTATCTCCACCTAGTTGCAAAGATCTAGCAAGTTTCATCAGCAGGTATAAAAAGATTAATTCTTTGGCCCTGGTAAGAGCAACTGCTAAACTCAGTTTACAGGAAAGAATTATGAAACTGTCATTTAAATTGTTATATTACATTATCACCAGAAAAGACAGTGGTTGACTGATTCAATATCTCAGCTGGCATTAGTCTCAAAGAATTATATGAAGAAAATAGTCCAAGGACACCTATCCTGCAGTAAATCATTCATACGCTATGGGTAAGAAAAACAAATAAACAGAAGTTGGGACTTGAGTGAATTACCTGGGTCATAACCTTGGCTGCTTACTTTATCTGCTAGCTAAGGCTCACAGACAGACATTAAAGTTGAGGAACACTTTACAGGGACAAAGCGCAGATGGCACCATAAAAATTATATCAGATTATTCACTGTTATATGAGGAAAGTAGGGGGAAAGGGATATCCTATCTACAGAGTATGCTAATACTCAAAGCAAAGTGCTCCATGTGCCTAGTAAGGTAGCAGGAAAAACAACCATGTCGAGACAGTGATTGATATCTTCTTCTAGCTTCTGATTTAAGAAAAACAAATGTAATCAGTAAATTTGTGAAAATAAAACTCCAGTATGTTGCACAAAATGGAGGAATAGGACTACCTGGATGAACTTCTGTTGACTGTCTACCCTAAAATATCAAATGAAAAAATTAAGTAGCATTATTATTTCAGCTGAAGTGAAAACTTTCCGTATTGCTTTTTCCTAATGATGGTGCACAATTGGTCTGCAGTACTCTTTGAGATTAAGCACTACTTTTATAATAAGAAAAAGTCCTCTAGCAAAATCAATTTCAATCTGTGGGCAATTACTGCAGAGATTTCAGCAGTTTTTGGATACGGTACATCTTGCAACATTAATGCTTTAACTGGCACAGTTGGCTCACCATGAAAAAGGCAAAGACATACTCTTAATTGTATTCTGTAATCACAACAACATAAATAAATTCTGTGTATGTGACCCTTGAATACCTTGAGTAACCTTGCTTACTGAGTATCTAGTCCACTGATCACTGATGTCATGAAGGTTTGCACTAGGGTTCAAGTGCTTCAGCTGTAGAGGTGGACAATGAATTGACATTCAATATAACGGATGGCTGGGCTGAGATTTATGAACTGCACTAGGATGTTTAGACAAACAACAACAAAAGAATTGACAAAACAATTTGAGGGTCCCATGGCGCAAAACTGATTTCAGTGAGAACTATATGGCCAGGACTAGGGGCTGAAATTCCAATTATGCACCACAGGTCATGTGAGTCCTGCCTCTAATGGGTGACTTTAATGGTACTATAACCTTCCAGTGTAAGAAATCAAAAATATGCAAAGCTATATTAAATGCATTGGGTGAGGGGAAGAAGTCAAATCATGAGGAATTCAAGAGCTACTTCCTTCTCAATCACATAGCTGGTGCCTCTGAAACAGTAAAGCTACCAAGTCTAATGCGCCCTTTGCAAGTCAAATTAAGTGAGGCTGAAATTGCTGGCTAGGCTTGGTACCAGCCTAGCCCCATCCATGCAGTGCAGCAGTGAGTTGTGTGGGATGTTACTGCTAATTTCCACCTATACATCAGTTTTGAAACTCCCACTGGTAAACATGATTCAAGAAGACCATTCCCCTCCAATGCTCAGACTTCATAAAGGCTTTGATTACATCAAAATGAGAATGGCAACATTTTTCCTCTACATCTCAGGCCTAAAGATTTTCACTGAAAGAATCAAGTCCCCTTTATTTCATTTTTTAATTTTTCTTCACATTGCTTGATACCAAGGAACTAGAAGGTCATGGATGCACAGAGAATTGCTTTCGAGAGCCAGAGTCCTGGGGTACTGGTTTCCCAATAAAAAGGATGGATATGTGCTCCTGGATTATTTATGCAAAGCCGGTACCCTGGTTTGACATTGCCAGTAGGCATGTCTTGCCAGGCTGCCTGCAACACCTGCGTCTCCACTGAGGTCTGCCTCCAAACATGTGTGAGTGTGACATCCTTTGCACAGAAGAAGGAGACAAGGGTGGCACAAGCAGTCAAGACGGTGGGTCCAGCTGCAGCACAGAGCAGACGATAAGGAGCATGCCTAAGTGCGTGTTTGGAGGAGGCAGGCACATGCAGTTCAGGCAGTGATTCCCTCAGAGTTTATTTTTATTTTTAAAGAACACCAGGAAAGAGAATCAGGCTATTGTTTTAGAGAGACTCTTCTTGCCATCTGAGATAAGAAAATAAAGTGAAAGTGTGTCAGCACAGTACAAGAGGGGAGGTAACGGGCAAGAAAAGGACAAGAGTGAAGAGCCAAGGACTTGCCTATTCTTTGCCCTCAAGTAGTTTTTCTTTTGGTTGATTTGGTTTTTTAAGTATTTCTGCTTAATGTACATATATATGTACTAGCACTTACATGCTCTAATTTGTATTGGGTCATCATTATGCCAGCCATTGTACCCACTGTACATAGTAATAAACATCCTGGCCTAATATCTTACTGCTTAATCAAGCAAGACAGAAAATAGATAGATTTAAAGCACTACAATCCCCTCCACTCTCCAGATAGGAAGTAAGACAAAGAGAAATCAAGAGAACTGACCAGGGCAAAGGTAACTAGGAAAGAAATCACAGAATCACAGAATAACCAGGTTGGAAGAGACCCACCGGATCATCAAGTCCAACTATTCCCACCAATCCCTAAACCATGCCCCTAAGTATCTTATTCACCCTCACCTTAAACACCTCCAGGGAAGGTGAGTCAACCACCTCCCTGGGTAGACTGTTCCAATGCCTAACGACCCTTTCCATGAAAAATTTTTTCCTTATCTCAAGCCTAAATATCCCCTGGCGGAGCTTGAGGCCATTCCCTCTCGTCCTGTCCCCTGTCACTTGGGAGAAGAGGCCAGCTCCCTCCTCTCCACAACCTCCCTTCAGGTAGTTGTAGAGAGTAATAAGGTCTCCCCTCAGACTCCTCTTCTCAAGGCTAAACAAACCCAGATCTCTCAGTTGCTCCTCATGAGATTTGTTCTCCAGCCCCTTCACCAGCTTCGTTGCTCTTCTCTGGACTCGCTCCAGAGCCTCAACATCCCTCTTGTGCTGAGGGGCCCAGAACTGAACACAGCACTCGAGGTGCGGTCTCACCAGTGCCGAGTACAGAGGGAGAATAACCTCCCTGGACCTGCTGGTCACGCCATTTCTGATACAAGCCAAGATGCCATTGGCCTTCTTGGCCACCTGGGCACACTGCTGGCTCATGTTCAGTTGGCTGTCAAACAACACCTCCAGGTCCTTCTCCTCCTGGCAGCTTTCCAGACAGACTTCTCCTTCTGCTTAGGGTTGTTGTGCCCCAAGTGCAGGACCCGGCATTTGGCCTTGTTAAACCTCATGCCATTGGACTCTGCCCAGTGGTCCAGCCTGTTCAGATCCCTTTGCAGAGCCTCCCGACCCTCCAGCAGATCGACACTTCCTCCCAGCTTGGTGTCATCTGCAAACTTGCTAAGGGAGCACTCGATGCCTTCATCCAAGTCGTTGATAAAGACATTAAACAGGACTGGACCCAGGACTGAGCCCTGGGGAACCCCACTTGTAACTGGCCTCCAGCTGGATTTAACTCCATTTACCACCACCCTCTGGGCCCGGTCATTCAACCAGTTTTTCAACCAGGAGAGTGTGCACCCGTCCAGGCCAGAGGCCGACAGTTTCCGAAGCAGAATGCTGTGAGAAACTGTATCAAAGGCTTTACTAAAGTCCAGGAAGACCGCATGCACAGCCTCAATGCAAACTCACTGAATCCCAATTCTGTATCCCTCCATATCATGACCAGGGCAGATCTGGCAAACTGGTAGGTTCCACAGTGCTATTTTTGCTGCCTAGCCATTCTCTTCTACCACCTCATAAAGGTTAATCTTTTCAGAGGTACTTCATTTTTGTCTCACCTACTCGTCTCTTCATGAAATAATAGTATCCTCTCCTCAGAAGAAAAAAAAATAAAAAGAATAGCTAATTGTCAGCAGTAGCAAACTCTAAAAGGCCTCAGGATGGCTAAACTGAGTGTGTTTTTACAAAATGATCAGATACTTTTCAGTGATTAATTCTTCTTCACCTGATGGCAAAAAGTATATTAGGCAATTAGGATAGAGAAGACAGAGATTCAGGTAACACTCAGCCTTTATGTTTGTTCATGATGACAATTAGCACCACGTAGACCAAAACTCAAACAGCAGGGTCACAATGCAGCATGCAACTCAACGCTGTCTTTTCTTCCTGTTCTGCTACAGATTGTCTTTCTGATGCTTTGTCAGGTGAAGGGAAACCCCTCACTGCCTTTATCCATAGGACTTTGCTTGCTTGATACTATGAAGTGTATACCATCAGGTTTTGACATACAGACATGATATGTGGAAATTTAAAAACAAGTACAAATAATCACAGTGGGTCAAACAAAGATTCATCTTGTCAAGTATCACAATTCTAAGCAGATGTTGAGCAAAAGACCATAAGAAAAGTAAAATATGATGATCCTTTTCCTAATAACTACTTGCAGCTTCCAGCAATCAATGATTTTTTTATGACCACCTCTGAATAAAGATTTTTTAAAACTGTATTGAATAGCCACCAGTTGATCTATGTTTCAGGACTATGTTCACTCCACTTTTGAACCGTTCATTTTTTCAGCTTCTGCAACATTCTGTGACAATAACACCACAACTTTATGATTTCATGTGTGCAAAAATTGGCTTATGATTCTTGAAATCTTACTGCCCAATCATTTTAATAAGTATCTCAATTTTCTACAGTATGACAAATAGTGTTGAGTATTAGCATGTTTACCACTATACGCTTCTTACAGCTAAACAGAACCTTGTCATACCACCCCCCCCTTTGTTTTTCCAAACTGAGGAGTCCAAGAGTTTATCTAATGTCTCTTCATTCCACATTATTTT
Source organism: Clamator glandarius (assembly GCA_033459285.1). Lineage (NCBI taxonomy): Eukaryota > Metazoa > Chordata > Aves > Cuculiformes > Cuculidae > Clamator > Clamator glandarius. Next base: position 5,545,299 of record JAUNZM010000105.1, read on the forward strand.
CTATGCTGATCTCTCTTCATTATAGGTTCTCTAAGCCTAGATTATCTTGTGCTAGTAATTGGTTTTTAACATCAGGTTTCAAGGTGCAATAACGCAATAAAGTTCAAGGAAACACAAATCATAATTTGATAATGAATTTGTATTCTGTACAAAAATTTTTGTAGCATTTAAACAGCTTGAAGAAGAAGCACAGATTTTTAGCTAGCATTTCTTCCTAAGTGTACAAAAATGAGATCAATTTATGTGTAAAAGATTTAGGAGCAGTAGATTGGGAAGTTCAAATCTGCAACTCCTCCACATAAAGCTATCAAACAGAAGTGGTTCCTATGAAGATTATTCTGCAGAAGAATCATAGGATCATTTGGTTGGAAAAGACCTTTAAGATCACCAAGTCCACTCGTACCTGTCCACTACTAAACCATATTCCTGAGCACCTCATCTGCCCATCTTTTAAATGCCTCCAGGGATGTTGCCTCAACCACCTCCCTGGGCAGCCTGTTCCAGTGCCTGATAACTCTCCCTTTCAGAGAAGAAATTTTTCCTGATTTCTAATCTGAACGCCCCCTGGTGCAACTTCAAGCCATTTCCTCTCATACTCTTGCCTGTTCACAGAATCACACAGAATCACAGAATGACCAGGTTGGAAGAGACCCACTGGATCGTTGAGTCCAACCATTCCCACCATTCCCTAAATCATGCTCCCAAGCACCTCATCTACCCTAACCTTAAACACCTCCAGGGACGGTGACTCAACCACCTACCTTGGCAGACTGTTCCAATCCCTAACCACCCTCTCTGTGAAGAACTTCTTCCTAATCTCAAGCCTAAATCTCCCCTGGCGGAGCTTGAGGTCATTCCCTCTCGTCCTGTCCCCTGTCACTTGGGAGAAGAGGAGAGCTCCCTCCTCTCCACAACCTCCCTTCAGGTAGTTGTAGAGAGTAATAAGGTCTCCCCTCAGCCTCCTCTTCTCCAGGCTGAACAACCCCAGCTCTCTTAGCCGCTCCTCGTAAGATTTGTTCTCCAGCCCCTTCACCAGCTTCGTTGCTCTTCTCTGGAATCGCTCCAGAGCCTCAGCATCCTTCTTGTGGTGAGGGGCCCAGAACTGAACACAGTACTCGAGGTGCGGTCTCACCAGTGCCGAGTACAGGGGGAGAATAACCTCCCTGGACCTGCTGGTCACGCCGTTCCTGATACAAGCCAGGATGCCATTGGCCTTTTTGGCCACCTGGGCACACTGCTGGCTCATGTTCAGTCGGTTGTCAACCAACACTCCCAGGTCCTTCTCCTCCTGGCAGCTTTCCAGCCAGGCTTCTCCTAGTCTGTACCTCTGCTTAGGATTGTTGTGCCCCAAGTGCAGGACCCGGCATTTGGCCTTGTTAAACCTCATGCCGTTGGTCTCAGCCTAGCTGTTGAAATAAGGTCTCCCCTTAGCTTCCTTTTCTCCAGGATAAACAACCCCAGTTCCCTCAGCTACCTCCCAGGAGGCTTGTACTCCAGCCCTTTCCCTGGACATGCTCAAGCACCTCAATGTCCTTCTTGTAGTGAGAGGCCCATAACTGAACACAGTATCCGAGGTGTGGCCTCACCAGTGCCAAGTACAGGGGCACATCAGCGGGTCTGATGGTCTGGATGCACACGACGGAATATTAGGATACACAAATGTATTTCCAGCTAAGAAATACCACACAGGGATACAGCAGTTTGCTTTAAACTCCTCCCTCACCTGTTCAGCACACACCTCTAAGAAACAGAGACCACAGACAGCCTCAACTTTTGTATAGTAAACAAGGTGAACAGAAGTCACTAAAAAAGCTTATTCCCAAGCATAATGAAGTGCATACAACTGAAGTTACACATAGAAACAGGGAGGAAGCCAATGCTGTTCAGTCAGTAAGTGACAAAGCATCAAAAGGAGGACACATCTTAACTGTGCCTTCATATTAAAGATGCTATTGTCCAGGCTCCAAATTTTCACAGTATGAAAAGACACTGGCAGTCATACCGTGGTTACTATAATAGAAGATCCCCAGGAGACAGTGTTTATTTAGGAAGAAAACTGTTTCTGAGGATAGCCTCATGGGAGATTCAGTGTATCTCTTCCTGAGCTTCCCAAGGGGATAGCAGTCAGACAACCTGACTTCAGCATCCTTCAGTACAACACAAACAACATAATGCAGGACATTCACTCAGGACAAGCAGACAGCCACTGTCAGCATCTTATTAGGCTGTCACAGGAAGTAAAGGCTTCAGATACTGGTGTTCCAGCCACTGAATCTGGTACACATGAAACCCACCTTTTCCCTGCACATACTTATATGTATATTACTCAATACCAGAAAGAAACCCTTTCCAAGGCTTTCTGTCACCCAACTTGCAGCACACAACCCCAGGTCCTGTCTCTGAGCCATAGGCCTGAGGCCATTCTATTTGTAGACACTCTAGCCTTAAGTAAAAAACACGGTATATCAACTCAGTTAATAAAACCAGCACCATAGGTGGCTTTCTTCAGCATATTATCCATATCCAGTTCACCAAGTCCCTGGTATTAATGATTTAAAATTCATATGAGCACAGCAGCTAAATACTGTAAGTTGCCAAGGTTTCTGATCTCACACATAAAGTGAAAAGAACTCCAGAAACTTGAGTTATTTATCCACACCCCAAATCAGAAGCACAAAATTCTCAAAATTATTAGAGAAATAAAACATATATATGTAGGTATAGATATAACCTTAAATTTGCATTTTGTTTAGCAAAATGGATTCTTGCATTTCATTTAGGTGTTTCTTTGGGTCTTGCTTGAATAAACATTTCTGCTTACAACTCTCCTAAAAGCCAACTTCTTTTTTCTAGAAAACTGAAACAAAAAAACATGAAACAAAAAAGCTATTATTGTCCTAAGGATCTTTCACTGTGAACTCAGTCAAATCTGTTGGATATATCTACGAGCCTGAAAAAGGGCTGGGAATCTTGTAGTGAACAATATTCCTCTCATTTACTCCTAATGCTTGAATTGTGTTTCTGGCTGAGGTCCCAATCTGAGACAGTGGTGAGCATAGTGAGTGATAATAAACCATCATTTGACTTCTCATCCTCTCCTCTTGGGGAAAGGAAGGCAGAGGATGGAAATTTGCCACATTCTGCCCACAAAAGTGCCTTTTCCTAGTCCAGATATCCCGTTTGCCCTTAAACTTCCAGAAAGAAAAACGAAGCAGTGAATGTGCTCCCATACTGCTGACAGAGATAGAGAGAATAAAGCTTTGAAGAGGTGACTTACAAGTTCCAGGGCAAAGATAACTAGGAATTCAAATGCCTGCAAAAAATCCCAAGCTCGCTCCACCCCTTCTGCCATATAATTCCACTTAAACACTATATTTTAGAGTTAAAAGGAAATTTTTTCCACTACTTTTGCTAAATTGAGATTCTATGAGTAATGCCCCATCAGCCTTGCATAACTTGTATCTGCTTTTAGTTAAACATGGAAAATAAAATCGCCCATGCTCATGATGCATCTTGTATCTCTTCTGTCCCTCACACTAATAACTTTCAGTACTCGTTCCTCTCAAGTATGGGATGTTCAGGAAGAAAGCCAGACGGTTCTAGTATTTTGCCTGTTGCCCAGTGCATTAAGAAGAACTCAGGGTTCTACAGAAGCTACAGTCATCACTAAGTCTGTCTGGGGGGCTGTTGGTGTTCTAGCACCAGAACAATTTCTTGAGACTGTTAAGAGAGAGATGATGATGATAGTAACAATAATAATAAATATTAATAATCTATGGCATTTTTCCAATCAAGTCTCTCAACAGTAGGTGAAAATAGATAAAATAATTCTTCATTCAGGAGGTGAGATATGAGATGGTGAATGGACGTTAATGAATATAACAGACAAATGGCTAGAGAATATGCCCTTTGTCCTCACTTTTCTCAGCTACTCTGGCTATATCTGTTTTGCTCTATCCAGTTTCAATGGCAAGCCTTGACAGCAATTCAAAATTACCCTTCCCTTGAAACTCTAGGCAAGGCAGAGCAGCTCCACCACCTGCTCTCCCTAGAGGGCAATCCCTGTTGGGATGCTGGATACAGACCAGCGCAGGGAGACAGGATTATGTCTCATAGCATCTCCTTGACTGAATTTGCTCTTTTGCCTTTTGCACAAAGGACCTAGGCGATTCTTCAGCTGTTCAATGAAGAAAACAAGGATATTCTTAAAAGAATTGATTTCACAGGTCTTTTTCTTATGGAAAGGATTGCCCTCTTCATGTGGCATTTTCTCTTTAAAATTAAGGAGAAAAATTAAATATTTCCATAAAGGGCAATAAATGACAACTATCTTGGCATGCCTTAATAACACAGAGGCCATTTATACATGGATTTACCAAATCCCTTAGTATGATGACTTACCCTGAGTTGTTCTGCTATCACACTAATTATCTCCTCTCTTATTAAAGAGATGTACTCATACCAAGCACTCTGATCAGAAGGAGGCATGTCTGGATACCTTCATAAATATTAAGGTTGACAGATGTGGCCAAAAGAATTTTTTCCATTATAATAAACAGTCTGAAAAAAGACAGATTTTATTGATTTTCCTTTTCTTTAGCTGCCAGCCATCAGCTACTGACTTCACATGCACAACTAACTGAAGTCACCACACTGTCACAGCCCTCATCCTTCAGTAAGTGAAGAAACCTATGCATAAGATAACAGTTAGTGTTGGGCTAAAAACATTACAAGACCCAATAAAGTACACAATACACAATCAGTACTTCCATTGAAATCCATCCCAGTTCGGTAGAGCCCTCAATTCAGCTAAGTACACACCAGGGAAGTTTTGCAAGTGTGCTGAAGGAGGCATCATTTGTATCTTAGTACAGCAGCTAATTTCAGTAATAATACCTGTGACACTGTGACACCACCCTCTTTCCAAAAAAGAAAAAAAAAAGAAAAAAAAAGAAAAGAGAAAAAAGAAAAAAAGATAAAAGAAAAAAGAATAAAGTGTCCCCACTTATCAAGACACCAAGTAGGAAGCATTGCCAGATGAAATCTGAGGACTCTAACACTTGTTATGACAACCAAAGACTACTGTTTCATGACCTGGTAGGCCATGACAAAGAGGATTTAAAAAAAACATTTTGAGCAGAAACAGATAAAGCCTTGGTGAACTCCAATCATCAGCCAGGTCTCAAATGGATCTTCATATGCCTTAGCCTAATTCCCTACAAACTCCATGTAAGAAGAGCATGAATCATGGTGCAACCATGACTTACCAATTTTGTTTGGTTGGTTTGTTTTGTGTTTGTTTTGACCAAGAAGCAGTATTTGCCAACTGACTACAAAGAAGCCTCTGGAAAAAAGTCATTAATGTAATGTTGTCCCTCTTGTCACAATGAATACATTCCTGATCTTGTGATGAATAACTAGGCCTATAGGAAACACAGTAATCTAATTCCCAGTTGTCTTGAAAAATTTAAAAAGCATGACACTAAGGTAATTTAAAAGAAAGTTTGAAGATTGTTTTTTTTTTTGAGAAATAAAATAAATTCCTCAAAGGCAGATGGAATTCAACAGTGCCATAAGAAGCCATTAATTGTAGAACAATTTCATTAAAACATTGTTTGCCACAAGGTTAACTACTAAGAAATTTATTCTATCCAGTGAATCACATTATAGTATGCTCACTTGGTGAATAAAGTATGGAAGCTTTTATGTCACAGTTGTTAGTTTTTCATTGCAACTCGTCCCTACTTCAGTTAAATACTATTCAATTAAAAACAACACCAAAAGGTTAAATATTCAAAGAATTAAAATGATACACCTCACAAAGCAAACAATTAATGTTTAATAAGAAGTACTTTCTTTTGAATGAAATATTTTTAGAACTTGCAGAAATAACTGATGTTGGCAGAATTTTGATATCAGTAGACCTCTAGTGGCTATTACAGTAATTGATGATTGCATTAGGTTTTTTTTAAATACTCTCCTCAGAAAGGAAAACAGGAAAAAAAACAGAGGAAAAACCACAGCAAAATGTTATTAGAGTATAAAAAACATAATAAATGTCTTATGTCACAACTATTATCCAACAAGTATTGAGAGGCTCAGTTCGCATTAGTTCTAATAAAATTACACAGCTAAATACTTTTAAAAAACTAGACGTCAAAACCCAAATCTGAGTCAGCAATGGATGTGTCAAAACCTCCTGAGATTATCTCAAAAATATTTGCCAAAGACTCTGAGGGAATTATTTACAGATTGAGTCTTAAAAGGGACAGGAAAGCACTTGCTTGCTCCTCAGCCAGGGCGCATGCTCTCTCCCTGCAGGAGACCATTCCTCCTCATTCTGCTTGCCACCGGGAAGGACCTCAGACCAGCAAGTCAGAAGTGGTCTGCAGAAGGCTTGGAACAGTCCCCAGTCTGGACTGTGAGCTGTGGGACAGGACACTGTCCTGAGACATGGCTCTAAGCTAACCATAGCTAGAATCGGACACTGTCAGTATTTGGTAGAATATCGATTTTAATGATCCTTCATTCATTTTGTCTGAACTGTCATATTTCAGTGCCTGTCAGCAGGTATGAAACTGGTAAGATTCCTGTGATGACTTAGTCAAGGAACCAGTAAATGGCAGGCCTTGATGACCTTTGAAAAATCAGGCTACATTAGCTTAATGCAATATCAAAGACATAGATTTGATGCATGAATACAGGACACTCAACACTAAAAGTGCAAGCCTACGCTCATTTTGTTTACTTAAGAGTATTGTTACAACATGACATCTCCCTACATTATTTGAAATATGTTTCAGGGCCCTAGGTACAAATTTAAAATCCTTTTCTTTCCTACACTTCTCAAAAAGAAGGGTTAGACTTTGAACAAAATGCAGAAAGGCAAAGAGTATAAAAGGATAATCTATATAAACATATCTGAATATTGGCTATCTTATTCTTGCCATGTGACTAGTTAAAAGGCTTTGGTGATATTTAGGCCTAACAAATACTTAATGGCTTTTTCAGATTGTATTAACTGTCTTTTTCTCTCAGGGAAACCAAGGGTAACTAGGATTTTATCTCCTAAGGAGATACACTTGGAATCAAACAGTATTAGTAAGAAAGTAGTATGAAAATTAAATTCTCTTTGCCTAAGGTCCTCCCATCTGCCCATTTAGGAGGCTCCATTTTAGTTGGTTTGCACAAACTATTTCTTTCATAAATATATATATATAATCTGGTTGAGGGGATTGATGGTTGGACTTGATGATCTTCGAGGTCTTTTCCAACCTTAACAATTCTATGATTCTATGATTGAGTGTTCCCACAGTAAGTTTGCAGATGACAACAAACTGAGCAGGAGTGTGATCTGCTTGAGGGCAGGAAGGATTTGGACAGGCTGGGTTGATGGGACGAGGCAAATTGCATGGGATTCAACAAAGCCAAGAGCCAAGTCCTGTACTTGGGCGACAACAACACCATGCAACACTACAGGACTGGGGAAGGGTGGCTGGAATGCTTCCTGGAGGAGAAGGACCTGGGGGTGGTGGTGAATAGCCAACGGACCATGAACCGGTAGTGTGCCCAGGTGGCCAAGGAGGCCAGCAGTATCCTGGCTTGCATCAGAAATGGTGGACAGCAGGACCAGGGAAGTGGTTGTGTCCCTGTACTTAGCATTGGTGAGGCTGCATCTCAAACACTGTGTTCAGTTTTAGGCCCCTCACTACAAGGAGGATGTTGAGTTGCTGGAGCATGTCCAGAGAAGAGCAACAAAGCTGGTGAAGGGTCTGGAGCACAAGTCTTATGCAGAGCGGCTGGGGGAACTGGGGCTGCTTAGTGTGGAGAAAAAGAGGCTAAGGGGAGACGTTATTGCCCTCAACAACTAACAGAAAGGAGGTTGTGGTACAGCAGATATTGTTTTTTCTCTGAAATGACTAGTGACAGGAGGAGAGGAAAGGGACTCAAGTTGTTTCAGAGAAGGTTTGGGTAGGATATTAGAAAAAATATCTCTTCAGTGAAAGAGTGGTGAAGAACTGGAACAGACTACCCAGGAAAGTTCTGGCATCACCATCCCTGAAGGTGTTTAAAAAACATGTAGATGTAGAACTTTGGGACGTGGTTTAGTAGGCACAGTGGTGTTGGGCAGAGAGTTGGACCTGATGATCTTAGAGGTCTTTTCCAACTTCAATAATTCCATGATACTAAGATTTTACATTCAAAGCAGCTATCTTTTTGTCTTCCTCAAATATTGTTGCACCTTCACAAAACCACTAAATCTAAGGAACTCTGCCAAGTCAAAATTGGTCAACAGACTTTTGGTGTGACCTCCTTCACATGCTGGTGAAGAAAAGTAAATTCTTATTTAAAGGACAATCATATGCACCTATGCATGGAATCTACTGCCTTCTGATGGAACTTTGTGCCTAGGTGACTTCCACAACCTAAAATTAACACAAAAATGAAATTATGTACCACCTGTGTAGGTTTATAACCCAAGCACATAATCTTGAACACGTTTATATACATAAAAACAGAAAACAACAGTCTCAAAAGGCTGAACCTTTACTATGCCATGGGATTTTAAAAATGAATGGAAGGCCTACATAACCAAGGACAAATAATTTAGATAAAAGAAAAACTGTGGAAATTAGTCCAAACAGACCTGAGCACATACAGGGAAGCACAGTGATGTAAAATGTATGTGCCAGAACAAAATCTCTCCCTCGAGGAAGAACTGCCAGCACACACTCATTGAAGCTATTCTTGGCTGATTATGGTAGCCTGAGCAGTTGAAAAAGAAAGAGTTTAAAATATTTGCAGCTAGTCATTCATACTTTCAAAGAGTTCAGCAGATGATCTCTTGGCAGTCCCTGTCCAATAGCTGTCTATTCAGATAGATGATGGCTGTTCATTATCAAATCATCTCTTTGCCTAAGGGTATTGCCAAACTTGTTAATGATAAGTTTGGCTGAACAACCTGGATAACACTGGAAGCAATATTACTCTGCAGAAATTTTCGTCTGTGTGCCAGCAGAGACAACCTGCCATTGCAAGGCTAGTTATGCGATACAACAAAAAGTGTTATGTATTTTTTTTCAAATACAAAAAGAGCCTCAGGTGATTTGGTTAATTTATTTACAAGGATTCTTTGCACTGCTGAGCAAACAGCTACAAATCGGAAACTAAGTATGTTAGTTCCCAGTATGGAACACTTCTCAGGATCTGAACATATTGTGGAAGTGCACTGTTTATTATTCTTTAATCTCTATTAAAGCAGTATTTTCCTTTCTCCTCCAAACCAAGAAACTATTCTGTGTGTAAATGAGATGAGTTTACAGCTCAGCTAATTCTTGACACAACCTGCCAAGGCAAGCATTCCTTCAAACAGCTAAAATTCCTGTTTCTTACCCTGCTCCTTCAAAGATTTCTCAGAGCCAAAAGCCCCGCAGAGCCAGACCTTCTGAACAACTTTCAGCTCTTCCTGTACATTCCTGCTTACAGTTTCTTTGGAAACAGAACAGTGGGAAGCTGCACAGGAGGGAACAGCTTCATTTAACTGAGTTCCTCTCACTGACACTAAGCAGACAAGTGCCTCTACCTTTGTATTATGTCAATATTGAGTAGTAAACTCAAAGGAAATAAGGTTTGCATCCCTTTCCACATGTGTTTGAATTTGTCCTGAAATGGAATAAGAAGGGTCAGAGTGCCAGCAGCTCCTATTTGAGAGCTAATAACGAAAACCTGTTCTTCAAGGCATTTTCTGGGCTCAGCTGATTCTGAAGGGACTGCAGCCCAAGGAAGACTCTGCAGCAGACTGAAGATCTGGAATCAGAGTACTTGGTGAAACTGTCTACTACAAATTCTGCTACCAAAATCCTGTGTGTGGCAGGATTCCTTGTTACTTTTCAGTTAGATAAAACTAGTTTGGGCTAAAGATATGGATGTGCAATGGGTGAGACTACAACACTAGCTAATAAAGACCTTGAACCTGGGTTCAAACTTAAACGCCACAGACATTTATTTTTTAAAATGAGGACTTTAAAGGGTTCATTGATAACCATGTTAAAAGCAAAGAAGAAAGGAAATCTCTAGTGCTTTGTGGTTTTGCCAAAGCTTGCTTGCATAGGATCTATATAGATATAAGGAGAAACATGTCATGATCCAAAACCCAAAATCCAAAAGCAAGGCCTCAGACCTACCTTGAAAAATCTTAGTATCTAACAGCTTCCTTAGGGATTTTTCACGTAATCATGTCATGCAGCCAGCAAAGCTCTTACCAGAGAGGAAGCTTCTGGCTTATGTTCACAGCTATCTTCTGTTTTCCTGCATTGAACATGTCACTAAAAGTTGCTGTCACACTTTAGGCAGAGCTGAGCTGCAGCATGCAGAAAGAAAAGGCTCCTACTTAGGATACCTTTGACCAATCCATATGTTCTACTCATTCTCATAACTGGCATGTTTAAGGAGTCTAATTTAGAGTAGTAAAGATTATCTCACAGGATGTAGGTGGTTCTTAAAATAACCTCCAGATTTCTGGCCTAGTGTAAAAGCTGCTCCTCTTGAATATCAAAGGAATGGATTTGTAGAAAGAAAAAAGTTCTATATATAGTCAGTGCTGAATCAGTGTGAACATCCAGAAAAAAAAAAACCCAAATACAAACCATTTTCAGTGTTCAGAGCCAAAAAACCCATCCTTTTCTTCCAAAGGCTGTTCACATTTCATTAAAGAGTAGTGCAGATTTAACTTAAGGTGGAATTTTTTCCACTGATTCTACAGCTCCCTCCAATTAGAGCTTGTAGTTGCCAAAAAAAAACCCCATTACTACTGTTGACTCCCATGGGAGGAATATGAAAGCATCATCCTCCCTCTTGTTTACCCATTCACCAGAGTTCCTGGACACATTACTTACAGCCATCAATAAATTCCAGCATCAATCACAAACTTGATAACTCAAATTTATTAAACCATCTCTTTTGGACTACTTTGTTTTCTTTATTTCATAGTCCGCAAGCTATGTTCTGGCCTTCAGTCAATATTGCTGGCAATTTCTGATCTATCCAGCTTCTAAATAATATATATTGCTGCAAATCAAGGTAATGGACATTCTTCTTCTGTCAAAGAACCATCCCTGCTTCAATTCCCCAGCTCCACTAGTCTTCTGATTTAACTAGGGAGACTGAAGAGTAGCCTTTCCAAGCTGTGCTATCTCTGCTAACGGTTTTAAACATTCTAGATGAATGATGCTCTGAATCATTGGAAATGGCTGTTACTCTTGTTGTATGGATAGGCACATTTAACAAAAATGGTAGTATTCCTCCAGATGTTCCCAATTGAAAATGCTTCCTTTAGTATTACTACTTAGAACAATAAAACTACTGAATCAAGCCTTCAATTTAAATGCGCAGGCAAACACCTTCAGAACGCTTTGAAAAGATACTCCACATACAGAGGGTGGGCGGAAGAGGTGACAGCGTCTCTTCTGGAACGTAGACAACATAATACAGCACACCATCTATGGCACGTTACTGACTCACTGGTATTCCAAAACAGATTTTGTTGTACTGAAATCAGGGAGGCGTTTAACACAAACATCTATGTGTTTACTTCACCATTTGAACATGAGAATGGATAGAAGATGGACATCAGCAGTTTTTATTACCATTGCACTTTGGACTTACAAATTGTGCCTAATAAAGAATGAAGTTAAGATAGTATTTTTCATACTTACAAGCATGCACTGACAACTATCAACTATCACAGAAATCAATATTGCAGACAGAAAATAATAGGTGTTTTTAAACAAGGTCAGAACCTCATTTGCTATAAATCAGTCTAGGCCTGCTGAGTATATAATGCACAACATCTAAATTCTCCTGCACTGACATTTCCCTCTCACATACTGGCAAGTGATACTCTTTTAAACAGCTTCTTTCTGGAGTGACTAGAATCACAGAACCACTAGGTTGGAAAAGACCTCCAGGATCATCGAATCCAACCGTTCCTATCAACCACTAAACCATGTCCCTTAGCACCTCATCCACCTGCATTTTAAATACCTCCAGGGATGGTGACTCAACCACCTCCCTGGGCAGGCTGTTCCAGTGCTCGATGACCCTTTCCGTGAAAATTTTTTTCTGATGTCCAGCCTGATTCTCCCCTGGCAGAGCTTAAGGCCATTCCCTCTTGTCCTGTTCCCTGTCACCTGGGAGAAAAGGCCAGCTCCCTCCTCTCCACAACCTCCTTTCAGGTAGTTATAGAGAGCAATAAGGTCTCCTCTCAGCCGCCTCTTCTCCAGGCTAAACAACCCCAGCTCTCTCAGCAGCTCCTCATGGGACTTGTTCTCCAGCCCCTTCACCAGCTTCGTTCCTCTTCTCTTCGTTGCTCTTCTCTTTGTTGCTCTCCAGAGCCTCAACATCCTTCTTGTGGTGAGGGGCCCAGAACTGAACACAGGATTCAAGGAGTGGTCTCACCAGTGCAGAGTACAAAGGGAGAATAACCTCCCTGGACCTGCTGGTCACGCCGTTTCTGATGCAGGCCAAGACGCCATTGGCCTTCTTGTCCAACTGGGCACACTGCTGGCTCATGTTCAGTCGGCTGTCAACCAACACCCCCAGGTCCTTCTCCTCCTGGCAGCTTTCTAGACAGACTTCTCCCAGTCTGTAGCACTGCACAGGGTTGTTGTGCCCCAAGTGCAGGACCCGGCATTTGTCATTGTTAAACCTCATGCCACTGGACTCAGCCCAGCAGTCCAGCCTGTTCAGATCCCTTTGCAGAGTCTCCTGACCCTCCGGCAGATCCACACTTCCACCCAGCTTAGTATTGTCTGCAAACTTGCTAAGGGTGCACTCGATGCCTTCACCCAGGTCACTGATAAAGACATTGAACAGGGCTGGACCCAGCACTGAGCCCTGGGGAACCCCACTTGTCACTGGCCTCCAGCTGGATTTAACCCCATTTACCACCAACCTCTGGGCCCGGCCATCCAACCTATTTTCCACCCAGAACAGTGTGCGCCTTTCCAGTCCAGAGGCTGACAGTTTCCTAAGCAGAATGCTGTGAGAATCTGTGTCAAAGGCTTCACTGAAGTCCAAGAAGATACATCCACAGCCTTTTCCTTGTCCAGAAGGCGGTCACCTCGTCCTAGAAGGTGATCAGGTTAGTTTAGAAGGACCTGCATTTCATGAACCCATTTTGACTGGGCCAAATCACTCAGTGCTCTTGCATGTGCTTTATGATAGCACTCAAGAAGAGAACTTGCAAACCTTCACCAAGAATAGCACTTTCAAATGCATAAATGACAGGAGGGTGCTCTCTCTCCTGCTACCTCTCTGCTGAAGCTAGAGGTCTAACTACCACCTATGCCTCTGCCAAGCCCCTCACTACTGCCTCTCTTCCTATCTGCCAGACAACTCGACTTTCTCTTCTCATACTCAGAATCCAAGCCAGAAATCAGCATGAAGATATCTTACCTTTAACCTTACCTTCTAACCCAGTCTGTTTTCATGGAATTACACGTCTTTCAACCACTGGCACCGCTTCCTTTACTACTGTTCTCCTCTGATGTGACATAGATTCAGCTGGCAAATAACCAAATATGAGGTATGGAGGGGAAATATTTCAGACTTCCTTAGACTGAGAACTAAGGATTACTATGTTTCTCTCCTGCCAAAACTCATAACATTGACACATAAAAAAAAAAAAAAAAACCAAGCCGGCATTCTTCCCCAGTAACTACAAGAAGCAGTAGGTAAAACTGTTCCTTACCACTTTGACACCGATGCACAAAGATTTTCGCATGGCAATCCATCTCCTTCTCCAGTTGACTTGATGTTTAGATGATGATAGAAAAAACAGCCTTTTAACAATGAAGGCAGACAAATGAAATGAGGCAGTAGGAAGGAAGTGCTTCATCATCATCTTCAACTAACAAGAATATCCATCTTTAAATTATTCAATCTACTCTTCAATTTAAGACATTTCAAGATGCTATGTTATTGGCTGCCCAAACAGCCATGGCAGCAAAATAACTAATTTTCCATGAGTAATAACCAAGAAATCTCCTTTCTTTTTTGACACAGACTTTAGAATCTAGAGTGTGTGAGCTCTCACCTTGATTACGGTAATCACAGAATCATAGGGTGGTTTGGGTTGAAAGGGACCTATAAAGATCACCTAGTCCAACCCCTCTGCCATGGACAGGGACATACTAGACCAGGTTGCTAAAAGCCTCATCCAGTCTGGCACTGAACACTTCCAATGATGAGACAACTGCAACTTCTCTGTGCAACCTGTGCCAGTATCTCACCATTCTTATCATCAAAAAAAAAGGTCTTCCTTACGTCCAATCTAAAACCTACCTTCTTTCAGTTTAAAACCACTGTCCATTGTCCAGTCATGTCAGGTCTTGGTAAAAAATCTCCCTCCATCTTTCCTTCAAACCCCCTTTAAATATTGAAGGGCTGCTATAAGGTCTCCCCAGAGCCTTCTCTTCTCCAGGCTGAACAACCCCAACTCTCTCAGCCTTTCTTCATAGGAGAGGTCTTGCATTCCTCTGATCATTTTTGCAGTTCTCCTCTGGACCCATTCTAACGGTGTCTTTCTTGTATTAATGGCTTCAGAGCTGGACACTAATTCAGGTGGTTTGTCACAAGAGCAGAGAAGGAGGATCTGTCAGCCATGCTTCTTTCTACGCAACCTAGGTTACAGTTGGCTTTCTGGGCTGCCATCAAACATTGCCAACTCATGCCCAATTTTTCATTCACCGGTATCTCCAAGTCCTCCTCCACTCCCAATCCATTCATCCCCAGCCTATATTGATGCTGGGAATTATTTCAATCCAAGTGCAGGATCTTGCACTTGACCTTGTTAAATTTCATGAGGCTTGCATGCATCCCCTTCTCAAGCCTGGATGACATTCCTTCCCTTTAGCAAAGTCAACTGCATCACTCAACCTGATGTCATCTGCAACCTTGCCAAGGGTGCATTCGATCCCATTGTCATTCACGAAAATATTAAATAGTATTGGTCTCAGCACGGACTCTTGAGAGACACTAGTTGTTACTGGTTTCTACTTAGACATTGAGCCGTTGACGCTAACTCTTTGGACATGACCAATGATTGTCTTTAAGAATAAAACCACCTAAAGAAGAGCCTTTATGAGGCCACTTAGTCACTAATACTATTTGTCAAGTCCACATCAGTCTTAGGTTCTCCACTCAGTCTTTGAGATTGGCACTGTTCTGTATCAGGAAAACACTTTGAATATGGTTACAAAACCCACAAATAGAAAATCTATTCATAGTAATAGATAATTCTGTGTACACCTGAAGTAGCTTTGTGTTTGTTCCACATGTGTAATGAAATATAAACCAGTGTTATCCTTATTAACAAATCAATGTTAACCTTATTTTTAATAAAAGCTGCTGGAAAACCAACCTTGTCAAGCTGGCAAGCTCAATCTCTGCTACTCCCTGACTAGCCTTCCTAACCCTCTACTCTCTGGATTTTTCCTCAAAACTGATTTCTATTCACATCTGTGTGTACAGCCTGGGAGAAACAAATCATAAGACAACCACCACATACTCATATAGGAAAGCAATAGTAAAATTTTCCTGCCTTGAAGGGTGCTGAAGGGGGACAGGTTTCACTCTGAGCAGGTAGTAGTTTTCTGCTCATTTTTTCATTCAGGTTCAAACTGTAATTAATTGCAGTATTCCCATGAGGTAGTGAGATAGTATGGGAGACAAGATTTCTTCCTGACCCACAAGACAGGAATATCTTTAAAGAAATTCATTATTATTCAGAGAAATTCATTCTGCAAGGCAGAAAAAGTTTAAAAACCAAATAGTTATTTCCCTTCTACCTGCATACAAATTAAAAATCCCGGATATTAGTAGTCCTAACATCTGCTGTCTCCATCATATGTTTGTACTTGATGTTCAGTTAGGTTTGGGGTCTGTTCATGCCCACATGTTAGACAGATCACACATAATGGGAGGCTCTACAAACTACTACTGCTAAGAAGCAATGGTTATTGTTCTGTTACAATATGCTTGTTTAGCTGTCCACATGCCTGATTTGGGACACCCCTGTTGTCCTCCTCCCCAAAGCCATTCTTCAGCATCCTCTTCTACTACCAGAGGCTCATACCAAGCATCTACAAAAAAAACCCAGCAAATGCCCAGGAATGCATCAAAGTCATAGACTGAACAGAACTGCTCCTCAGACTACCAACTAGACTACTCAAAACCAGGCTGGGGATTAAAGAAACAGAAAAGACTGGTAGGGTACCACTATCCACCCAAGTCAATTATCTGTCCAGTGGAAGCTCGTCTGAAAAGAATATCTTCCACATAGCCATAGCGGTGTTAGAGCTGCCTGTAAATGGCTAAAAGGATAGAAGTGTACATGGTTTCTTCACAGTGGTGAACAATTATTTCTCAGAAAAATAACAGTTCTACCATGTCCACCCTCTCCTTTGCAAAGCAGCATTTCAGTAAGCTTCTATTGAAATCAGCAATTTACAACGCTGAGAGAAAGAATGGAGTTCAGGAATCACCACAGAATCCTCTTTCTTAAATCACTGTGGAAAACTTGGCCAGGCTGTCATCCTACTCTTTGAAATCTACTCATGCCACATGCCTTTTAATGCTGTCACCATCATTACTGTGTCTTCTTGAGCAAGCAATTATTTTAGGCCTTTTTTTCCAGGGAGTGAATGGAAGCATGCTGCCGAGTAGCTGATTCAGAGAACAGAAAAATATTTGTCCTTGCTAACAGGCTTTACAACATCCATCCTCTTAATTAAAATAGGTCATATTTGCAGAAGATGTAACCATATGTGCAACTAAATATCTGTGACTACAGACAGACAGGAATAACCAGGAATTATAGTCTGCACCAGGAATTGAAGATGCACTACTCCTAGACAGCACACATAATTGCAACATAGCAGAAAGACAAAAGGAGGCTACAGGAACACAGACACCTTGGCTAACTCACTGAATTAAAGTTTATTATATCTGCATAAGCTGCACTGATACTTTAATTAAATAACCAATATCAATTTCAGCACTCACATTAACTAGTTATGGATCCATTCAGCTGCCCAGAAACAGTTACAAAAACATGCAGGATGAAACCTTGTCTCCACTGGAGTTTCTAGAAATTCCTGTCATTGATTTTAGTAAGATTTTAATTGCACCCATTTATTTTGGACATGATCATGCTGGACAGAAGTTCTAAATTCCAAGTCACTAAAAGTCAAAGTTCTTTCAAACTTTTGATAAAAATATGGCCCTTGGTGAATTTATCTTTACAAAGTTACCAACTGATTTTAGGCAGACAGAAATCCTAGAACTATGCAGAACTGCAGACTATTCAAAGATGATTTATAGGTTCTTTATACGCATACAGGGAGTCCTTTTTAAAAGGGATTTGACAGCACTGTTTGCTTCTATTTACTTTCTACCCTTCTAGACCAGCCAGCTGCTCTCACTGTTTACACCATCTCCTTTTCAAGAGGGCCTGCTTCTCCCACTGCAGGTAATTCACATTAAGAGTTTCAACATGTTGTAGTTCTGTCTCTTCATCTTGTCTTTGACAGGCTGCAGCATCAGCTCCCTTCGGAATAACCATCCAAGAAACACTTAAACAGCATGACGTAACAAACTCACTGCCTATCTTTGCCAATTAAGTCATTAAAATTTCAGTAGGCTTCATATTTTGGTTCTTCTTGGAACAGTAACTTTGTGTAACTAAAATGTCACCTCACTATTTTGTTTTTGCAGAAAAAAATGTATTCCCCATCTAAAACTCCTAATTTCTTTTCCCATCAAACCAGCAATTATCACTCCTAAGAATATCATGGTTTTATCACAGTATTTCTCAAAGCACAAAATTAAATTTTCTAATCAATTATTGCCTCAAAGTACCTACTACTGTTGCCCTGTTTAAAAGCCACTAGTGAACCAGATGCTTTATTCTGATTTATGAGCTCATTTAAATCTCCTCGCCAATGTCTACATTTATGTGAAATCCAAGTTTCAGAGTATGAAAAACTAAACACAAAGGTGTGAACTCCACTGTTCAGTCAGAACTATGTGGTTTACACAAGTTTAACAGTTTGTTTATACCAGGGATTCAGGGTGGTTATTAACAAGATTAGTAACTACTTTCTGCTTAGGGAACAACTCTACTCAGTAAAGCACATGGGACATCAAGACTATTAGAAGTTCAATAGAAGCAGTCACTAGCTCTCTCAGAGATCATTAAGCTGACTCCTTGATTGATTTCATAAGAAATCAGATTTGTAAGAACTCTGAAGTTAAACTGAAGTGCAAAGGAAGTACTTAAGATACAAAGATGCCACTAACCTTGTAACCAGGAGGTTCTGCAGTAGCAGAGGTCTCAGGGAATGTATTTCTGCTGGAAAACCCCATTCCAGCTGCAAGACTAGTGCACTAATGATTTTTTTATCTGATGGAAATGGACAAAAACTTCATGGAGCTGACCTAAGGCAACTATTTCTCTTCATTTCTGTGCACCTAAATTGAAATTTGTATATTATATAAGTTGGGATTCTTCCTTTATGTTAACTTTTATATGAATTGATTCTAACAGTAATGCAAACCCTTACAACTGAGAGAACCTCAATGGTAAGATTGAGATTGACTTTTCAGCATCAACAGAGTACAACCCACAAAAAGAACTACATAGGGTGTGCTTCTCCACGTCTTTTCCCAGAGTGGGTTTGAGATGCTGCTAAAATCTGCCTGTCTGTCTGGAAGGTTGTTCCTTTAGCAAGCAGGACTGGTCAGTGTCCATCTGGCATGCAGCAGTGGAGAGACTGCTTGAGCCTCAGGAGTTCCCCAGCAAGCTGTTTACCCATCATCAAGTGCTAAACAAATTTATAAAAGAGCTGGGCTGAATTTTAATCTGTGTTGGTGCTAAACATATTTGTTCTTGTATCCTTCTGTCTCCAGTCAACCTGCAGACCATCACTTCTATCTTCCACACAATAAGCAGACTATCAGCATTCAGAACGCTTGGAGGATAACACCAGAGTTCAGCCTATCTTTAAACTTTCAGAATAGTGATGTCACTTCTTCCATCCAGTTATTAAGAACTGCCAGACATGGCTCAGCCCTCTGCCTCAGAATAACAAATATGGTTACTATTTGGCAATATTAAATCAATTATTTGGAAAGACTGTTCCTCAGATCTCAGGAAAATATTTCTTATGGGTTAAATATTTTAAAACTCCATTGTGCAGAAAAAGTACTACTCTCTTTTTGTAAGCAAAGTATTTGCATTTGGTTAAAAAATGACTACTAATTTTAAATATTCAGCATTACAAATATTTTATTGAACTAGAAACACTTTAAAGAAATTTCCATTTAAAAAGTATCTTTCACAAGACAGCCCAATGTCTCCAGGGAATTTCTTGTTCAGAAAAAAAAATTAATAGCTTCCTTAATTAAACTATAACACAGTGAAGAATTAATGGCTAAATTTAATTTTCTTTAAAGTACGTTGTTTTACATTAATTTTACCGTAACAAAAATGCTCTAATAGATTCTTCTATATTAAACATAAGAGGGGGACAAAAAAAGGAGACTCAATGCCTAGCATGCGTTTTAATGGCAGTTATGAGAAAACCTCTACCTATGCTGTAAAGAAATAGATTAAATTAAATAAAGCAGTTTGTGCACATAGCCCCTGCTGAAGTCAACTGGTACATATGAAAGCATATACTCGGTAAAGTGTATGTACTGGAAAGCAAAACTAAATCCCAATACCAGAATGCCCCTCCTTAATTTTGATGTTACAAAGAAATGGGAGGGAAAAGCCTGAGCGATGCTAACATAAGGGAAAAGAACAAAGAAACTCAACCAAAATCAAATCCACAACCTGCTAAGCTTAGTTAAAGGGCTTACACTTTGAAATCAAAAGCATATTGGCTCCCTTCGGTATCAGGTTAAGGAGGAGACAGCTTGGTTGTCTGGTATTATTACCAAAGTGAAATATCTATTGAGAAAGAACCTGTACAACACCAATGCAACCCACAAACCTGTTTTGGAGGTACGAATGCATACAGGTCTGCGGCTGGCCTTTTACACAGGCTTAGGCTTCACTTACCACTAGACCGCTGATGTCAAAAAGAATGGTGATGAATACAGTGAATGGTCTGCAAGCATTTTAGGATTACTTGTGAAAAGATAATACTAATTTCTCAGCTATTATTGGCGGCAAGTATTCCCTGATGTAATTATGGAGTAATAGCTGAGAACTTGATTGTAGCCAACAGTTAGAAGTTTGTTGCTAACAAGGCAAACATGACAAACAATTTTGAAGCAATTATTGTCATTACAAGCCACACTCAATTGTCCAAGGCAAGCATAATAGAAAGTGACAGTTGTGCAGCTGGGAGGGTGCTATGGGAAAAGGGATTGTCTCTGGTTGCAACAGACCAGTCAGACTCTAGCAGAGAGTCTGCCCAATGCATAATTCATGTTTAATAATATTTTAGTCTCTAAAGCAAATTACAGTAGAAGACAAAAAACAAAGGCTTGTCAACAAAAAAAAAAACCCACAAGTTATTAAAAGATGAGACAAGACTCACAGAAGTAAAATGGAGCCGGGGGAGACATTCAGCACAACCAACTCACAAGATGCTGGCAACTAACAAATGAAAAATACAGTAACTCTCCATATTAAGAGAATCAGATGTAGAAGTAATTAATTTGCTACACTTAAGTGAGAGAGATTCCCATGTCCCAATCCTGATTTGAGACCCTTGTCTGTATAGGGAGGTCCAATGAATTAGTGAAGCTCTGAAAGTTCTTTCCATTAATCTGGAGGAAGGAGATTCCTCCATTAATCTGGAGGAATCTCCACTCTCTGTGGAGAGACACTGATGCTTAATTCTTACCAAATTTGAGTTGTACAGAGAGTCAAAGGAAGGTCACCTATCACACAATAAGAATGCCTCATACATCAGCTGAGTATTCTGATAACAATGCACATGCCAGCTGCTTCGTCAGCAGCCAGTGCATTAAAATACTTGATTTGCTGAAAATTCCACCCAGTTCTTCTTAATGATGTTAAGAACTGAAAGTTTCTAATGCAGCTGCACCAACATTTGGAGCTCTTGCTCAGGCTCAGTACAATGCATTATCGCTGACATTGTAACACTGTTCAAGTACCATTACAATGTCACCCATAGTGCCTTTTGCACTGATAGGGTATCATCTCTAAAGAAGCCATCAAAATACCACTGGAACTAGATTTGCACAACTCACTGGCCTTCTGTTCTTGTTTCATTGTTTTCTTTCTCTTTCTTAAATCTATTGGTTAATGCAAGTAATATCAATTCAAAGCAAATCTGATGGGCCAAATCACCCCAGGTGCAGCTCCACTGAAGCAAAATAATACTAGTACTGTGTGGCAGGTTCTCAGGTCTGCTTTAACTCTACTTAGGTGAAGATAACACTAATTTTCCCAGATAGAGCAATACATTGTAACTAACCCCCTGTCTAAAGAAACCTTTATGATTTTGACATGTCTAAGGTAACACTTCAGTGCAGCCCATAGACTCAAGAAACATGCATATGTGATTGTGCTGTCTTTTACTTTATTCAGTAATGAAGCTGGTGCTTAGAAAAGGCGGCAGATCGACAGCTGCAGAGACAGCAGACCTCTGCTGATCCTCAGAATAGATTGCTGAGCAGCCGAAACAGAGATCTTCCTCATTTTCTCTTGCCAGCTTGTCTCAGCCCTCATCTTCAGGATGTGGTTGTTGCCCTCATCCAGCCCCTACTGCCTCTGCTCTGCCTCCCAGAAAAGGGGAAACAAAACCTGTTCGTACAGGTGGGCTTTCCTCTTCAGAGAAAATAGAGCAAGATCACAAAAGACTGCATGAAGTGATGTGTTGCTAGCATTGCCTGGATGTCACTGTACTCTTCTTTTCCGCTACCATGAGACGGGCAAGTATCTTAGATGTCTTTTAGAAAACTAGTATGGTACTGTTTCACCTTTAGTTTTAAGAAGTAAGATTATGTTGCAAGTTTCACTGTCTTGAGCAAGACTGGAAGATCTCATTGCTCTAAGAGGAGGCTGAGAGGAGACCTAATTGCTCTCTATAACTACCTGAAAGGAGAGGAGAGTAATGGCCTCTTCTCCCAAGTGACAGGGGACAGGACAAGAGGAAATGGCCACAAGCTCCACCAGGGGAAATTTAGGCTGGACATCAGGAAAAAATTTTTCACGGAAAGGGTCGTTGGGCACTGGAACAGGCTGCCCAGGGAGGTGGTTGATTCACCTTCCCCGGAGGTGTTTAAGGCACGGGTGGATGAGGTGCTGAGGGGCATGGTTTAGTGTTTGATAGGCATGGTTGGACTCGATGATCCGGTGGGTCTCTTCCAACCTGGTTATTCTATGATTCCATGATTCTATGATCTCAATGTATCACAAAATTCAGTCAGCATTCCTGATCTTAGCTTCAATGTAATTTTAAACAATGTGCCATTTCACAAAAAAAAAAAGAAAAAACAAAAGAGAGCATCAACTGTTTTTCTATACTCTTTACAAGCCAATAGTGCTACTTCCTTCATTCTTAATCAGCCCAAACCCTCACTATTAAGCAAAAATTACCTATTGCTTTAGAGTGCAATGCTTATTAGCTTTGCATGTCCAATGTGTTGTATAACATAAAAGCATAATAAGCAAATTTTATAGCATTATGGCTGTGTTGTTTGGATGTACAAATTGCAAATAAAACCAGTCAAGCCACAGAAAATCCCCAAAATTATAAGGTTTTCTAAAAGTATACGAGGTTCCACGTAGGAAAAGTGGCAGGCTGCATTTTGTTTTATTTTTAATGTTGTTATTAAAGCTTCATGACTTCATCTGGTAATTTCACTCCATCCCATATACCACAGAAATGTCAGTGCTTTGTTTTGAGGCCTAAAGAACTCAGGCTTTTAAGTAAAGGACACCCAAAGTCCACAAACATTTCAGCTAATCTTTAGTGGGCCTTTACCTAGGTTAAATGAGCTTAGAACTCATATGAAACAAGCATATTTGTGAAACCTTTCAGTGCCCAAACAGAAATTAAAGGCACGATACTCATTAACGTAAATTAATTTTGTAAATTAATGCAAAATAGCATTTCCACTAAAAATTCTTAATTAGCAGCAAAAAGGTTGCCATGGGTCTAGTGCTGGCAATCGTCTGCTGTCATGTTGGCTTCGTTACCACTTGCTTTACTCAAATCAAGAGCAGGGCCAAAACATAGGCAATATCAAAGATAATTTACTCCAATATGCTCCTTCACCAACCTGTTTTCATTTTGGTGTGCAGTTAGTTTTTGAACTCATACATCTCACTTAACTTACTTTGTGGAAAAAGAAAAGTCAGTGTTTTAAGACAGGGAGCCCAGGTTTTAGTGGAATAAAGACAAAAGCAGAAAGAAGTACAGCAGTACAGCTGGTTGAAAATGGGAAGATTGGTTACACACTTGCCTTGGACTCAGTTCAGGGAGAACACACCAACAGTAAGCACGGGTACAGCAAACTGCACTTTCACACACAGTTTTGACAGCTTGATCGGCTAGTGTTACTTGTTTGAGGTGAAGCTGTTGAATAAAGGAAGACTATAACTTTGATACAGAGAACAAGTATTTAGATGATTGACTCCAATACTCATATCTACCACAAACCAAATGAGCAAAGGGAATACCTAATATGAACAATCACGTCTCTTATACCAATACTGTGGAAAGCCTGGCAATTTGAAAATGCCAGGGAAAGAGAACTGGCACCATCCAAACAACCACAAAATACTTGAAGGTATAATCCTCCGTTGTATTACAGTACTATTGTCCAATTTTCTATAAACTGAAAAAAATACAACCAGGAAGAGTTATAAATAATCTCCATGTCTCAGAAGATATCACAACTCATGTGAATGGTTGAATTGTGACATAGTTTGTGATAGCTAGCTGCTCTAAGCACAGGCTCTGTATAGTGCCTGCAGGGGGAATTTCTATATAAAGATGAATAAGCATGTAAGGATCATTTTCTAAAAACTAGATTGAAGAGAGCATAGTCCCTCCACCCAAATACAGACAAAGCATTGAGATGTTTTGGTGTACCTCAGTACAGCGAGATATACTGAAAATAAATTAATTCTGGATCTTGCACTGAGTTACAGCTAAATAGTCTCATCCTCAATTTTTATTTTATAGCTAACATAATGAAAACCAAAAAGAAATCAACATTTACTAAAATTTATACCTAAATCATGTTATTACTAGAGTTGTGTATGTTCTTAATTTCCTCCACCCAGAGCATTCTCCTACACCTGTCTCAAGTCTTAGTAACTAATAAGGGAGCAAACATACTCAGCTGTTCTACACAGGGCTCCAGCTAAACAGGCAAGGGCAACAAGAGTCCCATTTTCCCTCAGGGTAGAAGCTCTTGTTGCCCCTCTGAGAGACCTACCTAGAGGTCAGTTTTCACTACAAAAATCATTTTTGTACAGGTTGAAGTACTAATTAAAAACATAGACAAGCTCCTTTATTTCCAACTCAGTTTGCAAACCTTGCCTGCCTGTGGTTTGAGATAAGGGCAAAAGGGTTTGATCCAGCAACATCAGAGTCCCTAGAGCATTATTAAAGACAGCTCTCGAGTGAGAGCTTTGCCTTTAGATAAATGGTACCCAGGGTTTCATTCAAAGAACTAGCTTAGGAGAAGGGAGCAGTAGCATGTACAGGAAAGCAAGAAAACAGGGGCAAGAAAGGGGAGAAGGTGCAAAAGAGAAAGGAACGTGCGAGCGATTTGCAGCCCTATTATCCAGCTGGCTGCTAGGGAAAGCAGCTCTGAGGTGCTGGTAACCAGATAGCCCTACTCCATTCCCAGCTGGGGAATGAACCTATTGCAAATTAGAGCTGCTTTCCTTTTCTAACTCCCTAGGGAAGAGCAGCAGCTCCTTTCCAACTCCACCCCGATCGTTGCAGCAGCCCTGCAGGTGCTCAGGATGCTATTTTCAGCCATTCACCAGGAGGTGTGACTCAAGGCCTTGTTATTTAAAATTGTACAAAGGGTAATTTAAAGTGGGAACTGTCCTTCCTAGTACTGTGGCAACTCTGGTACTATGGATACAGTACACCAACTCTCCTCATTTCTTCCTCGATTCCCTATTCGCTTTCAATCTAATACACTTTATACAAGGAATGTTATGAAGCCTCAGTATATTTGCAGAGTCCAAGACTTTTGTGCAGTACCAGCACACACCAGCTGTGAGCAATCATACACCTTACCTCTCTATGCCCTCCTTCACAGCCTTTTTCCTCCCTACCATGACATTTCTGGGTGAAGAAGTCTATTGCTTTCAGCTGATACTGTGTGTTGCTCTCACATTTAACTGTATTCTACTTAGGATCAAACAACTTAACCATCAGACACTGCATGCACAGTACTGGCCTGGAAGATATTGGGAAACCTCAGGTCAAATTTTCTTGTGTGAGCTCTGCAATGGAATTCCAAAGGCAAATGCCCATCTGAATATGATGTAGGTACAGCCCCAAGGGAAAAGAGTATGAAAGTATTTTATTCCTTCTACATAGGTAATGTCAGCATTCTACTATTCTCAGATAAACTGAACTGGAAGAGACATCTCCATCTCTCCCTCTGTGGCACTGCCGAGCTTACTACTGTGTTCCTCTAGGGTACACAGACTCTGTTTATATCCTCGTACCAAATCAGTTCAAATCCATGGAAAAAAACCCAACACATGTCCCAAAATATTCTCATTCCTCCTTGTATGGAAAGCCAGGTAAGCACAGCGATACAACACATCACCCCTAGGTATGCTGGCCCTGCCACTAATCCACTCTAGGTAGCAGTTTTCCTAATGATTCCCATGAGCCAATCATTCTCCCAGTGAGGGCATGCTTGGGGCAGCAGCAGACCTGTGCTGTCCCATTCCAACACACCAAAGACATCATTCCCAGCCATGCGTGCACAGGCAACCTTACACAGCAGTGAGTTAACACCTGCCAGAACGCAGCAAATACATTCCATGTGAGCCAAACACCAAATGTCTTTATCTGCAGACTGAATATGGTGGCTGACATAAAATAGCTTGAGTGGAGGGGGCAGGAATCATTTTAGAGACACATGTTTGTGCTTATGTGATACTTTTGGTCTGCATGTGTGCATACACTATAAATATTAACTTAATAAAATTTTACAGTGGTCTGTGATGGCAAAAGGGATTGTACTGCTAGGTCCCCTAAATTCTCTTTTGACTTCCCTACTTCCCTTCCCTGCTTCCATCCCTCTATCCCTGTGTTCATTATTTTCGTCCAGTCTTCTTTTTTCCTGCCTTCTCCCTAACACTGTTCTTTCCTCTTCCTTCTCTTAAGTCTTTCAGTTCCTCCTTCAGCCTCCTCTTCTAGATCTGAAGAAACAGTGTTGTTTAAACTGGCCATACTTAGGTTTACAACAGCAAGCATAGGAAAACCATAAAGCAGGAGGAGCTGCTATTTCAAATCTCTCTATTAGCAGATGCCAGAAGATGAAGCAAAAAACTAGAATTGTCTTAGGAAGGTGAGCAAGTACCATCTGGGAGGAAGGGAAGGAAAGCTGAGAGATCTAAAGCAATTCTGTAACGTCACACTACCTGCAGTTCAAAGACCACAGTGCATTTATTTCCCATTCATTTTAAATAGCAAGTGACAGATCTCCAGCACTTCAGCATTTGTACTTATGTTCTAATATGATTAGATGTGGCACATGAATCTTGCTGTGGCTGGTATTAAGACATGCATGACAGGCATTTCTCCACAGGTTACTATACTGAGCTATAATTTTTATTTCAGACATATACATGCGCACAATTACTGTTAAACACTCTACATATGTGAAGCAGATTGAGTGTATACAGGTAAATAAATACTTCTAAAGCAAGTTTTGCACTGAAAGACAGATATTTAAAAACGGCACCTTTCAAAGTATTCATAAAAACTCTAACTTGGAAGTATTACTATATTAGCCCTGAAAGGTCAAACTTCAACAGCAAAGTGAACTGACATACATCTTGTGCATCAGAACTGCTCATTTAGTGAACATACGTAGATAGAAATTAAGTCAAAATTTGCACAAATTTTGTGATAGCTTGAGGACACTCAGAAAAAAAGGCAGCTATGGTTAGAATCTGCCCTACCAAACTGTCATAGACGCCCTCCTCCTCCTTCATTCGCCCACAGAGAAATACAGCAGAAGGTCCTACCTGTCACCAGATCCTATCAGCCACAATATGCAGCACATCCATTCTGACCCAAACAGCTTACCAGCTAGCAATTAACAATAATGCATAAAGTGGAAAGAGTCTGGCTTAACTGTCAAATTCCATATATTTAGTGTTCAAGAGAAATATATGAAGCACTTCTGAATTGGCACACGTGATCAGAAAATTACAGAGTAACAAATACAGAATACCATTATGTTTCTTCCAAAAGACATAGAATAGACCTGCACTTTGGGCGTTTCACATTCATTTGCCACCCATGAGCCACTGTCACTGTTTGTAGTCGACAGGCTTTGTGTGTGCTCCACAGCCAAGGAGAATGTTCACTGCAAACCCAGCTCATCTAACTCACTCTGTAACAAGGGCTGAAATCAAAGAATACACATCTATGCATCTTCTATGCAAAGTACAACTTCCATCTCTTTCACCAACAAGTTAACTTTGTGTTACAGCTGACTTAGAAATAAATAACATTCATATTTACCATGCTGCTCATTCTGTTTTCTCTTCTTTTATCTCTATTCCTCTATCGGAGCTTGTCTTTCTCAGCCTTTTTTCTGAACGCCATATCCCAATGCCTAGATCTCAAACAATCATGTTTCTGTCATACCCCTCTCCCTCATTTCAACCAGTAAAAACAATTTCATTGGACTCTTGGGTTGCCTCAGAAAGGCTTGAGTTTCATTTCCTTTTATGCCTGTGTATGATCACACTACACATTTAAAATAGTAAAATGATAATACTTATCATATAAAGGTCCAGGCACTCGCCTGTTGCCTAAGCAACAAATAAATTAACCTACAAAAAAATCCAACTTCATCCTCTTCATGCTGAGATATAGGGAATGTATATTTCAAATTACCTAATGAAACACACTATGAAGAAAAGGACACAGCAGGTACTAAATGAAGGCACAGAATGGGAGAAAGACAAGGCGATACCGCATTTTCTGTATGAAACGAGAGCCTTACCATCCTGTTGGCCCTGAAGGTTCTGAGGGCTTTGCATTCTCTCTTCCAGATTTGAGCTGAGGTCAGAGTTCACAGCTGACATTCTAGTGGAGTCACTCATATCAAACTCATCACTTTCTATAGAGCTTTCATCCTGCAAATTGAACGTTGTAGAGACATGTCAGAAAACACTGTTCATACTATATGGGCAGTTCACTCATTCCCATTCCATTCTCTCACACTTGGCATGGAGTGCAAACATGATAAATCTTTGTGTACATAAGCAAACAAACAGAGCACATAAAGAAGAGCCAGAAAAACACACTGTTTGTGGTAATCTGACAAATGCAATTTGTTCAACTTTTAGGATACTCCATTACCGCACTTGTAACTGTTTCCATAGTATTTTGCCAAAGAGACCTAGTAGCTGCAGACCCCATACCAAGCCCTTGGAAGAGGTTATGCTTGTGTATTAACAGATACTGGACCTCACTGGGTGCCACAAAAGTGGATCAAACCTTGGAAAGAACAGAAGACGACGGAGCAAGAGCACCTCACACTGGAAGAAGAACCTGGGGTGGTCTTTTGACAGAAAAGGGAATTTGGACTTACAGTTCTGAAAAGGCTCTCCCACCCAGATATTTTCTTATCTGTAGTGACAGAGCATGGGGTGGATACAATACATTTTTGCAGTTTTGAGGAAAAAATTTTCGCCGGTTTATTAGCCCTAGGAGTTGCAGCTCTTGAAGCTGTGTCACAAGTCAAGAAAATGGCTTGTTGGAGCATTGCCATTATTGTAGTTTTAAGTGTTTTGATGCCTTTAATGGTGCTTGAGCGACTAAAAAGAAAAGGGGGAATTGATGGGTGGCAGCAGTCAAGGAGCAGCCCAAGCATTGAGGCTGGGTGGAGTTGCGAAAGCCTTAGCCACGGTCTTCAAAGATATGAAAACATTATAACAACTCTGTTGTGTTATGCTAATGGAGAAGCTGGCTGTTGAAGGTGGGAAATGTACCCTGGCAACATGGTTGTGTGGTTGGGCTGTGACCAATGAATACTTGTTACTAGGACAGAATCGTCCAATCAATGTTTGGCGCAAGAATTAGCTTGGTGTATAAAGGCAGCCAGTTAACCAAAACAAACGGCTTCATTTCGATCATATTGATCATTGTGTCATCCCATTTCTTCCATCGTCACACTCATGGATTAAAAATCATGCATCCACAAGTCTTGCTATGTAAAGTAGAGCAAGAGGCACCACACAAATCTATGGTTATACATTTTCAGAAACAAGTGTTCTGAGAGAATTACTCCAGTTATGAAGAAGAGCCATTTAAAGAACATACAGGCAGTTAACTGTGCACCCTGAAGATTATTTGAAATACTTTTCCAATTTATATATATATATATATATCCAGAACTTTAAGCAACAGAATTCTATTTTATGATTTATGATTTTATATGATTTACTGTGTATTTGTTATGAACTGGTTTCTACAGATGCTAATACAGCTACTTTCTTCTTTCTGAGCACTTGGTCCTCAAATCACTTCCTCTCTTGGTTTTCAGCGATGTTTCCAGCTTGCATGGGTGTTTTCTTTTATTTGGAAGGGAAGTTGCCTGCAGTCACAGCTCTTGCTGAATGGGGAGGAAGTACTGCCAAATGCCATTCAGGAATGAGAGCGGGACAACATGTAAGGTGATGTTATTCTGCAGTGTTACACCAGGACGACAAATAATGAAAGGAACATACCTTCTTACCAAAGTTTTATAAAAAATGAAATGGAGGGGTGAGGGTTTCTCAAGTGGGCACCTGTCTACCTTGCCCAGCCAAGGTGGGAGCACCTCAGTTACAGCAGCAGCAAACACACCAACACTGCCCTCACACAAGAGGACGGACGCCCTGGACAGATGGGGCCAAGGCACATGCTGCGCTGGTTCTGAGGTTTTGGGAAAACACACACTGCTTTCTCAAAGTGCAAGATCAGAACACGGACTCTGACAGGCTTTCTGGAAGGCTGTGCCTCTGTTAAGGCACAGTGGTACTTCTCATTCATCCCTGCAGGAACCAGCAAGCAGCAGCTCACATTTTCCAGTTCTGAGGTTAGGCA
This sequence comes from Clamator glandarius, assembly GCA_033459285.1. NCBI lineage: Eukaryota > Metazoa > Chordata > Aves > Cuculiformes > Cuculidae > Clamator > Clamator glandarius. The sequence goes on from JAUNZM010000105.1 coordinate 5,575,655, forward strand.
CTCTGTACAGACTCCTTACATAAGTGAAAAACAACACACATGGGATGCCTGTGTTTGTCTGTGGCACTCTGCAGAATATCTCTTCACTCCCCAAACTATGCAACCTTTTATCCGGATCAGTGTGGACACACAGGCATGGGGAGAGGAGCTCACAGCCACGAGTATCTTTGTACCAGTTGCAGCATAGCTGTAAATTACCACACAGTGATGAGTTCTCTGTTTTTCCCTTTCATTGATGACCTCGGCTTAAAAATTACAATTGAGGATGAGAGGAGGCTTTAAGTCACTGTGCTAACTAGTTGTGGGATCCAAGTTTACTTCTGTCTCAATTCCACCCCCTCCACAAAAATACAGATATGACTGATGAAACCTTGGAAACAAAGTCTTCCTACAAATGCAAGCATGTTTTTAAAGTGCATGAAGTAGTCTGAATGCATGCACCTGAAATTCTTCTGCTTTCTACTACAACATTTTTGCTGCCATTTTCTTCTTACTGCAACAAACATACTGCCTGGAGAAAAAAAGATTCTCAGCAAATCTCTGCTGAAAAAAACATAAAGATTACCTTGAGGAATTTCCTTGTGCCCACTCTGCCCTAGCAAACACATTATTACTAAAACATACCAAAAACTACTCTTCATAAATCTAGTGCTGCAAACATTTCATACATAGGAATGTTAGAGATGCAAAACAGAGCTGGGCAGGGAGATACCAATCAACAGTGCTTCCTGCTGCCACCACATTGTTGCTACTAGTTGAGCTAGATGAAAAACTGGTTTAACATAAATTTCCATCGTCAGACCAGAAAGACTACACCAAAACATTCTAGGCTGTAGAAGCACTGTGGCAGGTGGCCCTGAGCCAGTACAAGCTCTTGACCCTGTTGTGGGGGGCGTAATTCTTAAAGAGAAGTTGGAAAACCAGAGAGTCCTTTAATTCCTAAGACTTCTGCAGGGATAATGCCCCTTCTCTCCTGTTTCTTGAAACCCTGCTGCCATATTACTGAAAAGGGGCAGCACAAAGGGTGCAGGCTCAATAGAAGGAAGGACAACCAGGCTGTAATTGTGCATGAAAAACTCAGAGTCAAGAATCTCTCCCCACATCTTCCACAACTAAATAAAGAGGCAGATGCAGAATCCTAATATTTCTAAAACAGTGATGAAATCCCCATTTTGTGGGGTGTTAAAAAATTCATGCATCTCCACAAATAGCCCATATCCACTTATTATAGAACCAAATCTGGCTGACTCTCAGAAGTAAGGAGTCAGACAGGGTCTTTGACATAATCCAGCTGCTAAGGTTGGTTTTGAGAGTTTTCTTTATGGAAAAAAACTTGTACTCAGGCAGAACGACACAGCATGTAGGACTGCTTTTTGGCTAGTACATACCCAGCCTTCTAAATATTTGGCAGCTTAAATGGTAAATGAACACATTTCTAGCAAAATGAGTTTATTACAAATAATTTGGTAGGTGCTATCCAATTGATGAAGCACTTCTTAAGATCTGGGAAAACTCAGAATAAATTACAGATAGAAAGTATTTTTTATAAGAAATAAATGCAATTCAACTCCAATACTGCCTGAAGAAGCTTGATTCTCAGCCTATTTCTTTTCCCTTTTTTTCTACCTTTTTATCCATTGTTTCCAAACCAACCTCTGCTCTTTATTTATCAAGCTTTTTGCCGTAAAGATTTCAACTGAAGTTGCCAGGACTTCCATCTATCTCACTATAATGTGTTGCATCCTGGCTGCTAACCTTGAGAACACCACGGAATTCATTTCAACTGTTGATAGTACTGCTTTCTAGAAGCAGACAATGAAAGTCACTGCTGAGCACAACACTGTCTCAGGTGAACATGCTGTCCCCTTAACCTTTCCACTTGCCCAGACAGTAAAAGGGCACCTTCAAGTAATTCAAAGGAGTATAACATATTACCCCAAACCATGGAAGGGTGGTAAGTCATGACATTTTCTCTTAACCTGATTATTTGCACACAACCATGGTTTGATTTCAGGCTCACTATTTTAAAAATTTAATTATAAAGATGGGATCAGGACTCATCTTCACATCAGTTTCCTAGCTACTGCAAAGACAAGCACCTAAGAACACAGGAGAACAGAAAAACAAACTTTAAAACATTTCAGGTTTTACCTCATCTTGTTGTGAATTTAGTAGCTGTAGCTTCATGTGTTTCATATAGGCCATAGTAATTGGCATGTTATAATCAATCATACTGGTCACCAAAGTCGGAGGTTTTCCATTATCTGCAATAAAAGTATTTTTTATGCATTATATGTTAATTGTGGAGCTACTTCAGACTATTCTGCAGTCAAAGTCAGATAGTTATGTCATTTAGTCCTAATTTTGGCATTTTCAATTGCTTGTAAGCTGTACAGATAGAAGTCTCCCAAATAAAAATGAAAATCAGGTTCAAACTCTGAAAAGTGATGCGTTCTTCTGTCCTAAATGACTACAGCACATGCACAGTATCTATTCCTTATGTTTAAACCCCATATAAACATTTCCATAGCAAAATAAATTATTTCCTCCAGATAAAAACATCTTTCTATTGAGGGCCCATATGATATTATACTCCATTCTTACGCGAAAGCATAAGATTCACTACCTTCCATCTTAAGTAAATGAGATGGTCTGACTTATTGAACTGTTCCAGTCTACCAAATTTTTATGAACCCTTACTTAAGCTAGGAAAATATAAATGGGTTTTAGGAATAAAATTACTTTACATCCTGCTATTTGACACTAAAACTACCTTTATGATCCGCTCCATCTGGGTTTAAATGCATTCTTTTCTGGCACTCTGAGCAGCTCATTAGAAATCGTGTCACCGCTTCTCTCGGTAGGAAGGCATAGGTTTCTGAAATCTGAAATGAGTAACAAAATATAGGTGTTATTATATAAGCTGATTGAACATGATTTAACAGAACTGATCATTACCTTTCCAAATAAGGTATATTATCTTATAATGTCAGGAAGCACAATGAAAGCATGTTCTCCATACTACGTAGGATTTCAAGAATCCAATCTGCCTATTTATCATCTAATGACTAATAAAACTTGATATTGAACAAAATTTCACTTATGTCAAAAGGGGTTTCATTTGCTGTTTATATTTTTTTCAATTTCCTTTCACCAAAAAGACTAATACATAACAGGCATCCCACTGAGGGATGTTTCCAGAAAAAGTTGAAAAGTGACTTTTTTCTCACAACCAATACCAGAAAAAACCAAGACCTTGGCTTATGTGCTCTACTTCTGTTGTAACCATACATAGACAGATATGGAATTCAGCGCATTAGTAGCGAAGAGAGTCTCCTTGCTATAATATTTTAACTCTGTATTTGAATGTTTTGCAGAAGTTATCTTTGAAAGCTTGGGATTTAAAACTGTAGGGTAAATGAGTTATTTTCACCAACAGAGAATTTAGGAGTTGCGTGATTTTAGACACACTGTTTTATCTGGAGATACCATGAAATAAGAGATTCTGGCTGTTTTCTTCTTACGCCATTATCAGTCTTCCCAGCCACATACTCGGAAGAAAGCGTTGAAGGGTTTTTTCATTTTTTCGGGTTTTTTGAAAGGGGAGAGGAAGCAGTTACTGCTGAGTTTAAAGACTGGATTCCTCCTCCCCTCATCAAGGATGCATCTGTCGTTATAGACATTTTTGCCTTGCTGAAAAGGACTAGGAATAGGTGGCAAGCTGAAAATGAGCCAATACCCTCCGATCATAGATAAAGCAAATCTCATACTGGCTACATTAACTGTACAGAGAGTAGATCAAGAAAAGTTATTATCTGTCTCTGCTTAGTACTGGTAAGAGGCTGGAAGAATGTGCTTGGCTTTTCCCTCCATAGTTCAAGAAGGCTGATGAGAAGTAGGAGAGGGATCTGTGGCCAGCCACCACGGCAGCTGGAGCCTAAAGCAGATGACTTGTAGGAGTGCTTAAGGAAGCTGGATTTGTTTCATGTGACAGGTTACAAGGCAGGGAAAGATCTAATTGCAGCCTGCCACTGCCTGAAGGTGAGTTGCAAAATCTGTGGAGAGAGACTCTTCAGAGGGTATAATCAGAGACAACAGCTACCAACAGCGGGTTGGGACGTTCAAAGTGGATATCAGTAATAACTTCTCTAGGAAGCCAGTGCACTGGAGTGGGTTTACCAGGTGGATGGAAGAATCTCAAAACCTGAGTGTTGTCAAGGCATTACGAAGCAAAGCCATGGCTTTTCTGTGATTCATTATATACATTTATGCATATATAGTGAACAGCGCAAGTATGGTGAGAAGCACCTAGCACTTCTTTCCCAGTCAAGGTGGTTGTCTTGCAATGGAGATAATCCCCAAAGAAAGATGAAGTCCCAGCAAGAGGGACTAAAAGAAGAGTCAACTGCTTGTAAAATCTACAACAGGATTTGATTTCCTATGAAGTGTTGATGCAAGTTTCTGTACGACATGCAGAAAGCTGGAGGTGGGGTGTATGAAAGTGCAGATATAGAAAGGAAGAGATTCCTTTCTTTAACTGGGTGTTAGGTGGGATTAAATACTGTACAAATCTCTTGTGCTCCTCCCAAGAATATTAAAAGGAGGACGAATGGCTTTTATAACTCTCTTACACTCCTTGGCCTGTCACCTACCTTTTCTGTGTTGAAACTTACAGTTCCTAAAACTCCATGGACCAAATTTATCAGCAGCAATTTTTGAGAAAATAGGTGGAGCTTAAGTTAGGGTTTTGATGTGACATCAGTTATGGAAATACACAGAAAATGATGCATTGTAAAACAACAATGCAAATTATATCAACATGCTTATGGCCTTGTTATTTAGGGTGTTTATTGTTGATTTCACATATAACAAAAATCTTACTGGGGGGGGTAGATAGGAATTAGTATAAAAGTAAAATTTTTTTCTGTTATGAAAATTGGCAAAGATTTTTTTCTGGGCCTGAAATAATTTACCTGAAAATGAAGGCACTAATAAAGCCACTTTTGAATGGAAGATCTTAAAAAAAAAAGCATTTTCAGATTATTTTTTCTGGGTTTTATACCACAGAACATATGCTCATTTACCTTTATAAATATGAAAACATTGGCTATATTCATTTTTTAAGAAATCTTAAAAAAAAAGAACTTAAAAGCAGCTAGAATTTAGCATTAATAAAATTGCTAAGTGCACATACACAGCAACCTCTCTCTCATAATGTTTTATGCATTTAATATTGTATTGAAATTAATGGAGCTTTCCCATGGATTCATTAGTTGCCTGCATTTGATAGGAATGCTCCATTTATTCTAATCAAGCACCTCTGTGAGAATTCCACTTCTGCTCAAAAAAATGAAAAATCCTCCATGGAAAGGAAGTGAGCCAGGTCCCAGGTTTGATAGATATGCTCCACTGACTATAAGGGAACCAGGTTTTATACCTAAATTTGTCTACATAGCAGATGCTTGTGTCTGCAACCTCCCACTGCAATACAGTATTAAGGATGCCCTTCCCTAAATAACACCAGTTTCCATCAAATTCCTCCCCTGTTTACTTTGTCATTTGAATCAATCACTTATAGTCCAAGAGTTCAGCTTGTAAAAATTGGGATAACACAAGTAGCATCAGGTTAAAAGAGATATGTAGAGGACGTAACTCCCAGCTTTCCTTATTCTTGCTCTTTGAAAAAGCTCTTTCTAATTTTTAGTGCCAGAAACCTTACAAGCCCCACCTCAAACCTCACACCCCCAACACTGCAGACTCGTATTTGCCTTTCTCATGGAAGAGAGGAACGTCTACTTTATAAGCTACAGAGAGCCGCTTGCTTACTCTGGCCATGCTCCGAACCTGCTGGCTTAGCAACAACTGTAGCTGGGAAGCTCATTAAATTAGCAAGAGGCTGAACACAACATCCTACACCAGCTTGTACGCAGGGTTGGACTGATGCTGCATATGGATTTGGCTTGCATTTGAGTATTTCAGAGCACAATTTTGACGTTTATGACACTTTCTAAGTAACTGTAAAGAAATACCTTTGACAGTGGACTGACTTCATCAGGAAAATTTGTTTCTGTATCTATTCTATCTGAAAGCAAGCAATAACAACTCAGTCATCACTGATACTGTTTATTCACACTGCCTTCAACAGTTCTGCTCCTAGCTCTCTTAAGAACCTGAGCTAACAAAAAATATAGCCAGATCATTTCATTTAGTGATGTGCTGCAATAAAAGAATATTTCTTACTACAATTCCACAAAAAAAAAAAAACAAAACCAATCCCACACACTTCTACACGTTAAGAAAAAATAAAGCCAGAAAAGTGAGTTGAGTGGAGGATACTGCGCAATTTACATCCACACACTGACAATACATGGCATAACTTACAAAAAAACCATATGACCTAAAAAAACCACTCATGCACATGCCTACTCTAATTGAAAGACAATCACTGTAGATTTACCATATTGGTGAAATTACTTTGATTGCTTTAAAAATTTAGATGTATGCTCTTTTTCAACTATGATGCTTTAAAAGTATCTTATGTGATTCCTTCTTCTTACTAGTGGTTTTACCGCACCTTAGTATAACTTCTGTTGCTTGTAGAAGTGTGTTATCTTGTAACTGGATGTATTCTGTACCATGATCAAATCACAAAAGAGTCTAGTAGATTGGTGTTTAGGCATCTTGTACTATGTATAGCTCTTACAGCTGAATGCTTTTTACATTGTAAAGGGAAAAAATTATATTAAGAAGAAACTAAATATCTGGAGCATTAATCAATGTATGCCAAAATCATACTGGGCTTGTTTTAGTCCCAAAAGTCACAGGCTAAGAAGCAGAACACTTCCACATGCACCTACACATACTTTGTTTGAATTGTGAACTCAGAGCAAAATAGAAACAGATTTCAGCAGTTTCACAGTCAAAACTTTAATTATCTTATTTCACCATTCACAAAAAGTCTACACTATAACAGAATTTAACACATATCAAACCACACATAACACTGCCTAACAACAAAGGCCTTCTAGAACTATTAATAACCTACATGCTGTTTACTGGATCCCATGAAGAGCACAACTACCACAAGGCAAGTAATCCAGTACCTAAGCATGTCATCTGATTTACATTGGAGCTAAGGGATGCATTTCCTAATTGTCTGTGAAAAGTGTATTGCATTCCTATTGCATCACTGCATGCAGAGGAAACAAGCAAAGTCTCCTTTATGCTCTCAAATATTCAGATGATTTAAGTTTAGGATGTTGTGATGGTGTAGCTTTCAGAGCCATGTTTTTATGTGGAAAATTAACAAGCTCTAAACTGAAAGGCAGATTTTAAGACACATATGGCAAAGCAGGAAAGACAAGTGTGAGGAAAGGGAGTGAAATTTTGCAAGTGAACCTATTAACCCCTAAAGCATTAACATGGAGGATGTCTAGTCTGGAAGACATAATGTGTCAGAATAGAGATTTTTTTTGTTGTGTGTGTAAATTTTTTTAATTTCTGAGGTGGGGGAGGGAAGGGTGAGGAGATGATCCAGAGAAGACTTCCGAGATGAGGGAGAGAGACAGGGAGAGAGAGTGAAGATGGTAATCTGTCCTGGGCCCAGAGCCATCAAACCAGGTGGCAGAAATTGGTTTCCTGATGACAGGAGGGCAAACCAGCCAAGGAAAGTCCTCTTCTTCCCTCAGTAAGAGGTCAAAATGGAAGGCTGACATGGGAAAGTAGATATGTTATTGCTGGGAGTTTTATCAAGAGCTTGCTACCCCGCTACACTGGGGAAAACGCTGTTCTCTCTTGTGCTAAACTTGTGCTTTGCGGCTCTCTTTCCTCCCCTTCCCTCCTGCGTAGCAGAAGCTGCTTTCTGCAGGGGAAGCGATGGGGAGCTCCTGCTAGTGGGACCAGCGCCAGGACACTCAATGCTCGCCCTTTGCAAAGAAGAAAGAACAAGCCCAAAGAGTGCACAGGACTTGGCTGTTTCGCCACGCACAAGGGAACGGCACGGATGCAAGTATTTAAGCATGATAAGACCCCATTTAAATCTCATATTCTTCTGCTTCCGCAAGGACAAGATCTGCCTTGGAGGGAAACTAGCCAGACCCCAAACCTACTTTAACTCTGTTTGATCAGGGAAGTTGTACTGGAAGGAGACGATACTATTGCACAGTGCAACCTGTCAAAAAATTCTTCCCCAGGGAAAACACATTCACTGTGATGCTCAGAGGGGACTCGCACATTCTTGTTCTGGGAGGGGAAAAACATCACAGCATGTTCCATAATCTGAACAAGGCTTCTCTTAAGGTAACGGGAAAGACAGCCTGGTCCCAAACCAAGAAACATTTCCTACTGCAATAGCTGGATGAAGCACAGGGCCCCTGATACTACCTTACACCTAATAGACTCCTGTTATGCCTCAGATGTTATGTATTTATGTACTACCTATCTGATCAGAGTCTTGCCTCAAGCTACTTTCCCTTGATACATCAATATCTCCCTCATGTTTTACAAGACTGCTTCTCTTCCAGCTCATCAGCCCAGTGCTCTTTTTTCATTCATGGGTTGGGAGTTTTATTAACTGACCCATTTCTCCTGCTCAGACATGACAACCCTCACTCACAATTCAAGTTCACAGCTCTAACATTCAAGGCCTTGCACAGCAGATACACAGGCTCAACAGGCAAATAGTAGATCATCTTTCAAAAGTAAAAATATGCAAGTAGAATATCCATATACAATTTAAGGTGTTTAAGGCTGGCTACAGAACTTACACAAACACTTCTTGGACAGATGGTTCACTAGTTATCAGCAACTTTGTCCAGATACAGCTTGCTAAGGTGAGGTACTTACTCTTCCTAGTCTGTTACTTAAATGAATGAAAAACTAACATCTTTTTTAAGACTGTTAAAGGAAAATAAAATCTACTCTGAAATATATGGCTTGATTACAATATCTGGCCTACCGGTACCCACAGCTGGGCCTGAGAAGAGATAGATGTTTTCCATCTTCAGCCTCATCACAGACCATTTGAGGTTCTTGAAAAATGTAATAAGGCTACTTTTTTTCTTGATTTGCACTGAATCACAAAGAGTTGCCCTAACAGCTTGAGCCTGTTGCATTATGCTGCTGCTGTAGCCACAACTTTTCTCAGTTACTCCCACTTCTGATACATCTCTGAGCACTTGAATTTAAATTTTAGACACAGATGAACAGTTTAAACTGAGAAATGCAGCTCTGCAAAGGCACAGAAAGCCAGCTATGCATTTGTTGAACATCTTTCCTAATAGACCAGACAGATTCTTCTCCTGAACACTTCTCTCCCGTGAACTGGTCTGCACTTTGATACCGCAGTTCTCCTTTCAGGGTGGGATGCCTATTTAAAACTAAATCCTTTAGGACAGAGAGTGAAAACTACTATCTCAAAGCAAAGCGGTTCCTCTAGAACACTGAGCAGTACCAGCAAGTGCTAGTAGTCACCTCCATGGGGATCCTTGGTACTTTCTCCCAACTACTTAACCAATTCCTTGCATCAGCATATTTCACCCCACCTCTTGTGGAGGCCAGCAGAGGACCCAGGAGGAAAGCAGGACAAACAGGGACCTGTTTGGGCACTTCTGCTTTCCTTCAAGAAACATACTCTTTTCACCTTCTGCACCTTCCTAGTCACTTGTGCCCCTGCTGAGCAACCAACTCAGCTGGGCCTTGTTACAGACATCCTGCCTTGGTGAAGGAATTATCTCCCAAATCAAGGCCCTCAATGTTTTCCTTGTTTGTAAATTTCCCTGGGAACCAGGGAACTAGCAGCGATTAAAAACATCATATTCAGCATTCCATCAGTCTGCCATACTTGTACGTCAGTGCTGCAACACTCCAGATATGATTTAAAGTTCTCGTTTCCATTTCATACATTTAAGCCAGGTCTTTATTTTTTTAGCTGGTGTAGATCTACCTACAGTTATGCTGAAAAGGAACACAGCCCATCAATCTTGTACTGCATATAAGTTGGCCACTTGAAGTGAGCACAAAACCTTCCAGTTAAACAGAAAGCTCTCTCTATTTTTGCATATTTTCAAGGTTACTCTCCCACATAATCTACATAGACGTTATGCGATTCCCTTCTCATTTGTTAGTGTGCAGACAACAAGAAAATGGAACGTTAAACTAAACTTAAACATTGAAGCACAGATGCTTTCCTAATTAATCTAGAGGGCTTGTGACAAGAAATCATAAAGTCTGAGTTTGAATTTGGTACACTGCTGTCTCAATCAAAATATAAAGGCTTGCTTCCAATATGCTGCTCTTTAAGAGGTACCAAGTACAACATCCTATTTGTTTTCCTGTGCAGCATCGCTGTGGGAAGTCCCACAGAAATCAGTTGTAAAAATGCCATTCATTTTCACATAGTTAACAGAAATAAGTCAGTGCAGATTACAGATTCACCAATTCAGTTTGCAAGCTGTTCTGAACATGCCTTCAGAGAGGCACATTGATGTATTTTAGCACTCCAGCATCTGGGGTGACTTGATCAAAAATTTAAAAAATATTACCTATTCCAAGTTTATTACTCCATATAAATGCGAACAGCAGTTAATTAAACCACTTTGGACAATTTCATTGCCCTTCTAATCATGCTTGAGTGCTGTTCAGAATTTTGAGTGGAGCAGGCTCACTACTGAAAATAGAGACTAACACATAGATAAGCAAATTAATTACTTGAAATCAATGTGTTGCAATTCTTAGGGATGTGGCATTAATTTTTTTAGTACTAAGGTACAGAAAATCGATTACAATATTTCTGAACGTCAAAAATTTAGCCATTTTGTATCAAAATTGTTGTGGGTTTCTCCCCATTATTTCTCTATTAAAATGTTTTGGTTATCCAGTCAGAGAGCAGAAGCAAAGTGATCATCACATGCCATGATTTATGAATAACAAATAGGAGTTATAGCATACAGTTTGTGAACCATCCTTCCTATAAAAATTATTCACTCATACTACTTGGTGAATATTTATGCATAACAAATACATTCACAGATCTCAAGGATGATTCACTTTTGACATGTGAATAAAGAACAAGGCTAAATTAATCTTGTTCTCAATTCACTTAATAAAATTAAACTCCACCAAATTACTTCAGTTTGATTTATAAAGCTTTTAGAGTATAACATTTTGTGAGACAGTTACCCAAGACACTACCTCTTTCCTTCTGCAGTGCCACAGAGGAGATAGATACTGCGTGGCTTGCTGGAACAGACCAATAACACAGCTCATCATTTCTAGTGAAGGTATTTTCACAGGCAGGTCCAGTAAAGGAGCATGCATTTCCCCAGTTAGTCTGTAGAGTTTGAGGCCAGTTTATTCAACATAATTGTCAGGTTGGGATAGTGAGCAGGAGTTGATATTTGTTTGTTCTGGTGTGTTTTTTCCTTTTCCTTCTCCCAAGTAAGAAGCAATAGGAGAAGAAGAAATGGCCTCAGGTTATGCCAGAGGAGGTTTAGATTGGATATTGGAAAAAATTTCTTTACCAAAAGAGTGGCCAAGCACTGAAACAGGCTGCCTAGGGAAGCAGTGGAGTCTCTATCCCTGGAGACATTCAAAAAGCATGTAGACATGGCACTTCAGGTAGGTGTGGTGATGTTGGGCTGACAGTTGGACTGAATGATACAGAGGTCTTTTAAAACCTTAGTGCTTCTATGATTTTGCTCTATGATCCTTTTTTTAATCTACAGAAATCTTTAAAAATTATATATGTGAATCCTGTCCTTGAGAAATTTGACTCAATGCCCTTCACAAACAAATACGCAATTAGACAAATGCACAAATATTACAGACTCTGGTAATGACACAAATTTATATTTGGGCCTTTTTATCTTCTGCTCATAACAACATAATAAGCTCAGATCTCAATTGCAATAAAAGTTAGCATCAAATGAAATTACGGCTATTGAATCTGCACCAATAGTTGTCCTCACAGAAGAGACACCAGTTGTCTTTCATGATGTTTACAATAAACAAATTTATTATCTGACCTGGAATCATGGGATTCTTACAGTAGTAAATATTATACTTGGCACATACTTGTAGGATGATGACTTGAAATACTGTATAGTTGGCGTATTATTCTACAAAGTTTGTGGCCTATACCTTTGAACAGCTTGCTGAAGTAAAACAAAACAAAAAGATCAATGAAAATATTGCGCTCCTAATGCTTTCTAAAAGAGAAGACCAAGTATCAAAATGGCCATGATGACAGATTAAATTAATTTAGACAGTTTGTGTTTATTGTCCCTGAAATATTACTCCAAGCCTTACAAAGCACGTTCAGATGACTAGTGTCTTCCTTCATATATCTATCTTACGCTTGATACTATCAGGAAGAAATCATAAGAAATTCTGCCAAGAGCTTATCCCACAACAAACTATCTGAAATAGCCTATAAATAAAATAGCTGTAAAGGGATTCATAGATACATAGTAAAGGCTGTAATATACCTGAAAAAAAAAATAAATAAAGTCATGGAAAAATAGCTACTTCTTACAGCTAAAATTGCAGGTGTGAGTACCAGAAACCCTGAGTTCCCACACATTTTGGTGACCTCTAATGAAAAATGCCTGATACACCTACTGGTTGTTTATAGGGTGAAAAACAGTGTTCGGGGCAACACGTCACCTAAGGGCCCTGTGCACAGCCCTCCACTGGACATGTCCTGCTGGGGCCATGGGGAGAGGTGCCCCAGGTGCCCTGCTCCCTGGCTGGGGTGGTGGGATGGGCCCTGGCTGGGAGCCTCTGCCCTACTGCCCTGCGGGAGCCCTCAGTGCTTCAGCAGCTGGAAACAGCTGGGCAGGTGGATGAGGATCAGCTGCTGAGCATGCCTGGCACTATCACAGTGCTGCATAAGGAAGTTTCACCATCCAAATCCAAGCAAGCAGATGTATTTTAAGCAACTTTGGGAACTGCAGTAAATGTTTCATTAGTTCTTCATCGGAAAAGTGTTATTTTTGTGCAATTAACCACAAAAGCTATTTATAACTATGTTAAGGCAGTGGCTGAACTGGTTATGTCAAGCAACAATGTGTAATTAAAAATCTTAGAAATAATCATGTCTCTCTACTTAGCTGGCTTAAGCAGGTGTGAGAAGTGTCCTCTCAAAACTTCTCTCATTGTACCCAGCAGCTTTCTGGCCTTTTGAATTCAGGATATTTACAAGTTTTCATACCATTAAACCTTTAAGTATATTTCGCCTCCATCAACAAACTATAAGCCGACTTCATATACTGAAGTATTGCACCTTGTTTAGCAAAATTGTGGCAATACTTTCTAGGTCTTCTTTAAGACCCCACCCATTTAATAACAATTAATCAATACAGAGTTATTAAAGAAAGTGACAAACCATTATAGAAATTCTCTGCTTGTCAAAGGATCTGGCTGTTACTGCACAAAAATGTGAATTATAAACTGTATGTTTTCATGCATTATTGAAAAATCTTTGAAATAAGTTTGCGGGTGAGCATTATAGTACTAATCAGCTGGGAAAAAAAACCCATAAATAACATGACATGTGACTAAGCCCAAATAATTTACACTTTCTGAGACTGATGTTCACTTTTAGTTATTCAATTGTTTTTTTACTTACTGCTTTATATGTTCTCTTCTGTCCAGCATGTTTTCTGATTTGTTCTCCATTAGGCCCAGTTTCAACATGCATGGAATAGATAATGTCAAAGAAATCTTCTACGACGGCTACCCGCCGTAAAGACAGCTTCTCATCTACACCTACTCCATCCTGAAAAGACAAAAAAAAAAGAGAGAAGTAAGGAGGACAGGATGGACACATAAATGATGATAACCATGGGACGCGTTCTCCTATTTAGCAGGGAGTTAAAGACCCTTCCACTGAGACCTGAAGGTTATCCACCCTGTGAATGACAAAACCAATACTGTAGGAAAGCTGTCTGATCAGATGGATCCCATGGACCCTTGCAAGCAGTTCATTTTGCCAAGCCAGGGCATTTGGTCTCCTGACAGATAGTGGTCATTCACTCCAGTGTTTAAAAAATAAAAAGTGTCTGTTTCTTTCTCCAAATGCACAAACAAAACTCAAAGGCAAAAGCAGCCCCAAGCACATGGCATAGAAATGCATTATGCAGTTGTTAATAAGAATGCAACAATTCTTTTATCCTTGCATTCTCCTCCCAGTAAATCTGTAGCTAGCATATAATAAAAGTATTTAATAGAAGGTTTTAATTCACAGGTGACAGAACTGACTGCAATAATGAATACAAAGGAACTCGATACAAACAATTTACCCCTGCAAAGCCTGCTTGAAAATACAATACATGAATAAAAGAAAAGAGTGGTTTTAAAATTTGTGAATTTTGCATGCAGATGTCCAGTTGGAACAAGTGATAGAACATTGAGGACACCTACCATCTGATTTTCAAAAGTGATAGTGCCATGGGAGCTAAAGACTTACAAAGAGAGACAGTCCCCAATGTCTTTGAAATTAATCAGTGCTGTTCACGTTCTGCCTTTTAAACAGGATCATCCCTATGGGGGGCAGCGGGGGAAGGTGTTTTATAGCTGTGTATGGATTCAGTTCTAATGAAGGTGCAGGAACCGGGATTCTTGGTTTTTCAGAGCTGGCATCTATCAAGCAGGCTGTGTTTAGTAATACAACATAAGTATATGAAGAATAAGATAAGAATGGCAAATTCACTTCTACTCCAACATAGCATTTGAATTTAGACCTCTGGAGGCAGCAATGCCACCTAACCTTCAGTATTCATTTTAAGCAATAAGGGCACTCTAAACTTAACATATTTGATATACCATTACTGCTGCTGTAATTTGTGCCACAACAAAACTGATTTACACTGACCCTTTTGTGACAAAATGCATGCAATTAAGGCTGTGTTAACCAAATAAAGACAAAATATAAGAAATAAGAAGAAAATAATTATGTATGACTCCTAGTTGCCATCCCCCTGCCCACAATTTCTTGCTAACCCATTCCAGCACATTCATTGGATGTGAACAAACACAATTTATTTTTCTCACTGCCCCTATTTTTATTTCAACCCACTTAACGGAAAGAACCCAAATAATACCAATGGCTCCAAAGAATGCCCCAGGGTGACACAGAGGAGCTCTGACACATTCCCAGTAGTGATGGAGAAAATGTCAGTGCCTCTATAGCACCACTTTCTAAATGTTCAATACCCCAAATTATGTCAGGCTAGGAGGTGTTGATACACCACCAGCCAGAGGAGTTTCATCCTGTCCAGCTCTACTGTGCCCAACCTTTTTCAGAGAGTTCCCTCCCCAAAGCTCCATGGACCCTTCCAACTGCACAGGTTGTGCTTTTTATCCCCAGGAGACAGCTGGACCAGAACAGAACTCCCACACGTGAGTGATCAGAGGACTTGCCACGGTCATGATGGAAGTAACTGTTGAAGATTAAGGGTGGGGAAGGTGAGGAATTTGCAATGCAGTCTCCACTTCAGGTTAAACACTCAAAGAATTCAGCTGGGAACAGTTACTCTGAGAAGGTGCCGAGTCTCTCATCCCGTGAATAGTCCCCAAAATTTCAGTAACCAACAGCTCAAAAATCTTGTGGCATCATGACAGGTTCTGCAGTCAACATCATTAAGAATTTACTTGGTACTGCCCACTACCATTACCCAGTATTTTAAGAAATGCTTCTGAGATGGGGCCAACATGAAATCCAGATCTTTGCAGTTTTGATCTTTCGGGGAATTTACGTGAGCTCGGGGCGGGGGGCATCTTCACTCATTTTCTCACCACCCAAATGGCACGGTGGGATTCTTAATGACTTCAAACACTCTTATGGTGATGACAGTGATATCTCATGCTGCTCTCTGAACAATCAGGAGTTTATAGTGCTGATTAACTGATAAAGATTTAATCTGTTTATTACTAATGAGTTTTGGTTTAGGAAGTTTCCTACAGGGGAGCACTCTTTTTCAATGCATTACAACGATATTTATTTACAACCTGAGATGCCACATGTAAGCATTAGGAATACGTTGATTACATGTGTAAGCAGGGCTGACACATGTAAGCATTAGGAATACGTTCAAGAACCTCAGAATCATAGAATGGTTTGAGTTGAAACAGACCTTCAAGATCATCTAGTTCCAGCCCCCTTGCCATGGGCAGGGACACCTCCCACTAGATCAGACTGCTCAAAGCCTCATCCAACCTGGCCTTGAACATCTCCAGAGATAGGGCATCCACAACTTCTCTGAGCAACCTATTCCAGTGCCTCACCACTCACTCCGTAAAAAATTCTTCCTCATATCTAATCTAAATTTACTTTCTTTCAGTTTAAAACCATTCCCCCTTGTCCTGCCACTGCATTCCCTGATAAAGAGCCCCTCCCCATCTTTCCTGTAGGCCTCCCTTTAATTACTGGCAGGCTGCTCTAAGGTCACCCTGGAGCCTTCTCTTCTCCAGGCTGAACAATCCCAGCTCTCCCAGCCTGTGCTCCAGCCCTCTCTCCATCTTTCTGGCCCTCCTCTGGACTCGCTCTAACACATCCATGTCCTTCCTGTGCTGAGGACTCCAGAGCTGAACACAATACTCCAGGTGACATCTCACAAGAGCAAAGTAGAGGGACAGAGGCCCTTTTGAGAACTCCAAAGGAAACTCATTCTGCTGCTTTTGGTTGCTATAGTGTGCAGAGCTCTTTTTTGGTGGTCCTTCTGCCCCCCTTTCTGGATGCTGATACCCAAAGACAGGTAGGCATGATGTGGGTGCGTTCATGAAGCTGCATTTCTCTATCCATCTGAATGGAACAGTAAGCATTGCTATTACTTCTGAAAATACAAGAAAGTAAAACCTGCACAAACTCTCTGTCATGTCTCCTAACTGAAGTGCCAAAAACTGAATACAAACTTTCCAAATCTTCTCGGTTAAAAAGGGAAGGGAAAAATGGTTTAAACTGAGTGGAAGCTGCTCCAGAGGAAGACAGTACTATTCCGTAACATCCATAATTCATCATAACTTTGCCTGTGGGCCTGGACCTGACTAGGTAAGGCTTCGTTCTGCTTGTTGTTGCATAAGCCAACAAGGTAGACCATGTTTCAGAAAACCTACAGTGCTGCAGAAGCTGCTGGGTTGCTGCAAGTAAACTGTTCAGCTCATCTGGCAACATGCAGGGCTACTCTGAGGTGTAACCCTTAGCAGCAGAAGAAATAACTAGATGAGTAACTTGAATAAGGTAGCTACTTACTGAGACACTTGATATTCCAATACAGACATCCCAATAAGTAAAAAGCTGGGCAAGTGATACAACCCCAAATCTCTATTTAAATCAAAGTCTGTGAAGTGGAGACAGTTTTATCAGCCTTTCCTGCCATACGCCATAACATTACACTTTTACCCTGAAATTTCTATTTGATAAAGGCATTAACAAAGTAGCTCTACTTTATAAGCCGGCTTTGGATAAAAATTTTCACAGTGCCTAAGGGTACATTTGTTTTAGCCTCAACTAAGGCTAAAAAGAGATGAATGAGGAATACATGATAATGCTGTTCAGATGTCTGAAAGGCTATGAAATGTCCACAAGGGACAGGACACATAACAGGCTTAAACCACAGCATAGGAGATTTACATTATACATTAGGAAAAACTTACTATTGATGTAGATAGTCAAGTACAGTAGTAACAGTTTGCTTGGGGAGGCTGTGGCATCTATGCCACAGGAGGATTTTGAGACCAGGCTAAGCAAATACCTGTCAGGGGCAGTTCAAGTAAATCCTGTCTTGGACAGACTTGATATTGAGTTCCTTTTTGACAACTCTATGACTGAAAAGCTTAAATGACACTTTCAAAGCAACTTGGGTACTAAGAACTCTGGAATAGCAAGGAGGATATTTATACATCACTGGAGCGTTTCTAGGACTTTCATTCGTCATGACAAGAGTCTAAGCTCCACTTTCAAAAATAAGTTAGGAATGGAAGCCTCACTGAATGTTTCACTTCAAAAACGGACTTAGACTCTTTTAGAATCTAAGTTATATTATATAGTCTAAGTTATATTATATAGTCTAAGTTTCCTCCCCCTTGTTCCAGCCATCACAGAGGTATGCCCCTATCCTAAACAAGTTGTCTCAGATTGCTCCCTGGTCGGCATAAAGGCAGGTACTGCCAAAACACAAGTCATCCTTAGAGCCACAGGAATGGTTTCAATCTCCACCAGAAAGAAGTTACTTATTTTTACTATTTGCATTGCAAGTCTTCCTGTTTACACTTGGTTTCGTGTTTATTCAGTGTTCTGATGTTCTTAGGATACAAATAAATACATGTTTCTGTTCATTTTCAGCTATACAAATTTCATTGGCACTCTATGATTAAAGGTGTTTGTGTGATTGTTTTCAGATATGTACACAAAGAATAAATTTCTGAACAGAAAGAGGAGAGAGTCAGTTTCTTGAACTGAGGGGGAATCTACAGGGCTAGCGGGAGCAAAACCAGCAAAAAGTTTGCCAGTGAAGGGAACAGATAAAATTCTTAGTCAAGACAGTGAAAAGATCTATTAAATGGAAGCCTGTCATTTTTATAGTTATTTTGGAGAAAAAAATAATGCAAGCCTTGAAAATTAAAGCCACTGAAACAGAAGTGCTTGCAGTTCGTTGCTTGAGAACACTTACACCATCTCATGATGAAATTTCTTGGGGGAAACAGGTCTCATAAGACACTCTCTTGATTCATGAATGAATATAACTATCAGCATCTTTACAGTGTTTGAAAAATATTCCTATAAACACATGACAGATGGAAACAGAAAATAAAAGTAAAGGTTGGTGGCTTTATAGAAAATGTTCAGGTCTATAAAAACCTCCGTCATGAAAACATCAAAGCCAAAAGCATCCACAGAACATTAGTAGTAGATGGATATAACACTAAACCTAAATATTTCATTACATAACATAAATCACATAGAAATGTAAGACTGCTTTGAACGCAGAAATAAGATATGTAACAACCTTCTGATATACACTAGTTCAGACTACAGCAGAGGTACAGTACATTTGTGTCACCACACCTCTGCTGACTAGTATTGCCTTTTTCTGTCCTGATGACACATTTCCCCTGGATGGGAAGAAAAGTCCTTTGCTGACTTAAATAGTGGGCTCTGAATTAACTATATCCTTACAAAAAGGTTTGCATGCTAACCCTCGCTTTGTTAGCTTATACACAGTGAGCTCCCAACACGATTGCATGAAGACGTTTCACTCCCTTTGGATTCAACAATGGAAAATTTTGTATTGCAACTATTAGGAGCAACCAATGGTAGCTTACACATAGCATAAGCCTTATATACCTGTCCACAAAAGTAAGTTAAAATAAATGATCAGATTGAAAATCCCATTATACATTATTTCCTTTAACTGCTTGTGTCAGTAACTGTAAAGTATTAGTATTATAAAAGAGGGATGACCATTTTAGAATGTCTTTTACTCCGACAGAAATGAATAAGTTTATTTTCATCAGCAGACTGATTTGAATTCCCAGGTTATTAGTACATCAATTTGAATATCTAACTAATTCCTGTCAGTACAGTACAAATCCATACCGATCAAAAGTTACCAGCATTCGATAGCTATTATTAAGCTGCCGAAAAATAAATAAATTTATCATTTCTATCCAGTTTCTAATGGAAAAATGTATGTAGCAACAAAAGAGGCATTAATTATTTGATATTTATAGTTTCTGCTACTCATATGATGTTTGAAGAGCAAATCTCATCTTTTACCAGCAGATGGAGATGGGAAAAATCAGTTATACTAAGGCAGATAGATACACATCAGAACCATTTCCAGCTGACAAGTCCCTTTCTCCTTTATCTCTTGGACCAGTCCAGATGATGAGAAAGCACCAAAGCAAAACCTCTGTCCACAAACAGTAAGAGATGAATGCTCACTGCCATTTAAGTTTACAAGATCCCACCTGAAACGAGTGTCCTGCTGAGTCATTTCAGGAGAGGCCATCACCTGGTGTGAATCCTTAGCTCCATTACATTAAGCTCAAGGAATTCAAGAGAACAGGTGGTGAAACTCATTTGCCAAACTGCAAAGGGAACGTCTGTCAGCTTTGTTTCCTTGTAATGTGGGCCTGGAAATAATTTCATGTTAGACAAGACTCTTTTAGAGGCCTCCTCAGAGGCCACTTCGGCATGAGCAGGATAATAACCTAGCCAGTGGTCTCTGAGATAATAAACCTCTTGCCATATTGCATAGAGAGAACGCTTTCCTTTTCAATCTTCCTGAGAAGTTTGGATAGATGGGCAGACCTGTCATCATCAGTATTAGTGCAGGTTAAGAGCTCTGAAATGAAACATGGAACACGTCTACTACCTCTCACCTTTTCCTATTGAAAATAAGAATGGATGTGGGAGGCAAGAGACAATTTTAAAAAGCTACTTCAAGATCAAATGCACTCAGAGCCCTGAAGGAATGGTAGGGAAGACCCCAGTGAGGCATACAAGACAGGCAGAGCCCTGGCTGCGGTTCACTCTTCATAGCCAAGAGTCACTTTGTAACTGAAGCCTCAATACTGTTTTCCCTCTGCACACTAATACCTGATTATTTTTTTCCTTAGGTGTTTAAACATTTACACAACCATTCCAAACAAAAACTGGTCAAAGACGAAACACGTTTCACTATTTGTGAAGCTTGTGTCTGCAGGCTAACCCAACACCATGAGCTGCACCTACATGAGCAACTGGGCCAGCACAGGAGCAGTGGATCTGTAGGGCAAAGCTGCTGATATCGGGGAGCTGATTCCACATTATATGTAATTCAGCCTGGTCCTAACCGGATCCCCTCCATTGGACACCCACTTCTGGTTGCAATCCAGTAGTTGTGCGCCCGAAATTCCAGTTTTGTTCCACCAAAAGGAATTCAGTTCATGCACTAAAAAAACACTGCAATGTGAAACAAAGCACAGTGAGCATGGCAGGAGCCTTGTTTCAAAGCCACATTCCTTTTCCAAACTAGAATCTCAGTGTAGATGTGGTCACAGTTTCCTTAGTAAGGCAACGAGATGCGACTTTTTACACATGCACACTGGGATGAGCATTATCCGAAACAATGAGGATGATACTTAGGTACCTAGCTCAGGGACACACACCGTGCTATGTGACTGTGGAGAGCAGAAAGAAGCCAAATAAACAGTCTGACACGACAATCACATATATGCCACATTACACCCTCTACCTGCCTTCATCTCCAGAAATTCCTGCCTACGTCACCTGTTCCAATGATAGATGATGTTTCCATCATTAAATGCACATTCTTATTACAGCACAGTCTTACTACAGCTAGCCTTTCTTTGCTTTTGTTTTTTGGATTTTTGGGGGTTTGGGTTGGTTTTTTTTCAAATTAATGCTATGCTCTGTCCACAAAAGTATGTTAGGTTGGTATATTTAATAGGAACAACCAACTCAGGTATTAAACACAAAGTATGAGAAATTCCAATTGAACCAAAGCTAGAATTGGACAGAGAGAAAGGAAGAGCACACACAAAACCTGTAGGTCAATTTCTAACACCAAATCCCCAAAATAATTTAACAAATTGCATTTTTTTTGTGATTCATTTGAACTTAGCTATAATTTACCAATGAATTCATCATTTAAAAAAAATCTAAAAAATAGTTTCTTGACTTTAGGCCATTTCTGACTAGTTTTTTCAGAAGTCTATATTTTAAAAGATAAGCACAATAATTATTTCTCTTTTTTTTTTTATAACCAGATTGTAGTATTTCGTATTCCCTGAAGGATGCTGTCTCTTTTCTAGTGGGTTAGTTTTCTATTAGAAATAATTAAGTTTTCACTTTGAAGTTATTTTTTTGAAACTATCCACTACAGTTCCGGAAATATGCACCACAGCTAATAAACGTAGCCAGGGCATGAAGGATAACTGAACAGAGGAGTAATGCAACATACCCAAATTTAGCTGACGTTTATGTTTGAACTCACATTAATGATCAAAGTTTTAATGCATTTTTTCCCTTTTGGATGACTCATTAGAGGATTCATCTAGGTATGAGGAATTTCTACCAGAATTTTCTGTAATTGTGTGAACTCTAAGAAACTGCAGTTTTATAACTTACAAAACTGACAAGACTACAGTTTTATCAGGAAACGGGACAAAAGTGTGAGAAAATCCATCCTGTTAAAGTAACATGTTATTCTTCTACTGAATATAGAGGTAAGTACGAGGATAGGTAAGTTTCTCCTAAGACACACCAAAAAAAGTTCAAAGTGGAGATTCTGAGGCTGCTCGTAATCTTTCTGTGTACAGATTTCTTTAGTTGTTAAAAAAATCCTAAACACACCATCAAGCCACAAAACAGAAGGATAACAACCCAGTGAAGCACAAGCGACTAAGTGTACAAATACTGAATTACATTCCCTTTAAATACTTTTTCGTGTCTTTCTACTCTTCATATATTTTGTAAGATAATTGTATCTGCCAAGCTGTGAACAAGACTTTTCCAGAGAAGATTGCAATGCCAAGCTAAATGCTTAGCAAGGGAACTGCCTTTTCAGTCTCACAAGTAATCTCCTGCTGAGTATTTTGAAGGGAAGGAGCCTTCAGCTGCCCACTCTGACAGCTCAGCCCACTCTACATTCATTTCCGTTAAACTTTGTTTCTAAAAGTTACTAGCAATGACAATGCATACAAAACTTAGTTTTACTTTCATCTCAAAATAGACAGTTCTTTGTATCTATATAGTCCTTTAGTGAGCACGAAAAGATATGCTTTTCCCAAATAAGATTAGCAGGATAAAATAACTTTTCTTCGAATACTTTTGACTGCAGGGGATTTTAAAATGAGCGAGTGTCAATCCTAGAGTGGACCTGTTTGGGCTTTTTTCCTAAATTATAATATCTGGTATAGTCATCAGTTCAGCAAAAAGAAATGGGTAAGCTACTAACTAAACGTTAACTCTTAACATTCCTGTCATGTTCCAAAAATGACCAATTTCACAATTATATTTTACGTGTGCTATACTTCACAGGTATTCACGCACTAGGAAAATGCAATGTAGATCTATAATGCCACCTTTTTTCAGATCGATGAAATGCAACTACTCTATGCCAAAAGTAACCCAGGACTAAAGTGAAACTTAAACAATGAGAAGTCATTACCCCAAAGTGCTGCCTGTGAAATTAAATGTATGTTTTTAAATTGTTTTCCAAATAATCATAAGCCTCTGATGCAAGGGAGGTAGCAGAGGGAACATTTTTAATAAATAGCATGATATGCAAGTGCTAAGAGTTACAGATTATAATCAAGTTCCAGGAAGATTCCGCACCATGGATCAGCACAGCTTAATGACAAAACTCCTAATAAAATAATGAACTGTTTCAAAATTCTAGATAATTGGTAAAACACTTCAGAAAGTCAGGGGACAGGACAGATTAGGAGACTGCTAATGCAACATCATGGTGTTGTGCCTAGACCTCTCGGTCCAGCTCCAGCAAGGGCTTTTGTCCCTTAAAGTTGCTTACACCTTCCACCTGCTGCATACTGCAAGGAAAAGCCCCGGGATGGCAGGGAGATGAAGCGTGTGACTTAATCTCTCCCATCGATGTTTCTGCAACAGCTGTTCACTTGCTTATACAAAATGAGTTCATGGTCTCAGCACAGTTCCCAGAGGACAGCTGTCTCCATCACCAAAACCACTGCTACAACAGCCCATTAGGTGCCATTAATTGGTAACCTCATTAGCAACATCAGTAAAGACACTGGGGATCAGATGTTAAGCTGCACTGGTGCTGTACCGGCAGCTTATGGCAGGGACAGATGAGAAAACATTAGTAGCTTTGCATCACCCATACTAAACCTCGGTGCTTATATAATCCATGTGCTGGTTCAGCAACCTTGCTTGCAAGGCAAAGCACAGAATAACAACAACTGTCCCCAGCTCCAGTGCCAAAAGGGATGGGAGTCTCCAGGGCACCCTGTTCTCCACACATTGCCTGCCTCTCTGACCACAGTACCAACGTACCTCCCACGCTGGAAGAAACCTGTTTTTTGCAGGGGACAAAGAGGCACTTCCAAAACTAAATACTCCTGAAGCATAAACTAAGAGCCTCTAAAGGAGAACCCGCTAGGCTTCCACAAGGACAAACGGACAGGGATTACAAAGGGACTCACTGTCATTCAACAGCTAATGCTACCTGACCACGGATACAGGTCAGATTAGTACAAAATTAAATGCATGGGTCTACGCTTAGCAAACAGACTTCCATCTGCAGGTAGTTTTAGCAGTAGCGGTGTTACAGCCCTGACAATATATGAACAGAATCAAAGTAGGAACTGTAGAGACAAGTAGGGTCTGTTCTCAGATGAAGTAGTATAACAACAAAAGGCAAAACACTGAATGCACAATCCCTCCACCAGGTCTGAAACAGAAATAGCAAATGTCATGTTAGGTGTTGGCAATAAGTCTTTGGTGTAGCCAGCAAATGTCATGAACCAAGTATCTAACCATGTTCTTCAGGAAACCTCACTATGACGGGTGCCAAGGTTATCCTTCTAAAAATATATTAAAAAACCAGTGGTTTTATCCAATCTCAGACCTGAGGGAGGGCTTATGCCCTCAAAAGTACCATCAAACTACATTAGCTGGTAAACACAGAATATTGCCCTTTTTTAATAAGTTTTGCTAATATTTGTGTGCGCACGTAGACCAGGTTTTACAAAATAAAATTACCTGAGCATACTCATGTGGGGCTATTTAACAACTTATGTGTAGCTTTCTTCTATAATTAAATTACGTTTTCCCATTTCTACTTTTTTTCACTTTACAACAGTACTTTTCTCTCCTGGGCAAGCTGGGTAAGAGCAAGTGACAGATAAAAAAACCCGCATTTCTGTGAGGAAGCACTCTTACACGTAGTTAGTATCATTTACACAATTTTTTCTCATTTTTTTCTTCCCTTCCCCAACCATAAACAAAGTCCACAGTATGAAGAGGCCAATCCTTGCCAGCAGAAGCAAGTTTTGAAAAACACTGCTCAACCATATGTTCAGTTCTGACCAGCATAATAGTTAGGAGGCTGACATCTGCAGATGGAGAGTTCGTATTACCATTCAGCACAAACGTGTTGCTACTGTACACTGAAGTCAATATTAGCCAGACTTTGCTTAGGAGAAATTTTCAACACTGGTCTGCAGTTTCACCTTGCCAATTAATCTTTGCTACAGTGTTGTAAATGAAACATATACCTAAAAAGAATCTAAGAGAGAAATAGCGGTAGTTTGGTTTTTTTTCAAACAGGGAACCTTTATGAATCTAATCTCCTCTAGGAGGAAAATAATTCCATATGAAATATTACATTGAAGCTGCTTATGTGACAGAAAACACTTGCTAATGTAACACATGATGAACCTTCATAAAAGCCCATCAATCTCTACTTGGACTGTACATTTAGGCACAAAGAGAATAACCACCTAAAACAATCTCCTGAACTTCTTTGAAGGCCCAGTAGACTCAGGTTTTTTTCCAAATAATTTCAAAATGCACAGTAAGAGTGTGAAGTTTTCTTTATTTAATTAATACTCTTCTGAAAGCAGTGAGAATACTCTTATTTAAATGTCTGTGGGAGTAATATTGGTTCTCCTTACAGAAGCAGTAAGACAAATTTCATTTTCCCCACTACTTCTTAATTTTTCTAGTCCCTGCTCCTCTCTCAGTCTATCTACAGCTCCTCATGCAGTCCAAACAATTTTTTCAGGGCTTAAAATAGATTTATGGTTAGCAATTTCCACAGGGACTGTGTGCATGTTCTTTCAGGCATGTTCAGGCACCACACATCTGAGGGCTGGAAAACAAAATCTGTGTCTGTTCTGCCACTGGCAATGAAATTCAGTGGGTTCATGCCTCTTGTGTTCTTCATTCAGGTCATTACTTCATAGAGATCCCTTTCTTCAAAAGCCTGTACTTAAAATATTGGCCTGTACTTAAAGCCTACGCCTAAAACATATATGAATTTTCTCTCTAATGTATTACAATCTTGCCTATCCTCTACATATATCACTGATTACAAAACATGAGCATAAATGGAAGTATTTTCCTACTCCTCCTGTACCTGAAAGGGGTGAACTAGCTAGGGAAGGGACTTTTTACAAGGGCAAGTACTGATAGGATAAGGGGGAGTGGCTTTAAACTGGAGGGAAGGAGATTTAGATTAGACATTAGTAAGAAATTCTTCACCATGAGGGTGGTGAGACAGTGGAACAGGTTGCCCAGGGATGTTGTGGATGCCCCTTCCCTAGGGCAGGTTGCATGGGTTCTTGAGCAACCTGGTCTGGTGGTGTCCCTGCCCATGGCAGGGGGTTTGGAACTGGATGATCTTTAAGCTCCCTTCCAACCCAAACAATTCTATGAGTCTATAATTCTGTGTTTATGTTCCTTTGAAGCTGAAATGGACATGGATATCTGAGTCCCGAACTCCTATGACAAAGGCGTTTACTCATTCTCTGCATCAAATCTGGAGAAGAAAACAGTTCAAAACAATGGTAATTGCAAACTACTATATTGATTTTGGAAATGCTGTTTTTCCAGGTAAATTTGGCTTCTCGATTTTTATAAATATCAGCTTATAAATTTTTAGTGAAAATAAAAAGTACACCCCAGTTCTGACCACTAATGATGCTATCCACCATCCCTTTTCTTTTTTTAACAGAACCTAAAAACCCAGTAAAATAACAAGGAAAACTGCTTCCTCATCAGCACTGCAAAAACAAATGTTTTGAATTAGCAGGTAACCAGATTTACCCAACATCGAATGCACGACAGAAGATAGGAAATCAGAGTATTTGCAAGTTAGACTCCCTATTAATTAGATGTTTGCAAGGCTCTGACTTAATCTAGGCATGCCCATAAATTTACCACCATACAGTATTGCTTTGCATGCTAATATTAGTGTATGTAAAGCACAGTTGATCAAAGAAAATGAAAGATGAAGAGGAAATCATTCTATGATTCTATGAAATAGTCCGCTCTGTATAATTAAAGTTCATGATTATTCTCTCATATCTGCAACAGTTGATGTGAAAACTATATGATTCTTTGTAATTATCAGTATAATTCTGTGCTCAAAACACAAATCAAGCACTCTATTAACATTTTTGTCCTTGGAATACATATCCTTAGTTGCACTTTCTCTCTTTATATAAAAAGAATATAGTTTTAAATTTCTCAGTTGTTTGCCAGAACAGGAAGAAAAGCTGAAACACAACATTAGAAATCAATTGTGTATTAAATACAGTAGAAGGACTACATTATACAACTAGTTTACTAGAATCTGGTGCTCTGTCTTCTAATATCTGAGTTTAAACTAGTGCATTCAAACTGCAGCAAAACTATAATTCACCAATATTAAGCACATTTTCTTGCTCCTCTTCGTGTACTGTCTGTATTAAGCTAATTGGACACAGCACTCCAATGTCTTCAGTAATAATAACAACGATGTTTCTCTTTCATTACATACACATGCTGTATAGAGTTTGACTGATGAATGCAGCCATCCAACCCAGAGCTAGTTGTAAGTAATGGTTTAGCTTGCAATGTGCTATGGGATCTTGCAAGAATCAAGTGGTCCATTAGCCCAATCCCTGACAGCACAGGTACTGTCTTCTGTTGCTTATGATGTACTCCTCAGCCTTGTCTTAAATGACTCTTCTGAGGCAGCTTACACCACTGCCTTTGAGAAACTGTTTTACACACTAGTAGAGGTAAATGCAGAATCTATGCCCACCACCTGCTACAAAAGGTTTTCAGAGTGCTGTGCTGCTGTTCTTTAGTTATGTTTGCTTGGAAGGCAGACTCAATACTAACAGTCTAGGACTCATTTGGGGAACAGAGACTCTCTGCTGTACTAG
Organism: Clamator glandarius; assembly: GCA_033459285.1. Lineage (NCBI taxonomy): Eukaryota > Metazoa > Chordata > Aves > Cuculiformes > Cuculidae > Clamator > Clamator glandarius. Next base: position 5,603,573 of record JAUNZM010000105.1, read on the forward strand.
ATGATGCCTGCTGAGAAAGAGTTAGCAAGGGCCTCTCAGTGGCAGTGAGAAATAGGTGATGACTTCCCTAAAGCTTTGGCAGATCACTGCCATGTTTCCAGCACAGCTACCAATTCCCATTCTGCTCCTGACAAAACCAACTTCCCTTGCAAGGGCTCCAGCAAAATTTTCCTTAACAAATAATAACATAATTAAAATTCCCACTGAAGACTCACATTGACTTTAATAAATCACAGCTCAAACTCCCAAATTGTCCTTTTCTCTCTAAAATTGTACTCTGCCTGCAAAGGGCTAGGGACACGCCACCATCAATTTTAGTTCCACAGCAAAGCTGATACAGATATGGAGATAACAGTTTTACATAAACGTTAGAGATGGCTAAGGGTATAAAGCTTCAAATCCATGTGACAAGGACAGCCAACATCTATTTTCTCCTTGCTGACAACAGGAAAAACAACATTTTTATTCTACTGAACAAAATAACAAGGACGGAATCTGAAAATGCAGTACTTTGTTTATTTTCTGCATCAATTTAACCTGAGGGTATTGAAGGAGCTGGCGGATGTGCTGGCCAAACCCCTTTCCATCTTCTTCCAACAGTCCTGGAAGACTGGGGAAGTTCCACTGGACTGGAGGCTGGCTGATGTCGTGCCCATCTACAAGAAAGGTGGCAGGGAGGATCCAGGGAACTACAGGCCTGTCAGTCCGACCTCAGGGCCAGGGAAAGTCATGGAACAGGTGATCCTGAGTGCGATCATGAAGCACATGCAAGAGAACCGGGTGATCAGGCCCAGTAAATACGGATTCACAAAAGGCAGGTCTTGCCAAACTAACCTGATCGTCTTCTATAACAAAGTGACTCGGCTGCTGGATGAGGGAAAGGCTGTGGATGTATCTTCCTGGACCTCAGTAAAGCCTTTGACACAGTTTCTCACAGCATTCTGCTACGGAAACTGTCGGCCTCTGGCCTGGACAGGCTCACACTCTCCTGGGTGGAAAACTGGTTGGATGGCCGGGCCCAGAGAGTGGTGGGAAATGGTGTTAAATCCAGCTGGAGGCCAGTTACAAGTGGGGTTCCCCGGGGCTCAGTGCTGGGTCCAGCCCTGTTCAATGTCTTTATCGATGACCTGGATGAAGGCATCGAGTGCACCCTTAGCAAGTTTGCAGATGACACCAAGCTGGGTGGAAGTGTGGATCTGCTGGAGGGTCGGGAGGCTCTGCAAAGGGATCTGAACAGGCTGGACTGCTGGGCAGCGGCCAATGGCATGAGGTTTAACAAGGCCAAAAGCCACAGGAGAGGTGTTCCATCCCTCTGATCATTTTTGTGGCCCTCCTCTGGACTCACTCAAACAGGTCCATGTCCTTCTTGTACTGGGGACCCCAGAGCTGGACACAGTACTCCAAGTGGAGCGCGAAGTGAAGTAGGAGAATCACCTGCCTTGACCTTCTGACCACACTTCTTTTTACGGTGTCAATGATTATAATAGTTTAGAAAGAAATATTATGATCAACTTAACTGATGCTATGTATAACTCAAGCCATACAAATTCTCTGAATTAACTCTTGCAAGTAATTGATGCTGTAGGTATTGTAGCAATTTATTTTGCATTTTTTCGTCCCATAGAAGTCAACCTATGGGTTGAATCTTGGGGCCAAGAAATAACGGCATTGATGTTGCTTTCACATTTTATCCTCCTGCACTTCTGTGTTGCAGCAGAAAGAATGCTTCCTGGTTGTGGTGAGATGGCACCTGGGAAATACGGTCTTCAGCCAGCCATTTACTAGAATGCTCTCATTCTCCAGAGCTTACTTTATAGTGCAGCATACTCATACAGTTTTTTTCATATTAAGCTTTTACAATCTGATTTGTAAACCTGAGAAACTGAAGCTTCTAGATTCCCCTGTTATAAAGCTGAGCTTTATTTAATTTGGAATGTATTCAGTGCTCCTATCTCTGTAATAAAATTTTAGATTGTTTTTGTTGTTTTGAGCGCCATCTGAAATTTTTTTCAAAGTGCTTACCAGGCATTGAACGGATTCTACTGACATTTTGTCCTTTGTTTTCTCATATTTTATTTACAGCTTTTAAGAATAATTGTTCAACTGATATTTGAATTCACTAAATAGGTTATGTAAAATCATATGTTTTAGGGGAAAAAAAGCATACTTCCTTTGTTTCCTGCTTTCTAAGTCTACAGGTTCTACTTGGGATGTTTGCAGAGTTTAAAGTAAAAGTTTTCAAGCAGCAGCCTGCAAGACCATTCAGAGTTTAGAAATCAGCAGTATCAGTCTCAAGAACCACACTAACCACTAGAATTTTACACACTCATCAGTCAAAAGGCTGGTAGTTACATACCCATGGTCCTTGAAAAATTTTTGAGAACTGACAGGGAGCTGTTGCTAAAACTGACAATCTATTCTGTACAGTGATAGGGATTACTAAATGAATTTTGTCTGATTTTTTTAACACAAAAGCAGAATTTTTGCAAGCATTTGACTGGAGATGGGACTTTTCAAGAAAATATGGCAAACACCATGAGACTGACAATGAAATTGTAACAGTTGATAACACTCCATTTTTAAGCTATTTGAACATCTATAAAGAAAGAGAAAGCTTCCTGTTCTTTTTTTTTTTTTTAACATTAACAGCACAGATACAGATGCAGTTTTGTGGTTAGTTTTTCACAAAGGAATTCATTTTTTATTTTCATGGATGATGTTATTATTGGTCAGGTATTTTACTGGTTTTTTAGGTTTCAGCTGTGTTTTATTAAACAGCTGTATTGGATGAATCACAGAATCACATGCAATGATGCGCATGACATGACATGCAATGTCATGATGCGATGTGATGACATGCAATCCAGCGTTTAGTGAGGCTGATAAGAAACAGTTTTCTCATATTACAGCTAAAAGAGAAACCTCTTCTAGTACTTGGGGCCAAGGACATTCCTCCCATTCACCCTCTCTTCCCACTTTCTGTGATGCCCCATTAATCTTCTTGGGGGAAGGGGCTCACAAGACTTCTTCAGAAGGACAGACCCAGCTTCAAAATACATCAGATTAATATTTGCACACCAGGAATCCAAGAATACCTTTCCATAACTACATGCAAATATTTTTATTGCCTGTAATAGCCAGTTCGGCACACTGAAGGCCAAAAGTTGAGCCATGCTACCTTTCAGTGATAGTTATACCTATATACTACACTACATAACATATAGCTACCTGCACACAGTAACAGAGCGCCAGGGCTGGTAAACAAGAGGTGTCTCAACTGCTGGGTTCCAGCAAAAGCAAAAAGCACAGGTGAACATTAGCAGTGGCACAAGGTTTTATTTCCATCCTTGCACTCCCAAGTCCTGCCAACCATGGCACATCACTACTTACAGCACGTGTTTGTAGCTGCCGTGCTGTTGGGCAGACCTACATCTGCCAGCAGGGTCTCATGTGGCATCACATCATCGTACAGTGAATTTATTTAAGAGTTATTTCCAAAGATAAGGGCTTCCCTAATTTAAACCATTAATTCCTGGAGGCCTGTAATATCCATGGCTGTAAGGCCATAGGGCAAGCATGCTGCAGACATCTGGGACTGCCCTGATGAAACAGGTACCAGCCTTATCACACATACACACACCAGCACGCAACCTCTGTAATCACAAAAGGTTGGAAAAGATCTCTAAAATAAAGTCCAACTGTTAGCCCTGTGCCAAATCTACATATTTTCTTTAAACCTCTAGGAAAGGAGACTCCACCACTTCCCTGACCACACTCTTGGTAAAGAATTTTTTTCTAATATCCAACCTAAAACTACCTTGGCACAACTTGAGGCTATTCCCTCTCATCCTATCACTTAGCATTTCAGAAAAGAGACTGACATCCACTTCAATACAACCTCCTTTCAGGTAGTTGTAGAAAGCAATGAGGCCTCCCCTTAGCCTCCTCCAGACTAAGCAGCCTCAGCTGCTCCGCATAAGACTTGTTCTCCAGACCCTTCACCAGCTTTGTTGTCGTCCTCTGCACGTGCTCCAGCAGCAAAATGTCTTCCAGGTAATGAGGGGCCCAAAACTGAACACAGTATTCAAGGCGAGGCCCCACCAGCACCAGATACAGAGGCACGATCACTTCCCTGCTCCTGCTGGTCACAAAATTTCTAATATAAGCCCATATGCTGTCGGCCTTCTTGGCCACCTGGGCAAACTGACAGCTCTTGTTCAGCCAGCTGTCACCCAGCACCTCAGGTCCTTTTCCACAGGGCAGCTTTCCAGCCCTTTCCTTTCATCCCCAAACCTTTAGCTCTATACAGGATTGTTGTGACCAAAGTGCAGAACCCTGCTCTTGACCTTTCTGAATGTCATGCAATTGGCCTTGGCCCATCAATCCTGCCTGTTCCGATCCCTTTACCTGGAACAGAGCAGACTAGGGTAGAAATCCACCCACGGCCGCCCACCAAACCACTCCAGGTAGGGCGGGGTCCCCCATCTATCTCCAGCACTAGCAGCATTCTCGGTGCTACCAGTGCCAGCAGTAACCCCCAGGATGGGCAGGCACAGAGCATTTGCTGCATTGAAAATAGACCAGAGCTCCTATTTTTACATTACATTACACATATTTTACAGTACACCAGAGTTCCTATTATGGGCTGAGACCAATGGCATGAGGTTTAACAATGACAAATGCTGAGTCCTGTACTTGGGGCACTACAACCCTGTGCAGAGCTACAGACTAGGAGAAGTCTGTCTAGAAAGCTGCCAGGAGGAGAAGGACCTGGGAGTGTTGGTTGACAGCCGACTGAACATGAGCCAGCAGTGTGCCCAGGTGGCCAAGAAGGCCAACGGCATCCTGGCTTGTATCAGAAACGGTGTGACCAGCAGGTCCGGAGAGGTTATTCACCCTCTGTACTCGGCACTGGTGAGACCATTCCTTGAATCCTGTGTTCAGTTCTGGGCCCCTCACCACAAGAAGGATGTTGAGGCTCTGGAGCGAGTCCAGAGAAGAGCAACGAAGCTGGTGAAGGGGCTGGAGAACAAATCTTATGAGGAGCGACTGAGAGAGCTGGGGTTGTTTAGCCTGGAGAAGAGGAGGCTGAGAGGTGACCTCATTGCTCTCTATAACTACCTGAATGGAGGTTGTAGAGAGGAGGGAGCTGGCCTCTTCTCCCAAGTGACAGGGGACAGGATGAGAGGGAATGGCCTCAAGCTCCACCAGGGGAGGTTTAGGCTGGACATTAGGAAAAAATTTTTCACAGAAAGGGTGATTGGGCCCTGGAACAGGCTGCCCAGGGAGGTGGTTGATTCACCTTCCCTGGAGGTGTTTAAGGCACGGTGGATGAGGTGCTGATGGACATGATTTAGTGTTTGATAGGAATGGTTGGACTCGATGATCCAGTGGGTCTTTTCCAACCTGGTTATTCTATGATTCTATGAACATTAAACTGTATCTTCTAAGATGCTGCTGTGCCTACAGGAAGTTACAATTTGCTTTTCTCAAACCTTCACCTTTTCTTTACATTAGGCTTGATTCTTCCTGGACTACATTTCCTAAGACAAGCTACAGAAGGAGATCTTGTGTTAAGCATTTAGTAAAATCAAGGACGGCAACAGAGTAGGAATCCTTGTATCACATCTCCCCTCTTTGTAAATACATTGCAGCCACTCTTGTGCTTGCACTTTATGGCAACCGCTATCTCCAAATAACCTAAAAGGCTTTGCAGCACTTACACCAAGAGATCATGTCAGCTACGTGGACTAAATATGTACTTTATCTACATCATTTAAACCCTGTCTGCTCTAAGAGAAATAGAATCATAGAAGAGATTGGGTCAGAAGGAACTTTAAATGTCCAATCACCCTGCAGTGAGCAGGGACATCTTAAACTATATCAGGTTGCTCAGAGCCCAGTCCAGCCTGACCTTGAATGTTTCCACGCACTGGATTTCTACCACCACTCTGGGCAACCTGTGCCAGAGTTTCACCACCCACACAGTAAAAATTTTCTTCTTTTTATGTAGTCTAAATCTACCCTCTTTCAGTTTAAAATCATTGCCTCTTCTCCGTTGCAAAAGTTGAAGCTTTTGTCCCCATCACTTTCATAACCCCCTTTAGGTACAGAAAGGCTGCAATAAAGTCTCCTCATAGCCTTCTCTTCTCCAGGCTGAACAACTCCAACTGTCTCCACATTTCTTCATAGGAGAGGTTTCCCAGCCCTTTGATTATTTTTGTAGCCTCACTCCAGGTCCATGTCTTTCCTGCCCTGAGGGTCCCATACCTGGGCACAGTACTCCAGGTGAGGTCTTACCAGAGTAGACTAGAGAGGCAGAATCACCTCCCTCAACCTGCTGGCCACGATTCATTTTATGCAACCCAAGATAAGTATGTTATTACTTCATTGATGAATCACACCTGCTAAGCAAACCAGTTCATAAGGCCAGTTCTCTCTCACTAGGAAAATTCTAAGTTCAACACCCTATGTCTGCAATTGCCAGATTAGCATGGATCACCAAGAACATGTTAAGAAGACTACAAAGACAAGCCCTGTTATGTGCCATTAGCCTATTACAGTGCTGTGTTCTACAGTCTTTAAAAGGAAATGACACAGCCATTTCCTATTAAATCAAATAACTTCGACCATAACTTTGCATTGGGGATATTCTGCATGTATCCTGGAATTCACTTTCTGGGGAGGCACCAAGAACAGATGCACGTCTGCTAAATAAGTGTATTTGGTTTTTACATATGAGCGTGTATGAAATTAAATTTAATTTGATTCAATAGCACTCTACTGTCATGACAACCTGGCTAAAGAGCAGCTGAAGGAACTGGAGTTGATCAGTCTGGAGAGGAGAAGACTGAGGGAAGACCTTATCGCTCTCTACAGCTACCTGAAAGGAGGTTGTAGTGCAGCAGGTATTGGTCTCTTCGCCCAAGTGACATAGGACGAGAGGAAATGTAGTCAAGTTGCATCAGGGCACGTTTAGATTGGATATTAGGAAAAAAATTAATTACTGAAAGAGTGGTCAAGCACTGAAACTGGCTGCCCAGAAAAGTAGTGGTGTCATCATCCCTGGAGGTGATCAAAAAGTGTGCCAACATGGCACCTAGGGACATGATTTAGGAGGCATGGTATTGTTGGGCTGACAGTTGGACTTTTGTGCTCTTAGAGGTCTTTAGCAACCTTAAGGATATTATGAATCTATTCTATGATTCCCAGACCTCAGTTATATTTGTTATCATGAGTTACAGAGAGAAAATCATAGAACTATAGAATGGTTTGGGTTAGAAGGGAACTTTAAAGACCACTTAGTCCAACATCGATGCCATGGGCAGGGACACTTTCCACTAGGTGACGTTGCTCAAAGCCCTGTCCAACCTGACCTTGAACACTTCCAGTGATGGGGTAACCACAATTTCTCTGGGCAATCTGTGCCAGAGTCCGACCACCCTCATCACAAAATACTCTTCCGAATGTCCCATCTAAACCTTCCCTTTTTCAGTTTAAAACTGTTGCCCCTTGCCCCATCACTATACACCTTGGTAAAAAGACTCTATGTTTCCTAAAAATCTCCTTTATATATTGAAATGCTGCACTAACGTCTCCCTGGAGCTTTCTCCTCTACAACCTGACCAAGCACAGCTCTCTCATCTCAGCTAGTGATTCTGTGAATCTATGATTTTGCCCCATGTGATCACCTACGCACGCATTTAACCCCGCGGGCGCTGGCTAAGGGTAGTGCGGGGCACAGGGCGAGGCCGCGGGATGCTGGCTGCGGGGCACAGGGCTGCATTCCCCCTCGCCGCGGCCCTCTCCCTGAAGAGCTGCCGTTCCTCGCAGCCGGGCCCCGCGGGCTCCGTGGTGGAGGGAGGCGATGGGGGAAGGAGGCGGTGGCCGGACAGGTGCTGCCGCATCCCGCGTCTCCATGGGAACGGCGCGGCGGGGGCGGCGGTGCCGGGGGCGCGCACCCCCCCCCCCCCCCCCCCGCGCCCGGGAGCGTGCACGTGCGCGGACTGTGCGTCTATGAGCTGGGGGGGGGGGGGGGGGGCGGCGGGACACGCGTGTGCCTGTGCGCGCGCACGTGCAAGCGTGCGCCTGGGCGTGGGAGTGTGAGCGCCGGTGCCTGCGTGTGCGCGCGCCCCCCCGCCAGCTCTGCCCGGTCCCCATGGGAACGAGCGGGGGGGGGCCGCTCTCCGCCCCGCCCTCGGTGCCCGCCCCAGCCCCGCATCCCTGGCGGGAGCCGCAGCGGGGCCGCCCCGGGAGACGCCGGGGAGGAGGGGGGGAACGCCGGGACGGCCTCCCCGCCCGGCGCCGCGGTTGTTTACGGCACCATATGGCGGCGGGGGGAGGGGAGGAGGCGATGCTCATTGTGTCGGCGGGACACGCGCCGCACCCTGCGCCTCGGCTCCCACCGCGCCCGAAAGGGCCTCATTGCCGGCGGGGGTCTGGGCTCCAGGGAATAAAGAGAGGCCTGGATCCCCTAGGAAAAAGCCAGCCCCTTCCCTCGAGTCCATCTCTGATAAAATCTATGTATATCCTTTGTGTAAAGAGCAATATATGGAATATGTCTCTATGGCAAATCAAACAGAAAAGGAAAATGGGGAAGATGCATCACCGCTATTTTTTGTCATTTGGGTTCAGGTGAAAACATGACCCCTTTCAGGGCATGTTCTTGTTTATTGTTGATGTGTATTAAGAGCTAGAATTGAAGTCCCAGGCATCAAACGCTATAGCAAGAGCCACAGCGATTAATGCTATTTTTTTCTTTTTTTTTTTCCAATGAGGCAGCAGTTCATTTCAGAATAATCCTTGCTGCACGGCGCTGATGGAGGCATGATCCGTGCAGCGCGTCCGGCCTCTGGAGAGCTGAGAGGCAGGGGAAATGCTTTGAACGGGCTTATGCCTTCCCTCTCAATGATTCATAAGATGGGTGCTGAACCTCGGCATTATTGGAGAGAGAAAATCCAGACACTATGGGTCTTGATAATAGGCAACTACCCTGCTATACATATTACCTTGTAAAATGGGAGTATTGATTTTTTTAAAGCATGGTTTGCTACTTAGCAGACCAATGCCACTACTATTGTAGTCGGTGGGATTTTGCTGTTGACTTCAGTGGGAAGAGGGTTTTTTGCCATTAAAATGGTCTATTTCACATTATTATGGTAATGTCAAAATCAGCCTCCTTAGCCCTGGACGTTTTAAAGATTAATGTACAAATTATTTCAGCTCAACTTATTCAGTGCATTTTCAGTGCATTTCTGCTCATGTTGCATCCCAAGTTTTGTTTGGATAAATAAGATAGGTAACTTACTTCTCTGAGGGGTTGTGGGTGGATTGTACCGAATACATTCTCCAGTTTCATGTTTCTAAGGGGTTTTTTTGTTTGTTTGCAGGGCTTTTTTTCTTCTTAATTTTACAGAAGCCTACATTTAGAAATCCATTTGTGGATCGCCTCTTGTGTGCAGCTTAGACTGCATTTGGTTGCTCACCAAAATAGCATGCCTATCCAAAGAAAGACTAAATATATTAAAATGCAGCCAGCACAGTGAGTGGTTCAGTTCAACCAATGTTACGCGAGCGGGCTGATCCTACTGCCTGTAGATAATATACATTTGAATCTTGGCACCTGCCATTGGAGTTCAAAATGAGAAACAGCAGGCCTTGAGGCCTGGAAATAAAAGGCAACACAAGGAAAAATCCTCTTCTGTGCCTATTAGTAAATAATAATCTACAGCAGCAATGACAAGGATCAAGGAAAATGCATAGTGCTGCGGACTGCAAACAGATATTGGGGCTATGACACACCAGCACACACATTCAAATTCAAATTGCAAGGTGTATCCAGCACATATATCAATTGCTTGCATACATGTATATTTAGCGTCTATCAGGATTCTGCTTAGCTACTTTCTGCTCTATCATGGCATGACACACAAATTAAGTGTTGACGAATGAACTCCAATTTGAAATAAATGCTGGGGAATATACATAGAATTTGTTGAAAAATTTGCTGCAATTAAATTCAGCAAAATGAAATTAAACCATCACATTTCACCTTCCTCATATTTTCCAGGCAGTTTTAATTGTTAGGAAGTTAATATCTAAAGGTTGTTCTGTGTTTGTAGGTGGCCAAAAAATATGCTTAGCTGCATAGATGCTGGTTTTGAAGATCAATAGTAGTTTTCCTTCCAAATTAACAGGAAACATCAGCATTCTTTTACCTGGTTTACTCCATTAGCTTTATTATTATGAAACATGTAATATCTGTTTTCTGTGCTTGTTTTACTTTCCCTAGCCTCCACCTCTCCCAAAGCTTACTTTCTTACTTCGGGATGAGCTCATAGGGAGCTGTTAAGGCAAAGTTTGTTTATACTTTATTGGCTTTAACACTTCACTCCAGTTCTTCTCTCATCTCACTTCCACTCCTACTACAAGCAGGACTGCTCTAATGCAAATACAGTTCAAAGAGATAGGGAACAGGGAAAGAGTTCTGAATTCTCCCCATAGCAGCTGTCCTAATAAAGGGAAGAATACTTAAAAACAACAAAAAAATTACCTCAAGAGTGTAACTGAGGACGAGCGTATATGTTGTGTACGTTTTGTTGGGAAGGGGAAAGGATGAGAGATGCACTTTTAGTTGACTTAAACATATAGACAGTTGAAAAGACTAAGATCAAGCTCTTTCTGCAGCTTGGTTTTTTTCCTCCCTAAACAATCAGAATATGGGGATTTCTACAATGGGAAGTACAGTGCATTGTGATGACTGCAACTCTGCCACTGCAGAAGATTATAACCAAAGAGGTGGGAGCAGTGCGCTCCTAGTATTATTTTACAGCTGAGTTTATCCTTGCGGTAATTAAACCTTTCTAGATATTCCCGCACATTTTATAAACATGTCTGTACTGGAATACACTGTGGCAAAACCAGATAGCAGTTACAAGTATATTATTATTTACAAATAAAAGAACTTTTTTCTGAATGTGTCCTATCAAGAACTCTGTTATTGCCACCCTGTAAACTGACACCAACTGGTCCGGGAATTGAGTACTCGTGGCAGATGCTTTGTGGGTGGACTCCTCACCTGAGCGCTGGCCATTGTAAAGCCTGAGCATCACCCAAGGACTGCATTATGTCTTCAAAACAGGGGCATAATCTGTCCCAAAAAATGATTCGTGGACCTTTTGCTGGTCCCATCTCAGGAAGGGACTTCATCCAGCACAATTTAGGATGATGGAACTGGTCCTTCAAAGCCTTACAGGTTTCACCAGCTTGACTCACTGCAACTTCCTATAGCTACAGTTTTTCAGCTCTTTTGTAGGTCTGTAAGTTTACTTTTTGTATTTATTATACAAGTTAACAATTCACTTTAAAATACTTCCACAGAACCATCTATACTGTACTTTATTTCCTTGAAATTACAGCAAGAATTGTAATGCAAATTTGTGAAATTTTTTCAAGTCTGTATGTGTGAAAATTTTCCTGACTTTACATTTATTAAGAATTAATTTTTTTTTTTAAATCTGGTAATTACCAATGATAAGTAGCAGAAAAGACATAGTTCATTATAATTCTATGAATTAAATTGTTCTATTTATTGTTAAGATTAATAAAATTTTACCCACCTTCACCTATTTAAGAATGCTTTTTTTCCTACTCAGTTTTTGAAAATGGTCCCTTTCATTCAAGTTGAAAAGTTAGGGGTTCAAGCAGGAACACAGGTAAAACAATCTTTTCAGTTCCACAGTTGCCTCAAAGTCCAATGTATCTTGCCAAAACTGGGCTGATTTGAAGAGAATAGTATTAGCATTTGCTATACAAAAGGGCAGTTAAAAAGGGAAGAAAGTAGTTTTATTTTAACCAGCTTTATTTGCCACTCGACCTAGGTTTATTTATATTGTTTTGGTTCAAATTTAATTCCTTGGAAGCTCACCATATGCCAGATTCACCTCTCAGTTGCACCAAAACAATGATAACCAGGCCTTTTGCACTGGTGAAAAGCCAAGGAGTTGTAAAGGTTTTCTAAAAAAGTGGGCTTGAAGTCCAGTGAGTTCACAATATATGTCTTTTTGAGAAGTTCTGGGGTTTGCTGCTGCATCCATACAGAACTTATCCCATCTTCTTGTTGGATAAACCCAAATTGAAACAAAAATGGGTAAATACATGTGGTCTGTCTGAACTAGAGATTTTAGACAGATGCCTGGAACTGGATTATAAGCACTCATTAAAAGAAAGATGAGCCGTTTGCTTGCTACGAATGAAATACTTCAGTATTATGGCAATGATGGCCATTGGGCTTTGCTGAACTTGCAGAATATAAAAAGATAAAGGTTATCAAAAGATATCGTAAAAAAAAATTATGACTATGTCTAGCTTAAGGGAGAAAAGAACAAGTTACATTCTTTCCTTTTTCCCACTGCTGTTTCTCAAGAAATGTAATGGGACAAGTCATCAAATTAAATATATGCCACCTTTGCTGGTCAGATTAGACAAAAGCTAAGTCTTCCAGAAATTGTCATTATTTGAGTAAGCTAATTGCAATTAATTCTCTAATAATTCTGCTCTTTTTTTCTTTTCTTCTCACCCCAGCAAGAGATTGGTAATAGTTGCAACAAGCACCAAAAAAAAAAAAATACAATCCTTGCACAAGTAGGCAAAAATATGGAGGTGAAAACAGCACATTTCTTCTCACCACAAGTGGAGTAAATTGGAAAACAGAGGTGGTTCATCACAACCTTCCCACGTAAATCACCGTAATCTCATACACTGATCCACAGAGCTCAGAAATGTAATGGTCTCCTTCCTTCCTCCAGACTAGTAATCTCGCTACAGCAATGAGCCACAGAAAGTGCTGCAGTCAAACTGAACAACAAACTATCTAGCCCCAGACTCCAAAACATGTTTCAGAGTCTGCAAAACATGTTTCAAAGCTCAGTAATTAAACAAATAAATCTTTAAACAAAATATGGTGCATCCAGGCGCATGTTTCCATAATGACCGAATTATTTTCCTCTGCTAGCTTTAGCCAACCTAAGAACACATACCTAAAACTTTACCATCTATTCATGAAACAACAGCATGAAAACTAAGACCACCAGCAAACCTAAAATTCAGTACAGAGGGGATGGGAAGACGCTGGGATTTCACCATGCTCCACAAGTCTTCCCCTGCATTGACTGTATGGGCTGGAACATGAATAAGCTTGACAGATGCTTTATGGGAAGTACCTGCAAGAAAACAGGTAACAGCAAGGCAGGTAAGTGCTATCACCAATGCCCATGCTCCCAGAGGCACAGAGCAGGAAGGGCAGGAATTTGACCTTGTCCTCAGTTCTGCTCCAGCCAGCAAAGCTGGACTGATGTAAAGAGCGTCCTGCATCCTTAGGAGAGCCACAGAGCTATCATTCTCTTGTAAAATCCTTGGCAGAAATTTTGGCTGAATCAATCAGAGTTACTCTAGGGGCTGCAATGCAGACTTCCCATTCCCAACACTACAAGTTATAAAACAATGGCCTAGCTTTGAATTTACCTTTTGAGATGGTTGTCAAACGCATCTTAGAAGATAGAATATGATTAAAGAGGGTGGCTGCTCAGTATTCTCTCTCTGCTGTTCATCAGTACTTACACCACCTCATTTTTCTCAGCTTCTTTCTACCTCTTTACATGTCTGTTTTCTACTGTGCATTTTCTCTTAACATTTATCTTTCTGGGTGATAGAACCATTAAAATCTATTTTTCATTTAAGTACCCTCTTCTCTTTAATTAGCTCAGTTACCTTTCCTGGACCTTTCATCTGTTGTGACCTTTTAGAGAGGAGGTAAATACTCTAAGCATGTTATTAAAGGAAAGGACATAGCATTTAATTAATGAGAAGGATAAGTTTTCAATATTATTCTCTGTACTTTTCCTAATGATGATTGTTATTACCCCCACTATCCTTATTGAAGATACACTTATTGATTTGTTTGAAATTATTCCTAGATGTTTCCCTTGAGATGTTATACTAATTCTATACATTTTAAACACGATGGAAAAGTTTGAATTCTTCCTTTCCTTTCAAAAAGCTAATGTCACAATGGCATAAAATGTAAATTATCTGGCAATGGCCTGCAGGAATTCTGCCTGCCATGATTTCTCCTTTTTTCTTTTGTTATGATATTTCTATTTTCCCCTCCCAATTCTTCCTTGAGTTGCTTAACCTGATTAATTTGCATTTCCATCCAGTGTTGAAACCCCTTCACTTGTGTTTTATATGTATATATGTGTGTATATTTACGTATGTACACATATTCTTATCTGTGTGTATATACACACATTGAACTGCATTTATATGGGTCTCAAACACTTCTTATGGTTTTCTAACTCTTCACTAGCTTTAATTTGTCATCCTAGCCAAAGTTTCAACCCTGCTTTAGTAAAGTATCAGATTTGTTTAATTCCAGAAGGAAGCCAGAACCAAAGTTGTACCTGAACATTACCTAAAAGACTACTGAACATGACAGGTTAGAGGAACATAATTAACCCTTACAAAATCCAAACTTCTTGTACCAACCAGGCATAGTTCATATTGACATTTAACAACCCAGTTTTTAATTGTAATCTTATTGGGGTTTTTTCCCAGTGCTGCAATATGGTTCACAGGTCTGTCATTTCTATGAACTATCTTTACTACCTTTCTTTTCTCTTTCTAGTACATTTTTTGTAATCTTCCAGTATCAATTTGCCACTGTATAGTTTAGTAATATTTTAGTTACTGCACTTTAATTTTTTTTGTATTAGTCCTGGTGATTGAGGAGGCTTAGGTTGGATCTTAGGAAAAGGCTCTTCATTCAGAGGGTGATGGAGCACTGGAACAGGTTCCCCAGGGGAGTGGTCACGGAGCCAGGCCTAACAATATTTAAGAAGCATTTGGAAAATGCACTCAGACGCATGGTGTGAATTTGGGGGCTGTCCTATGCAGGGATAGAACCATTCTTCAGTTTCATCACCTGAAAAATGTAAGGCCAGGATGGGTATTTCCTCATCGCCCACAACAGTGAAAATACATGTTGAAAAACAAAATCTATGAAACCTTTTTATACTCCTTGATCTTTGCTGTCTGCTGAAACCTCTGGCCATACTTCAGGTGTTCTCTTTATGTATTTTAATAATGGTTTGCTTGTTACTTATCTTTTATCAGCTTGGGGAAGTGAGCATTAGTCCATTCAAGAGTTTGACTTCCCATGTGCCAACACAATGCCGCTTTACCCTACAAACAGGTCGTGATTTAGCAGCAGCTACTTCAGTTCTGGATCTTCCTTGAATTTCTACAGTCCACCTAGCAGTATTGGTAGTGGTATGGGTGAGTCAAGAGGCAACAAAGAAAGAATTCAGAAGATGTACTCAATTAAAATTGTACAGTGAGTTAGAGTCGTAAATTGTTCAAGTGCAAGTGATCTCATCCCCTAATTTTTTTAAATACAAGCAAAATGTTATTGTACCCATCTCTTGTTGTATTAAAAACTTTGGGGTAACAAAATTTACAAAGCTTCCAGATACACACATCTTACCAGCAATATAATATATATAACCTCTCATTTCCCAGAGGACCTTAATTACAGGCTCTCCAGTGAAAAATGTTGAATGCATTTCATCCTAGGCTCAAGTACGTCATTTAATAAAACTTGTCCTTCCAAGTCTATACAGAATATTTATTTCTGAAAAAGTCTTTCCTTGAGGTTAACTGTAACATAGATCAGATTTATTAACTAAAATGTTCACTATAGATAGCCCCTTAAGATGAAGAGAACCCACATGTACAACTAAATCGTTCAACCCCTACGATTCAATTTCAACAACTAGCTTTAATCCCTGCAGATGCACATAGTAACTGTCAGGCTTGCAGTGTTATCGAATAAGCAGTTAGAAGCCTGTACAACTATCTGTGATAAAGTTGACCATCACTAAGAAAACCCCTCTGCATACAGAAGAATGCTCCACACCATAACTTGTAGCAAGTCTTTCCTGGATACTGGCAATGCCTATCTGGATATTTAAGGTTTATAAAACATTTTAAAATACCTCACTAGTGGAAATGCAAGGTTTTGAGGCTCATCTATTTAAACAGAACAAAAAGGTAATTTAAGAAAGCACTTTCAGTGCTCCTGGAGGACAATGCAAACAACTGTCATGCACCAGCTGACATCTCCCGAGTTTTGTAAAGTCGGAGAGGCTTCAGGTAGGTTTAACACAGCATCTACAAGATAATAATATCTATTACATCCTACAAAGCTCTACTTATTTTGGAGGCTGTGTTGATCAGGGTCAACCTACTCAATAAGGAATATAAGATTCCAGTGATGCTCTGTGGTGCATGGGAGGCTGCAGAGTTTGGTGGGATCCTCCTGGACAGTGTTTCCTGCCACTGTCTCATAATCTTTCTCCACAACTACCTCATTGATACCTCTAATCAACATTTGCCCTGCCTGTTTTGTTCCTCTCTTACCAGCAATCTCTCAGCAGGTGTATCCTGCATATGGAGAAAGACCAGAACCTAAATAGATTCCTTCAGACCAAACCCAACAGCTGTTGTTTGCATCCTTTCAACAACAGACCTCATAGTTCAACGTCAGCCGCTTTTAATTTATTTCTGTAGCATAAAATGAAATTTGAATCATTAACTCCCACATTCATCTAGCAAAATCACTAACCCTTGTTCCCCCAGAGGCCTATGTTCATGGTAAGCCCTCTCTACTTACGAGTTTTTGTTTGTATAGTCTCTCCAGATTGTGCCTCCTTTCATAGAATCATAGAATGGTTTGAGTTGAAACAGACCTTCAAGACAGATCATCTAGTTCCAGTCCCCTTGCCATGGGCAGGGACACCTCCCACTAGATCAGACTGCTCAAAGCCTCATCCAACCTGGCCTTGGACATCTCCAGAGATAGGGCATCCACAACTTCTCTGAGCAACCTATTCCAGTGCCTCACCACCCACTCTGTAAAAAATTTCTTCTTCATATCTAATCTAAATCTAACTTCTTTCAGCTTAAAACCATTCCCCTTTCTCCTGTCACTGCATTCCCTGATAAAGAGCCCCTCCCCATCTTTCCTGTAGGCCCCCCTTATAGCAGGCTGCTATAAGGTCTCCCTGGAGCCTTCTCTTCTCCAGGCTGAACAATCCCAGCTCGCTCTTCATCTTTCTGGCCCTCCTCTGAACTCACTCTAACAGATCCAAGTCCTTCCTGTGCTGAGGACTCCAGAGCTTAACACCATACTCCAGGTGAGGTCTCACAAGAGCAAAGTAAAGGGGCAGAATCGCCCTTCTGAGAACTCCAAAGGAAACTTTTTCTACTCCTTTTGGTTGACGTAGTGTGCAGAGCTCCTTTTTGGTGGTCCTTCTGCCACACTTTCTGGATGCTGATACCCAAAGCTAGGTAGGCATGATGTGGGTGTGCTTTAAGTGCTGGAAGGCTGCTATAAGGTCTTCCTTGAAGCCTTCTCTTCTATAGGCTGAACAGCCCCAATTGGCTTAGACTTGTGATCATCATTGTGGCCCTCCTCTGGACCCTCCCTAACAGATCCATGTCCTTCCTGTGCTGAGGACTCCAGAACTGGACAGTACTCCAGGTAGGATCTCACAAGAGCAGAGTAAAGGGGCAGAATCATCTCCCTCAACCTGCTGGTTACATTTCTTTTAATGCAGCCCAGGATACAGTTGACATTCTGGGCTGCAAGCACACATTGAGTGTTGAACAAGAGCAATGGTGATCACCTCAAAAGTTAGGAAAAGAAACTATCTCTGTAAAAAGATCCGAAAAAGTCCCATTATGCTGAATTGAAGTATATCAGCCTATCGGCATATAGCGGTAACCTGCTAGCAAATGCCTGTGTACTTCTCACTGATCACATTGCTGTGCAGCCACAGAAACAACACTCGGTACCTTTGACAAAAATCAGAGCTGAAATGTCTGAGCAGGAGTCCCTACCATGCTGCATCATGATGGAATACAGCACAGCTTCACTGACAAGAGGCTGAGGGTAAGGCACTGGAGAACCAAGTTCACTCTCACCTCAGTATTCTCAGCAAAGCTTCAGCAGCATGAAACTGAAAGGGGGAGGTTTTATGTGGGATCACTGGAAAGATTCAGGCTTTCAAGTTACAAGCCCGGCCTTTACTACTGAACCTGTCATCCTGTCTCTCACTATATGTGAGTATATCTGGGATGGATATATCAGTAGTAATTTTTATTATGGTATTGCTACACCTATTTAATGTTTCTAAAGTAATGATAACATTTTCTAGTTTTACAGAGGACCACTTTTAAATGTGTCCTTTTAAAAAAATTGTTCTTTTTGGCTCACGTTCCTTTGGAAAATTCTAGCTCAACACTGTTACCAAGAATCTCAAGATCCTCCTCTCTTTTTGCCTTTCACACATGCATGTGGAGATGGCATCTTATATATGGCCACCTTAACATTTTTTAATTTCAGGACAAGAGTTATCTTCTGTATTCATGAACGCTTTGTTGAATGCCTGCATTAAGAGTTGCCAACTAAACCAGTTTTGTTCCATCTGCTGTGACCATTTTCCAGCATCATCTCTCTGATTCACCAGCATCCCTCCTCACTGAGTCCACCGGGAGGTCTGCAAACAGCAGGGCAGAGGTTGTCAGTGATAGGAGGAGATGAAGCTCTGCAGACCTGAACAGGGGTTAAGGAAAATGCGGTGGGCAGCTAAGATGGACAGATACGGCAGGGCTCGAATACCACCTCTGAGCCTCGAAGGTGCATTTGATGGGTCTGTAAACTACTGCAGAGTTGTACCTTGAGATGAATTATAGTTCACCCTCAGCATCACCTTTCTGTGGTACTTAATGCCATTATGTGTTGGCAGTTCAGCAGGCTACAGAACTACCAATATACATTTGACAAACTCTCTAATTCATTTTTTATACTGGCAGCTACAAAAATGGGGAGAAATGCAATGAAGCAAAGCTGCATATTTTCAGATTGCTATAAAATGGCCCAAAATACCAAACAATTTAAAACACAAGATAATTTAAAGCACCATATTTTGACATATAAGCTATATGTACCGGGATGTTTCTTCTGTTGTTCACAAAATAATTTATATAAAAATCAAATTAATCATAAATGCATATGTCCATCTACTGTTCTTCACCACTAACAGAACAAGAGGTGTGCTGCAATATAGCCTGTTCCATAGAAATGACTGGCCTATAATTTTAAGCCCTAAGTCCTGTAATCAGATTCAGTAGTACAGCCCTGTACCTGCAGAAAGCCTCACTGGTCTGCTAGCAGCAATCCAAGAACTACCAGATCCTCATAGAGGAGCTAAAGATTTAACTAAACTGAACAAATTTTGGTTTCTGAATGAAAGTTCTTTTTATGCCTATAGCTGGACAATATAAGAGAAGACAGGAAAATTCATACATTAGGCTTCTAATTTCACTAAAGTCAGGGGAGTCATTCCAAATTAATAATGACATGAAAGCAATGTGAACTTGGCCTTTGAGGTTATAGTCTATTAATTTGCTAATACTGTGTAAATTCTATATTTGAGACATATCCTGCAGTTCTCTTGTAAAAGAAAGTTCTACTCACAATCCACTGATACAGCCTGGGCCATTATTTTATAACTTATTTTTAAATCAAGACTGATTTTAAGAGCCACATTTGTGTCTACAGACAACATCAAGCAAGAGAAAGAAAAATAGTGGAAAGAAATTGGTTTTCAAGTTGTCAATCAATAAATAGTTCCAGTTAAAGAACTATGCAAAAAATACATACAAAAAAACCCCCATACAAATCATGTATATCATTGGAAAAGATATTATACTAGAAATATTAGTTCCACTCACCCTTATGGATTGTGAGTACTGACCATTAAAAGTCAATACTGTCAGCCATTTGACATATTTTTTGGCCTAACAAGTTTTTACAGTGCATCTAGGTTAGGCATAATTTCACTGCTTTCATAAAATACAAGACTTTAGGATGATAATCGCAGCAATGTGAAAAGCTGCAGAAGCGAGATATTCTCTGGGCTGCGTATAGGAATACCTTACTGTGTGTTGTCCCACTCTGAACCTAAAATGGCTGTTTTGCAGGGGCTGTTGTTGCTTGGTGACCAAAAGTGCATCTCCTAGGCCACCGAGGGATGTGAACATTCAGAAATTGATTTGTTCCTGTTGCTCTTGAGGAGACCATACCCATAAAACAGATTAAGCCAGCACGTAATGATCTATGCATTCTCCTTGCTGGCATGCTTAAACTAGACATTGAAGACAGGCCTGTGATTTTGAGCTACTTACCAACCAAGCAAGGGAAAAATAGAATATGCCTCATGCACTACTGCCCACAGAATATGAAAGTAGACCAAGCCTCAGCTACTGCAAGACTACAAGACTACAAGACACCCCTGCTTCAATTAAGTCTGTGTTGTACATCTATCCTGTTCCAGTGCAACCTCCCAGTTGCTATCAGGCTCTCTTTCTTTCATTAGAATCAAGTAGTTAATTAGCCCCAGCCTGTCCTCTCTCCTTCTCTCTTTCCCTTTAACACAGCAGTAATGATGTCTAATTACCAGCAGCAGTGGATTACAGCACCATCAGGAGCAAATCTCTCTGGCTGACAGCAAAGCTGAGTAGCAAATCTTAAAGCTTCAAGGAGAGAATAATTCCTAATGAAGTATTTGAATATTTGCTTATTTTTGACCAGCTTCTGACTATAGGGTCCAACTTGTAATTTCATCCACCCTGTTACTGCAAAGAGAGTGCTTATGCTGCCAGCAGTGATTAATTTTAAATTGAAATTACTTTTACCTATGGTGAGATCAAGTGATTGACAAGAAGAGGGGGAAGATGAGGGAGAGATTCACAGTTTGGGTAACTGTTATTTTTTGTGGCTTTCTCTGTGGACTGGATGAGCTGAATAGTATGGGATAACAACAAGAAAGAAAAAAAACAGTGGGCATGTTTCTAAACAGTCAGAAATTAATAAACTCTTAAATAATTAGCAAAAAGAAATGAAAGAATGGGCTTTTAAGGCCTACCAACAATTACTGTCTGATGAAAATCCTATCTTTCCCTCTGTAACTTATCTTTCCTTTCTGGCTGAAATCCTAGGCTTCTTGAAGTCAACAGGAGCTTTGCCACTGGCCTTCTCCAGGAAGGGTTTACACATCGTTGTTCAAGTAATGCACATATTTTCAGGAATTTCTTACAGATACATCATACTAACTTGCCTTTCTTGATTTTATTAGCAGACATCCTTATTTTATTAGGATGTCAGTTTGTTTGCTTATGCTAAAGATAGTTACTTCTCTATGAATATAAATACATATATAAGAACATACAGAGACAGTTGAGGGTATGACTCCCCCAAATGAACAAAGGTAAGGCCAGTAAGTTAAAAAAAAAAAAAAAAGCTTGGTCTCTGAAGTAAAAAAAAAAACGGGGGGGGAGAAATTTTGATTATTTGGTCTGAAAATAAAATTGAGGAGGGAATGCAAGGTCGGACTCCAGGTTTTCATGGCCTAGCAAACGTGAGAGAAAATAGACAAGCTTATCATCATCGCTGAATCTTGTCTTTCAGAGCCCAGAACGGCACTTAATTTTTAAATCCCATCATGTAAAAATTAAGGTTAGCCTTTATATTTAGTAGCATAGTCAATGTCATTCTAAAAAATACTTAATTTGCTTACAGTTTTGAACTTGCAGTGAAAAGGATACCTTTAGAGATGAATGATCTTGCCTGCTGGCTCTCCAAAATTATTATTCCAGTAAGCAGAAGAGATATTAAAAAATACCGACCTCACTGGAAACTTCTGCTTTAGACTACGTTTTCATTATAAATTGTACCTATCTGGGGTCAGAGATTAGCAATGGGTCATCTAGTGGCAGAAGAGAAACCTCCCAAATAAATAACCCGAATAGCCTGAATCTGTAGGCAGACCTAGAACACTCCAGTGAATAAACATAGAGAAGGGAAGAAGCTCTATGCAGGGCTGCTCTTTCACTTTCAATCTTCATATTCGTAAATTCCTTAAAATTCTTTCCCCACCTCTGCCTCCCTGCAGCCACACGGCGGTGATGACAAGGGGGCAAATACAAGGTGGCCCTCGGGAATGCCCAGGTTTATGACTTCAGCGAGGCAGAGGGAGGCAGATTTCCCCGGCAGCCTACGTCACAACCCAACCCAGAATACTTTCCAAGAAGCCCCTTTTGCTGCGCCACCCAGCAACCTTCCCGTTAGGTCAGAATCATAGCATAGTTTGGGTTGGAAGGGACCTTAAAGATCATCCAGTTCCAACACCCCTGCCATGGGCAGAACAAGCTTTCAATCCAAATAATAATAAGATGAAGAAATAAAAATAATAAAAATATTTTTTTAAAAGGGGGGATGTTTCTCCTCCAAGCCAAATGCCCAGGCAGGAATATTTTCAATTGCCGGGTTTCCTTTCCCAGCTCCCCCTACCCTCCCACCCCACGCACAGACAAAAGCAGCTTAGCTTGCGTGACCCAGACCAGGAGAAGTAAGAATAATGATACACGAAGAGAGTTCAATAGGCAAAACCTACTTGCAGCCAACAGTCCCCATCTTCTCAAATAGGAAAAATCTGTCGCTCCTGCCACCACCGAGCACAAGAGCTCCCGGGCTACTGCCGCCCCCAGCGCTGCCCCAGCCCATCAAATTGAGTTCCCAGCCTTATGGCTGCGAGGCTGGTGCATCCCCAGAAAGAACCCAGCGCACCGTTTCCCTCGGTCATGCGGAACCCTCTCTCTCTCTCTCTCCCCCCCACCTCCCTCTCTCTCTCCCCCTTTGTTGAGCATCCTCTCCTCCCCGCCGCCGTTCCCACCGCAGCCGGCCCGCAGCGTAATAACAATAATAATAATAATAATAATAAATACATCTTAAAAGCGGGAGTGGGGGAGGGAGACAACCGACATCCCGAGGAAATCCACACACATGAGAGGAGAGAGAGAGAGATGCCGGCCCGTGTCCGGGCTGGCCGGGCGCCAGGCGAGGCTCCCCCGGAGCGGGACCGAGCGGTGCCCGGGCAGCGGCACAAAGGCCGGGACAAAGCCCTCCCGGCCCCGCGCTGGAGACACGGGGAGATGCGGGGGTGGGGGGGACACACAGGGACGAGGAGGAGAACGACACGGCCCCGGCAGGGCGTGTTGTGCGCACGATCGCTTTAAATGGAAAGGACCCACAAAGAGCTCGGCGGTGTATAATGTGACAGGCAAACGCGACATGGTGATGATGACTCGGGGGAAGAGGGAGGAAGGAGCCAACTGTGGCTGCGGCTCCCCCGGTGCCTCTCGCCCCCGGAGCGGGGCTGCGGCGGCCGACATAGAACAAGGAAGACAATTCTCTACTAACCGTGGTTTTGACTGGCACGTACAGCACTTGCTTCCCTCCTCCAGCACCACCACTGACCTCGTCCGAGTTGCCGAGCTGGAAGCCTTTAGATTTGACCCAGAATTTGAATTTGGCGTTATCCGTGGAGCTCGACTCGGAGCCGTTCAGGAGCTGGACGATCCGGTCGTATTTTTTACGGGTCACCGTCTTGGTTTTTCCTGAGTCCCCGTAAGTCCTGAGACACCAGTCTTGAAACTGGCGGTACATGTCCCGGTCGCCGCTCTCCATAATCCCCTAGTAGCCGCACGCACACATGCACACGCGCCCGCACACACCCGCAGACGGACACACGGACACACGGACACACGCTCCCGGGTGCGGGGCCGGGGGCCGCCCCGCCGCACTTTGCACCTGTTCACCCGGCGCTCATGAAAAATGCATCCAGCTCCCAGCCCGAGCGAAGGAGGTCCCGGTGCAGGCAGATCCCAGCGGCTCGGGTGGGATTTTTTTTTTTTTTTTTTTTTTTTTTTTTGTTGTGGTGGTTCGGGCGGGTTCGGGGGGCGGGAGGGGGATGGATAAGCGGGACAGCGATCAATTCAATAGTGTGGCAATGTTCTCCTTCATTTTGGGGGGTTTATTGTTTGTTTTTTCTTTTTTTTTCACAGGAGGTAAAACGGGTCTGGTCGAAGCTCCTCTTATCCTTCCACTGTACGTGATCAGTCTCCTTTAATAATTGTGCAAGGCAGGACTATCCCACTGGCTCCAGCAGCATCTTACCCAGAAAGGGTTCGGGTGGATAAATAATTAAAATCCTATCCGTCGGCTTAGCGAAAAGAAAAATATCAACTCGGATCCTTCTTCTTTTCCATACATCAGCTGCACCCGGATTCACTCTGGATAGCGCAGGTGAAGGTGGGGGGAAAAAAGGAAAGGAAAGGGGGGAAAAAAGGCTCCCCCTCCTCCGCCCCGGCTGCCTGCTCGGGAGGCTTCTGCGTGTCTGTCCTGGCGGGCTGCGCCTCTCCCCGAAGCCGCCTCTCCGCGCAGGATGGAGGAGGCACTGAAGGGCAAACGGGTCTCCCTGCTCCCCCTTTATTCCAAGGCTGGGCGGCTCTGCTTTAGGTATCCCCGCTCCGGGCATGAAGGTACTGGAAAGAAAGAAAGTTCTTACCTGCTATTTTCTAAGCCTAATACATCCGATCCGCGTTTTAAGGACATATTTTTTAATTATAAGGGGGGGGGGGGGGACCGGTCTGAGAGCATTTCAGTTCCTCATATTCGGTCCCATTGAATTTTCAGATGCCCTTTTAGGATTTTTCCTCTATTTTTTTTTTTTTTTACTTAGCAATCCCGGCAGATTGAGCGAAAAGGAAAAAAAAAAAAAAAAAAGGAACACCAAATCAGATTCTATAGGAGATAGGCTTGGATATTGGACCAGAGGAGAGAGAGCTCAGTCCCGGGAGGATGCTGGTGAAGGGAAGGAGGCGGCTCTCGGCTGCTCTGCCAGTGTGATGATGGTGCTCACACATGTAGGACTCCTCGGGTGCGGGGTCTCCTTCGCTCTCTGGGCTAAACTGGCTACAACGCATCCAAGTAAGTTTGCGTGCGGATGCGGAGCACACACATCCCTCCCCCCCCCCCCCCAAAAAAGGGGGAAGAAGAAGGGGAAAAAAAAAAAAAAAATCAGCAATCTTGATTTGTGTCCCCCTCCCGGTGTCAGTTTCAGCTCACGCCGGAGATCTCCGCGCTGTCCCCGGCGCCTCCCGCCGCGCCGCTTCTCCTCGCCGGGTCTCCGCGGCCGCGCCCGCCCGCGCCGCCTCCGCCGTGCGCGGCTCCGCGCTCCCACGCTCCGGGGCGCCGCGCTCTGCGCTGAGGTGGCCGCGGCGCGCTCCGGGCCGGGCCCCGGCGCCTTCCCCGCGATACGCACACCCCCGCACCCCCCCCCCGGCCCTCCGCCCCGACACCGCCGCCACCCCCCCCTCCGCCCCGCGAGCCCTGATTGGCCGCCGGGACAAAAGTTTCTGTGGCGACGGCGGCGGCGGCGGCGCGGTGACGGGCAGCGCTGTCCCATGTCGGGATGGCGCGCAGGGCGCCCCCGCCTCCGCGGGCGCGGACCCCGCCGCGGGCTGCGGGGGGAGGGACGGAGGGAGGGGTGGGGGAGAGGGGCGAGAAGAGGCGAGGGCAGCGTTTCCATGGCGATGTCTCCGGGAGCAGCACCCCCACCACCACCGCCGCGCACACACACACACCCCGCAACCCCCCCTTTTCCCTTCCTCCCCGCGCGCAGACGGAGCGAGCGGATCAGCTGACGCATCATTGGCTTAGGACCTAATTATTGCTTATTGGAGCAAGAAGCGCGCGCGGGGTCGCGGCGCGGAGGGGGGGGGGATGGGATGGGGTGTGATGCGATGGGATGGGGTGGGATGCGATGGGATGGGGTGGGGTGCGATGGGATGCGCGTCCCCGCCACCCCCGGCGTCGCACCGGGGGTCCCCGCGGGGACACGTGGCTGCCGCCGGGGTGGGCTTCCCCTTGGAAACGGGCGAGCGGAGCCGCTCCGCCGCCTCCCCCGCAGCCCCGGGAGGCTCCGGCTGGAACGGGGAGGCCGGGCTGGGCTCAAAACCCGGGCACGTGCCCTTTTCTCGCCTGCCGCGCTGGAAGCGAGCGGGATGCGGGGCTCCCGGGCTTCAGCTCCGTGTCCTCCGCAGACACCTCGCCCGCGCCCGGGCTTCCCACCGCTCGGGGCCTGGAAGGTTTTTTTGCGGCGGGTTTTTGCTTCCCAGGCTCGGGCAGCGATGAGCACCCTGTGCTCGCATCACCTCGCACCCCGCAGGGGCGGGTTATCGTGGGCTGTGCTGCCAAGAAAACGGTGTTGGCCGAGCCTGGGTTTGTGAGGCAAGAAGAGAAGGTGCCAAGGGAGCTGGGAGAAGCCCTTCTTCGCCCATCCCGGCCGGACCACACTGGTCCGTCGGGCCACACCTCAGCCCGGCCTCCATCTGTCTCCCTGCTTGACCCCTGACTCGCACTCGCCACCACGCTGCTCTGCTCCTCTCCATCCTCTCTCCCTCCCCCTGGTCCCGTGTTTATTCTCTGTTTTTCTGCTTTCTGTCTAGAAACACCGCCGTGGAAAGCAGGCGAAGCTGGGAGACGACTGTTTTTTAAAGCACCCGCTGAAGGATGCCTGTGTCGCCAAAACCCTTCTCGGCATCTGTAAAATCTGAGCGGACAAGCTGGCACAATGGGCTGAGAAAAGTAGGACTTAGAGATAACCCAAGGAGGCCTGAGACTTTTTGTTGGCCATGGGGTCTGTAAATTATCTTGGCAGCTCCGTTTTGGTGTTTGAGGAGCACAGGACTCCTGTCCGTCACAGGATCTGGAGGAGAGGCAGTAACAAAGGAACCGCTGTGGAGAAGGGAAACAAGGGGAACCTTGCTGAACCCTCACCCAGCAGGCTTTGTGAGATGCAGCATTACTTTAATGTGCCATTATATCTACATTTAGAAAAGGGGTCACAACATAGATTGGGCTGCACTGCTAAACAATCCTGTCAGATAATTGTTTTCAAACCAATCTCCCGCTGAGGGTCTTCGTCATGTCCATATCACACTGATACCGTGCTATGCGTGAATCCAAAGTAAGCCCACAAACCGAGGAGGGGGAAAGGAAGACATGATGTAGCTGGGAACGGTGATCCAGGCAGTTATAGCATGGATGAGTGAAATGCTTGAAATTGGCAGGAGCATTTTAGTCTTTCATAAAATATTTCCATATCCAGCAGTACCACATTGGATCATGTAAAGAGCTATATCCCTTCTCAGCAGAGAAAAAATCTTAAATTCTGTAGAGTTTGGACCATGCCTTAAAAAAACCCAGAAATACTCATTTTTTTTTCAAACTATTTAATGACAGGAGAGAGAACAAAGAAAAGTGGATGAAAACCAACTGCAGCAGGGAGTGCAGATGGAGAGTAGAAATCAGTATAATATTTAACTCAGCTGGATTTGTCTCTGGTTTACTGTTAGAATTTTTGATTAGCTTTGGTGAAAGACGTGGACGTTTATTACTGCTTCCGTTAATCACTTGGCCAGAAGTCCTAGGAGCATCCTGGAACCCCACTGTGCATCCATGCAAGACAAAAATGATGCTCACCATAAAAAATTTGTGATCTAAATAAGTTTGATTGTGTGGTGCGTAACTTTGCTCTTATATAAATGTACATTGTAGGATATATCTACATAATTTATTAAATATGTCTTCTATGTATACAGTAGTTTCAGCAGAATTTATATGGAGAGTTTAGAATACTGATTTTTAATCCCCAGTTTTTAATTTATCTGAGACTCTGAAACTAGTAGCATAAGATTTTTCAATAAGGAAAATTGCATGAGGTTATGCTTCATCATTCTGGCTTTTTTCAGTATCAGAATTGACAGGTTTTAATTACACAGACTGGAATCTCCTTGAGCTGAAAAAGGCTTGCACAGACCTTCCTTCTGTAAAGACATCCAGTGACACCCCATTACTCAGCTGAACTTGAAGAAACTCCATTAACCATCCTTAGGGAAAGGGGCTGTGTCAGTCCTTCAGTGCTATGGACTGAGACTCTTTTCTGTTCTGGATTCTGCAGAACCCACTTGCCTTTGTCAGAAAATGAAAGTTTCTGTGCTTGAGTTTGGAGACAGCCTTCCTGTGGCAAATCTGTGCCTGGCTAGATTGTTTGCTCTGCAGCCAAACCAAAACAATACACCACCAACAGATGTGTGAACTTCTCCATTCAGTGTAATGAAGTGTTAGTTGCAAAACAGAGTTTTGTCGATTTAAATTGCCTCATGTGCATCAGGCTGTGAAAGAGGTTTAAAATAAATCATGAATAAGTTATAAATATTGTATTTTTGGAATTATCAGCTCTAACAAGTTCCCTGGCAATAGAAAGCGAAGACTAAGGCAGAATGTGGCCTGATGTCTCTCATTAAAGTTAAGTTACTAGTGTTCCTGGATGAAATGACAGTATTTTGGTGACACAGCACTGAATCCATAGAAAAAGCTGAGAAGACACTTTCAAGTTTTTGAAACTTGCTGAAAAAAAGAGAAGGCGTTTGGCTGAAATCTACCATTTGACTTCTGGCAAAGAGGAATATCAAGAAAACACGCACTGTGTTTCAGCATAGTGCTTGATACAGAGTTATTGGATGTTTGAGAGTAGCCTTTGAGGGTAAGAATTTTCTGTCACTAGCTTTTTTTATTTCACTGGCATAGTTAGAAAAGTAATTTCGACGCTTCTAATTTGCCATGTGCATGAGTTACTATGGAAAGTCCGCTTTCAGCGCAGACTGAAAATCTTCCTTGCTGAACTGAGAGAAGATGCGGTTAGGAATAACGAAACCACAGCTCCCAATTATTTACTTTAAATTGTACCTGCTAGCATTTTCCCTCCTTTCTGGAGAGAATTTCAGTGGAGGTCTTTTGTCACATTCTTTACAGCCCTGCGATGGCAGCGCC
The DNA here is from genome assembly GCA_033459285.1 of Clamator glandarius. NCBI lineage: Eukaryota > Metazoa > Chordata > Aves > Cuculiformes > Cuculidae > Clamator > Clamator glandarius. The sequence continues at coordinate 5,632,428 of JAUNZM010000105.1, forward strand.
AGGGAGTACTGCCAGCCCTAATGCTGGTAGAGACAGAAGTCAGTGTTCATGCACTGGATGGGCTTGTCTGTGCTGATTTCCCTTGGTCTCTCGTGCTTGACAAAATCCCCTTAGCGGCTGGATAATCAGTCACCTCATTATGTTTGAGGAGGTGGGACTCTGCTGTGACATAGCTTTCATGAGGAGAAAATAGTCACCGTTCCACCTGCTAGTATTACTGGCAAAAGACCACTCTAGAAAGTTGTTCTTAATAATATTAACTCCAAGGCATTAGATGCTGTGAAGATCAGAAACTAGAGGTGGATACTTGGTAGTATGAAGGTATGAAAACTGCAAGCAAATGAATGCCTCTGGGTTTTTGATTTATCTGCTGAGTGAATTATCATGGAGCAAAGCCTAAACTCTGCGTTATTGTTGAATATAAATGTTTCCTGCAAGTTTTCTATTGTTTCAAATTCCAGTATTCCCTCTATTTTTTCCACTAAATTTTGGTCAGTTAGTGCTGAAGTTTGGAAAATTAGGAAGGGGTAGACCAAGGCAATGACTCAAAGATGGATTACAGGAAAGTACTAGATGATTGTTAAATCTTTGGGGACAAAGAGGCTGTATGTTCCTGGATTTATAAAGAAGTGGAAGCATGGTGATGTAATTCTGGTTAGGATCTTTTCACATAGAGTGGTCTTGGTGATGCTGATGAGAATAATATTGGGATATATTCCATCTTTGCCTCTTAACGATCTTGTTTGGAGACATTTGGAATCTCTTATGGAAAATACTCAAACTTGCTCTCCCTTACTGCAGTTAAAAAAAATTCAGTCCCGGCTTCATTCTACAAAGCTGCTTTGCTTTAAGTAGCAGTTCTGCAAACCATAACTTCACATATTTCTTTTACTTTTATGCTTTATTACTAAGAATATTTGCATGAAAACAGGATCTTTGTTTAAAAGATCCTGCTTCTTATTCATCACAGCTCATTGGGTTGGAAGCGATTACAGTACCCTCTACAGAAGGCTCTGATCCCTTCAGAGCAGGAAAATATAAGCAGGAATAGAGAAACTTTTAAGAATCTAAGTTCTTGTTTTCATGCAAATGTCCTCGTTTCCTTAGTAATAAAGAAAGGAAAAGGGAGTAAATATGTGACATACAGTGGAAAAAAAAGGGAATGTTTCAAATGTGTTGAGGTTTACATATGGGCATTGAATGGTTTTTAATGTTATAATGATGCCTTGCACTCAACTTTCTTGCTTTTATCCTCAAAGAGTAGGCATGCACAAAGGATTTTTTGGAGTGTGTGCGTGTAGGATTTCTTATTCTTTCTACAAGCAGAGCAATGCCAATAAACCAGCTACTGGAATATTACCTTGTGTCTAGTCTAAACCAAGCCAGGACTCACAAGGCAGTGTTGAAAATGCTAACAGTCTATCCCTGTTAGTGTTCTTAACTTTATTGCCATGGAGGAAAATGTGATAATTGGAAATTCTTCCAGAAAGTTCCAGGTCGAGCTCTACAGCCATCTAGTAGTGTTGGGCACTATTAGTCAGAGCCAGCAGTGGAGCACAGTGTGGCTAAACGGCTGGTATTATCCTCCTTACGACAGGAGGAAACTGTGGAGGAAGGGGAAAAAAGGAGGAGGAGAATTGGTCAGTCGGAAATACTTGCCAAAATAAAACATTAATCCCTCCCTGGTATAATTTTGCATCTGATGTAAAAGTAAAATCTACATTTTGCTTCAGTATAAGGAGCGTGTGGTCCTCCTGCCTCTTCACAAAGTTCAGGAGACTGCTGGCTAAAGACCGAAACAGAAGAAGCGTTACCTCCCATTGAAGATATTATTTCCTCATCTCCTAGAGTATTTTATGGGTTTCAGCTCCTTAACCTAATTGATCTTGCTTCACAAGTGAAATTTGCTTAAAATACTTCTCAAATTTTTGCCGCTGTAGTTTTACTATAAGCTAGCCGTGCTCTTTAAATGAATACACTGTGCACATTTTGCAGTAATATGTGTAGAGTCCCAGAATGATCGTTAAAGAAGTGCCCTTTCAGAAATTGTCATTATTGGTAGCTTTTGACTTGGTAATGTTCATGCACTGTTTCAATGTCCTGAATGAAGTTATCATCAAAACACCAACTCAGTGCCGTTGGCATCAACTTTAAGCAGCAGAACAGTATAAATAGTATCTGCCCTCATGTGACTTTTCTCCACTCATCAAATTCTGTCTATCTATTGCACACTCATTACAGTGGTCTCTCTCTTCCTGTTACAATACTGAATAAATTTTGCTCAGTATAATCCCATTCCGAACAGTAAAACCAGAAAAAAGGTCATTAATTTTAAACAGCAAACGCAAACAACTGAATTGATTAAATAAAAAATTCTCAGAACAGCTAGGGATTTATAAGTAGAAGTGGGGTGCAGATAGACATTAGTTTGTGGCAAATACGATTGGTTCAGACCCAAGAAGCAGGTTTGGTTTGGAGTGTTTTCCTGGCTGTTTGGTTTGGTTGGTTTGTTGGTCTTCTACTTTCTGCGTGCTCTGCCTGAATGGGTTCCCCCTCATCCCTCAGGAGTGAGGAGAGGATCTCTGACCTGGGATGGTCCCTGCCACCTGTAGGGCAATGGGATGCTACCACAAATCAATTAGGTAGAGAATTTTGAGGCATTATATGTAGATGATGCCCAGGATAGGGAGCTGGGGATAGTTGTCATTGTGTCCTGCATATCTCCCAGCTTAGGAATACAGGCCTGGACAGGACCTCCTCACTGGTCCCACCTACTCTAAGTACCTTGCAACATTTAGTCAAGGATATAAAAGACCTGTTCCAAGTTTCCCCCACACTCCAGGGCTCTCCCAACAGATGTCTTCCAGAAACCTGCAAAAAGAGACAGTCATTTGCAACAGGAGTGAAACAGTCGTGGCTTTCTGATTTCTAACCAGCTGTGCCATACCACAAGCAGCTCAACAAGGAGGCACTAAGTATGAAAGATGACAGCACTCAGGAATTAAATGAGATAGGAGGCCAGGACTGCCCCTCTGTGCTCTGTCTCTGGAGATCTGCCAGAATCACAGCATTTATCCAAACCTTATGGGTTATTTGCTGTTAGAAGCAGGTTTATTTAGACCTCAGTGTGCCTGTGTGTTTCCTTATTCTCATATTCTTGTTACTCAGAATGAAATCCACAGAGTCTTACGACGGTGTAGATAGAGCCAAACATCACCATGATCACTCTGCCCTTTGACAGAGCCCCTCATGCAGAGCTGGGAAATAGAGAGGTAGATATGGAGCGTGAGGCAGCAAAAATGCCTGGTTTGTTTCAGGAAGGACTTATTTTATGCAGTGACATTTCTCCACCTTCTGTGCTCAGCCATTTAATGACCACTCTCTAGTATATAAAGCATTGTAATAGCGGCTGTAACAACATTGATCCTCATGCCTTATCTTTTGGATGCTTGCACGTTTCCAAGGTACCTCTAAGTCTCGCCCATCACTGCTAAAGCCTGAGAAATTCACCTGAACCAGCATGATCTCTTATAAAATTTTGGTTTCTGTCTTCCCAAAAGTAAAAGACCATCTGAAAAAACAGCCAGTTAGATAAAGCTTCAAGGCTCTGAAAAAGAAAAGAATTATTAGTGAAGAACCTCAATAGTGACAGCAGTATGCTTGAAATGTGAAGGATTGCATGAATGTTTGTATTTATGACCACTAGCCTATAGAGAATGATGCTGCCTAAGCAAAGTCCTCACTCTGTTTAACACATCTGAACTTTGCAGTGTTAAGCTCTGTGTATTTTCATACATTTCTAATTGAACTTTGCATCATGGTTCTTGTGGAAGAAAGTAAAACTGAAGCTTTCCACAGCCATTTTTTGAACCAGAGGTGTACTCTGTTTTCTGAAGTTGATATCCTCATTCAAACAAATATGCAATAAAAAATGTGTTCATGTGTGAAAAAGCCATATGCGGTGTTGAAATTCTGGCCAACTTGTTATACAGATACTACATGCTACAGAAATGTTGGCTCAGTAGGGGAATTCTACTCATGCGTAATGCACTCAACTTCGTAAGCACCATCTCGCCTTTAGTACTCTCAGTCATGCCAGAGACTGGGGAGATCGAGATGTTCATGGCCATAAGCAGGGTAGCTTAGGAAGATATTCTACTGTTTCCACTGTTTGGTTTTGTTTTTTTAAAAGATATTTACTGTCTGTGTAAGTTCAAGTATGGTCATGGTATTTCTCAGTCTCTCATGGGAAGGAAAAGGCAATTTCAACCTTTGCCTCCAAACTTGCAAGATTCTCCACTGTAATCACCCACTCTGTTTTTGTGCTTAGCATAGGCAGAAAGCTATCTGTTGGCATATTACTGACTTTCTATTTTGTGTGTTCATTTTGCTAATTAATCAAAGGAAACAGGAAAAGAACATAGGCTAGACCAAAACTTGTCCATCATACGTTAGCTCATGCTGGCTGGCCCAATTGCTCACTTTGCTTTTTTCTATCATTTTTATTTACATATCTGGATTCGTCAAAGAAGTGATCCCTTAGCCTATGACTTGCTACAAGCCTCTACGAATGAATTAAAATACAATAAATCCATATGTAGATTCAATATCCCTAGAAAACAGACAACAGTTTTGGAAACATATTGCAAGGAACAGTTATGGTGTGTTGAAGACAAACTGTATCACTTATTTTCTGTTCTCAAAAACATCTCAGGGTACAGGTACAACACCAGAAGTTCCCTTATCAGCCTGTTTTAAAAAGTGAGCTTGGAATATATCCTAAAGGAAAACGTCCTAATTTTGACTAGGATAGAGTTAATTTTCTTCAACTTCTCATAACGGCCTTCTTGCCAACAAGAAGACAAGGAATGCACAACAAGCTTGGAGACAATACAGCCAGGACAGCTGACCCAAACTAGCCAAAAGGATATTTCATGCCGTATCATAGAATCACCAGGTTGGAAAAGATCCTACTGGATCATCAAGCCCAACCATTCCTATCAAATACTAAACCATGCCCGTCAGCACCTTGTCCACCCATCCCTTAAACACCTCCAGAGAAGGTGACTCAGCCACCTCCCTGGGCAGCCTGTCATGATGTCATGCACGGTAGGATATAACCAGAGGAGTTCGCCAGGGTTGGGGGGTGGAGATTGCTGCTTGGGAACTGGCTTTGTATCAGTTTCCAGGTGCTGAGCACAGTGCAGTACTTGCTTTGTATATTCTTTTATTATTATCATCACTGCTGTTATTTTTATCTTCCTTTGCTATTCACTTAAAAGAGACATATCCAAAAAGAATACCTGGGGTGCTGTAGAAAAATCACAGTATCTCTAATTCTGTGTGAGAACCCAAGCAACAATCATAGATCTTGGAGCACATGAGGAAAATAGTCTGTTAAGGGAGTTGCTGCTCTTTTTTTCCTCTGTGTCTGAGGCGCAGTTTAGTGTATCTATTGAGGCAGTTCTTCAAAGAAATCAGTTTCTTTGTTGCTCACAACTCCTGCCAGATCAAAGAATCATAGAATCATTTAGTTTGGGAAAGACCTGTAAGGTCATCAAGTCCAACTGTCAGCTCAACACCACCATGCCTACTAAACCATGTCCTAAAGTGCCACATCTATACATTTTCTAACACCTCCAGGGATGGTGACTCCACCACTGCCACAAGCAGTCTGTTCCAATGCTTGACCACTCTTTCAGTAAGTAAATTTGTCTTAGTATCCAGTCTAAACTTCCCCTGGCGCAACCTGAGGCCATTTCCTCTCGTCTTATTTCTTGTCACTTGCGAGAAGAAACCAACACCTGCCTCACTACAACCTCCATTCAGATAGTTTTAGAGAGCTATAAGGTCTCCCTTTAGCCAGAAGGTCCTTCTTGTAGATAGGCATCACACCGGCAAGCCTACAGCTGTCTGGGACCTCCCCTGTTAACCAAGACTGCTGATAAATGATGGAGAGTGGCTTGGCAAGCTCCTCCACAAGCTCCCTCAGTACTTTCGGGTGGATCCCATGCAGCCCCAAAGACTTGTGAGTGTCTAAGTGGTGGAGCAGGTTGTTAACTGCTTCCTCCTGCATGACTCGGGGGGGTTATCAGCCCTGTTTCAGATGAAGCATAATTATGCTTAGGCTGTCCAGACTCATGTCAGGGCTCGATATCTATATGTATAGTACTAGGGTCTCACTTCTGCATCCACCATCGGGTACTGGTAGCCAACAGAGTTGGGTTCTGAGAAGGGCTACAAGAGGGAAAGGTGTGTCTTTCAATAAGAGGCTTGGGTAGACCAATCTATTTAGCTTAACAAAGACAAGATTAAATGGAGAATTGGTTACAATTTATAAATGTCTCATTTCCCTGTAGAGGTAGAATACAGGAGTAGAAATTTGATAATATATAGCATTTCAGTCAAGTGGGGAAAAGTCTGACAAGAATCAGTGAATCTGAAACTAGAAACATCTTAACATGGTAGGTAATTAATTACTGGAACAATTTACCGAGGATTGTAATGGATTCTCCATCACTAATCATTTTGGAGTTGAAAATGATTGATTTTCTCAGAGAACTGCTCTAGTTCCTTCAGGAGTTAATTTGAGAAAGTTGTGGTACCTGTGTAATACAGGAAAAAAATAGATGATCACAAATTGTCTTTCCAGATATATGATCTATAAACTTGGATCAAATAGCTAATGCATAGCTGTCTGTGTCTTATATTCTCCTACTGTAACTAGTAGGCATGATTCAAACATTTTTCCCTATATTTTCATTTGATTGGGAAATTTACAGTGAAGAACTATAATCCCATACATGTTTGCTATTCATATTGGACATTCTGCTTGTCATATGGGAATTTAAGGCTGGGAAATTCCTTGTCATCAACTAGGTAGAGTACCTCCAGCACAGAGCATCACATCTTATCCCACCATCCATCTAGTACTTGAGGAGCTGACATCTAATTGATGGCAGCCACTTTCAAAGGATGTGTGGGTTATATTTTGCCCTGGAAGCGCCGGAGGAAGCTGGATGGCTCACTCCTTCTCTGTCTCAGTGGAATGTGAGCTCCTGATTTTTCCAGCCTCTTTTGTAAATTACACCCCAATTCCAACTTAAAGAATGAGGTTCTGATGTAGCTCAAGCCACCAGGCACCTTGACATGGGTTTCAGTAAATTCCACTGGATGAGCCACAAAGATGCTTCATTTGCCAAAATATCAATTAATAGTTGTCCATGGATTTTATTATGCAGAACTAAATGTAAAATAAAGCACAATTGGACCTCTCTGACCAGAACCTCTCTATTCCTGATCACAGTTCACTGAGGTGTGAAGGAAAGGAAAGAAGGAAATATTTACTTTAAAGTAGGCAGAGAATTTTTTGTTTCAACACTTGTTCAATGTCTTCCTAGCCACTGCATCAAACTGTACCATCTAAATCCAGCAGAGAGTCTATCTCTGAGCGGTGCTCAATGCAAATGTTACTTGACCTGGAAAATTACTGCTTACAAGGAACAGGAGAACCCTTTCAATATTTTGATGGTAAGTCATGGAGACCAACTATACAGAGAACTGTAAATAAACATTACTTCAAAGTGTAGCTCTGGGCAGTTCTGTATAGTTCATCTGAAGCCATTACAACATACATTGCTATATAAAAATGTCAAGGTAGAGGAGGGACTGTCTCCTATTACAGCTGGAAAAATGAAGATCACAGTTGTTCTAATCAAAGAGGTTAGTTTTTACTGCAAACTTTTTCTATTTGAACTGCCACAGCTACAATGCTATCACTCTTTCTGCATGAAAAGTGTTGTTAATAGAACTGTTTTTACATACAGAGCAGAATACTTGAGAAATAAAACAAAAACAGTGATCATCGGTTGGATAGTCGCATTCAGAGAGTAGTGGTCAATAGCTCAATGTCCAGAGGGAGATCCATGACAAGCGGTGTCCCTCAGGGGTCTGTACTGGTACTGGTGCTGTTTAATGTTTTGATTTATGATACATATGGTGATATTGAGTGCAGCCTCATCGAGTTTGCAGATGACACCAAGCTGAGTGGTGTAGTTGTCACACCAGATGGACAGGATGACATCCAGAAGGACCTGGACAAGCTGGAGAAGCGGGCCTGTGTGAACCTCACGAGGTTCAACAAAGCCAAGTGCAAGGTTTTACACCTGGGTTGGAGCAATCCACGGTTTCAATACAGGCTGGGGGACAACATGATTGAGAGTAGACCTGTGGAGAAGGACTTGGGGGTGCTGGTTGATTTGAAGCTCAACATGAGCTGGCAATGCACGCTTGCAGCCCAGAAGGCCAACCATATCCTGGGCTGCATCCAAAGAAGCATGGCCAGCAGGTTGAGGGAGGTGGTTCTCCCCCTCTACTCTGCTGTCATGAGACCCCTCCTGGAGCACTGTGTCCAGTTCTGGAATCCCCAGCATAAGAAAGATATGGAACTGTTGGAACAGGTCCAGAGGAGGGCTATGAATTCGATCAGAGGAATGGAGCACCTCTGCTATGAGGACAAGCTGAGAGAGTTGGGGTTGTTTAGAGTGGAAAAAAGAAGGCTCTAGGGAGACCTTATAGGAGCCTTCCAGTACCTGAAGTGGCCTACAACAAAGCTGGGGATGGACTTTTTACAAACGCATGTAGTGATAGGACGAGGGGGAGTGGCTTTATATTGGAAGATTTAGATTTAGATTTAGATTTAGATTTAGATTTAGATTTGACATTGGGAAGAAATTCTTTGCGAAGAGAGTGGAGTGGCAATGGAACAGGTTGCCCAGGGAAGCTGTGCCTGCCCTGTCACTGGAGTTGTTCAAGGCCAGGTTCAATGGGGCCTTGAACAGTGTGGTCTGGTGGGAGGTGTCTCTGCCTATGGCAGGGGTGTTGGAACTAGATGATCTTTGCAGTTCCTTCCAACCCAAACTATTCTATAATTCTATCATCATAAAGAGTAAAACATGCACTTTAATGCATAGGTGAGCAAATTGTTAGATATTGTTTGGGGTTTTTTTTAACCAAATAGGATGACAAATTTGTTCATAAAACTAATGCCCTTTCCCTTCACATTAGTTTTGGGTAGAAATAGCAGTGAAAAAAACAGTTAAAAGAATCCACAGGTTGAACTATTAATGTCAGTTACTTACTTCACGGAATAGATCCTTCTGTGAATTTTATGCATGATCAAGTGGACTAAGAAGAATCTACTCATAACTGCTTTTCTTAACTTCATGTCAAGATACAATAAAGACAACTATAAAATATCTTTAATTTTAACCAAACAAAAAGGTAGGGGGAGAAGAGTTAGACCCTAGGGATCATGTTTGTTTTCTGAGCAATTTAGGTGGCAGCAGCAACGTAACAGAAAATAAAAATATTCCCTTCTCCCACCTTCCTTTCTAGAGACCAAAAGAATCACTTATTTACTAAATGACTGTAATGTAGAGCTACACATGGACTAGCATGCTAAACACCTGAATGAGACTCAGCTTGCACAAGGTACAAATGATTCAGATATGAGTGATCTAGTGTGCATTAACAGCAGAGATCAGTCAGTCAGGTCTATGCGAGCGTTCGAGTGGCAAAATGAGCAATAAGTGGCGATGCATTGTAAAGCATTAGAGAATTTTGGAGGACGAGGGAGGAGGGAAAATTACTGCTATCTACAGTGCAGTTTAACAGGTAACACCAACTTTGGAAGAATAAAAAAGCACTCAGAACCTAACCTATTTGCAATATTGAGTCAGTTAGGTGATTAGAGCATGAGCACAGATTAGGGTGCTGTTGGGGTAGTTCCTGCTTTTGACATGACATCTTGCATAATTTTGCTAAGACTGTCCACTATTACCTGAACTTTTATTTCTCCAGCTAATTTTTATGATAACAATCGCTAAATAATTAGCCAGAAGTGTTGCTAATAGCAAGGGACAACCATCCCTGTGCTCAATGCAGTAAGTGCGGTCTGGATATTTAAGATAGACATGCTCAGAACTCTTCAGTTAGTGGAAAAAAACATGGAAGCAGGGCAATACTGAAAGATCCCTGCTAGGCTGGAATCTAGCATTGGTAACACTTACCTCCTTCACACTTAACTTCTAAAAACACTTTTTATATGGAAATTTCACAATCACTACCACCCCAAAGCTTACTCCAGTTTCTAATGTGAATCACTGTTGCTAGACAAACTACATTTTAGGTTTATTGAACCATGTGAGAGATGTACTGGGTATGAGGGGTTGACCTATTCTGAGACCTCCACTGTCATACCTGCTTTGGGAACTGGATTGCCGCTAGCAAATACAGATAAAAATCACTTATTGTACGGCAGAATTTCTCAGGGACTGCTATGCCTAGCTGCTTCACACAGGTTCTGAAAAAGCATTTTGAAATTGCACAGCAATAAAATGTTGAAATCACCACCACATTTATCTTGCACTTTGGGTCTATGTACAGGGCCAAATCTAAGGGCATGTCCATCAGGCAATCCCTGAGGCATCAAGATGGCCAAAGCTGCCTGCTCTTAGCAGCAGCTTCTAAGAGCCCGCAGTAAGATAATCGACTCTGTTTCCTCATCATGAGATTTTTGCTGGAGGATCCATGATGGAATACTGTGGGACATGTTTTCCAGATTTCACAGTAAATGACATATTGCCAGAAATTTTGGCATGCGTTGTCCTGATCCAATATCAGGGAAGGTTCTTAAGCGATCCTTAGAGCAAGATTAAGACACAAATGAGGTTAGATGCCGTACAATCTTGTGAGCTTTTTTTTCTAGAACAATTGATAACAGCGATAGGACAGAGAGAAAAGGAAAGAAAAGTCAGAATCCCTAAGCAAGAAAACAGTAGAAGCGCAGCTAATTACCACCACCACGAATCCAGCGATGTGCAGTTGGCTCGGTCGCAATGCAGGTGATGGTGCTCCAAGCTCCACGGGGATACGAAGAAAAAGACAGAGGGCCAGCTCTGTGTCCCAGTCTCAGCAAAGTGAGGGAAAGCGATGCCTGCTCCTGCACTGCCCTTCTATTGAACCCAGCCCTATAGACAACCGGGTGCCACAAACGGGTGGTCTCTAGGCAAAATGTTTAAGGCAAAGAGACATACGTAGTCCAACTCTACATGTGCTTTTCAAAGATCTTGCTGTAAAGGAGGGAGGATTTAATGAGTGGGCAGCATAGTCAGGTCACTTTCTTCTGGGTTTTTTTTAATAATTGCTGCCAGCCTCAGCTAGAGACGAGTGTAATGAGACTGGTGCTGGAGGGACACATGGAGCTTCCTCCCCTGCAGCTTTCCAGCAGAACAAGGCAGAGAGGCAGGGATGCACATTCTCTGAGGGGAAAGGAAGGCAGGTCACACACTGACAGCCACAACTTGCTGGAAAACCCTCTGCAGAGCGAGCACGCACCAGCCACTCCCTCTCTCAAGGCTGGTGATGTTGTCATACCATGTCCCAAGGCCAGTGAAATGTTAACACAGCATTTTCCAGTGTGGAGATCAGGCCTTCTGGATACCAGGCAAATCTGTAAAGATTTAGGATAGAGGAGCAGAAAGGCAGAGGATCTAGAAGAAATCTCTCCTGTAGTTTCCCACTTTGCAAGAGCAGAGGTGAGGCTGGGTCAAAGCAGGAGGTGGGGAGCACTCAGACATTGCATGTTTCACCCTTCCCATCCCTATGTCCCATGCTCCCACTTTTTTCTACTTTTCAGTATACTTCCAGATACTTTTATTGTGAGTAACAGCAGGCACATATTTATCTGCAGAGATGATTACCTTAGAAACCCAAACTGAGAACTGAAAACTTCAAAAGTTTTAATTTGTCCATTTCTATAAATAACAATTTCCAAATAAATTATTTCCTTTAAAGAGACAGTTTCATTGCAACAATAATGTTCTCATGTAGGAGAGCACACAGTTTTACAGCTCAGGCACAAATTGAAGTATTTCTTGTACTGCTCAAACCAAAATACATTAATAGTTTTTAAGAAGGAAGAAGTCGCTTTCTTATCTACTCCATTGTTCCATATGCACGGGTCACATAATTTCATCTGGTTTCTTAGTAAACTGTATCTCTCAAAGTATGTGCTTAGTAAGATAGGCATTTTCTACACATTTTAAAAAAAATATATTCATCAGGTCACATGTGAGATGGGGCTTTCAGATGATGGGTTTAGCCTCCACCTGTAACTAATCAGCTGTTGCCCAGCTGATGTGATAAGGCTAACAAGCAGCTTACTTTTGGGAGGGAGCCCACTAGAGCTAAAGAGCCTGGGTTGTGTTAAGGATAAGTCTCTGTTATGCAGAACTGAGTGATCTGTCTACTATCTGAGATAGAGAGCTGGAAGGAGTCAGGTGGTAAGATTTAGCTTACCTCTTTTACCTTGCTCTGAGTTATGCATGTGATTCATTTAGTCCCTTTAGGAAGTCTCAGAAATCGTTGTCTGTGTTCAGTTCAGCTGGTCTGCCAGCATGCTCAGGGGAAACAGGGTTGAGAAGAGTCTTGTTGAGTAGAAAATGTACAGCTGAAGAAAAGGTTATTTTACTAAAGCAACCGTTGTGAATCTGTGTGAGAGAGATCTGATTGTGGCATGCATCCATTGTCTTTTAACTGCAATTGATGTGATTTCATAGGGTATTTTATCTGTATTTTTGTTCAGGAACTATGGCTAAACTGTAAGCTCTAATAAGGAATGTGGAGAGTTTATTGCCAAGCAATGCAGAGCTATGTATAGGATGGGCAATGCCTTAAACTCAGGAGTGTGTTAACTTCTTTGTAGGGATTCTTCTAATGCACTAGTCAAAGCATCTATGCCATCAGGGGCTTCAAATCTTGCTAGAGCCTGCCTTAAATCTTGCAGTACCAGGTGCTGTATGCAAATTGGTTTGGTAGCTCCCTCCAACCAAGTTCTTACCATCTGTCATTGCAGTGCTCAAATGGGTCTCTTAATCTGGCAGTATGAATGCTCAAATCTATAGAGATGCTTCTGCAGACACATTTCCCCTCTTCATAGTTCAGGCAAAGATCCAAAAAAAACCAAACTGGGTATCCAGGGTGCAAATTGGGCAGAACTTAAAATGCACAGAAGCACTCTGGCGTCTTTTACTTGTGTTTGCAATCAAAACCCTTCTGTGGTGTGTATAGGTTTAAGTCCTGTGATTCTCTACCAGTTAAAGGCTAAACAGCGCCTGGAGGCCGGTTATCTTCACTGTGAATGAGTGCCTGCACTACACTAGATGGCACTGCTTAATACTTACGTTTATGTCCTGTCTGCTCCCTCTGTTCCTTGGATCTGGAGCATTCTAAGACTGTGACTTTATTTGTCTGGTTGCTGGTGAGAGGATCACCTGCAAGGAGGTATTTGGAGTAGTCGCGTAACGAGGTAATAGTAATGGTAATCAGAAACCTGTGCAAAGATAGTCTCCTTGCCCTAATAAATGGGTCAAGCAGAGCTTTTTAGAGATGACACTTAAATGAAGACTGAATTTTGATGTTATCTTTGAGTTTTGTTAGCAACTTTGCCTCCTTTCCCTTGTAACTGCAATAAAGAGGCATTGATAGGAAACATTAGTCATTTCACAAAGCAAGAAGTCTAAGTGATAATACAGCTGTTAGATACTGATCAATAAATATGAGGGGAGGACTAGCTATGGAGTAGCAAATTTTTTGCTCTCATCAACAGGCTATAGATTTGGTGGTAAACAACTGCATCTCTGCTTTCAGAGTTCAGCTCATTCTGAAGCTTAATTCTTGCAAGCTTCCTTCTGATCAAAACTTAGGAATTCTGTTGAGCAATCCTATATTGTACATTCCACTCACTAATAAATCACTGAATATATCTAAAATGTGAAGCCATAGAGCCCCACTAGTGTTTTATGTACTTCTGGAGATATGGTGTATGTTTACAAAAGTCAAACATCAAATTTCCTGGGTACTGTATAGGTTTTTTCTAACTTCAAAATGTGTGGTAAAAGCAGATGTTAGTTGCAGTACTCATCTCCACCAAGTGAAAGGATAGCTAATTGCTCTTAAGTTAGACATTTTAAAATCAGCTGGGGCTAGAATACTTAAAAGCAGACTAAAGTTGTTTTAGAACACCACAAATATTTCTGAAAGTGTGTGAAGTTCTGGAAAAGGGCAAATGGGATAGCCTTCTCAGGAAAAAAATGGGAAAAGCAGAGAATTGTGGTGGCTGTAGACCGGCCAGCCTGATGCTGGCTCCTAGAAAGAGCACATGTAAAAAGGCTTGAAAGTCACAGAGGGGATCACAAAGAAATTAGTAAAGGATTATGCTGTTTCCTCAGGGAGATGTCAGGCCATATTACTTTCTCTGACACTAAAACAGGACTTTTAGCTGGTGTGAAGTGTCAGAGACATCTTGGGTGTTTCAGTGCTGATCTGTTTGGCTTCTGGCTTAGGCAATGGAAGTGAGAGTTAAGCTTGAAGATTCCTCAAGGTGGGAAGAATTTCAAATGCACACAAGGATCACTTAGAAAACTTAAATATCTGGAAAAAATATCTTAACATATCTGGAAAAATTGATGAAAAATGCTGGGCGAGATTCAATAAAGTAAAATAAGATGCAGTGCATTGGTTATTTGATTATTCCTCTTCAACAGAGGATGAAAAATAAATGGTTAGGTAGCCTTTTTTTTTTCTTCAACAAAAGAGCCTTGGGTGTAGACTAAACATCAATCATAACTGTGTTGTTGCCAACACTCCCCCTAAATCTCATAAAAGTGGGGCATACAGACAAAAATATAGATTATAAGACACATGGAAAGATCCTTTTTCCACCCATCATTGATCAAGCCTCAGCTGGAGCACTGTGGCTGGTGTTGGATATTATACTTTAAGAGCAATGTGGCATACTTGGAGGGTACCCAGAGGAGAATAACATGTTCTCCTTAGTATGGAACATAACCTAGAAATAAAAGACTTTTAAAAAATGTATCTTGATGAAGAAAGAAAAATCTGGAAGTGGGAGTAAAGGAATGATTACAATTTTCAAGTACATAGAGATTTTTTCAGAGAAATAGAGGCTATCTCTTCAGGTGTGGTGGATCAGAGCAATGGTTTTAAATTGTGCAAGTAAGATTAGGGGCTGATGTGAGTAAAAGCTCACTGGAATAGTTAATCCTGCCTTGAAAGAGTGAGAGGGACTAGGTAGTTCCTTTCTGCCTTGTTTTTCTATTATGATATTTAGTAGTAATTAATATTGAAAATTTCATTTAAAAGATGCAGACGTGCAAATCCAAATCCTGGATTTGGTGAACTGACAAGGCTAATGCTCTATTTTGAAGATCCCAACTTTCAATTTTATTGATGTCCAAACTCTCATTTTCTCCCTAAAGCTGTGCTGAATTGCCCATCTGAAATAAAAATAACAGATATGACTGTACTTTCAAGACTTCCCCCTGAAGTCTTATACATTTTTTGTTACACTCATAATCCAGATTATGAAAGAGTAAGAAAGGAGGAAAACTTTTGGAAATAATTAACACTTAAATAATAATACTTTGAATAAGATCATTTACATATTGGATTTTTTTTCTCAATGTCTAGGTAAGTAGCAGATGTAGACTAAACCTTTTAGCATAGTTACAAACTGAGTTCTACACCAGCGAAGCATAGATGGAGCTTTCTGGAATTCTCCATCCAGGCTTGAGCCTAAACTTGAGAATCAGGGGCCCTAAGAGGGGTATCACCCTGATTGGGGGAGAAATTAGTTTTCACAGCTGAGAAGAGGCAAGTTGGGAACTGTGTGGCTAACCTAAAGAAGAATGAAAACCAAAGTCACTCTAATGCCAGAACAACTTGGCTATCCCAAAACCATAAGTTAGGAAAGGAATTATCGTTATGTTTATTGTTCTGTTTCATTTTACTTTGAGAATATTCCTCCATTGAAAATATTTAGGCAAGTACAAGCTGAAAAGGGCTGAATAATCTTGATGTGGGACTGTTCACCATATGCTGCAAGATTGGTACTTAATTTTGCCAACATTAAAAACTTCATATTCCTTAATCACAACATGGCAAAGGAGACAAAAAAGGGCCATGTCTCGTGTTAAGTCAAGTCTTAAAGAAGTTTTCATCCTTTTTTCTTCAGAAAACAAAGAGGCTTTCTTGTGATTGAGTCTTTTTTTTCCTTTGGATGAGATGCTGATTTTTTTTTTAGATGTTAAGTCTCACTGGTGTGATCAAACTGAATAAAAGTTGGATATGAATGTATTTGTATGTCTGAGAGCTTTGTGAACTGGAAATAGAGTAAGAGAGGTGAATGGGTACTAGAGGAGCCTTGCATTAGGAAATGAGCTCATATTCTCTTTCCAAACCTTAGATCTGTCACAATTTTTAAGTGTTGTGGAATTTATGACCAGTCTCAAATGCATCACTGAAAGAGTATTTTTCTTCTATGAACATTTTTGGACAGATAACAGGAGCCTGCTAAACCTTTATTTGAAGCTCAGATAAAAACAAAATTTAGCTCCATATACAGTAAGTTTTATAGGAGGGTTTAATGTATGTTTCAACTAATATTAAGTACCATTTTGCACAATAAACTGAGACATAACTGAGTTGTATTTTAAGATGATAGGAATGTACTCTTGGAAAATATTCTAAGGAAATAATATTACCCTAAAAAGTAGTTTTAAAAGGAAGTATTTCGTCATTCAAACCATTGTTCTTGATTTCTACATAAGAAGTTGTGTGCTTTACAGATAAGGAGGATGGATGGGCACCTCATGGGTGTTTCAGGTAGATGCTTTCTTTGCTTACACTGCCTGTCACTCTTTGATATCTGAGGCTCCTTTACATAAGTGCCCCAAGTTAATATGAGTCATATCTGGGTAGCCGTGAGCATGGGCAAGAGCTGGGCTGCTTGGCAGAGCAGCTAGATGCTGGCCACTGCAAACACCAAAGAGCCCTTGAGAATATAACCTTCTTGTTTCTCTCAATCCTCTTAGATGTTTACCTACTTAAATATATTTTGAAAATCTCTCTAAATGACCTACAGGTGAAAATCCCGTTGGAAATCAATAGCATTTTTTTTTCCTAAGTGATCACTGTATTTTTAAAATTCTACCCGTAGCTTTAGTGCATGTACAGAAACTTGCCTGGGTTTCTTATGCCCTATATTTAGTGTTAGGAAACTTCTATTTTTGCACTTACTGCCATTCAAACTCACCAAGGTAACTGTGCTGAAGGAGGAATATTGTTTTGATTGAAACCCAGTAGAAACAAACCTAGGCAGAGATTTTGCATTATTTCTTCTTGATAATATCATGCTTCTCAAAAAGTAACTAAAGGACCACCTCTTGCTTATCCAGCAAAACACTCATTCCTGGTTGCATGGAAGCTGCTATGTAGGAGTGAAGCACAAGCAGAGGGAAAGCAGTAAACACTAAGGTGCTCCAAAGAGGCAATGCTTAGTCTTCCCAGTGCCTCAGACTGGTTTTCTTATATACAAATGATGAAAATATTACTGATTTTCAGTGCAAAGGTACATCTATTTTATTTACAGCAGTGCTCAAAGTTAACTTTAATTATTCACTTTGCAGCTAATAAATGACCCTGGCTCTGTAATGAGGTTGCCTTGCTCTTGTGCCTTTTATGTAAGCAGCAAGTATCACAAGTTCATATAAATAAGTTATAAAAGTCTTACAGCTATCTAAAAAGATAATTTTATGAGAGCTGCTCATACAGGCAAAAAATTGTATCGAGTATTTGCTATATGCAGCCCTTAATACTTCGAGATTTTTGTGAGTTGCAAGATTTACTTGGTTACTTTTCATACTGCAAAGTAGTATTTTCTAAGTATTCTTTTGGCCACAGGACCGTCAATAATCACCTATCTGAAATCAATATGGTTTGATTTTATTTTTCCTGATTCTCTCTTCTCTTATTGACTTCCAAAATATATTTTGAGTCTACAATTTCTAAAAAATTTAAGGTCAATTAATATAATTGTTTTAAATTACAAAGCCATAAAGTACTAGCTACTTTGAGGATGCCTCACAGCATGGGGACAGCACCAGCCTCGTACTGCATACTTCTGTTTCATGCTGCTTGAAAATTAAAAAGAAGAGAAGCAGGATTTCAAAACTATCCCCTAAAGGAGATCAACTTCCAATGTGAGAAGGGATTTATATCTTATTTGAAAAAAAAAAATCTGTGCGTCAGTTGTGATCTGTATCTCATATCTCTGCCGGCTATTAAAAGAGCATGTGAAGAGTGTAGTGGTCTTGGCTAGATAGATTCACAGACCCAAAAGCATGTACTAAACGAAAGCTAGGCAATGCTTTTCAGGCACTCACTGCCAGGGGATGAACATTTCTCAAAATCCTTCCTCTAAATGTGTCATTGTATACAAACGTAGACATACATAAGAAGTCTGAGAGCAGATAGTTTTGGTGGTCTTAATGGTTATTTTTTTTCTTCTTCTTCTGAGTTTTCTCCCTTTCTGTGTTTGTACAAAAGTGAGAGAGGCAAGTGGATCACACAAGATGACTCTCGTGTTTGTTGGCTGTGGAAATAGTTTTCTCCTTAATGTTTTCTTCCTTTCAGAAGCTCATACTTGCTATTTTAAGTGTCCCAGTGGCTTGCACAGGATAGACAAGTGCCATATAGAAAAGTCAGGCTGGGCCACACTACATCTGCTTGAGAAGCAGATGCTACCTTGTGGGAGCTGCCACCAAGCGCAGCAGTGAGGTGGCCTGAGGTAACGCTAATCCCCAAGCCCTCTTTGCACAGCCAGCAATGGGCTCTGAGCTGGCTCCCTTGCTAGATGTTTTCTTCCTAAAGGAAAGAAAAGCCCTGTTTAAAAAAAAACAAAACAAAAAAAACCCAAAAAAACCCACAAACAAACAAAACCCCCAAACTTCAGACCTTGGCAACATCACTTGTCAATATTAACTGTGCAACAAAACCTACATAATTCCAGTAAACAAGTGAGAAATAAACCCACCTTCTGCAGTTCACTGAGACTGTGTCCTAACATGTTTAGCATTGCTTCTTGGTGTCTTAGTTTTTGTTAGCAGCCTCTCTGGCTATACAGACTGCAAGCGACCTGCTCTGAAGGGAGGAAAACATACATTTGTCATGGAAGAATGAAAAATCAAGTTAATAGACACACCAGTAATATGGTCTCAGTTGCTGATATGCTCATGTGATTCTTCCATGTATCAGGCATATACACACAATATCTCCAGGAAACTCCATGTAATAGAAGAGGGGAAACTTGCTGAAAATTATATTTGGCAAATAGCAGCTAATAAAGTATTACTGGCTACCAAGGCTCTTCTCATACAGCTTGGTTGCTTCTGCTCCTTATCCAGAAATTCAGCAAATTTAACTAAATGCAGAAGTTTTGTAAGGGGATGGAAAGGTACGGTCGAGGCTGTTTATAGGTTGGACAGTCATGGTTTATGCTTACATAGCAAATAGTACTGAATTATTCTGACCTTTTTGGAGCTGATATCACTGGATTTCTACTAAGTAACTGGTACTGAAGTGGTTCGTGTTTTGTGAAATAGATAAGTGAGGAAGGGGGAAAGAATGCCGCCTGTAAATTATAGCACACTTTGAGAAGATGGTAGGGACATTTGCAAAGGCATGAACTTGATTTGCACAGCAGCCTGAGAGGTAGGTGAACGTTCATTTCACAGGCAGGGAAATTAGGTTTATTGAAGTATCAAAGCATTAATAGAGGTAACCTTTCTAGTCCTTCTATTAATCCATCAGAGGTACAACTAGCATCTAGAGCATTCAAATTCTCGATTTGTTTTTAGTGGCAATTTTCATACCTGTTTTAAAAATGTTTGCATGTCTGCAGTCCTTTTGACAACCTAGGACCAAAAGATCCATGCAACTAGAAAAATAAAAATGAAACAAAAGACTGAGAACACAAGTCTTGGAGGTTTCAAATGTGATTCTTTTGAATATTTTGAAATGTTATAAAATAGGGGGAAAAATGAGTAATACCTTTCTAGTCTTCCCTAGCCTTACAAAATGATAATAGGGACCTAATCATAAAATCCAAATTCCACCCCTAACTTCAAATATGCATTTAAAGCCTTACCAGGAATGGTTGAACTGGGCTTAGCCAAATATTTCTCATTAGCCCTTCACTTCATGCTCAGCACACAACTCTCACTCTGCTGAAGTTAGCTCATCAAGTCACAACCACCACCATGTATTTGTTGAGGTAAAGCTAAACTGATGCAATGTTTCTCTGCACTAAAATTAGAAAGACTAGACTTTAGGACTTAGATTTTTCTCTGCACCAGGTTTCCAAACTACTGTCAACTGCCATGCAATGCATTTCTGCTAGACCTAACTTTTTTTTCTGATATTTATGCATCATCACACAAGAGAAAACTCCTCCTCACAAAGTTAGGAGCAGCCGGATTGATCATTGATATCCCAAGCCACAAGCTTCAAAGTGATGATTAAAGAAATTTTTAAACATAGTTGACTATTAACATGTCCACAAAGTTTTGAACCACATGTGTATGGGCAATGAAAAGTTTTATGCTACTTTTGAGCTTCCTGAATTGTTTTAAAATCTATGTGCACAGGGGAAAAAAAAGGCAAGGAAAAAACATGTTCTGCGGGACACCTGACCAGCTTACACTTGTGAAAATAATGACAATCACCCTGGCTCACTAGCAAAGTTGTTCACTGTGTGCAAATAAGAAAATAACACAGCCTGCAGCCTGTCAAGGACGGCTCCAGAACAAGCTTCCTCTCATAGAATAATACAGGAATACTCTTCTTCAGAATAGCTATTACCAGAGTAGCCTTTTTCCTGGAACTCAATAGCAACAGCATTTTCTACAAGCAGTATCCTACTATGCCACAGCTTCTGCATGCTTGATTGTAGTGTAGGTGGGAACTCCTAGCCACAATAAATGAAAACCAATAAATGTCCACCCATGAACTGTAGGCATGATTTCACCTCTCTTTAGGGAATATGCCCTCTCAACAACAAATGATCCAAGTGAAATAGAAAGAAATAGAAAATAACTTCATAGCTCTCAGCTATTCCTTTATCTAGGGCTCATAGGAAACCAGCATTTGAGATTGGAGTAAGCAGTCAAGGATAATTTAATTGCACGTCTGTCATGGGTTACTCTTCCAGAGCACCTCAAATCTCTGTTCTGGCAGTTCTCACATCAGAGATCTCTTAGTCGCTGTCCTCTGAGAAACCATGGTCTCAGATGGCAGTTATAGCAGGTAGTTAATGCTATGTGAACTTTTTGAAAAAGAAACAATTGCATTATCTTGAAACTGAGTGGCAAGGAATCAGTTTTAGTGATGGCTTATCCCAGTTCTATGATTATTCTTATGGTGAAAATAATCTCCTGATGTATAGATAGGTATGGGTACCTCTTCTCCCCACAAGTTGTAACTTGCTGGTATTTTGGAGACTTCTAGAAACAATTATTCCAGTCTTTCTTCTGCTCAACCACAGCTGGAAATACACATAGATTTATATCAGAGCAAATATGAAATTTTTAACTTTGGGCTTTTATCCAAGGCAGAAGTACCCTTTTATCATTTTAATACTTCAGCCCTTTATCTGATGTCAAAACACTCTGGACTTAAACAGCAAGTCTGTCTCCCAGATATGACTTGAAACTTGTGACTTATCCACTATTTCAGAAATAGAAAAGCTGGAAAAGCATAGAGGGGGAAAAATATGCCTGTTATCTCTCTTTGAGCCAGTAGGACATTACAAAATAGACCTCAGCTCTGAGACTCTCTTCCACTTGAAGCAGCCCTTCATTTGTAGTAGCATGATGTTTAACACCAGAACTGTTTTGTAGGCTAACCCCTAGGATGTCAGAGGACATGAACTGTTACCCAATAAGGTTGTACTGTACAAAATTACTGATGTTTGACTGAACCTTACCTTCTAGGCAAGACTGAAGACACCAAGAGATGCATAATCAGCCATGCCTCCTAGCTCCTCCGGCACAGTTTGTTTGCTGCAACATTGCAAACATGCCTGGTTTTGGATTTGCCTGTCTGGCTTGCCTTGTTCCATCAGCCTCATCCTTCTGACTTCTCAGCTAGGTTACTGCCTTTTGGATCTGTGCGCCTCCTATGTGAAAGTTATTTGCAGTGGTACCAAGTCATTTTTTGATCTTCTCTTTGCTGAGCTAAGCAAGGTCAGT
The DNA here is from genome assembly GCA_033459285.1 of Clamator glandarius. Lineage (NCBI taxonomy): Eukaryota > Metazoa > Chordata > Aves > Cuculiformes > Cuculidae > Clamator > Clamator glandarius. Next base: position 5,654,597 of record JAUNZM010000105.1, read on the forward strand.
TCTCAAAGCCTCTCAATGCAAGAAATTTCCTCCAGGCTTCAAAGCATTCGGCCATGCACTGTCTTTGTCCTTTTCGGTTCTGCGCTTTTCATGTTTGTTTCCTATGTTTTCTTTTTCAAAGTACCATCAGAATGACTTGTACTGTTCCAGTAATAGTGATTGCAATGTCCTATTTTGTAGTAAAATCCTTTCTCTCACAAGGTGGCAGTTTGTACACAGTGCCCATAGCCAAGGCAGGGCACTAGTAGCTTCTACTACATTTACCATTTCTTAGAACCCTTGTATCTTCTTCCATGCTGCTGTTTCCTAAGATGTGACCATCTATTCTGTAGGTATGACCCCCACACCTTTTCCCTGGGTATGTAACTTACATTTAGCAGCATTTTAAGGCATATAGTGCAGAGACTTCCAGAAAATCAAGTAAATCTCTGTACTACTTGTAACACAATGGAGAAAATTTAAAGTCTAGCTTTAAGAAATTAAATGCACTTTCCAGTCACTTGCATTTTTTAGCTCTAAATATCAAATGAACTATAAAATCCTTCATTTTTTACTTTCAAGAAGTTGGTTTCATATTCTTCAAATCAAAGATTGATATTATAGTTTGCAATAAGGTTGGAGAAAGCAACAAGTAAGTTACAGAACAAAGTGTTAAGGCGCCAACCCAAAAGAAATAAATGTACCTGAAGAGAAGTAAAAACATTAATAGGTGAACTACAGATGACAGAATAATTACTATTTCAGTACAGAAGGGTCTCTATTAGAACTAAATTCCTTTGAGGAGGGAAGAGAAAAAGCTGTGTGTTGTAAGCAGAAAAGTAAGCAGCAGCATAATCGTTGCTAGAATCTGATCTTGATAACCTATCCTTACTTAGAAATCTTGTCTATATGGAAAAGACATGACTGCAAATTAGTAAAACAATTATAGTCAATGGCTTTTTATACTTCAGGATAAAACTCAGTGAAAATCTTTGCCTTCTGAGACCATATGTATATTGAATTCCAGGTAAAATTTCCAATACAATTGATCAAGAAGACCTTTGTTTTCAAAAAAAAAACATGCACCTGATCAGTATCTGATAAATTTAAGCTGCCAGTTAGATCAATGGTTTCCCTAGTAAAGGCCAGAAATTAAAGGAGAGCACTGCTTCCTAAGAAGGTGATCAACAATGCTTGGGCAAAGTACAGAGTGAAGTGCTTAAAGTCACTCTCCCAGACTCATGGTTATCTCAGGAGTCTCATCGTAACAGTGTAAGGAAAATCAGCCTGCCACACACATAAAGACTTCCAGTGACCCAGGAAGTTGAAAGGGGGGAAAAAAGGAGACCTAAATCCTGCAAACACATGCATACATGCATAGCTGTGAATGTGTAAGTTGTCCCATTGAATTCAAAGGTTTGCTGGCATGACTGGAGCCTGGCATGGTAAAATCCCTGCAGTGAAGGGATTCCTTTGGGTTCTGCCCACAGAAAGACTCAGCATCTGCTCTGAGAGATTCTTAGGACACTAAAACAAATTAAATAATAGTTGTTCTGGTCTGTACAATAAAGTACAAGTTAAATACTCTGTCTGCAACAAGCTACACTGTAGTCTCCCTGGTCTACATTCAGAGGTAATACCACCTTATACAGCCTTTTTGGACAGGAGCTTGGGGCTCACTTGATCATTCACGTGTCCCAGCCTAGAAAAGAAATCTGACTAATTTCTTCCTGTGTAAGCAGAAGGTATAGCATAGGACACAGAACAGTCTTTCGTACGTCCCTGTCACCCTGCATAGCCCCACCCTGCTGTACTGGACATAAAGACTGAAGTAGCTGCACTGACCCTGGTCCATGTGAAAGCGAATTTCTCATTCTGAAAAAAACTGCTCACCTTCTAAACTAACTGATAAAACTGGAGCAGTGAAAGAAGCTTTAACCCATACAGAATCAATAGCAGTTTAAAAAAAGCTCAAGTAAGGTGACTGCTGAGTCCATCACATTGCCTATTGGTAAAAGTAACTTTAGTGTCTTATTCTAACCCAGCACCTTCATTTTGTGTCTTCTAATTCCTTAGCCTGCAAATTCCCAGAACTAGAAATGTCCTAACAGGCATTTCTGCCTATCGTGAAATGCACTTACTACCTTTATATGGTGAAGTAATTTGTGCTTCTGATATTCAGTAATGATTTCTTTGAGAAGCATGGTGATTCTTAACAGAAATTGACAGGGTGTTTTGTATGCTAAAATTTCATCAGTGCTGTTGTTATTCTAGTTGGATTAAATCTCTTAGTCTAAACTATTGCAGAAAAATAGTTTAATATTCTTTGAATCCTAATTGTACTAACTAGAAATATTTTGATCTTGATTTTATGAGTGAGACACAGTTCCATATAGTGGATTGTGAACAGAAATATTGTGGGTTGGAGCTCTATACGGTGTAGGGAGTAGATTCTCCAGCCTGGTTATGGTACTGTGCTTTATGATATGTAAACAAACTGTAAAATCTGTTTGATGAATCATATGAAGAGTCTTCAGCCCTGGAGAACCTCCGGGAGATGTAAGGGCACTGTAAGACTCATGCTAATCTGTTCACACTGCCTGACATGAGGCACTGCTGTGAAAATACATGTATTCCCATTCTGAGGCATGGCTGGTGTAAATGCATTTGTGTTAGGGCCATGGACAGATGGCATCAGCTGGACATGGGTCTACTAAAGGGCAGAACGTGGCAGATTGAGGCAGTTTCTGAGGATATAAAAAGCTCTGGCTAGTGCCTGCTGTGCTGTTTTTTCTTGACCATCAGAAAGACAGTTACTCTGCTGAGAAAATTAAATCATCATATTTAATTTTGATATTTGAAGCTGAAATCTGTTTCCAGGTCAAGTTCACCTTTCACAGATGACATTCCACTGGAATCTTTCTACAGTTTCTGCAGGTGAACCGCAACCCCAGAAATTCAGTTGCCCAAAGGCTCTGTTCTAAAGCCTATTTTTCAGGTAGAACCAAGAGAAAACAGTGGAAACATTTCAGTTGGAACAGAAACCAGAAGTCTCTTTTGCTAGAAGATGTTCAAAAGGAGCAGAATTGTTGGCATCCTGACAATTCCCACATCACATAGACAGGAAAAGCGCTATCAATGCAGGCCTTCTTCTGGATCAGCTTCAGGCTTTTTCCCACCCTTCCACCTGCACTGCTAACAGCAACAGTGATTGAAACAGCTAAACCACTGCTGATGCTTCTGAAACATTCAGGTTTAAAGCATCAGCAGTGTTACACATTAGCAGGGAAAGCCACATCAGCGCACTGGTTTAATAAAGGTATTCCTACCAGCCTGCATGCTGGATGTGCTGTAATTACAACAGGACAGTAGAGTGGTGCAGCTCCAGCTGCCCCTGACAGCTCTGCTCCCCTGGAAGCGTAGGGCTGACAGCTCAGGAATGAGAGCAGCAGAGCTGGAGGCAGCTCTCCTGGCAGCTGGCCTGTGTTCGGAGAGCTCTCACCCAGACCGTGCTGGTGCATGGGAGCTTTCTGAACTACATGTGAAAGCCCAGGGCAAGAGGCAAACTAATTTTTCTTCTCTTTGGGAGAAAACAGAAAGCTGTGTGGTGATTAAATTTGCTGGAGTCAGCTGTAGTATGATGGTGCGGATGAGAGGATACAGATATATATTCTAGGGGAGCCTAGTTTCACATGTAAGCACTGGAAGGGTTCTTTTACAAACAATGGTATTAACAAGTCTGTCTTAGTCCTGCCTAATCCAAAAGGTAATATTTTTGAAATATAACTGACCAGGATTTTGTTCTACACTAAAAGAAAAACGCCATTTTTAACACTAATAAAAATACAAATATCACTTCTCTCTAAACCTAAATAATGGAGATCTTGTTTTCCTGACTCGGAAAAAATACAGAACAAAGCAAGCTGAAGCAAATAGGACTCTGGTCTCCCTGTTACTTTAAAGGATTTCAGTTCAGACCTCTTGTAACTAGGTCCCACAGGCCTCAATGGAAGTTATTTGTCCCTAAGATGACAGCTCATTTTGGATCATGCCTACGATCACCTGGGAAATCTCCTTTAATTGTTGTATGCTCAGATACCTTCATGAGCCAAGTCCCTGGGCTAATCAGTGCAAATAGCTAGTGAATACATGTCTAACCTCTTCTGATTATCATGCAGCTGTACTGCACAGCAGCTTTCCTCCATTTACCTTGTCATTATCTGTTTAATGTTCCTATGTCGCTCTCTCTTTTTAAGAGGGAAAACTTCTTGACCTCCATCAGTGTTTCTTCAAACTCCTTCCTCCCCCACCCCTATGGAGCTCATGCTTCTCCATCAGCCTTTATTGTTCACTCAGCAGGGCGACTGTCCTCGATCACCTGCTGCCACTCTCCCATTCTGTCTTGCTGTGTTAGGACATCTTCTGTGTCAACATACCAAGCTAGTCTTCAATACTGACATCTTGTACTTAGGCTAGTAGTGTTACAAAGAGCAAGTATTTGCTTTCAGAAGGCAGCCAGAAATGCCAGGATAGTTAGTGCCTTCCTGTGATTTAGTGCCACAAAGTTTCACACTAGCCTTGCTCCCTGACTTTTGATTTTCTGTTGTAAAAATGAATGTGTGACAAGAAGTAGGGGAGAAGAGAGAGAGAGTTGCTAGGAAGTATCTGATTTGGGTTTTTTTTTTTTCCTAAGGTAGCACTGGGATCTCTCCTTCCCACACAGAGTCACATGAACTGTAATGCAGCCATCACAAGGGACACAGTGGACCTGCTCTTTCTCAGATTGGCCAAAGGCAAAAAGAAACCCTCCATTAACACAGAGAAAAGTTGTCTGCTTGTGTCTTGCACCATAACCACACCTTCTCTGCAGCAAATATAAAACTTTTGAAAACCAGCTTTGCACTGCACTGTGGAAGCTGTGCTGCTGGTATAGAGAACAGGCTGCCTTCTGCTTGGAGGCTTTTAGCACCTAGGAGGGAGTTGCATGGGGTTTTGGAAAGCATTCCTTATAATCGTGAATTGTACTGAGCGTGTAATGGTGGAGAGCTTGAAAAAGCTAATATATTTGGTGTTCATTCTGTGGTGCACACCTGGAGGACACTTCTGTAAGTACAGATATTGCCCTGCACACTTCCAAAAGAAGATATTCAAGAGGTATTACAGTATCAGTCAAAAAGGGTGCAGGGACATCGGGGCTCACCTTTTAACAATTTCACAGTTTCAGATCACCACAGCTTGGAAAGGTGCAACACTCCCCACCATAAACACACCTCAACTTGGTGTTGATGAAGTCTTCTTCACTGACTTTGCCAACATAAGAAGGAAAGGGAATGGTTCTTCTGGAGGCTGGAAGCAAAGTGTACACAGCTGTAGATAGCACACAGGTTTTTAGAGTGCATGTTTTTCTCTGTGTAGCTGTACACCACAACTTCTGCTCTTGCAGTGATCTGTCCGGCTAGTTTCTGATGGGGAAAATGAAAGAATTCAAGCCTACTTCATGCCTGAAGCTACCAATAGCTGAACTGTGCTTTGTCCATAGTAATTTTAATCTTGAAAGTGTGAATGAAGAACTTTTTTTCTTTGCTTTTAACATATTTGCATTTAACATATATACTCAATTTGTCATTTGCATTTTCCCTACCCTTTCCAACATTCATTCACAAGACCCAGAGGCAGAAAACCCTAGTCCCAGACAAGGAGATGTTGTGCTTACTGCCAACACTTGCTTCAGCTTTATAACCTCATTCTTCAGCACAGGTCAAACTGAGTTTCACCCTTTTTGATATCTCAGACTTCTGAGCTTCTTGAAATAGATATACCCTATTAGACATGCAAACACCAGCTTATATTATCCACTAATTACCCCAGCTCAAAACCCCTAGTTACCCAGAACTGAGATCTCTCTTGCAATGAACTTGTCATTAACCCTCCAGTCCCCTTTTAAAGCCCAGCAAGTCCCCTGCCACCGAGCCAGTTTTCTCAGCCCTCAGCCAAGGACGGCCGGGAAGGTTAATGGTGTTTCTCACTTCCTTCAGCTCCTTTGCTGGCATGGTGGAGTCCCTGCAGCCTCTCACACCACTCGTTCTTGTGCCAAAACTGCTCTTTAGCTTAACTTAAATAGCCCTTTTCCCTTCCTCCTACAGCTCTTCTGAATTACTTATGAAGAGAAATCATATAAGTTCTGTCTTTTGCTGAGCTCATTACTCTTCTGCATATCCCTCACAGGAAAGTGACTGCCCCCAGCCACCACTTTTGCCTCTGCTCCAGTCTGGCCACGTCTTTCCTGACTGAAAGCGGGGATGAGAACTCTCTAGAGATTTTTTTGATACCATTAATAAGTCTTGCTCTCTGTAGGAAGCACCTTGCCTAACAGATTTTGTAGTCGCTTTTTTTTATTTCACAGGCAACACACCTCAGTGGCTAATTGTCACCTTGTGACTAATAAAACAAAGACTTACTCCTCCTCTGTCATTTACAGCTGGTGAACTCAAAGAAATTTCCATGACTAATCCTGAAACATGGAGACTATTACCTTGCAATCAGATAAATTTCCATTTCTGCCCCACCAGTCCTCCCGCATACTCCAGCCCTAGCTCTGTTGGCAGTCCCTCCTAGTCTGGTGACAACAGTGTTCTGCTTTACCTCCCTCCTTGCACTTCTGCCACTAAACCAAGGCTGGCATTAAGTCTCATTCCAGAGCCTCTCTATCACTAATTTCCTTCCTTGCTGATAGCTTCTCCTCCAAGACCACACATGGCCAACACACTCTCTGGAGCCAGAAGAATAACCAGTCCAATGACTGTGAACCTCCTTCCTCTTATACACAACAGCATGAATGTGATGACTTCTGTGGGTAAAAGAAACTGGCAAGTGGCAGACCAGGTGCTCAGACCTTCCCACCTGGACCTTGTTACCAGAACCCAGCTTTGCTCACCACGTCCAGACCCTGTGGGCCGGTGTCCTGTCTGTGGCTGCCCTCATCTCCCAGATTGTCCCTCACCGTGAAGCCGTTGGCCCTTGCTGTGCCCTGATGTTCTGCCACGAGCTGAGTACGTTCCTCCTCAGCTTTGAAATACACCAGGAGAAGCCCGAGATTAGCTTGGATCCAGCCTCTGCTTCACCTGCCTTTCTTCTCCTGGACAGAAAAGAGGGATCAATGGTTTTCTCTCAGCACCAGTAAATTCATCTCCTGGTTTAAAAGAGTGATTTTCAGTGATATGAAGAATATCTTTCTAGCAGCCATGTCAAGGTCTGCATGAACATCCACAATTCTAAAACATCAATTATATCAGATATTAAGAGAGAAGGTAAGTTACCTGTGGGATAGGCTTTTACACTAACTATGCGTTTCATAAATGTATAGGTGCTGAGCATTACTCTAAATTTTCCTGCAACTTGCTTTCTTTAGTCCATCCTTAATAAAAGCATCTTCCACTTTAAGTATCCGAATAATTTGTGATAGCCAGGTGCAAGTCTTACTCCCTTATTATCCACAAATCTAGAAAAAATATTTCTGTGCAGTTTTCCTTTTTTTTTTTTTTCTCAGCACTAGTGTCTTTCCTTGCTCTGTTTAAACTGTCTGGCAGCTCACTTTGGGTCATTGTTTCTCCTCTTCAGTCTCTCTTATTTCAAGGTTGACACGATGACAAAAGCCACTTAAGGATGGCAGCTAATAAGACATCTGCTTTCTCCTAGGAAGTGCAAGGGGAGGCTTATAAGGCAGCAGTTAGATGCATATTGGTAATAGGATGCATTACTGTTTGACTCTGGGTCACTGCTTCAGCTCTGATCCTTGTCAAAAGTGACCATAAGTTGTTATCTGCCTGTAAATCACTAACCTAAGAAAATGATTTGATGCTTTTGCTTTAAGTCCTGCTGAAAACTATCTATACCACAATTAGCTAAAGTAGCGAAGATGGTAGATGGGAGTGAGCTGCCTTCTCAGCCAATAATGGGGGTCTGGTGGGGCCAGTCGCGGGGCAGGCTCACTGTCTGCAGAGCTCACATAGGTCTCCAGCACCATCAGTTCCAAGAGCACGAGACGCATTTTGATATAAATAAAAATAATGGTAAAGCAAGGCAAATTTGCACAGGGTTTCTCTCTCCTGTGATTTTTCTGTAGCATCATTAATAAAAGAAATCAGTGCCCATTTAGTACAGTATACTTTAAGTAAGGATGGGCTAAAGAAAGGAAATTAGGATAAAATACAGTTATTTTCAGGGGACCTGGAGTCACAACATAAAGCAATGGTTCACTGTTAGTCTGTAATGTATGCAACACTGTGCTTTGTGCTGATTTTGGCTGCTTTGTGATGTGTCTGCACATATATCATGCCAAAAATGACAGCCAGCTGTGTCACATTTGCAATATAAAACATTAATGTATTTAATTTTTACTCCCTCTCTGTATCTTAAGATAAGGCAGAGGTAAGATTTAAGTCATCAGGAGTTTTATTAACTAGTGCTGTTAATCAGTGAAACGTGCAATGCTATCAGGTGGTTGACGTGAGCCATTTTTCCTATGTATAATTACCAATATCTTTCTCAATTTCAAGTTATCACGATTAGCATATTATGCATATAAATCACATATAAATGTTTGTTTGAAGTCTTTGTGGATGTCAAAATGTAACCAGAACTTAATCCCATTAAAGGGCATCTTGAAAATCTCCATTTGCAGTGACTAAAACATACATTAACCCAAGAGAACAGAAGATCTGACATCACTACCAGGTAGTCAATGATTATGCCTTCTGTAGTCTCCTAATATTATCTTGAAAATGGACATGTCAGGAGGCCTAGAAATCTCTCAGAGCAGCTTATGCTTTCTTTATTTTCAAGCATTAAATTGTAGTATATGTTGTGAGAGAGGCACAGAAGTGTCAGTTAAATTATCTATCGGATTTGAAAGAGGAGGTCAAAAATGTGCATTTTTAAAGTTAGTCTTCAGTCAAGCCAATCTCCAAATACTTCTTGGGTCAGCATTTGCCGAGGAAGTTATTTCAGAGTAAAGCAGGAGCAAACAGACTTAAATATCCCACAATTACTAGAAAATATTAAAGATAATAATAATGATACCAGATAATATTAAAATATATTAGGTAATATTAAAGATATAATAAAGATACTAGATAATATTAAAGATAACAATTTCAGAAACATATCTCATGGGCTTTTGTGGGAAGAGCATGGGTACAGCCTCTCAGGCTTCCCTCTGGTCCCTGTCCTGGCAGGGGTCACAGCAGGTGCTCCAGGAGGGACACCAGCAACCGGCAAACAGGCAGGAGTCCTTCTGCTCCCTTAGTGACAGGCAAACTGAGGCCTCCAGAAAAAACGCATCTGTATTTAACCTAGTCCTGACTGATATTCGCTCTTAGTGGTGCTACAGGAAAAGACGTTACTATTTTTGCCCACGCCTGATTCAGTGGAAAAAAGGTTCTCATCTGGGCACTGACCATCTGTGCATGCCCGTCTGTGCCATAGCCCAACTCCTCAGGGTTTTATCCCAACAACAGGTTTAAGCACATGCTTCACTAGTCACGGTGATGGTAAATAAATGCTGAGGGCCTGACAACTTGGGTCTTAAGGCACTGCCCACCAGCCAACCCAGTTACAGGGAACGTGGTGGAATTGAGTGTTTCCCACCTGGGTAAGGCTGTTTGTAAGGATGAGCAGAAATGGTGCTTTGAATATTTTATGGCCTGGGAATTTCATGCTTTGGAATAAACCTGTTTTCTTAAACCAAGGTAGTTTTTTAGCTCATAGCTCCAATGTATTCTAGTTTTTGTGAGACATTTATAGTTGGGCTGGGTAGCTGATGGATGTCTTGGCAGCAGCAAGGCCCTGCTGGGATGTGAGAGTATGGTGGGAGCCCTCCTCACCCCAGGAAGACATCCACAGTGTGAAAAAAAGCCAGCAGAGAGGCTGGAGGAGGCTGGAGCACCCGTAATGCTGTGCAGTGGGCCCAGGCAGTCACGAGTGTGGCAGAAGCACAGAGAAGGCTGGGCAAACAGCGTGGGAGCGAGCAGTGCCTTGGAACCCAGATGCTTCCCCTCCTCCTTGTTCAGCCAATTTTACAAAGAACATGGGAATGAGGATACCAAGGAGCTGCAGATGCTGCCCAGCCTCAAATATCTCCTGTTCAGCCTGAGCAGCCTGCCCAAATTTCACCGTGTACCCAGGCCCATCTGTACCCACTGCCTCACACACAGGCGTACATAAGTGATATGACATTGCACATATATTACAAAGGAATATCTATTTTATACCTGCATGCAAAATGAGCTATGCCAGTTCATAAGCAGGTGCGCTTGCTCTGAAATAAGACCATCTACTCAGGAAATGAATTAAAGGTGGTTACCTGCAGGTAACTCTCAGTGCAGTGAAGCCCTTAGCATAGAAGTCAGACTGGAGCTAACTGCTGTGTTACCACTTCTGGCTCCTCTGCGGAAAACGTGACAGAATCTGTCATCAGGCTCCCAGGCAAGAGAAGATGTCAGCATGTCACTGTGGCACATTTTTGGCCTGGCCAATTCTAAAGAATTTAAGATGTTGTTTAATCAAGGTGCTTAAAAAAATTGATACAGTTTGATAGAGTGATGATTGATGTTCATGATACTCCTCTGTGGTCTTCACAGCAAAGAGCTGTCTTCTTATCATCTCTTCTGAAAATTTTACTGTTAAAGATGGACTTGATTGGGGATTAGATTTTGACATCAAGTCCTGATTTTGTTCACGTGCAGCAAAAAGGAAAGACTCACTTTTGAGGGAAGAAGGAAAAGGGAAGTAAAAGGAAAGCACGTTTTTAGGGCAGTCATATCTGTCATTCATGTTGTTTGTGGCCTTACATGACATTCATGCGAGAGAGAAAAAAAAAAAAAAAGGCATTGATTGGAAAAGGTTACAGGAGTTCTTGAGGCATAAAGGCATTTCCAGGCAGCAGTCACTGCAGTTTATGAACAGGTTCTGCTCTCACCCATCTGCATTCACGGGCTTTGGGTACAGTTTAACCCATTTGCTTGCTGACACTTCTTTAATACCCAGCTTTGATTTTCCTTTCTAAAAACAGCATGAAACCAGGAAATTAGGCCAATTGTTGGTTTTAAGAAAGATATTCACAGCCACTGACCTTACATTGTCTTCTCTCATCGCTGGACATGACTTTCTGTGAAACTGGGAAGTTGAACAGGTGGACACAAATGTGGGCAGAAATGGCTGGATGAGGACCACCACTTGAACTCAGTTCTAGTCTTGAGTCAACGAAAAAGAAAAGAAGAAAACACAATGCTGTCACTCAACTGTTGCATATTGCAGTAGCAGTCACTTTGCTTTCCATTTGTCTCTGGTTTCCAGGCACTGGGATTGACTCAAGGAATTTCTTCAGGTTCCTCTTATTTCTACAGTCATGGCACCTACATTATTATTTCCATTCAGCTCAGAGCAAATCAGCCTTCAAAAAGCCAAAAAGACATCTCATAGTCTCTAGCTGTGACAGATCTTGCACAGAGATGATGATGGAAGTCTAGATACAGAAAAATAACCAAAGATCTGTGGAAGAGCTGGCATTATATCAATAGGAAAGTGTGGCAGAGAGGTAGAGGCCTCTCTGTTTCCCTACCCTTGCAGTGCTGTCTGACTTGTCTGAGGTGGGCTGGGGCATCAGGTGATCCCACTTCATGGCTTGCTGTGGAAAACAGCTATTTTTAGGTAATGCAACACTCTGGAGTAAGGGTGGCCACCATGAAGCAGTGCTGGAGCTGCTCCTGCAGGTTCTGGGCACTGGCATGAAGTTGCCAAAAGCACAAACATTCTGAGAGAGGAGCTGCCCCCTCTTTGGACTGCTAAGAATAGTCTGCCCTGTAGTACTTGCAGGTGATATTGTCTCTGTCACAAGATACAAAAGATGCATGATGAAGCCAGCATCTTTCATCATATTGAACTGACTATGAATCTAACAGAAACGGTAACCATGTAAAGACAGACTGGATGCTTTTACATAGCAAATGTGCAATACAGAAAGAACTTGCTCCTCAGGGCAGGTAAATATGAAATGCAGTTGTGGGGGCTCGTAGAGTTGTTCAAGTTCAACTTATGCTTAGTGTCTTTCACAGTATTACTTTGCACTGTGTAGTTAGGAATGACTTGACCAGTGACCACTGCCCTGGCTGCTTGTGTGGGAGCCGTAACAGCTTTCCTTCCAGAGACAGTCTGCTGTGCAAATTTTTTGTAGTTAGACTCTAAAGCAAGAAAAGCTTTATATTCCTCACATCTAAAAGGAAAATAATACATTGTGCTCTGTGTAAATCTGAGTCTAATTGGAGTCTTAGAACATAGTACTTGCTACTACAAACAGCAGCACAGGCATTTGTCACTGCATGGCTCTTTGAACACAGCTGTCCTCACATGTTTATTGAAAACCTTATTTATTTCCTCTTGCAGAGCTGTTATTTCTCTTTTTGTCTTTCATTTCTGGATTGAGTGCATTAACTTCTGCTTGCTGGAACCAAAGCTGTGTAACTCTTCTTTCCATGCTCTGGACAGCCCACTCGTGCCTTCTTTAATTCCAGGAACTATTCTTTTTGAAAAATTATGCTGCCAGGTTCCAGGGAAACCCGTTGTGAAACTCGGAATTATGAGTAAGGGTGGCAGGACTGTGTCTAATGACTCACAGGTGCAAAACTGCACAGCCAGCTAAGAATCGCCTAAAAGCCATTTGTGCCTGTGTGAGAAACGCTAAACGTGACCCTGCAGTTTTGCAAATCGGGTCTGTGGAGAGGCTGAACAAAAGCTCCAGGGGTCTGTGCAGATACCTGCTCCCTCTCCTGGTGACAAGGGCAAAGCACTGGCGGAGGGAAGCTCTTCCTTGCCCGCCGGGGATGCTGCGCTCCCTCCTCCTCCTCGGAGGCTTCGCGGTGAAAGATGAAGGTGGCAGAGGCAGGTGTGAGAGGACTCGGGTTGAGATTCAACGGGTACCTCTGCAAAACTGCAGCACTGAGCTTTGTTGGGCAGTGGGAGCTCCTCAGGGATGGAGGAGCGATGGTGGGACAGGAGAAAGGGGTTTGTGTCCCTGCTGTGAATCGCTGGGGAATCACAGAATCACCAGGTTGGAAAAGACCCACAGGATCATTGAGTCCAATCATTCCTATCAACCACTAGACCATACCTCTCAGAACCTCATCCACCCGTCCTTTAAACACCTCCAGGGAAGGTGACTCAACCACCTCCCTGGGCAGCCTGTTCCAGGGCCCAATGACCCTTTCAGTGAAATGTTTTTCCTGATGTTAAGCCTGAACCTCCCCTGGCAGAGCTTGAGGCCATTCCCTCTCGTCCTGTCACTTGGGAGAAGAGGCCAGCTCCCTCCTCTCCACAACCTCCTCTCATGGGAGCCAAGAGTTAATATCTGGGATATTCTCAGTGGCCTGGTGAAGGCGACTATTCAGAGTTAGTAGAGGAATGCTGTTTCACCCTTAATGTGCATAGATAGGCTTGCTGCTGGTTGCTGTCTGTAAAGCTGTCTCTTTACAGGTCTTTTTGAGGCTTAGGAGTCTGGGAACACTTGCTGGTCTAGGTGTCTGCATACAGGAAGGATCTCAGGTGTCTCAGGAGCTGATTGAACTAATTTAATTGTCCTACATGCCATAAGCTCATGCTGCTGATCACTGGGAACTGTTCCACATATACACAACCATCACAGGTATTAGGTTCACAGTCATTTCTGGAACACCTTCTGCTTTAGTATGTGGATGTGAGGGGGAAACTAGCAACTAGACAATGACTTATGACCACAAAACATAAATTCCAAAAATAAATCAAAGCTGGTAAGACAAAATTAACTGCAGGAACAACAAGGAAATGTTCAGTACCTTAGCTGTAAGGCTGGAAAGGATACAAAGATTCAAGTTAAAGGAAATGAATAATTAAAATCAAACACTAAAGGGATTTGGAAGAAGATATACTTGGCTGTATAAAACTTCTGGTCAACACCACAGTGGTCTTCTGGAGATTTAGTGGTGCTTAAGTGGGCCCCTGAGCTCTTTAGGCATGCTCACACCCTCAGGTCCCTAATGGGCATCTCATCTTTAATACTGTCTTCTTCACACATGGGCAGAACATCCGTTTGGAAGTCTGTGTGTCTGGTATCTTCAGTGGCTGCCTAAGTCATGGTTTGATCTTCCTTGGAGATATCCAAGTGAAAGTGATCTTGGGAAACAGGAGCATTGCACTATTAATATAAAATCAGGAACTACAACTCAAAGATAATTCTTATTCATGAATTTCAGTACAGCAAGCTGACTTCTGTCTTGGTTTTAATGTGTTAAAGATGATATGACTGTCTTAGTGCCATAACAGAGTGTCAAAATATGTTATCATGGTAAGAAATACAAAACAGTTTCTTGTTGAGACCTATGTTCAGCTGTCTAGCTGTGTTTGGCAAAGTGCTAAAGTGTTTGTTTAAAATTATATTTATGTCCTACCGATTTCAGTGGCACTGAATAAATCCCAAATGCTTCACTTAGCTAAGAATTCAGGCTCAGACTCCTAAGCAACCCTTATCACTACTGAATTCAGTGGAATCTGTGGGAACCTATCATCGAGTAGGAAAGATAGCATTTTATGAGGTATGATCTTAATGAAACAAATTATGTGTCTTTTCCAACAGGAGCGAATGGGAGAAGCACAGGGCCATAATATGTTTAGTTGAGTAAAAAAGCAGCACGCTGAAACACAAGGGTTATATTAAGAAAGACTCCAAATGTTGTATATCACGAATATACAATGTCACTCTAAGATCAAATTTCTGGAGGCCGGGAGCTGATCTAAGAGAGGAAAATTAATTAATAGAGCAAAGGAAGCATGAGTATTTCTTTGGTGTAATATATTTAGTAGTCCTGTGTTACACAGTACTTAAATTCAGAGACAATGCAGGAATAGTTATGTTACCAAGAGCTGAAGGACTAAAAGTCCAACGCTCATATTTGTTCACTGGCTTAGCAGGCTGCAGACAGCTGTACAGTGTGTATTTGCCCTACAGGTGACCTTCTCTTTGAATGAGGTTAACCATCATGCTTGTTCAGCCCTGGTTATTCCCTCCACAGAGCCTAGTTCTGCTGGATAGTTTTGGCACTCTGAACTAATGTCTGGAAAGAACTCTGCTGAAACCATGGTTTTTATTACACTGATGGCCTCAGGCTGATCAAGAACTATGACACTAGCGTTAGCCCTACAGCCATCGTGAGGCACTTATTTTCTGTTTTGGACTGACTTGTTATGACTATGCCCATGCCCCTCCCAATCTGGAAAGGAGAATCAATGTGACAACACGTCAGGAAGATATTCTAAGTGTGATCCCACCAATAAGCATAAGTATTGCCTCGATTTGTATCATTTGTACTGTAGAGCTCTGAGGAAATGTGGACCAGGGCCTTAAATACACATGAAAGACACATTATGAAACTGAGTAAATTATTGATTTGAGGAACTGCTCACTTCTGTAGATCACTAGGTAAAAGTAACCAACAGAAAAGAAAACAGCAAGACTCTATTTAGTATTTTCCTATTTTTTTACCGTTCTCATTCAGGGAAGTTATATGCCAGTTTATAGCTGAGGTACCCTCTTGTTTCTGTTCCTCTCTATCTATAAAAGTAATTAAAAACATCACCTGGATTGAGCATAGCAGCTGAGCCTCGGACTACAAAATGAGACTGTGTCATGAGAAAGGGGAATGAGGTTCAAGTGATTGTGAGTTTATAGGAAATGAGCTGTCACCTACTCAGGCCCATAGGACTGTAGATTTATATAGAGTAAAGCTACCATCAAGATTGGCCCTTAATGGCTATCTTGCTTTTGATAGTTGGAAGAACTGGTGGAGATATAAAGAAGGGAGTGTTGTGAGTTGTGTTTCACATGCTGTTTTCACCTTAAACAATGGCACAAAACTTTGGGATTGCCTCTCCTTTTGTGGACGAGTGCTTTGGGAGGGACATGCTTCCCTGCAGTCACTCAGCACTCACCAGCCTAAAACCTGGCATGAGTCTGCTGAGCCAGAGGGGCCTTTAGCCCATGCATTAGCACCACCTGGTACAGTTTATCTCTTCTGGGGCAGCATGAGAAAGATGCCCCAGACTGTGACCATCACAGCTGTATCCAGCTGTATCCATCCAGCAAACCCAAGTGAAGAGCAAGGCCACAGGGAAACACAAATCCTTCAACAACCTGAGCCATGCAGTCTCTGTGCAGAGTTGCTGAGCACGTTTCCCAATGCTATCAGTCACAAAAACTGTCATCCTGATTTTAAAAGCTGCTGTCTAGGACTATATATATGCTGTTCCACGTGTGGTTCAACACTGAGCTCTTCACACACATTAATATCTTATTGTGTCATGCAGGGAAGTGTTAGCATTACCCACTGGTTAAAGAATAGAGCACACAAGTTAGGGTTACAGCCCTGCAAGCAGCGATACACCTGCTTTGCTGTCTTCGGAAAACAGTCTGGCAAAATCAGTAGGGCTTGTCATGGTTATACCCCTGGGTACTGGCATGTCTGTAGGACTGCAGCATATGTGCTTTGCTGGGAGAAGAGCCACCATGCTGCATCCAGGTAAAACTGCAGCTGCTGACAGAGAAGAATTGGATGAAGCTCAGATGTGTTTCTGTGAATGAAGGTTCTGTCCTGGTGACGCACCTCATGCAGAGGGGCAAGAGAGGGAACATTACTAAACATACATTCCTGGAGGCAAACAGAGTGCAAACTCTTCTCTCCCTACAGAACACACATGCGTAGAGTGGCCCAGAAGGAACCAGACGCTGCTTGTTAAAAATTGGCATCTCTTCAACACAACTACCAGTGATTTTTCCACGAAACACATTAAGATTCAGTATAAATGCCTTTATGGATTTCACACCATATTAAAAGGAGTGAGTGATTGACTATGTTCCCAGTAGCTTATTTTTCATCCTTTGACAGCTGTTAACCAGACAGAAGCATTATTAGTTCAATTTCTCATGCTGTAAAAATATTTGGAAATAGGAATTTGGCCAGATTTTTCCTTCTTGTTCCTAGTTTCCTGTCACTGTTTGTTAGATTGCTTTGACAAATCTAGAGTGTACCGAGCACAGCATCTTAACACAAATGCTGGTTTTAGAGTCAAGCCTCCAGGTTTGCTAAGCAGATTTGAAGCTTAAAGTAAAG
Source organism: Clamator glandarius (assembly GCA_033459285.1). NCBI lineage: Eukaryota > Metazoa > Chordata > Aves > Cuculiformes > Cuculidae > Clamator > Clamator glandarius. The sequence goes on from JAUNZM010000105.1 coordinate 5,671,765, forward strand.
ATGCACAAGATGTAATTACTGTACTCTTAAGCAAAGTTTCAGGGTCATCAGGGCTTGAATATGTTGATATGTTGAACATGGGTAGTTGGATTGTTGGACTAGATGATCCTAGAGGTCTTTTCCAACCTAGTGCTTCTATGATTCAATGTTTTTACTATTCACAAAAATAAGAACTGCTTGTGGGATGTGAGTATCTGGTTCAAAAGTAGTATCTCTCTGCCACGGTCAATAGATGGCATATGAGAAATAGACACTTAATGCTAATGCTGAGATGAATATGTTTTTACCTTGTGTAATTTCCAGACAGGAGAATATCTTTCCTGTTTATAAGTCTATTCAGTCTCTATTATTTATTTTCTGAGAAAACTTCAGTGCTATCTGTGTGTCTTTGGGAATTTGCAGTCTCTTAAAGCAAACTCCTTTGTCATCAAATGTCAAAGTTCTTAAATTGCAAACTACATAAAGGAAAGGATTTTGCAGATGCTTCACTGGCAGAGTTGATAGCATCTACTATGACCCCCAGGGAACTCTACACTCCCTGGGCATTATTCATTGTTTAAGGCAAAATGATTGTGAGAAATCAGCAAGGTGATGGTTACACAGAACCAAGTTGGGCACTCAGTCAGTCAGGGGCATTGCAAGGCAACAGCAGTATCAAAGTCAATTAGTTACTCTGCATTTAATTCAGAGGAGCCAACAGCAGAGCCTGAGCATTTCTGAGGCATTTGGTTGTTACAAACAGTTCTGCTTCCCTCCTGCGGGCTCCAGGCTCCACCAACCCTATGATGGAAACAGAGGGACCTGGTAAATCCCATCTGTGTCTGAAAGAATTTCTCATGTTGTTGGAAGCAAACACCTGAACCCTTCTTGGTGTATTTGTCTGAATATGAATTACACAAGCTTGTAGAGCATACAAAGAGAGTAAGTTTTGGACTGAACGTAGAAGCAATTTTACACCTACTTTCCTGGAACATGGTTATTTTCAAATCAAGTCTGAGTTTTGAAATGTAAATGTTACTGGTCATAGCTAAATCACAAAGTAAGTTCTGTTTTTCAAATGTTTAAATGCTTTTTGTTTTTTTAATAGGCACACTGGAAATAGCATATTGCAGAAGCAGAAAGCATTCACTGGTGAGCAGTATAAAATAGCCATTGCAACTATTAAATACACAAGTTTAGCCTTCTTTAGAAGTACTAAGTACTAATTTCTTGTTCCAACTAAATATTTATGATTTCATATGTAGATATGTAATGTTCTAAGTAAGCTAATGGCAGAGAAAACATATGATTTTTCTCTTCCCTGCAGTTTAGACCAAAGCTAAGCTTATATGATTCCCAGAACCACAGAATCACATAATGGTTGGGGTTGGAATGGATCTCTGGAGATCATCTAGTCTAACCCCCTGCTAAAGCAGGTTCACCTACAGTAGATTGCATAGGACTGTGTCCAGGTGGATTTTTAATACCTACAGAGAAGGAGACTCCACAAACTCCCTGGGCAGCCTATTTCAATGCTCCATCACAATCAATTTTACCTCATGTTCTGATGGAAATCCCTGCGTTCCAGTTTTTGCCCATTGCTCCTTGTCCTGTCACTGGGCACCACTGCAAAGAGTCTGGCTCCATCTTCTTAACACACACCCTTTAGATATTGATAAGCATGTTTAAGATCTCCTCTCAGTCTTCTTTTGGTTAGGCATTGGAACAGTCTGCCAAGGGAGGTGGTTGAGTCGCCGTCCCTGGAGGTGTTTAAGGTTAGGGTAGACGAGGTGCTTAGGAGCATGATTTAGGGATTGGTGGGAATGGTTGGACTCGACGATCCAGTGGGTCTCTTCCAACCTGGTTATTCTGTGATTCTGTGATTCTCCGGGCTGAACAGACCAAGCTCACTCAGCCTTTCTAATAAAAGAGCTGTTCCAGTCCCCTGATCGTTTTTGTGGCCCTCCACTGGACTCTCTCCAGTAGCTCCTCATCATTTTTGAGCTGAGGAGCCCAGAACAGGACACAGTACTCTAGATGTGGACTCACTAGGGTAGAATAGTGGGGGAGTATAACCTTTCTCAGCCTGCTGGCCACACAGTCCTTGATGCACCCCAGGGTATCATCAGCCTTCTCAGCCAGGAAGGCACATTGCTGGCTCATCATCAGCTTCTTGTCTACCAGAACTCCCAGGTCCTTCTCCACAGAACTGCTCTGCTTTCCAGCTGGTCAACCCATAACCTGTACTGGTGCACCTGGATTCAGATGTTTGCTTTCCAGACCATGGGAAGAACAGGACTGTCAATAAGGAAATTCCTCCTATAGATAAAAATGCTGTAGAGGCATCGTAAAATGAGCAAATAACAACCAACTAGGGAGAAAACAAAGCTACTGTGTCCGTCTCGGCTGTAAAAAAATGTTAGCACTGCAGAGCATTCACATTTCCATTTGTTGGATAAGAAAAGGGGTCCTGTCTGTTCATCCAGGAGTTTAAAAAAAATAAAGCAACATTTCAGGCCCTGAGGCTCCCCAGTTGTCCAAAGTCTTTCTGCCACTCTCTGGCACGTTTGTAGCTACATCAGGGAGGGCTGAGGTCCCCAGCTGATCACCTAGGAAGCAAGCCCTGAGCAAAAAGCGAGGTAGCAGCAGCACTAAACCCAGTCTAACTGATTCTTGCAAAACTAAGCTGAATTAACCTCAGAGCAGCAATGCACAAAGAGAGGGACTCTGCAGCCAGGACATCAGAGGGTATCTGTGCCCACCACAGCACTAGACCCTCCATGGCACTTGCTGGGAGCCAGTTGTTGTGCCCCACACCACACACTCATCTCACCTCCCAGCACAACTCAATTTCTTCTTTGCAGCTGCCCCAACCAACCAGGGCTTTACAGAGTAGTGGACTAGGTCACACATCCAGAAAACGACTTTTATTTCCCTAGGCTTATTTATATAATTAATTAATATCACAATCAGCCAAGAGCAGGAAAAGACATAACAGTATTTCGGTGCATTCCTTGGGGAAACACAGAAACAGCAAGATTAATTTAGACAAGATCCATTTAGATAGCAAGTTAATTTTAACGGATAGAAGCAGACACGAGAACTATTTTTTGAAAAACTATGAGAAAATAAAATTTCCTTTGCTCTTACCTGTTGTCTGCCTCCATCGAACATGCTTTTGTTGGAAGGCAAAGACATGCAAAAAGCACAGCAAAACCTCTGTTGAATTCCTGCAGATTTCTAGGGCATTCAGGTTAGGTAGCAGTGATGGCTGAGCAACTCATTGGCGCTTTACTGGGTAAAGAAATTTGTCCCAGAACTCATCTACACATTGTAACTGTATCAAAGCCTGAAATGACACAACTGTCTGGCTTAACTATATTAAAATCAGTTTTCTTATGTCTCGTCAGCATTAGAAATACAGCATCCCAGAGCCAAGTGAATAAAGTAAATGTTTTTTAGTGTGCCTCTGACTGAAGACTGGGCGAGCAGAAAGGTGGCAAATATTCCTCATCCAATTTATAACCAAACTAGGTTACTGTAAAGTTGTCCTTGTCACTCAGTGCCAAAGTGCAGTAGGCAGTTCTCGCCTCCTTGCGGGTTGCCATCTGCCATTACATCTCCCTCTCCTTCCTCTCTCTCCCTGTTGGGGTTAAGTTGGACGTCAGGGACTTCGGCAGGCAGTGGGGAAAAAAAAACCCTCAACACTGAGTTTCCTACAGGCCAGTGCAGTCTGCTTCTTCAGTCTCTGCCTGCAGAAAATGAAGTTAAACAGACCTTGTGCAGCTCTCAGGCTCAGTCCCTGAATTGCTGTAAAACAAGTGCACTGGGGAGCCCCTGCTCAGGCCAAGAAATGGGATTTTTGCATCAAAATGTTCTGCTTTCTCACACAGCACTGCAACAGTCAGTGACTCTATCACATTGTAGTGAAGCAGGGCTTTTAAAGTCTGAATAATGCATCTTTGGGCATTTAAAAATTGCTTTCAGTGTTTGTTTTCAACAACTGCATCTCTTAACAGCTCATGGGAGGCTATTTATTGCAGTGTGAAATTCTGCCTGTGTTTGCACAGGTTGCTAACCCAAGCATGGATTAGGCTTCACTCAAGAAGATTTTCACTTAGAAATCATAAGGCAAAATGTGATCTGCTAACTGCCATGCTACAAGCAATAAATCAGATATGGAGAAAATATCTGCTTTCTGCCTCAACAGTTTGTTTGCATCCCAGGCTGCTTTTGCAGCATGCAATAAATTAAAGTCCCAAGTGTTACTGACCAAGATCATGCACTCTCTGAAATACAAAGTGGATTTTAAAAACTGTTATAGCCGGCCCCAACTATAGGGTTTAACCGAGAGGAAAACTCACTGATCATGAATAAAGCGCATGCCTCTCTTTGCCCAGGAAATCTCTCCAGTAGCCATTCCAAACCCTCTTTACATCCTGAGAGGTATTTGCATTCCTGTCTTTTTAGGAAAATTAAGCAGGATACAGTGTTGGCTTACGAGTTTATGCCATGTTAGCTATAACATATTTTTATGCTTATGCAAGACTGAGCTTGAACTTCTTGGTCAAAGGCTGTTCCACGAAGACCGTGACAGTCGTGTCAAATGTAAGGCCTGAATATTGGGCAAGAGGAATGTTAAAGAGAAGTTCCTTTATACATGTGGTTCCATATCTGCCATCATTTCATTCTCCTATCACATCATAATATGCGGAAATGAAGTCTAATGAGTTTTTAGGCAACTCTTGCTATAACCCATATTTTATTCTATTTTAAGTCTGTGATGATGTAATTTTAAATGAAATGGCCATGTCTGGCTCTTTGGAGCTAAGTAGGCAATTAATAGAAACCAGTGCAATCTAAGCACCCTGACTCATGTTCCCTGAGGCGAAGAGCTGCTGTGGCTTAGGATGCTCTGTTTTGCAGATTAGTTCTTTCACCGCAGTGTCAGCAATAAAATGTTTGCATCTCAGCTGCAATGCCAGAGCAGATGTATTACTGTAAATTCATCTTCATCAGAGGTTCAAACTAGCATTTCCACACCAGGCCATGAACAAACGTTTTCTTCTTCCAACTCCTCTACAGAATTGTTATTTCTAGACACTGGGACAAGGTTGACATCTGGGGACAACAGGAATGGATTTTCCAGAGCTTCCTTGTGGGTGCTGTGCAGCTGATGGTTGCAGGACTGGGTGCCATCATCTGTGGCAAGAGGCTTCTCTAAGTTGTCTGCTCAGTACTTCTGGCAGAGCAGGGATTAGCGAAGGAAGGGCAGGTTTTCCTCTGAAGTCCACTGAACAACTGTCCATCTTTTCCACACAAAGGCATTTAGCCTCACTCTTGCACTGAAGGGGAGTATTCTTGCACCAACCCTCCCACAGAGGTAGCTTGTTTTACATGAGGTGTAAAAAGATTTCACACTAAGTTGAATTAACAGTTATTTGCCATGATACGATGCAGCAGCCTCCTCCTTTCAGAGTCATTAATGCATTTTTACCCTAGACAACATATATAGATCTATCTGTCCCATGGCCATAAGACTTCACGCGAACCTGCTAGGCATTCAGCTCCAATAACCTTCACATGAGGTTACTGGTTCAGCTTGTATCTATTGCTTAATCAATGAGAAATAAAACTCCAGTAACTGCCAAACTGCTGCTTCAGCTAATGAAGGCTTGATCTGCTTTGAAAGAATCACAGAATGACCAGGTTGGAAGAGACCCACTGGATCGTCGAGTCCAACCATTCCCACCAATCCCTAAATCATGCTCCTAAGCACCTCATCTAACCTAACCTTAAACACCTCCAGGGACGGTGACTCAACCACCTCCCTGGGCAGACCGTTCCAATGCCTAACCACCCTCTCCGTCAAGAATTTCTTCTTAATTTCAAGCCTAAATCTCCCCTGGCGGAGCTTGAGGCCATTCCCTCTCATCCTGTCCCCTGTCACTTGGGAGAAGCGGCCAGCTCCCTCCTCTCCACAACCTCCCTTCAGGTAGTTGTAGAGAGCAATAAGGTCTCCCCTCAGCCTCCTCTTCTCCAGGCTGAACAACCCCAGCTCTCTCAGCCACTCCTCGTAAGATTTGTTCTCCAGCCCCTTCACCAGCTTTGTTGCTCTTCTCTGGACTCGCTCCAGAGCCTCAACATCCTTCTTGTGGTGAGGGGCCCAGAACTGAACACAGTACTCGAGGTGCGGTCTCACCAGTGCCGAGTACAGAGGGAGAAGAACCTCCCTGGACCTGCTGGTCACGCCGTTCCTGATACAAGCCAGGATGCCATTGGCCTTCTTGGCCACCTGGGCCCACTGCTGGCTCATGTTCAGTCGGCTGTCAACCAACACCCCCAGGTCCTTCTCCTCCTGGCAGCTTTCCAGCCAGGCTTCTCCTCATCTGTACCTCTGCTTAGGGTTGTTGTGCCCCAAGTGCAGGACCCGGCATTTGGCCGTGTTAAACCTCATGCCGTTGGACTCTGCCCAGCAGTCCAGCCTGTTCAGATCCCTTTGGAGCCTCCCCACCCTCCAGCAGATCGACACTTCCACCCAGCTTGGTGTCATCTGCAAACTTGCTAAGGGAGCACTCGATGCCTTCATCCAGGTCGTTGATAAAGACATTGAACAGGACTGGACCCAGGACTGAGCCCTGGGGAACCCCACTTGTCACTGGCCTCCAGCTGGATTTAACTCCATTTCCCACCACTCTCTGGGCCCGGTCATTCAACAGTTTTTCACCCAGGAGAGTGTGCGCCCGTCCAGGCCAGAGGCCGACAGTTTCCGAAGCAGAATGCTGTGAGAAACTGTATCAAAGGCTTTACTAAAGTCCAGGAAGATACATCCACAGCCTTTCCCTCGTCCAAGAGTTTAGTCACTTTGTCATAGAAGGTGATCAGATTACTCTGGCAAGACCTGCCTTTCATGAAAAAGTTTCCTAATTGATAGCAATTATATAATCTAAGTGTATCTGATATATTTGTAAGTTTTGGTGTTTGATTTTTGTTCTTTTACCAAAATGGGAACTCAGTAATGCCTGGAGTTTTATTCATCACTGAATTACCCTTTAGCTGGAATTGATTGCCTGAGCTGCTATTTGTAACTGCAGCTCTCCCTCTACCCAATCTAGGGAAAAACCTGTAACAGAACTACCACAAGGACTGCAGTATTTGCTGTTACAGATCCTGGAAACTATCCTTAGCTAGAGATAAATCTAATGTGTATTCTTTTGCCCTAGCGGGTTAGAAAAACTGACTGATGGTGTTTTGCCTTCTCTAGACTGATAAAGATAACATTGGCAAGCTTGACTTGTGCCAGTAGCAGGCTGTAAAGGGATGGCCAGCAGTGTTACAAACACAATATGAAGTAACCTATATCAGTAATTCACCATGTGTTTCTGTTCCCTGTACCTCTGCCCCAGGGAGGGTGCTGAGCTGAGCTGCTATATGCTACAGAAATCTCTGTCTGGGCTATAAAAGATCAGTGGACATTGCACACAATAATAAGATTAAATGAGACAATTTTGAGAATCTGCTCTGAAGCAGCTAAATTGTCGTCTGCTGAGGGTCCGAGGATTAAAAGTCTATTGGACACCCAGAAACGCTGGAGGTCTGCTGAGATAGGTAAGCGTACTGCTACCTGCCCTGCAAGCATTGGCTTCTAAATGAGCTCCCAGAAGGGGTTAAGTGGAAAGAACTGCAGTGACACAGAGGTGAGGGCTCTTACAGAAACATTGCTCAGTGGCCAAGGGGAACAGATCGATCTCCCCATGAGCCAGCTGTGAAAGATGTTATGTTGTTTAATGTTTCTGTGGTTTGAAAATATGCAAGAACCTATAACCCCTGTTGACAAAAACTAATTACTCAGAGTAACACCCTTGATGGGTATGGTGTAGGAAACATAATTATTAGACTATTGCTGTATCTGTACCTGAACATTTTCTCCTGCTGTCTTTTAGGGAGAAATCTCTCTGCAGTGTGTAGAATGTCTATATCTTTAAAAGCCTGATATGTTCTTTTTTAATTGGTGCCCAAATTACATCCTTTGTAATGCAGTGTGCAAAGATTAGGACACTTTTTGTGTGATTTCCAGTCATGTTTATTAGAAATACTTTATCCAGGAGTTTGTCTTCTGCAGAGGTCTGCTCTTCTGTTGTCAATGGGGTAAGTGGAGAAGTAGCCACTTCCTTCCAGTTTGTGTGAGGCCTGGATCTCAGTGCAAGGTTTGCAGAAAATACCAAAGATGGAGTAATTAGTAAAAGTGCATGCATTGCATACCCACAGGTCAAAGATGATCTTCTTTCATAGAATCATAGAATCACCAGGTTGGAAGAGACTCACTGGATCATCGAGTCCAATTATTCCTATCAAACACTAAACCATGCCCCTGAGCACCTCGTCCACCCATCCCTTAAACACCTCCAGGGAAGGTGACTCAACCACCTCCCTGGGCAGCCTGTTCCAGTGCCCAATGGCCATTTCTGTGAAAATTTTTTTCCTAATGTTCAGCCTAAACCTCCCCTGGTGGATCTTGAGGCCATTCCCTCTTGTCCTGTCCCCTGTCACTTGGGAGAAGAGGCCAGCATCCTCCTCTCCACAACCTCCTTTCAGGTAGTCATAGAGAGCAATGAGATCTCCCCTCCCTTCAAACTGTTTTTCACAGAACAGAAGAGCAGAATGACTCTCAGCCATGTGCTCAAGCTCCATCTCTATTTTTCCTGCATATGAAACTCCACTGAGCTACAGAAATTGCTGGCAGTACTTTACTTCTTATTTTTTTAGATTTTACTGTCCTTTTGTTCTTCTCCTAAAAGGTTATGTAAGCTACACAAACCAAACCAGCCTGATGTACAGCAAGGGTATTTGGCTGGAGGTTCACTGCTTGGGTATGGGCAACTCAAGCGGGTGTTTCAAGCTCAAGTAGAGGAAGCAGGTAAATAAAGAGCAGCCTGGAAAATCTCCCATGTAAATATTGCTGAACGTTCAAACACAAATGTGTCTGTACTGCCATTCTGAGCTCTCACACATGAAGAAGCATGGCCTGCCCTAGGCAAAGGAAGCTGTTGCTAGTAAAATGGTGATGGCAAAATACCTGCAAACGCAAGCTTTAGACCAGGTGCAGGTGTTACCAGGGGAGGACGAAGGATGTCTGAGGCAGTAGCTACTTCTTGGGGAATAAAGGAAAGAGAGAGGATGAACCCAGCAGCTGCTCTGTCCTTCCCTTTACCCCGTTCACTGCATTTTGATTACAATTCTCAACCCTTTTCTCTTCCAGGAGGGCGCTGGCCAAGGCAGAATGTTGCTTCCCAGCTCTGAGGTGGTAAATTCAGCTTGGTCTGTCCTGTGGAGAAACCTTGAATTTGCTCAGTAAGGAAGTCTCCCATTCACCTGGTAACATTTGATGGAATTGCCTTAAATTTCTCTAACTTCGCTTCTCCCTATTTCCCTTACATTTTGTTTCCTTTATTTTCTTTGGCTCATCAATGCTATTTTGACTACAGCACAGCTCAGTTTTCCTTTTTGCTAAGAAAATTAGTTAAGTAGCTTTAACATTGAGTCTTTGGGGTTGTATTAGGACTTTCCTGAACAGTAAGAAACCAAATAAAATTTGCAGTGCATTTCCATTAGCACAAAGTTCAAAGGTATTCATAGTTATATACCAAAGCAGAAGATTACATGTAAATCTTGAGTTAAGATGATTAAGCATGGCTCAAGTAGCAGCCACACCTAGAATTATGAGCAGTTCCAATTCACACAGTGTAAAAATCTGCACCCATAAAAAAGTATACCCAAAAAATATCATGTAGGGCAACAAAAATTAATTTAGGCCTGGAAAATAAGTTGTACAACATTGGAAAATACATTAGGTAAATTTTGTATTGTCTGGTGTAGTACAATCTCAAGGGAGAAACAAGCAGGCTTTATAAATACTGTTAAGCCAACAGCGTAAATAAAAGAAGGGAATTATTTAGTCTCAGAGCCTCAAGGTAACAACATGAGATCTTGGATCACAAAAAACTCCTCACAGAACAATTATATGGTCATCTATGTACCTTAAAAAGTTGGAAAAGATGTGTTTCAATTTTTAAATAGTTCCCATTAGACTAACTATGTCAGAGCAAACCCCTGAAAATCAGCTGCAATAACACAGAATGGGACTTGCTCTTAGGTCATTGAATTGATAAAGGCAGCTAACAGGGAAATATCTCTGGTGCCCATGTCACCCTATACTTGCTGTATTACATCTTTTGCAAAGTAGGCATAAAATGCTAATAATGTAGTCAGAATAAAATGCCATGATTCCAGCTGCTGTGAGCTTCACACTTACTTTACTATGTTGTAAGTTTCTGCATATGGTAATATCAGATCCACATCTCCTGCTGCAGATATTTAAGTACAGTTTAAAGAAATCAGTCAGAAAAAAAATTATGTCCTCAGAAGGCAGGATTGTCCTTTGAATATGAGGGAAAGGACTGAGTGACCTCAGTTCTGACACAATTATCTATTCTTTCAAGTACCTAAGTCCTCTTCCTGGTGAAGTAAATAGGGATAATGTTTTGCACTTCTATTCTTTCTATGGATCATAAGGCGAAAGCATATGATGTGGTTTATTTTGGGGTTTTTGTCATGAGTATATGCAGTGTAATCAGTAAAGTCAACAGTATTCTGGAAATAGGATGTATAGTTTCATCTAAATATCTTTACTCATCAACAGAATGAAGAATTGGACTGGATTCCCATTTGTTAATTTGTTTTCTTCACATGGATAGCTCTTCTCTCTGCAACAGCACTTCAAATATCATGCATTTAAACGGTTTCTTCCTTAGAGCTTATTTTGTTTTTCAGAGAGAAAGCAGTGGATTTTTTTAAAAAAAAGAAAAAGGTTAAAATGTGACTTTAAGATGAAAACCACATTTCTTGTCATAGCAAAATATTTTTAAGGCAAGTCAAGCTGCGAGTTCAAATTAATTGGTAATATTTCTTCAAATTAGTTATGGATTGTCACAGTCAAAATCTATTTCTTTACATTAGCATGACATTTTCCGTCCCTAAGTTCTCCTGGGATCATGTCAGTTTTTATGGTAGTTTTTCAGAAAACTCATTAAAAACACATCTGAACAGGTCTGAAATGTCAACATTGTCTTAAACTATCAGAAATACAAAATAACAAATGTACCATTAGGCCATTATTTTTTACTTAGCAATGCCAACTGGAAAAAAGGCATTACAAAAGTCTTGGAACTGGGAATTATAAGAAATCTCCTGAAAGCTTTCATATGTTTCTTATGTGAAAGAAATAAAACTTCTGCAACTATTCCTACTGTGCTACATTCACGAAAGATAAGTATATATAGAGTTCCTTTTGCTTTGGAAATATTTCTGGAGAACATATTCTGCAAATGGAAACAAAGTGCCTGATGCTGTGTTACTCCATGTTTATGCTGATGTAAATAAAACTCTGGAGAATCTCCTCAGTGTAAAGCCTGTCTAAATGAAACCCTGTGTAAAGCTTCAAGAAAGTCTTTTTCACCATGTAACTTACTAGGACAATTCCCTATTAACATTCAGTTCAGCTTACCCAGTGTATTGTTCAAATAACTTATTTCCTAATTGCACTCATTAAAAATCATCATGACTTTAAATTCTTTTATGAAAGAGTGTAAGTTGATACATATTTCAGTCCCATGGAGTTCAAAAGTAAGAACATCCTTGAGACACTCTGGGCATCTATCGAGTGAAAAAAAGATAAATTATGTTATGCAGCATTATCCACTTATATGGCACTACACCATCTGTAAACTAATGAGAATTCATTACAAAGATACTAGAGAAAGGAGATTACCTTGGATTTCTGGCAAGGTAAATCTGGTTTTGCTTATTATCTGTTTGTTTGTTCTCAAAGCTTCTAAAACAGCCATCACCTTCTTTGTTGTGCTTTTATAGTTTCCCCCTCTTTATGAAGTTGAAAAGAAATGAGTCTTAGCTCCCTGAGTCAGATCTGATGCAATTTTATCAATCTGCCTTTTGAAACACCTGAGCCTGAAGCAGGGGTGCTTCTTCATTTGCATTCTCACACCATCTCTAGCAACCACCAACTGGTCACATAGGAGGTTTTCCAAAGTGCCCAATAATTACATATTCCTTTAAAATCTATGACTTTTCCGGAAGTGTTAAGTGCTGAGGTGCAAATTTTAAAGAAGAGCTGGAAAAGACCGTAGCAGGGGACACATACAGCTGGGACAACCAGGAGCAATAGTTCGGAGGAGGAGAGGAGGATGAAAACGTATGGCCATTAGGGAAGAGGTACAAACAGAGGAGAGTTAATAGTGCAGTGTAAGATGGCATACAGTACCAGGCCAAGTTAAGTAATAAGTGAGTGGTTTCATAGTGAAAATTCCATCTCTCCATTTGATGAGATATTGGTAAATGTATAATGTAAGGGTACAGAAGAAAGCATGTGAGTGAAGAGAGGAGATGTAAGGAAAGTTATTCCTATGTTCTTCCTGCCTCTTCAGAGCTTACATCTTTAGATTAATAATTGTCATGAAAAATGAGTTTCTTTTGAGAGAGATTTGCTGAACTCTGTGGATTATTTTGGTGGCTCAGGCCATGAAGAACAGCGTAATGTCCTCTATGGAAAACTAGGACTCTACAGACAACTTTTGAAGACAAGAAGCCTGACAGCTGTTGCTGATCCCTGTGCTGGTAAGGTTGTGTTCATACAAGAGCTCCCTGTCAGACAGGCATTCCTTACTCTTCTTTGTGTTCTAACACCTAGAAGCTGTAAGGTGTCCATCAAGGTCCATCAGAGTAAACCTTATTTCCATAATCCTGATGCACAGTTAAGAACTTTAAAGTAGTGCTGTAAATTGCAGCAGCCTGGCAGCTGCTGTACATTGTATCTTAGTTGGGCTGGATCAATAAGATCTAAAGTTGCCTTGTATTCTGCTCTTTCTTACACCACACGGAGACTCTAATACTTGTTATTATTCTTCTCTCTGAAATAAAGACATGATAGCACAGAGAAATAGGATATCATCCCTTCCACATGAGGCATGGAAAATCTTACCAGCATCATGTTTATCCAGTCAAATCTAAGCCTCTACATGTTCCCTGCTTGGTTATGACTGCAATCATCCACTCATCTCCACCCTATACCTCTTTCTGATAAGAAAGAGGACAGGTCAGCAGCTTAAGTTCTTACCAGTGAATAGAAATTTTGCTGTTCCCTATTAAGGTCCATTGTACACAACGAATAAATTCTCTTGCCTGTAATATTCTGGCAATGAGTACTTTCTGGAGATTGATTAAATGCTTCATCTTTGCTCAGTCCATTAATCTCAGCAGCCATTTATTGCTTTGTATACTACAGTGCATTGGGGATTATCCCTTAAGCACTGTGTGTAGAAAGCACGTAGTAGTGAGACACAAGTCTTGTGTCTTGCAAATGCTTCTCTAGAAATGAAGAAAGGAGCTGTCAGTAAAAGCCAGGATAGTGTATCCTGGCGCTGGATGCCTCAACCTTTTGTCATCAGTACTGATGTGTATGTGTGGTACAACCTAGTGCACTACAGCCGGTGCACCCTTATTTGTCTGCAAAATCCCGTGATTTTCAGTCAGTGGAAACAGGACTTCAAACACTGCAAACTTCTCAGAACAATATGAGCAACTGCTGCTGTGTATTGGCTGGAACACTGAGCCTCTGAATCCAGTGAACTGCTACCACCACCTGCAAGTGTTCCTGGTAGTATTATTTTGCATATTAAGCATATATGTAAAGGTAATACAGTGGACTAAGCAAACATTATCAACCGTGCTACTAACACAAATAAACCAAACCTTAAGAAGTCTCTTATCTCATCCAGATTTTTTGACTGCTTGTTTTTCTTCTGTATTGCAAAAATACTGAAGCTTAGCTAACGTTAGCTTCAGTGGCAGTGGAGCTGTACCAGGATACAGCAGCTGAAGGGTGGACTCTTTACTGCTCAGCCGATGTCACTGACTTAGAGAAATCATCTCAGGACTGTCACTATCTAAATCCTTTACTCAATTTCTTAATACTGGATTGTCTTCCACGTCAATAGTGTAAAAACAAACAGGCATATGCATCAGGAATGAATTCCCTCTGCACTGAGTTTATGGTACCGTTAACCAGGTTGTGTTTACCTTTCTAGTTATTTCAATGGGGTTGTATAGTACTTGCTTGACAGCCAATGAGCAATGAGGCACATGCACAGAGAGAGAAAAGACACTCTGACCACAATGTTTTAATGCTTATTGCTGTCTGGCTTTTAGATGGGTCTATGCTCATCTGTTCTCCCTTTGTGCCCTCCTAAATCCTTGAATCATAGCCTTGCTAGCCCACCAGAGTGTTTTGTCTACTCCACTGCTAGACCATGGTTCTGATGGACACATCTGCCAAACTTGAACCCTCTTGATTTATGAGAAAAGTTAGTGTAGAAGATAGAGAATAATTTTCAAGCTGAACATTGCATGAGAAGGATGATTTACAGTGCTGTTTAAATTTATTGGATTTGAAGTCCCCTGGTAGCAGCACAAACAAACCCAGCAATTCTCATGTCACCTGGCCAGACTACAAAGAGAGTTCCCTGACATGCTGCTCTGGCAGCGACATGGCAAGAGTTTGGGACGTCAAGGAGACTGTGATGCCTTCTAAGAGTATATACAGGAATTCTCTGTCTCCCAGAACACTGAGACACTTTCTTCTCACATCATCCTGAGCACTCAGCCCTGCACCTCTGCTGCCTGAACATTCAGGTCACCAACAGTCCTGATGAAACTTTTATTTCTCTCCAGCTCCTCACCATCCTCATGTTATGGCTTCCCTCTGAGTCTTCAAAATGCTTCTTCATCATAGTCATGAAAATCCCCTGCTTACTCCTATTTCTCTGACCAAATAAGCCCCGTATCATATCACATATGTATTTACCACTCAGCTGGCTTCTCATTTTTCAACAGTATAGGCTGTCCTTGATCTCAGTCCCCCATGCTACTTATTCTGGTTCTCATCATATCAAATGTTTTTTTGACTTGATGATCTCATGAACCTGAGTAGGGTCAGAGAAGAGTATCTGTGTTAAGAAACCTCAGAGATAAAGACATACCTCCAAACTTTCCCAAGATTTCAAGCAGCACCATTGTTTTACCATTTCAGCACCTATAAAACCCCCTGGAGTCAGGCTTAACATCACACAGTTTATCTGAGGGGAAACCTCATTGCTCTCTACAACTACCTAAAAGGAGGTTGTGGAGAGGAGGGTGCTGGCCTCTTCTCCCAAGTGACAGGGGACAGGACGAAAGGGAATGGCCTCAAGCTCTGCCAGGGGAGGCTCAGGCTGAACATTAGGAAAAAAATTTTAATGGAAAGGTCATTGGGCACTGGCAGAGGCTGCCCAGGGAGGTGGTTGAGTCACCTTCCCTGGAAGTGTTTAAAAGGTGGGTGGACGAGGTGCTCAGGGGCATGGTTTAGTGTTTGATAGGAGTGGTTGGACTCGATGATCCAGTGGGTCTTTTCCAACCTGGTTATTCTATGATTCTATGAAAAGTTAAAAGTGAAACAAAACTCAGAGATTTCATGGATTTCTTAGACAAGAGAAAGCAAAGAGGACAACTGGAATTAAAAGGGGTGGAAGCAAAAAAAGGAATGCATAGAAGTGCTAGAGAAAGAAAGAGGGTTTCAAGCTGACCTGGCAGCTACGAGAAAACAGGCTTGAGATAACAGAGCACAGCCTGGCCATAATACAGAGGGCAACGAGCGGCTCTGGAGGCAGTGTGGCAGCACAGGGGCATTATCAATAGGCCATTACTAATAATGCAATGAATTGCCTGTCAAAGCTGCCATTCCTTTGCCTCTCTTTACCTCAGACATCTCAAAACTTTGAGAAACATCACAAAACTTTGCAAGCCCAGATCCTACTGTTCCCTAGTGCTTATTCTACCAGGAGTAGGCACTTGCTCCCCCAGCCACAACATAGCTCAGTCTGGCAGAGACTAAACAGCTCCCAAATATGCTATGAATTTGATATAGATCCACAGTATGTAGGTGATCCCAAATAAGAAAGACTGTTCGTTAAGACCCTAAGCATTCCCACAAAAATTTTTTATGTTCAAATTTAACTCATCCTTAACTACAACGCTATAGTCCTACAACTTAGCCCCTGCATTTCCCTCTTTGCATAGTTCAAAATTATCTCAAATATGTGTGCATATACCTTTGGTTATATTTGTTTTGATGCACATCAAGGACAACAGTCTCATTTTATTTATTTAGTGAAGCCATATCTTGTTTACTGATTAAGCATCTTCTGTTTTTTTTCTCATCAGTTGTTTCTAAAATTCACAACAAATCCATTCACAACAATTCCATTCACAACAAAGTGAAGCAGTTAATTCTGAAAGGCAAAGCATTTTCACTGAGCATGCAGCTTGAAACAGAAGTGTAAAATCTTACTGAGGGGAAAAAAATCGGACAATGCACAGAAAACCTTTCTGGGCCTGTCAATAAGGGCTCTCACACAGATCATCCACTCTGCACTACAGGTAAACAACAATCAACATTCACAAACATACACACACAGGCTGCAAAATAGTCCCTCTGATCCATCACGCAGAGCCCCTCACACCTGCTAGGCTGGGGCGCACTGTCCCATTTTGACACTCATATGGACATGTAGAACACACAAAAGGGAATGCTTTACAACTTAAAATTACCAAGCAGTAGCAATGTATTCCTTCTCTCGAGCAGGTGCTCCAGGCATTTCAAATTGTGTGCTGCTGGCAGGTGTTTTTCAGAAAGGCAGCTTGTGGGCTGTTCAACCTGTCCTGAAAGTCTCTAAACATCTGACAAGCAACCTTGAGCTCTAACATTTGGTTTTAGTGTTATGCACAGTACAGCACTTGATAGTAACTCCTAAAGAGAAAACCTATTGTCACACTGCAGATTCTTCAATAATGGTGACACAGGGATTGGTTTTTTCTTGTTAAAGGGTTTCCTTAGCCATGCTTGTAGAGGGATAAGAAGGCAAATGATAATAGCATTCATTTTCAGACTAGTAACCATGTTGGAAAACCTTTTGGGTTGGTTTTTTTTTAGTTTTCATTTGGGGAAAATAGATTACAGTTTATGAATACTCGCAGTCTTTCCCAAACAGACTCACATTGCCTTTACTCTCAGGCTGAAGAGTTACCAGAGCAATATTCCTTTTGTTTCTAAACTCAGTGAGTTGTATGGAGACAAACTGAAAACAGCGAACAGCATTTTTGCAGAGCTGTCTCTGACTTTCCAATGCTGGACAACCCTTATGATACGCAGAGAAGACACCTCTTCATGGCAGCATGCAACACAGCCACAGTGGTCTGTTCAGTGTCAACCTCCTTGTAATCAATTAGAAGCAACTAGACATTGTGAGTTTCCCATGTGCTTATTTCCAGGAAAATATCCTTTAACAGTCTGAAGTCATTCAACCATCACTGGTCACCCCAGTTCTGCTGAAAAATCCCATCCAGCCAATCTCCACTTCTGCCTATACAAAGTAAACTAGTAGAAACTAAAATAATGAATGCATTTAGCATGCATAAAGCCAAAATATGACACATTGGGAAAAGACTGAGATGCTTATTATAAATATAATTTTTTAGCCACCAGTTTGTTAGAGTCTTTTTAAAAGTCAATAAGAACATGAATGAGTGATTTATTTGATGTAGTACACTTTGATTGTCTAAGTTTCAACAAGCTTCACAAAAAAAGCCAAGTCTCTTGCAAAGAGAGCAGTTGCCCTAATAAACTGTCACACACACCATTTAAAAGGTGGGACATAAAAGACATGAATAAATGACCAGGTTTTACAGCAAAAGTTGGTTCCCAAATACTACTGTGGATATCCACGCTAGAGCTTGTGCTGTGCTAGATGTTTTCAAGCTACACAGCAAAAAGGCAGAGAGTGAAGTTGCAGTGTCTGCAGATGGCACAGATGTTCATAGTGAAGCTAACTGCAAAGATGTGCAAAAAGGATTCTTGCTGTATTTTATTAACTGGCGACAATATACCAGATGAAACTCAGTGCAAATACATGCAGTGTAACAATGTAACACACATGGGAAAAAATAACATGATCTACACATACATTGTGATGGGAAATAATTACCTATTATCACTCAGGAGAGTGGACTCAGAGCAATTTCTTGGTTAAAAATGCACAAATTGCATATTAAGTGTTATTAGAAAAGGAGCAGAGGTAAATAACAGTAAACATTATCATGCCACTGTAAAAATCTATCATGAATTTCCATCTTGAATACAGCAGATATTTCTGATCACCTGCTTTTCTGATCACTGGAAGGAATGGTGAAGATGTCAAAACAATAAATGCATAGACTGGTTCCTAGATGATAGCAGACTAAATACTGACAAAATCTTCAGCTTCCAAATAGTTTGTGACAGTTAACCAGGGAACAGGCTTTCACTATTTTTTCATAATTCAATATTCAAAGGACTTCAGCACTCTAATTTCAAATAAAGAAAATGAAGTGCTTGTTTCCATATAGCTCAGAATTGAATGACAAACTTTAATGGCACAGGACACTGTACACTTTAAAAGCATAAAAAATTAAAAAAAATAATTACAAAGAATGCAAAATAGACCTATCAATTTTATTAAGTAAGATGGTTTGAATACAGCCTTCTTTACAGAAATTTCTTATAAGGCATTTTTTAACATATAAGCCCTATTTGTACATTTTAGATACTCAGTAATGAGCTAGCCAGACTTTTGACCTGCCCTTCTGCAGAAGTGCTTCTCTTCTTGTATTTCCTGATCCTGCAGAGAGCCAGACTCAACACAAAGTTTTTCAGAAGCAAGTGGCATTTCTTTGCTTTCTTACTCTGCCGCTATGGAGTTTTCCCCAGTGCAGGACTCCAGAGGGCTTGAGAAAAGACTGGGATAAGACAGTTAAACCTGGGAGCAGAGGGATGGCTCAGATGAACTGTGAGGTTCCTGCCAGGCCGGTGATTTGGTAAACTCCACTGCAGATAAGCTAGGAGCTGCTGAGAGAAAGAACAGTGACCATCAATAAAATATGCTGATAATTCCAGCGGCACAGTCCCAAAAGGCAATGGGTCCTCCACGAGCACCAAAGAGCACAAAACCCTAGTTTGCAGCACTGAGGTAGTACTTTGAAAGAAATCAACACCACAATGAAACAATGACTTACAGCAGGATAAAAGCTCACTGATTCTTTACCTCTACCTTTTCCAGACCAGATATTGTGAAGCAGTTAAAGAGAAGCTTCTAATTTCAGTGGAAATTCTCTCATGTAGAGAAGTCCTGAATGTGTCTGAATGTGAAATTAACTTGTAGGGGTTTTTTAATTCCTAAGTTTTCCATTGTCAGATAGTCTTCTGCAAAGCTTACGGCTATCTATTTGCTTTTATTATCATCATACAGTTAGTTTAATATTGTACAGGCAACTAGAGGTCCCCATGAGTAAGAATATGCCCTACATAGGTGCCAGGACTGTAAAGCCTAGGTCTATACTCAACTAAAACTTGTGCATTAGGAAGACATGAGGCAGAGTTTTTTATTCAGGGTGGCAAATCCAGTCCCGTCTCTAAAGACAGACAGATTATCCTGCAGAAATAGGGAACAGGCTACAAAATAGCTATCAAATTACTTTGAGGGGTTTCTAAACATTCTTCTGTGTAATGAAGTGATTAATGGTCTTGCTATTCTTCCTTGTATCTCAGTAGATCTCATGGTTGACATTTACGTTTTGTTCTTCATTAAATTGCACCACTTTGCTAAAATCTTTGGGTTAAAGAATCAGACAGTCACCATTTGGTGGGATTAAGCACTCCAGAGTATTCAAAAGCATCTCTAGTACCTCCCAAGGAGGCTGTTTCAGGATCGGAAAGGAGGACACATGGAGGAAGAATCCGTGGAATCCAAGCTGGAGTCCATCTCTCTGCTGGCATTATCTGGACAGCTCTGTTATAACCCCAGAGCACTTGGCTAAAGTTACTTACCTCCGTATTGTTCTGTTTGTGTCCCTCAGGTGACATGATCATATATATTCATGCCCATAATGCCAACTCAGCAAACCAGCAGATATTGCTGCCTGTAACTGAAAGCACTAAAACCCCGTATTTACGCATGGGCTCGATTTTGCTGCCTTAAATCAACAAGGCAACATAATAGCTACTGCTTTCCTGTAAGTGAAACAGTTTAAAAGTGGTTAATCTGATAAATGTGGTACAAACCCAAATAACCTTTTGCCAGCTGTTTACTGCACTTATAGTTGTTTAAAGTAATAACTGATAGGAAGGCTTGGATAGCTGAAGAACAGGAAACCTGAATCGATTTAAACATGTATCTTTACACAGTAGATGAGTACATAGACACAGTGTCACTACTCTTAGGCTGAGAGCACCAACAATGGCACTCTTCTGGCCCAGCTTTGTCACTTGAAGAGGTTATCGTGGCTCCCTAGGTGTAACCACCTGCTGGCATGAGGGTCCAGCTCATTGCCAGGCACAGTCAAATGCACAAGCACTTCTTATTCTGCTTTGGTGTAAAATCATCAAGGTTAGCACAGTCCCGCTTCAAGTAGCTGCAACCAGAAGCCTTTGAATAGGTGACTCTGAGGAGCCACTTCGCTCTCAAGTGGAAACCTCCAGCATGGGAATAGCTGTGCCTTGGTGAAACCGGTCGTCTGCAGTGAGAGTGTGGAACAGCCCTGCCTGCAAATCCTATGGCTTCCAAAAGATACAGCAGCAGCACGCTATCTTCATTTAGGTAAGAAGGTGTTTAGGAGCAAGCAAGCATGACCAAGATGGTGCATTGTGTTAATGCAAGAACTAGACTAATCCCTGAAAGAACTGCATGCACAAGAAGAAGATTCTCATAGCTTTCTGCGAGGTCTGCCTTTCTGTCAAGTCTGTTCACTTTTGGTTATTTATGATTTAAGTCAGTAGTGGTTTTCAATTATAAAAGCGCTGGAGGAGATGAGGAAGGGTATGCTTTAGATGAATGTTAAATTACCTGTACTCAAGAATTAATATTCATATTTAAGCAGGTCAGTCTTTGAATCCGTTTTGTTAGCCTATTTGAGTTCTGGTGCTTTAAAAAGTACCCTACTTGTACAAGTGTGGTGAAGACTGATAGTTATACTTTCTATAGAGAGATCACAGAACAATGTGACTTAAACAATGTTCTGAAGTCTATGTGATCACGTAGCTCAACTTATTGAAGTAAGCTGTGCTAAAGTTTTGTCTTTGTGGGAATATAATTCTAATAAGAAGAGGACTAATACTAGCTTAGTCCTAACACTATTAAAGCCTGTTATTTCTTCGCTTTTCCTATTACCTAATTCGGAACTCACACTAGGTGGTAACCAAAGTACCTGCTGGGAGACTTCTTAAGAAGGTTTTCTTTTGCAGCCTATTTGCTTTCCTACAATTGAACAAGGTGGGACTGAATCTGAATTTTTAAAAGGTTTTTTGTAAGAATGTTATGAGCCACTACCTCATTTTTAGAGCAATGTTCTCTTTTGAAAAGGACTGTCTTTTCAAGAGAGATCTCACTTTGTCAAACATTGGAAAGGTTTACTTATTTTCTTGAAATACAATTATCCCTGCGGTTCTAGAAGTGGTAACAGTGAAAAGGCTAAATGAAGCTGAAATAATTTATAAAAAAAAATGTGGCTCTGGAGTGAGTCCAGAGAAGAGCAACGAAGCCTGTGAAGGGCCTGGAGAACAAGACTTAGGAGGAGTGGCTGAGAGAGCTGGGGTTGTTTAGCCTGGAGAAGAGGAGGCTGAGAGGAGACCTTATCGCTCTCTATAACTACCTGAAGGGAGGTTGTAGAGAGGAGGGAGCTGGCCTCTTCTCCCAGGTGACAGGGGACAGGATGAGAGGGAATGGCTCCACCAGGGGAGATTTAGGCTGGACATCAGGAAAAAATTTTTCATGGAAAGGGTCATTGGGCACTGGCACAGGCTGCCCAGGGTAGTGGTTGAGTCACCTTCCCTGGAGGTGTTTAAGGCACCGGTGGACGAGGTGCTAAGGGGCAAGGTTTAGTGTTTGATAGGAATGGTTGGACTGGATCATCCGGTGGGTCTCTTCCAACCTGGTTATTCTACGATTCTATGATTCTATGTTTAGCCTGGAGAAGAGGAGGCAGAGGGGAGACCTCATTGCTCTCTACAACTACCTAAAAGGAGGTTGTAGAGAGGAGGGAGCTGGGCTCTTCTCCCAAGTGACAGGGGACAAGTTGAGAGGGAATGGACTCAAGCTGCACCAGGGGTGGTTCAGACTGGACATTAGGAAAAATTGTTTCACAGCAAGGGTCATTGCGCACTTGCAGAGGCTGCCCAGGGAGGTGGTTGAATCACCTTCCCTGGAGGGGTTTAAGGGCTGGGTGGATGAGGTGCTGAGGGACATGGCTTAGTGATTGATGGGAATGGTTGGACTCGATGATCTGATGGGTCTTTTCCAACCTGGTGATTCTATGAGTCTATGATTCTATATCATTTGTGTGAACAGATCAGCTGATACAAACAGTCACAGCCTTATTTTACCACATCAGGGTCTTGAAACTACTCTGCCCAAATTCTGTTGTGATTTCTGATGGGTTGTTATACACTCATTTGCTAAGTTCACCCGGTCTGTTTGCTGTCTGTAAGGTTCTTGCTGTGTGTTATTAATCTTGGACCACTACAGCACTTGGGAAAAGCAAGCTGATCGGGATCAGGGAGGAAATTAAATTTCTGCCCGATTAGCTGTAGCACCCAAAACATGATTTGTACTGATAACTATACTGTCTCTCTGAGTTATTCCTCATCCAGCGCCAAGGCTAAGAGGACAATAAATACCTGATCTGGTATACAGACTGCACAAACTAAGCTACCCTTTAAAAATTTCTAGAACAAATCTGAAGCAGTCAAGTGAGTTGTACGACTTCAATGCCTTTCATAATCCAG
This sequence comes from Clamator glandarius, assembly GCA_033459285.1. NCBI lineage: Eukaryota > Metazoa > Chordata > Aves > Cuculiformes > Cuculidae > Clamator > Clamator glandarius. Next base: position 5,694,722 of record JAUNZM010000105.1, read on the forward strand.
CTGACGCACTTCAATTCACCATTGCTAGGTACCTAAAGCCTGGTGAGATTTTTCTTGGAACAACAGCTTAAGACAATTAGTCCCCAATTCCTTAAAATTCATCTACTTTACTATTACACTGATAAACTGTGTTCAGTTGCATATAATCTCTTCGAGCAGTTCAGCTGATGTCCAGGGAGGCTGCCCAGCAGCAGGTTGTCCACGCTTCTGCTATGAAGTACAAGATGTGTGTCCCACAACTCACTGGGCTTTATAAATAACGTAAGGCCACTGTTGCTGGTGACAATGTTCTCTCAGCAGGAGCAAAACTGTGTACCACAGGTCTAGTATCTCAAGCACTATGTCTCTGTGAGATATGACATATCAAGAGGTTGTTTTATAAGTTTTAGCAAACAGGTTTAAATATTAGTAAAAAACCTGAGTCTTCCGTATCATCACTGGGACTGGTAAGAGTAGATATCTCATTGGTGACATTGTTTTCTAGCTGACACACCAGATATCACAGTGGTACTACAAAACTCATCACCAGTCATGTTTGAACTGATGGCTTGGGGATCCACCATATCTGGGGGCTGGAAACACATAATTATATCAATATCTGAAGATAGCTCTCCCCTTGTATGTTATTATGTGTCCATGGTGTTTTCTCCACGCAAGAGGCAGTAATCCCTGTAGAGTGCAGCCTTACCTATTTAATCTGTTCCAAAACTGTCTAGGAAAATGAACCCTGATACAGCTGGAAGGCTGTCAGCACAGTTCACTAACAGCTGCTTGCTCCCTTACCACTAAATGGCGGTCTCTCTTTACATTTCTCCACTGTAAACAATGCACAGAGTAATTAAGGTTCTAATTTAGTGTCCTGTGAACACCTGAGGGCTGATATTACATGGAGTTTTTTAATTGTCTCAGAAACACATGCGCGTTTCTTGACAATTTTTCACGTATATGTGTTTTTTATTTTCTTCTATTGCTATTTCCCAAGATTCTTGTTGGCATTATTTGCTGATTGTAATTTGGATCCCTCTTTTAACATGTCCAAGAAGGGTGCTAGGGCAAATCCCAGGAAGATTTTCCTGTAAGTGCACTCATTGTTGCACAAACACACAAATGGTATCATCTCAGGAGCATGAATGCCACGGTGTAAGACCTTTAACAATCTAGACACTCTTGATGCTATTTGTAAACCTTTGACATCTATGCATACGCTGCCAGTTCACCTAGGTACTGCAGGGCTAGGAGACTTCAAGAAGCAGAGGAGTACAATTGCTGTGTCTTTGATAACACTGGAGATAATACTGCTGCTTCCAAATCTAACCTTCACTACAGGAGATCCAGCCTACCTGTCTAAGCAACATCTCTCTCATTCCTCCTTCTCCCAAAGTAACGTACTAACTCCCATAGCAAGGCAAATGAATGAAGTTGGCTCAGGTCTTGAACAAGGATAACCATCATTGCACAGGCCTCCAGCAGAACCAATGAGCTCTGTAACAGCAGCAGTGTGAGGCACAAACATTTGAGTGGCTGCAGAAGATGCAGCTAGATTCTAGCACAAGTTCATTTCCTTGGCCCTAGGGCTGCATAAACATGACTGCAGTCATTCTAGAGAGAAGCTGCCCCTGGATGCAATCTAATTATGTGTATATTTATCCCTACTTTTCCACTAATGAACTCCACAAAAACAGCAAAGAAAGAATAGAGCACACTTGGAACACAGGACTGAGAAAATTGGGTAATCTAGCCAGAGAAAGTTGAGAGCTGGCAGTAAATTAAAAGGTTTAAAATGCAACATTTCAGGGGGGGTTCAATGGCTATTAGTGAAAGTCCAAAATTTCTGGTGTGATTTCACTGTAAAAAAAATAAAATCATTTGAAAGGAAAAGAAGAAAAAGAAATGGAAGTAGATATGTTGACCTGTAAAAAAATTTGAAGGGCAGATTGTGAAAAGAATACACAGGGGCCACTCTTCTGCTATTAATTTTACATCTTCTCTGCCTGCCAGAAGCTATGGAAATGTTGAAGTGCTGCTACCAAAGGAAAAAAAAAACATTTTTGTGTGTTTGCTCCTAGTTCTGCTCCCCTGCTATCAAATATGCTATTTGATTTGGTGTTGTTAATTCTTTAAAGTGTAATTATTATTTGACTTTATTTTGTACTTCATAATTTCTGTTCAGAAAAAGAGTCTATGACTGGCAATTGAATATTACAGAACTTTCTGGCCTAAATTATAATTTGAGCAAAATCTGCCTTTGGTGAAAATTCTTCCCCACAGAATGAAAGAGAAAGAACAATATTCATTGTACTTTATTGCCAGACAATAGAGAGTTCAACAAAGTAAATATACTATGTAGTAACCGTTAGAACTAGTTGATGGGTAATTAAAAATATGTGGATATTACAGGAATTTTTTTAAACAAAAGTTTAACATTCTTCAGTTTGGTCAGATTTTCAAATGCTTCTGTTCCACAAACTGATTAGCTAAACAGAAAAGAGCTCCTTGCAGATAGAATGCACTGATACATCTACAGAAGAGATATAAAAAAATAATTTATTTGATTCAAAGTCTCTTCCTGCTTCTTAGCATATGAAGTTCTACAGTTCTTCATTTTGGAGAAATACTTATTTTGTTTTAACAAAGGAAGGCTTTTCCGTTTCTTCCATAAATCGGGGAAAGGAGGTAATCGGATCACTTGTTTTCCATGAACAGTCAGATGATGTAGTCTCTATTTGTCTGAGTACTACAACTAAATTCACAGTATTATCCATTAAAAAAAAAAAGCTGCTCAAAGACCAGTTCTGTTCTGTAGATGTGCACTCAGTGTCACACAGCATAAAACAGGAGAGGCTGGAATAGCCACTCTCAGCCAAAGCTGTAGTGACCAGGGGGATATATTCACTGAGGTAATAACACTAACCAGCTCCTGCATGATTAGCTGTTAACCTCCATGCTTGTTCCACCTGCTGCCAGATACTAACGATACCTAGCCCCTGGAGCCCCATTCAGCTGTGTTTCTGTTTTCACAAGAAGAAATATAAAATGCCATACACTGCAGCTGACCTTAACTGTCCGAGATACTGAATGTATCCTTGTGCCATTCACCCCATTCTGTTGCAACCTTAATGCAGTTCGTTAGAGGCTTGTTTCCACTACCTACCTGTACCACACCCCTGACACTACCATTGGATGGGGAATACACTGACCACATCTCAGAGCCCACATAATTAGCCAGTCTTTTCCCCAGTAAACAGTTCTGTGTCTCCATCAAAAGCAATCTCTTCATAAAATTAAATCCACTTTGTTCAGCCACTAAGCCAACTGCTCTCCAGAGTCAAATAGATGTTAAGACTAGACTCTGATGTCTTACTGCTGTTCTCTTTCTTTTACAGTTTCAGAGTCGAAATTCAGATAAGTTGCCTCTTAAGCGGTATGTGATTGTCATGGGCACAAGGGTTAGTCAGAAGACTGGATAAGTAGATCTACAACACCACTTAGCAACTGCACTTAGCCAAGCTTGACTTTCAAGACTACAGTAAACAAGGAGGTCAGGATGAACAAGGGAAGCAGAAGACTAAAGAGACAGAGGTAGAAAGTAGCTCCAAGGTGGCCAGCCCCCAGGCTACAGAACACATTGGTTTGGAGGTTTGCTGTGGGGATATGAGGAGAGACATGAGAACAGGAATCTATGAGAAGACCTGGACTCCAAAAGGTCCAGCACCTTGTCCATCCTTTCCACGCGTATCTGCACAGCTCTTTCTGCCAGCTTCTGCTCCAGGGTTAGAGAAAGGGTGTAAAGCAAAGCCTAGGGTCCTACAGGATTTTAAGTGACCTGTGGAGCTGAGTGCAGGCTTTTGCTTAGAAGGGACTGGTTGTTACTCCTTTACAGAGACCTTGTGGCCACCCTACTCCAACCGCAGCTCCCACTCCATGAGGCTCAAGGAAACTCAAGTCTGAGCTCTGGCCTTCTTCTAGCCACCTTCACATTACTGCTTCTTCCCAGTCAGCTTTATCCCAAGCAGCTGGGTTCTGCTACATGCCCGCTCCCAAATCCCAGAATAGCCGACCCAGAGCACTCTAGGGTTAGGATTACCTGTGCCCCAGACAGTAAATTCCTCAGTGGAGAACTCTTTGTTGCAGACCCCAGCGTCCTTACACAGCTGCCTGCTCTATCCACCTCAATGACCACTATGCGGCTCCTTCTCTTTCCCTAGCCTGAATGCTAACCCTAACTGCCACAGCCCCTCTCTAGCTGCCCCTACAGCGAACACTTGCTCTGTGCTTTCCTCTCCCTTTACCTGGACCCTAAAACCTTACTCTAACCCTATAGTGACCCTTTGGCAAGGTCTAGCCCATGGTCCAGAACTACCTCAAATTTCTGACCCTAAATTAAAGCCTTTTTCCTTCCCTACACTTACCCTCGTGCAAGTTTTCTTGCTCTTCCCCATCTGAAACTTCCTCATGGGACAAGAAATGGTAAAAATTAAACTTAGGCTTCATACTGACATGACAGTGTAGATCTTTTGGACTTGTTCCTAGCCCAATACTCTGCATAACCGACTGGAAATTCCAAATCTTTGCAGAGGTCTCCAGAGACTTCAAATGTCTCCTAGTACAGTTACTGGGTCTCCAAACCAAACAGCTGGTAATAGAAAAAGGAGAGACCAGCCAGTGAATGAATGAGCAGCTTCTCATTGCAGCTTGCTCGGTTTTGCAGCATTTTTTTCTATTCTAAAGTCAAGGATTCTGAGAGTAGAAGAAAAGGAGGCAAAATGCTAGAACAGAACGTACATGGCAAAATAAATAGCATCCTTTCATTGTGCTATTGCAGAACTGCAAAACAGTACTCTACAGAGGCTGCAGACCAGATTCTCAGCTGCTGTGACCTGTGCAGGTCCTGTACCCAGCAAAGCTCTGCATACTGGGGTGAGCTATCTGCCTGGCCTGCTCTCCTTGCACGATGCTGTTCTGCGTGAAAGCAGCCAGCATCAGTTAGAGAAGTGCAAAAGAAAGTGTTCGTATTATTTCCTTTCATAAATGGAACTGGATCAAGATTTTATTTTAGATAGGCTTGGTCCACAAATACCAATGAAAACAAGCTGATGACATATATCACCAAGTTGATAAATGTGGTTTCATGCACATCGGTAATGCACAAAGAAGCCAAATCCTTCAGTTTTACACAGATCTGAGTAGCTTTTTTTTTTCCCCAAGTAAAGGTAACATAATTTTGCAAAGACATTGGTGAAGATACTTAGGTCTGGGCCCTTTAGTAGAAGAAACTGTACCATAACAGAATAATATATTAGCTTTTTGGTTCTGTACACCACTATCTTGCAAGAGCTCAGAATTAATTGACTGGTATTGACTACAGACTTTAATACTGAACTGCAGAATTAGATTATTAAGAATTATGTTATCCCTGTGATTTAAGCTGCTAGAAAAAAAAAACACAGACACATAAGGTCACAAACAGCACAAGGAATGTGCTGTGAAGCATATTCCTGAAAGAAAGTTGTCTGTCTTGTTCTTCTAAAGCTTTGACAATGGGAATTACATTAAGAAACCTCTTTACATGCTGAGATATACTGAGAAAAGGATCCTCTAACATATATCACTCTTGCTGTAAATCAGTTCTCATCTTACTTTTTGCTGGTGTGGGGAAGCCTTCATTTTCTCTGCAAGTCTTTTACATAGGTGAAGAATGCTAACCTGTCATAATTCAGTTTCCTTTATTTTCTAGAATAAATAGATTTCATCACTCCTTTTCCTCTTCTCTAGTCATTCTTCCTTTATTTTTTTTTCTTCCAGTACTCCAAGCCGGGCACACAGTTCCAGCGATCAATGCTGAGTAGTGCATCATCCTTATATTCACCAGAATTCCATTTGTTTGGCTTACAGAACAGTAAAGTTGCTGTGGGAACAAATGTTTTTTCAGCAGCATTATACTGTTGACTCATACTCAGTTCATGACTGACAGTAGCACCCAGAGTCTTGCTTCCAGCACTGCCACCTAGCCAGCTGCTCTCCACTTTGCACCTCCATATTTGACTTGCCCCCCCCCCCAAAAGGAGTCCTTTACATTCTCTATTAAATTAGATCTTATTGATCTCAGAGCATTTCACCACTGTAGCGAGAATATTTTAAATTCTAATCCTGTTCGCCAAGTGCTCACAAACCCTTCCATCTTGATGTCATCCACAAATTTCACTCCCTATACAAATCATTGCACTCATCCAAGTCATTAATGAAAGCACTGAGTAAGACTGACCCAGACAGGCCCTAGTGGGACTTCACTTACAACATTCCCCTGGTTTGACAGTCAATCATTGATAATTACTCTGGACAAGTGGTATTTCAACCACTTGTGCACCTATCAGACTGCAGAGTGATTTTAGCCTGACCTCAATTCTTATTATAGTTCAGCACACGACAATATCATGAGGGGCTACATCTAAAGTTTTCAAAAAGCCTTACTTCCATCTGATGCTTACTATTGCCTATGGGGAGGATTGGGAGGGGGTCTTTATCATGGAGTGTAGTGATAGTGCAAGGGATAATGGTTTTAAGTTGTAAGGGGGGGAGGTTAGATTAGATATTAGGAGGAAATTTGTTATAATGAGGGTGGTGAGGCACTGGAAGAGGTTGCCCAGAGAAGTCATGGATGCCCCATCCCTGGATGTGTTCAAGACCAGACTGGATGAGGTTTTAAGAAATCTGACCTAGTGGAATTCATCCCTGCCCATGGCAGGGGGTTTGGAACTAGATGATCTTTAAGATTCCTTCCAATCCAAATCATTCTATGATTCTACGATTCTGCATACCAGCTAGGTCAAGGATGTCCAATGTACTCAGCTTATGAACTGTATCCTCCAAGTTATTTCATATAGCCCATACTCAACTGCCAGACATCTTCTTTATCTGTGCAGGCAGCAAATTACCTTGTCCTAACAGTGCAGTAACAGGGCTTCAGCTAACCACCTTCCCCAAGGCATCTTGGACTGTATCAGAAATGGTGTGACCAGCAGGTCCAGGGAGGTTATTCTCCCTCTGTACTCAGCACTGGTGAGACCGCTCCTCGAGTACTGTGTTCACCACAAGAAGGATGTTGAGGCTCTGGAGCGAGTCCAGAGAAGAGCAACAAAGCTGGTGAAGGGGCTGGAGAATAAGTCTTACGAGGAGCGACTAAGAGAGCTGGGGTTATTTAGCCTGGAGAAGAGGAGGCTGAGGGGAGACCTTATTGCTCTCTACAACTACCTGAAGGGAGGTTGTGGAGAGGAGGGAGCTGGCCTCCCAACTTACAGGGGACAGGACAAGAGGGAATGGCCTCAAGCTCCGCCAGGGGAGGTTCAGGCTCGATGTAAGGAAAAGATTCTTCACTGAAAGGTTCATTAGGCATTGGAACGGTCTGCCCAGGGAGGTGGTTGCCTCGTGTTCCCTGGAGGTGTTTAAGGTGCAGGTGGATGAGATGCTGAGGGGCATGGTTTAGAGATTGGTGGGAATGGTTGAACTCGATGATCCGGTGGGTCTCTTCCAACCTGGTGATTCTATGATTCTATGATAAGACACAGTCATAGGGTAGGGTCTCACCTGTATGCAGGATTTTGGTAGCACTTGCCCACTAAGTCCACCACGCACATAAAGTAGACATGAAGTGCTTTGTGGATATAAAGTTACCCTAAAAGATGGGGAAAGCAAGGCATGCCTCACAGAGACATCACATCACTAGCAGCGATAGGAGTAAACACCTGTGGCACTAGGCTGCTTGTCCTAAAGAAGGGATTAGATCAATTTAATAGGATTTGTTCTTTCAAAGCCTTTGTTGCCTGACTGTATTCTACATGTTTAGGAATAAAATGTATTTGTTTTAAAATGTTTCTCGGTGACAATCATAGCCTGACTCTCCTGAAATCACCTATTTTCTTAATTTTCTCTGTTTTAATTACAGATACTATATTTATCCAACGGGATTTTTCTTTTAACAGTGGTCAAAGATTATTGTCAGTGCTTCTAAGACTGCTCCAGAGCTTTAAATTTGCTGGAAGTGTGCTCAGCAGGCCTGATTGATTTCAGTGTATCTACATTTCTTAAACTTTCAAAATGTATTGTGTCCTTTATTTGGGACTTTTCTATACACCTGTTAAAATAAAACACACCAGCTGTGTGCCAGCACCTTGCTTGTGACTAAACCCCATTGGATACGTCAGTCTTGGTGTCACCTGCAGTTCTTCTCATTCTCCACTAAGCAGCAGACCCTCCTTCAGCCTTGCCCCATTTCTCAAACCTTTTCAAACTAGTCACTACAATTTGTCCCTTGTGACTCACTTTGTGCCTTAGCCTTTCTGTGTCCTTCCTATTCAGGCATCTTTTGTTCCTGTGACCCTTTCTGTACAGTTGCTTTTGTGTGATCTCAGAGTTGTTTACTTTACAAGGTGAACCTGGCAATGCAGTGAGGTATTTCTATGGTGCCAGGGCTCACTGCAGTCATGAGAACAGAAGGGAGGCTGTACAGTCACACAGTAGCTGCCTGTCATGCAGCACAGAGTGTACACAACTGACAAAGCAACTTGGACTTCTTTAGAGCCTATAGTAGATTAATTCATGGACACATTATCCTCTCAAGATCATACACCTTCATATTCACATCCTGCGTGTGCCCGTGTTTGAAGTGCAGGCCACCACCATTTCAAGTGTCTGATCCCATAAAGATCTTTCCTTGTAGCTATTTTAGATGGTGGGCGTGGATACACCTAGTTACCACAACTCCCATTTTTCCTTTGCAGATCTTAAAGCATTTACAAGGGATCCTGACCTTGCCTTTTGCAGGTGGAGGAAAAGAAAGGAAAGGGCTGTGCCAAAGGCAAAGCCCAGCTCAACCTGGCTTAGGAAGTAAAGCCATGTTGCCAAATCCCCATCCCACATTCTTGCAGTAGCACCATGTTATCTCCAAAGATGAATCACCGATTCCCTCCAGTATGCATAGAGGTTTTGATGATACATGTTTAATTTCACTTTCCATTTTAAAATGCTGCATACTATTTTGCTCTTTGGGACAGGCAGCAGCAATGTGCTGAAGAAGTCAAAGTCTCTGTAAAGCCTATTGCTCCAAAGTATCATTACGATATCCACCTTCCGTTTAAAGTTTAAGCTTTTGCATTTGCAAGATGTAGAGCACAAAAGCACAGTAATACATCATATACCACATTAATGCAAATAACAGTCATAAAGTTGCCTATATCAGCTGACAATAATTATTTTCACTCTTTCAAAAGATGACTGCCACTGCCAGAGTGTATTATTTATCAAAGACAAAAACTAAAAGGGAATTAAACTGATTACTATTGTACTTGACAACCTTTACTGTTTTCATCCTCTCAGACAACCTGAAATCCGATTGTTTGAAAGAACATCATTTGCTGACAGATCGTTCTACTTCCTCACAGCCTCCTGTGTTATGCATTTGTCCATCTTTCTCTCTGAAACAGTTGTGCTCCTCTCAGATTCCCTTCAAGCCCATTGTTTTCTCAGGTAGACGGGCTGGACTCATACAACAAGGGTGGAAGCCCATTGGAGCTCAGCTGGGAAGTAGCCACACAACAGCGACATTAAATAGAGGGAAGGCAGAGGTCTCCTGGTTTCAACAATTACAAGTAATGGCTAGTAATACTCGCTAGTAAAAAGATTTTTAACTCCTCTTGGAGTAGAATAAGCGATACTCTCAGAAGGTGCTTTAGAAGTGTTAGATGTGAACAGTTCCCACATTTTGCAAGCAAATAAGTGTCTGTTGCTATGTGTTTCTGGTACAGTGTGACCTCTCTGGGGCTGCCAGCATATTCTAAATAAAACTCACACGGCTACCACAAAGCTACCAATTTAGTAACAGGCTTAATCACAATTTTAACTTAGAGGTCATTAAGAAAGCCCAGAGTTACACATGTAATCTTATGCTAAACAGCCAACACCATTTTGTTCTTCTAAGGAGTGAAGAAATAAAATTATTAATGAAAAAATTACAGTAATATAGTGTACAAAGTGTTTTGTAGTTCTCTGCCAGCATTTTACCCACTAAAATATTATATTTCTATATAGCAGGAATCTTATTTCTTCCTGTGACATCTCAGTGGTAAGCATTGCATTATTTCCAGAGTGCAGTATGGGCTTTATTCTCCATCCTGTAATGAGTCAAAAGGAAATCAGTAACATACAGTGTCAGTATTTTTACTGTTATTAACTGTATTCTGGTATTTCCAACAAGTTAAAGGTCATGGTAATGATGATGTATCCGAAAATCCAGTTTGGATAACACACACAAATGGAACCAACTCAGTATATTATTTGATTTCACAGGCACTTAATCACACAAAATGATGCCTAGTTGACACAGTGATAGATGAAATAGGGAAAGATTAGATTTGTTAACGGTGACATTAAGATCAGCACTGTCTAGTCTGATTCCTGCTCTCCTCAAACTGTCTTACATCTAGGAAGTTTGAGCTCTTATTCTTCAGCAGCTGGGGGGTGGGGTGTGTCAAATTAGGAACCCCAGAAGCTGACACCAAATGTTGGGAGAGCTACTTGGTCAAAATGTGTCGTTATCATGCCTATCATCTTCATTGTTAAAGCGCCATTTATGTTACCCATGAGGAAATCAGCTATGTATGGAAAACTTCAGAGGACTGTTCTAGAATTCGTAGTTTTTAATGTTATTAAAAGCAAAATTAGTTAAGACAGTAAAGATTCTGAGATCTCCATCCCAGAGGCTAGAAAGATGAACTGGTCAATGTTTGTGATAGGACAGCTTGCTTAGAAGGTGTGACAAAAAGAAGGGTCAGGAGTGCAGGAAATACTTTGAACTTCAAACAAAACCACAGCTGGCCACACCTGAGACACTTCCCTTGTGCTGGAAGGGAACAAGACAAGCCACACAGTATAGCTGCAAATTAGATTCTTTTTTTAATGGATGAGACATCTTAAAAATTCAAGGTGAAAGATAAGAAGGCAGCTAAGGAAGAACCTGTTGTTGAGTTTGTCCTAGAACTACTTTTTAAGTTTAAATGACTCCCAGTTATTCTTGTTTTCCAGCCTTGTAATTAGGAGCTTGACCTTATGCTTGGCTGGAATGAACCTTTAATGTGATTAATGTTTGCACTTGACTAGTGTTGATGACAAGCCCAGGCGAAGCTAACAAACCTCAGAGTATTTTCCATCTTGCAAGATAATCCAAATGCATCCACATAAAGGGGCACGAAGAAGCAACTTCGCAAGGAACTGCTCCTCAGGATATGTGTAAAAGATCCCTAAGTGGAATGTTTTGCTTTGCAGGTATGAGAACGTGGGGACAAGAGTTTTCAGGTGTTTGATTGCAGAAAGAAGCCTGTTCTGGCAGACACAGGCCAACGCCTCTCCTGCAAGGAACAGATGCCTGAAATATATCTCACAGTCACAGTCAACACTTGAACTGCTCCATAACAACTCTGCATTTGAATTTGTACCATCAACATCTCCATGTGACTGCCCCAAAAGCAGGATTTTCATTTAGCAGAGTCTTCCACTTTTAATTTGGTTTTCATTTAGTTTTCACCCATTTCAAGCAAAGCCAACACACGTTGTTTTCCTGCAAACTGGACATTTCAGGAAAACTTCACTTAGAATACTCTGATGTACAGTGTACCCTAAACAAAATAACCTTCCTGATGTGGCAAGCAGCTCGGTCAGGTGGGCACATTTATCTGTCCCAAGGCTGCTAACAACACCTAGAGGAGCAGCATAAAGCCCTGACATCTTGTTCCTGTGCTTCTCTGCTAGGAATCAAAGCATTTGTCTATAGGACTTTTGTCTTCAGTGTGATGATGGTTTTTTGAAAAGCAGTCTTCTAACTCTAGTCTCCTCTCTTGAAAACAATACCCCTCCTGTCATGCAAAGACCATCACAGCTAGGTCTGTGACCCATAGAGTGAGGAATCCTTTGGCCGCTTAGCCTTGAAAAGGCATGTTTCAGAGAACGAAATATTATGGTTTATTGTGGTGAAACTGCCTATAAGTGCAAATAATTTAGTGCTGTGTTAAAACAGTGATGAATTTAGCCCATAATTTCAAGAAATGAAGCAATACTCCCTGAGAACGCCTCAGAAGCTGTAATTTATAGTCACTCTCCCAGTTAGCAGCCCAGAAAGTGATGAACATCCTCAACTCCACTAACATCTATCTAGACTCCTACTAAGCATCAAGGTCTCCTGGTATATTCTCTTGTGATCTGGGAGCACAGATTTTAAGGACAGGTCCTCCTGCAGTCTGACCTCCTCTACGTGTTACTCATCCTTTTCAGTAAGTTTACTGTCACTTAAAAGACCCTGTTGAAACACAAGTCTTTCCTTACCTTGTAATTACAGTGACAGAATTTCTCTCATTTCATCCTCTGTGATGCTGCCTTTTCCCCACATTTTTCTACTATACTTTGGTAACAATAATCAACTTCCATAAATGATATAATCTGCAGACTACACAGACTTCCCTGCTGGCTCTCCATCACCTATTGCACCTCATTTCAAGCTCCCATCTCCACCTCTCTATCCTCCATGACCTCCCACCTTACTACAGCTGTTGTGTCACCTCTTATGCACTTCATCCCTCCCACGTTCCCAGCGCATCCTACCAAGCCAGAGGGCACCATCAAGCCATTCTCTATGGTACCTACTATGCCTGAATCGCACTCTCGTCCTTGCCACTGCTTCAGCAGCAAGAGGGGCCCAGTAACTGCAAAACAGGGCATGGATGTGAGAATCCAGTGCAACGCTGTTCTCCTGTGCTCAACCCCTCAGACTGTTTTTTAAATGAGGATTATTAGACTCTTAAATATTTGCATGCCGTTGGGTAGTGTAATGCCCTAGCTATCTAACAAGAAACACTTGAGCTTCTGGCATAATCGAATCTTCCCCCTTTTAACTTTCCTGCTTATTTTCTCCAGTCAGAACTGGGGTCTCCTCATGTTGTCTTCAGATTAGTCAAAGCATCAGTCAAGACACAGGACTGATGTAGCAGCACCCCAAAAGCCTTCAGCCCTCTTAACACCATGTGACAAGCAGGATCCAGATCCTTAAGCATTATCAGAGTTCAGGGTTAAGTACTGTTGCTAAAGACATATAGTGTAAATTGTTTTTGTAAGTGAAAAATATCTGTGAAAACCATAGAGAAAAAAATCCACTCAGCTTCCAAATATCATTGTTTTAAAGACTGTACATTGCATTGCTAAAGCAGTTAGCTGTGTCTTATTTACAGGTAACACAAGATGCATGAAAGGAAACATCAGGCTGCTTCTCTGAAAGGTGCTGAATTTTCTCCTCAGGTACCTGCGCATTAGGCCTAAATGCTTAATCCCCATGGTTTATAGAATCATAGAATCATTAAGGTTGGAAAACACCTCTAAGATCATTCAGTCCAACTACCGGCCCAACACCACCATGCCTACTAAAGCATGTCATGCAGTGCCATGTCTACAAGTGGTTTTAACACCTCCAGGAAAGGAGACTCTACCACTTCTCTGGCAGCCTGTTCCAATGATTGACCATTCTTTAGGTAAAGAATCTTTCCCTAGTAGGAAATCTAAACCTCCCCTGGTGCAATTTGAGGCAACTTCCTCTCATCTTATCACTTGCTACTTGGGAGAAGAGACCAGCACCTGCCCTGCTACAACCTCCTTTCAGATAGTGCAGGGAGCAATAAGGTTTCCCCTCAGACTCTTTTTCTCCAGGCTAAACGATCCCAGTTCCCTCAGCTACTCCTCGTAAGACTTTTTCTCTAGACTCTTCACCAGCTTTGTTGCCCTTCTCTGGACCACGCTGCAAGCACTTCAATGTCTTTCCTCTACTGAGGGGCCAAAAACTGAACACAGTATTCAAGATGCAGCCTCACCAGTGCCAAATATAGACCAGGTATCAGACCAATTAGGAAAAAAAAAATGAGTCACAGAACTTCAGCACTAGAGACAAGTCGCTTCCTCCACCAAAGCTAGACGTGCTAACTTTGAGAATGGGAGGATCAGCAACAGCTTGTTTTGTTCATCACTTTCTACAGGCAGGCAACCCGTTGTGCACAGAGGCTCCTGTAAACCCACATGAAGAACCTTACAAGAGCTGAGCATCTACACTGACACCTGCAGAGTCCAAAACCAGAGAAAAGGCTTTAATAAAAGATTCTTCCACGCAGGGGAATGGCTTGTAAGACTGGGAGAGAACTATGGAAAGGGCAAGGTGGAGCCTGGCTGAGGAGGAGTGAGGAGGGGTAAAATAAAAAATTGGAGGTTGTAGGACACATTGTGGGATGCAGTAGAGTTTGTTTTGGTGGGGTAGGTATAGAATCATAGAATCACCAGGTTGGAAGAGACCCACCGGATCATCGAGTCCAACCATTCCTATTAATCACTAAACCATGTCCCTCAGCGCCTCGTCCACCCATCCTTTAAACACCTCCAGGGAAGGAGGTGTTTAAACCTCCCTGGGCAGCCTGTTCCAGTGCCCGATAATCCTTTCTGTGAAAAATCTTTTCCTAATGTTCAGCCTAAACCTCCACTGGCAGAGCTTGAGGCCATTCCCTCTCGTCTTGTCCCCTGTCACCTGCGAGAAGAGGCCATTACCATCCTCTCTACAACTTCCTTTTAGGTAGTTGTAGAGAGCAATGAGGTCTCCCCTCAGCCTCCTCTTCTCCAGGCTAAACAACCCCAGCTCTCCCAGTCGCTCCTCATAAGGCCTGTTCTCCAGCCCCTTCACCAGCTTCGTTGCTCTTCTCTGGACTCACTCCAGAGCCTCAACATCCTTCTTGTGGTGAGGGGCCCAGAACTGAACACAGGATTTTTGCCAGTTCTGGCAAGGGACGGCCCAGGCCTGAGCACGAATCAGAAAGCCAAACATTCTGCAAAGCAGTTAATTTCATCATTAGATGGAGGTGGCTCTGTTTCCTTTTAACGCGGGAGCCAGAATATTTGAAAAATGGCAATAAGGAGTCAGCAGGGCCTGAAGCTGGAGAGCTCGCTCTGTGGAAGAAGATACGGCTTGGGAGAGCAGCACCTGCGTTGAGTACACCGTCTCCCAGCAGCCGCACAGTGCGAACACACCCGGTGCTGTGCTGTGGTGCGACGTGGTGTGCAGTGCCGGGGGCAGTGCATTGTGCAGTGTGCTGGGGGGGGCAGTGCATGGTGCAGTGTGCTGGGGGGGGCAGTGCATTGTGCAGTGTGCTGGGGGGGGCAGTGCATTGTGCAGTGTGCTGGGGGGGGGCAGTGCATTGTGCAGTGTGCTGGGGGGGCAGTGCATTGTGCAGTGTGCTGGGGGGGCAGTGCATTGTGCAGTGTGCTGGGGGGGGCAGTGCATTGTGCAGTGTGCTGGGGGGGGCAGTGCATTGTGCAGTGTGCTGGGGGGGGCAGTGCATTGTGCAGTGTGCTGGGGGGGGCAGTGCATTGTGCAGTGTGCTGGGGGGGCAGTGCATTGTGCAGTGTGCTGGGGGGGGCAGTGCATTGTGCAGTGTGCTGGGGGGGGCAGTGCATTGTGCAGTGTGCTGGGGGGGCAGTGCATTGTGCAGTGTGCTGGGGGGGCAGTGCATTGTGCAGTGTGCTGGGGGGGGCAGTGCATGGTGCGGTGCCCAGTGTGCTGTGTGGCGTGCTGCGGTGCGCAGTGTGCACTGTGGTGTGCCATGTGGTATGCGTGCATAGCACAGTTCGTGGTGTGTGGCACGTGGAGCAGCGCAGCGTGCAGTGCGAAGCGCAGGGCAGTGCGCAGTGTGCGGCGCAATCTGTGGGGCGTGTTGCAGTGCAGTGTGCAGACGGGTGTGTGCGGTGTGGTGCATGGTGTGGGGCAATTCCTGGTGCAACAAGTCTTATGGGGAGCGGCTGAGGGTGCTGGGGACGTTTAGCCTGGAGAAGAGGAGGCTGAGGGGAGACCTTATTGCCCTCTACAACTACCTGAAAGGAAGTTGTGGGGAGGAGGTTGCTGGCCTCTTCTCCCAAGTGACAGGGGACAGGATGAGAGGGAATGGCCTCAAGCTCCGACAGTGGAGGTTTAGGCTTGACATCAGGAAAAAATTTTTCATGGAAAAGGTCATTGGGCACTGGAACAGGCTGCCCAGGGAGGTGGTTCAGTCACCTTCCCTGGAGGCGTTTAAAAGATGGGTGGATGAGGTGCTGAGGGGCACGGTTTAGTGATTGATGGGAATGGTTGGACTCGATGATCCAGTCGGTCTTTTCCAACCTAGTGATTCTGTGACTCTGTGCGGTGCGCCACGTGCAGCGCACTCTGCTGTGCGCGGGGCGGGCCGGTGCGTGGGGCACGGTGCCATTCGGGCGCGGTGCGGGGTGCGATGCGGGGCGCGCTGCGATGCTCGCGGGGCTCGGCGCGCCGTGTGGTTCGACCGGTGCCCTCGCTCCCCGCCCCGCGCGGCTCCGCCCCGGCGCCGCCCCGCCCCTCCCCGGGAGCAGGGGATGACATCATCCCTACCGCGCGCTCCCCCCGCCGCTCCCCCGCCCCGCCCGACAACCCGCGCCGCCGGCGGAGGTCGCCCCCGCGGCCCCCTCCCACCCCCCCCCCCCCGCGTCCACCGCCCCGCTACGTCACCCCCTTCCCCACCGTCACCCTGGGCGCGAGCGGAGGAGCCGGCGGGAGGGAGCGGGACGGGGAGAGGGGAGCGGGGAGCGTCCCCGGAGCCCGGCGGCGCGCGAGCCCCCGCGCCGACGCGGTGGGGCGGGGGCGCGTGCGCAGCGCGGGGCGGGGGCGTCGTCGGGGGGCAGCTCCCGCGCCGACACCTGCAGCATGTGCCAGGAGCTGCAGCGGCAGCGGCCGCCTCTGCCTCTGCTCCGGCGGCGGCGGGGGGGGTGCCCGCCGAGCGGCAGCAGCAGCGGCAGCAGCAGCGTCACCCGCTCCTCCGGCTCCCGGCGCGCCTCCCGCCTGGCCCCGCGCGCGCGGTACGCGGGCGCACGGTGACCTTAACGGGGCGCGCGTTACCTCACAGGTAAATACCGGCTGATGCGAGCGGCGGCCGAGCCCGCGGAGCCGTCGCTTTTAGAGGCTGCGATCCCGGCTGGGGGCGGCGGGTGCGCGGTGCCGGGCGAGGCGTCGCCTGTTGCCTCTTACCTGTACGGGGAGGGGGTTCCCCCCGACCTCCCCACCCCCGGGTCGCCCCCGGTGGGACCGCGCATCGCTGCCGCTTGTCCCCAGGGCGGGTCCGAGCAGCTCCCGGCCCGGCGATCGCCCAGCTGCCCGCCCAGCCGCTCGGGGGCCGCGGCGCGGAGCCTCCCGGCCGGCCCCGCTCGGAGCCGGTGGCCGCGAAAGGCGCAAAAGGGCGACGCTGCCCCCGCCCGCGTGTGCGCGGAGCCCTCGGCAAAGTTTGGTAACTGGCGGTGAAAATCTTAGTAATTGCAGACAAACTACGCTTCCGAGCTGAAGAGGAGCTGCCACCTAAAATTAAGTGTTGCTGGTGACTGCGGTGATGAGCCGCTTGTTCAGTGGACCCGCCTCCCACCATGGGCGATGTTTTAGGTAGCACTTTAATCGTCACTGGGAATCGGTGTTGTCTGATCATCCTCGGTAGTGATGGCTGAACCAGGAGGTCTTAAAATGAGAGATACACTAACTAGGACACGGCATCACAAACTTGTTGTTTGTAGACTTCCAGTACATTGCGTCGTGCTTGAAGTTCTGTAACTTACTGTTTGCTTTGGAATGCTGTCCCTCTGCTTCTCCCCTTGCTTTTGAGATGTAGAAGTATATGTATAAGTTTAATAATATGTGGATTAAAGGCATGGATTCTGTGGTTTAACCCAGTCATAGGTATGGATCTGTTTTCGTAACCTTTACCTGAACGCCAGGTTGTCTGTCATAGCTATGAACACGCGTGCAACTGGACACCCATTCAGTGATAAAATGATGGCAACTAGAGAGTAGCGAGTGCCAGATTTTAAGTTACGCTGGCTTCCGATTGTCAAAGGGTAAGTGAGAATGAGGCAAAAGTCAATGCCATGTCTATTTTAAGTTCCTGTCTTTATGTTGCTCCTCAAAGGAGAACGATCTCACTGACACATTTTTGGACATCACCCTCCTGTTGTAGTTGCCAGTCAACTTCCTGTAAAAGTCAGTGTTTAATACACTAGACGTTTCTGTGGATTTATGTGGATTTTCTTTTTCTTTATCACAAGACAAAGTTAAAATTCGGAGAACTGAATGCCTAAAAATAAATCTTTCCTACTATAATAAGTGGTGTGCAAGATATCTGCTCCTGACTTGACCTCTTGATGAGATAGAACTGTAATCAGAATGAGGTGCTATAGTCTTGGTGTGGTAGTAGTAAATGCAGAATTACGGGTGCATGCACACTGTGATTGCAGGTGAGTGGATAATTCATATGTATAATACTCGGTATACATGGCTCCCCAGTAGTGTGTAATCATTTCCTCAAGCATTTTTTGGTGTGTTACTAGTTGTGTGCACTGATGGCCAGGTTGGTTAAACTGCAGGCTCAGTCGTGGTGGATTCTGCTCTCTCTAGGAGGTATCTCGGTACCCAGTCCTGGAAACAAATATGTGGCTGTGATCTTTGTGTGCTAAGGTAACCTCAAAATCCTACAACTATAAACCAGAAAAAAGCAGAAAGTACATTATGGTAAGCTGCTGGATGGCCATCTATTAAGGTTTAGAGGCAGATGAGGGATGCGTTTTTTGTTTTGTTGGGCTTTTGAAGGTTTAGTCCTTTATTAATGATTTCCTTGATTTCTACATTTGTACGCTGTCAGAGACTGTAGAATAAATTATCTCCTCCTATCCATTTTGCCCAGCATAAGTCTATTCAGCATTGCCTATAAGGGTCAGCACAGATCTGTCTGACTTCCATTCCAGGCAAATAATCAGATATAATTGCACTGAAATCAATGAGTATATACTGACATGAAACTGTGAGAAGAAAATCGGCCTCATGTTGTTTTGTGTTTGTATAGTTGAAAGCCAAAAATAGATGTCATATACACAGCATGTCCTTTCAGAAGAAATAGTCAATGTCTATCTTACAGTTGTCCAGAAAGTTTCTTCTAATGCAGCAGCTTTGGATTAGGAAAGAGAAGGCAGCAATCTTGGAATGAGAACTGTTTTGGAGAAACTTTTTGTTCCAGCGGCTAATCTCCTTCTCTGTAATTCTGCTCTGTTAATCTTAGCGTGCACATATCCACACTATTAACATTTGGCAAGGACTGTTTTCTTAAACAAGGCTTCTTAAGTGTGTTGCCAGGTGTCACAGGGTTAATTCTGTGGTTTTTAACTGCTGCTCTTTACATTAATTATATGTGTACTTA
This sequence comes from Clamator glandarius, assembly GCA_033459285.1. Taxonomy (NCBI): domain Eukaryota; kingdom Metazoa; phylum Chordata; class Aves; order Cuculiformes; family Cuculidae; genus Clamator; species Clamator glandarius. Next base: position 5,714,029 of record JAUNZM010000105.1, read on the forward strand.
TCTCTAAGCATAACTGCAAAAAGTAAGTGGTATGGAATGTTACATTCCAGTTAGTTTTGCCATGCAAGTGGGGATTAGAGTTGATGGGTAAGTCTGACATGTACTGCATGACTTGTCATGATTTTCCTGGAGAGAGGGTAGTCTTGGGACTGAGTCATCATGAAAGAACATGGAGCCCCATAGGCACAAAGCTGGTGCAATGGAGTGATGAGTCAGACCACTTATCTTTAAATTTGGTATGATGAGGTATTCACGCACGGGATGCATTGCATTCATTGTGCACCTAGGCAAGTAACTAGCAGGCAAAAAAAATCAATCAGTCCTCTGACTCTGGGATGCCTTTTCTTTGCAGAGTTGTTCCTGCTTCTGTTGAAATGAGGCTGTTGGTTAGGATCATGTGGGAAATCACTGTGTATTAAGTCGCTGAGCAAATCAGGTCTGCCAGGCCACATGCATTCATTTCTTACATTGTTTCAAATCTAGTAGTAGTATGACCTAATGGTTACGTTTTCACTTTGTGTGCTGTAGATTTGCACCAGCTTTTTCAGACTTCTGCAACGTGATGGGGAGTAGAGAGCACTGTTGCATCTTCATAGGCCCCAATATTTGCCTAAGCTAGATGACTTTTATGAGTGCTCGCTATGGAATGACAGTATTGTTTCTGACACCAGAGGAAGCTGACGTTATTGCTAAGCTAATGTAAATAATTGAAATTTCTTGGAGGTAGTAGACTCAGAAATATGTTAAACAGTGACAGTGAAGGCTGCTCACTCAGCTGTTTTTGGAAACAAAACAAACCCTTACATCAGAGATGCCTTCACTTGGATACTTATTCTGAACTTCCTTGAACAGCGATCATTAATACCAACATCTTCTCAAGCTAATGGAGCGTGAAAGTTCCTTGATTTATAATTATTTGGGAGCAGATGCTCAAAATTCTGTCCACTTACATAAACAGCACGAGAATGACACTTTTGCAGAAAACAGGGAGAGCTAGTGGGGGGATGGATTTGGGGGGGGGGGGGCAATCAGAATGGTCTGGAAGAGTAGAAGTGTATAATGCAATAGCTCCCTCTCCTACTTCGTTACAAAAACAACTAGAGGGACTGTGTCTGGGCCATTAAGTTTTTATTTGAAAGTTGTAGCAGAACATTATTGGTCTGTATATTTTTAAATCTTGTGAATGTAACTTGTCACTGTTTTGCGATCACCACAGACATAAGCACTGAGTTTGGGGTAGCAGGGATGTTAAATTAACTCTAAACCATACCAATTCCTATTAAAGCATAAAAGCTTTATTTGTTTTTAAGTTAGATGCATCTATTCTATTATCTAGATGTATAGAATGTCACATGTGAAGAAACCAATATGGGGAGGGTTTAGCAGTCTCAGCAAGTGAGGTGAAATGCCAAGCCACTTGCAAGAACTTGGAAATGTCACTGATCTTTGTGCCCTGGTGTGGACATCAACGAACCTGAGGCTAGTTACACTGATGAAGAAAATGATACAAGAACTGGAAATCTGCAGAGAAACCCATCTCAACTCCGGAGAGATGGAGAGCTAAGAAAAACTTTCAAATACTTCTCATTTGGATTTAGTTACCATAGACTTGGAACACGAGGTGATATCATGCCCCCTGGAAATCAATCACATTTTGCTATTGACTTCAGTAGAGCCAGGGTTTTGCTCTACAACTTAAGATATCCAGGACTGGGGCTAGATCTGCTACGGGGCTAGATCATTCTCTCATTTATGATATAAATCCCTCCTTGCAGTGAAGAGTGAAGGAGAACACAACTGTACTATCAACCCACGACATACCTACAGCTGCGGCTAGAGAGAATGATTATTTCATGCTGTTCCTGTATGCCATGTTCTGTCATTAACTGTTACGTCATCTTTTCCTCTTTTAAACACTATATTTATACTGCTTATATCAGGAGCACTGCTGACAACTCACATACCTGTGTGTATGCCACAGGGACCCAGAGGGAAATCCTGAGCTGTATCTTCAGTTGTACAGAAGCTGTGTTTGCATAAGGATGCTCTGTATAACTAGAACAGTCTGCAAAGAGAAATACAGAGATTTTTATAATTGTTCAAAAGAGATTACAATTTAACAGAATTCCATCCTATAATGTACAAAGTACAAAAATAAAGGCTCTTTTCAGTTAAATCCTCTACCAGATTGATGCCAAGAAGCAATGCAGTATCTCAAATGATTTGGGCTTCTTTAATCTTCTTAGCTGGAAGAGATGTCAGAAAAGCCAGGGGTGGAGATCTAGAATAGTGAAGTAGAAGATTTTTGTGGAATTTCCTCATGTAGTGGTCTGGATGCCTGTGCTTATTTTGCTTAAAATTAATTTAAAACTTCAAGAGCACACTTGATTTTCTTTTCTGTTGGCACTGACAAGCTCTGCCTTGGCTTTGTTGTCTAAAGAGGTAACAGCAATTAAAATGTGATGTGACAGCAACTTCTATAAACTGTTTTGTGATGTAAGAATTGTAACGTAAGATTTTTCTGACATGATGAAAATTAGCAGGAGAGAGGAAATCTCTGAGCATTATCAGTGGCTCTCCAAAGACTGAGCTGGAACTTTCACCTAATCACTGACTCCTTGCACAGGTGTGGGTTGAGGCTCTTTCAACTGGTAAAACTCCTGAACACTGAAGTTTGACCATGTTGGTTTAAATAAAAGCCTGATATGATTTTGCCCTTGGGCCTTCCTGGGGAACAGAGGAGCTGTTGGTTTGGTGCCAAAATTTGCTTGTTGTGCTCACGTGTAAATAAATCTGTTGAACACGATGAGACCCCTTTTAACTGTTCATCTTGGCTTCTGCAGTAAGGTGTTTGCACAGTGCTTGGCACCAGGCAGGATGGGTGAGCTGGTTCCATCTAGGAGGAAGATAGCTGAGGCCACAGGTGACTGGGGGGGATAGAAAAGAGGAAGACAACACATGGTTTTCTGGAATGTAATTATTGACACTAAAAGTTTAAACTCAGAAGTAAACGGTGACCCACCTCTGTCTTCAAGTGGTAAGGATGAAACAGTTCAAGGAGAAAAGGAAAGAGCAGCTTTAATCGCCTCTATTCCTCTCTTGTGACTCCTGTATTCCTCTCTTGTGAGACCTCATCTGGAGGGAGTATTGTGTCTAGTTCTGGAATCCTCAGCATAAGAAGGACATGGAGCTGTTGGAATGGGTCCAGAGGAGGGCTACAAGGATGATCAAAGGGCTGGAGCACCTCCTGTACAAGGCCAGGCTGAGGGAGTTGGGGTTGTTCAACCTGGAGAAGAGAAGGCTTCGAGGAGATCTTATAGCAACATTCTGATACCTGAAGGGGGCCACAAGAAAACTGGGAGGGACTTTTTAGAAAAGCTGGTAGTGATAGGATGAAGGGCAGATTTAGACTAGGCATAAGGAAGAGTTTTTTCACTGTGAGAGTGATGAGGCACTGGCACAGCTTGCCCAGGGAAGTTGTGGATGCCCCATCCTTGGAGGTGATAAAGTCTAGGTTGGATGGGGCCTTGAGCAGCCTGATCTAGTGGTACATGTCCCTGCCCATGGCAAGGACCTTGGTACTGAATGATCTTTAAGGTCCCTTCCAACCCAAACTATTCTATGAATCCGAAATGAAAGAGGCAGCAGTGTGAGCAAAATGGTAGGATAGTCATAGGATCATAGAATAGTTTTCTTTGGAAGGGACCTTGAAGATCATCTTTCCAAAAGGATTTGTCATCTTTCCAAAAGGATTTGTGCTGAATTGAAGAGCTGGTGTGCCTTGTTCTGATCCTGACACCTGGTTCCTGGGCAAATACAGTTCATTACCCAGTCTGCACACATGTGAAAAGATCTGCCTTTTGTAGGCATGTGCACATGCCCTTCAGCTTTGCAGAATCACCCCGTATTGTGGCTATTCGCATCTATTGAGCTTTCTCACAATTGCAGTGTTGTACTTTATTGGTGCCAGCATTAAAGTTAAACGGTGGCTGGACTGTGCTTAGCCACAGCAGCATTGTCCATGGTAATCACTGCCACAAAGTAGGTCTTGATCACAGGCTGAAGTACCAGTCTGCTCTCCTCTTTTCTTTCCTCTTTGAAATCGTCTTTGCTTTGGCACGCCTGTCAATGAGCGTGATCATGTGGTGCGCGACACAAACTGGAGTCGCGCTGGGAGGCTTTGCCTCCCTGGAGAAAGAAGGGCTTTTGGCTGCCCACCAAAGCCCATCATGGCTTGACAGTTTCGCTTTAGTGGAAGGGACCGACCAACTTTTTGGTGGGCACGGTGCCAGCCCAACAGATGGGCTTGGATGTGGGCAGCCGGCAAAGCACATACATATGTGTGAATGCAGATAATTGTATGTACAGGCATAATAAATAGCGTTCTTCACAATTTGAATAAAAGTTGCCCAAGTGAAAGGCTGCGTACTGAAGAAAAGAGCCTGAAGATAGATTTCTCTCTCAAGAAGGGGAAATGTCAGAGTGCTCAGGGGAAGGATCTGTGCTTTTCTTGTTCCTCTCTGCTTGCAGTTTTGCAGATTATGTAATAAACAGAGGAGGCTATTTAGTCTTTTGAATCCAGGCATTCTTGTTACTACAACTGGGAATGTGGAAAATGACACTTCACTGCAGTGAATCCCTTTACAAACCACTTAAAGCTTGCTAACAGCTTGGGTTCTACGAACTGGTTTACTGGTACAGCTTGAGATCAGTGGAAATCTATGCATGCCACACTTTTTAATTACATTGTGAAGTATGAAATACTTCACTGAGCAAGAGCTGCACAGAAATTAGTTACCAGTACAAAACATAATAAAACTTTGTCTACAGGTAGTAGCTTTCCAAAATCTTTGTGTGCAGTTAGCTAGTGAGTAAGTGCTAAGCCTCTTTCATGGGTGGCAGTCAGCTAACACATTCATGCAAGATATATAATAATTGATAATGAAGCACTCCTGTGTCTTTTGAAGACCTAAACACTAGTTGTGCCTCTGCAGAAGGGAGGTAGAAAAGCTAAGTGGCTTGAAGTTGTCTACAGTGAGATTTGATTGCAGAAGCCCATTTCTCTTGAGCCCATTTCCCTAATTTTATCAATGTAATGCTGAAGAATCCCCTGACCTTGCTGTCTCAGGGTACACAGGTATCTTGCTTGAAAGTCCAGCTCTTCTTACTATGGCAGAGCACTAGCAGACTGCAGGATGGATAGTGTTGCACACCCAGCTGGAAATTGCCTTAGGCTTGTCTTAGAATTCTGGAACTTTAGTGGATGCAGTTTTCCTTGAGCTGATAGGGCAAACCAAGGATCTTTGATTTGCAAAATCTGTGAGGAGTTCTGGATACCCTCGTTATAAAAGTAGAGATTCAGCTTTATGTTTCTAGGATCCTTAAGTTAGATTAACAGGAATTATTGGGATAAGAAAAATCTTTTCTCAGATCCTGGGAATAAATTATATTTACCAAATCTAATGTAATCCCCTTATGCTTAACCTGAAGGCATGGCAGCTATCTGTGTGACTCCAAATTAAAGTGCTGTGGTTGCTGGCTTCCTATGTGCACAAACAGCACTAAATGGGCCAGCAGGCCTAGGGAGTATATTTTGGCTTAAATGAGGATGGGACCAGGCTCTTGGTGGGGGCCAAGCTACCTAGCAAGGCGTCCAAAATGAGTACAAATAAGGGACTGTTTTGAATAGTAATGAGGTACTTCCTTAGGGTCCAGGTTTCCAAAGGCGCTTAGAACCTCCTGTAGGTTTCAGGGGCAAGTATTCGCTCCCATAGTGAAAATTACAAGAGTGTGGCTGGTGCATTCTGAATATCGAATGGAAGGATGTGTTCTGATCTGAGTATAATGTCTGACATGAACACAGTTTTATTAACTTTTTATTCATTTAGTCTTTCAGGCATTTTTAGCATGTGACTCAACTCATTTTTTTTTCCCTTCTTAAATAATAACTAGAACAAGCAGTTTAATGGCAGTGTGCACTAGTTAATGGGAACTACAGAAATGTAAATCCCCTCTGTGGGAATTCTGCAAGTTTCAACTCATTTAATCCCCATCTCTTTAGCCCACATCTACCATTCCATTGTGCAGGCTATGGGGAACGCTGCCCTTAAATCTCAAGTGATTCTTATCAGTATTCTTACAACCAGCATTCAGCTGCTTCTGGTGGGACTGTTGGAAAAATACAGGTGCAGTGCTCCTGAGGACTGGGAGAGGGCAAAGTGAAAGAAAAACAGGATGCAGGGGGAGAGTTGTTTAAATGGAAAAGTGGAATGGAGAAAAATGAGACACAAAAGTAGAAGGAAAGCAAGACGAAAGGGAAGGCAAGAAAGAAAAAAACTTTAAATCATAGAATCATAGAATAACCAGGTTGGAAGAGACCCACCGGATCATCGAGTCCAACCATTCCTATCAAACACTAAACCATGCCCCTTAGCACCTCATCCACCCGTTCCTTAAACACCTCGAGGGAAGGTAACTCAACCACCTCCTTGGGTAGCCTGTTCCAGTGTCCAATGACCCTTTCTGTGAAAAATATTTTCCTAATGTCCAGCCTAAATCTCCCCTGGCGGAGCTTGAGGCCATTTCCTCTTGTCCTGCCCCCTGTCACTTGGGAGAAGAGGCCAGTACCCTCCTCTACAACCTCCTCTTAAGTAGCTGTAGAGAGCAATGAGGTCTCCTCTTAGCCTCCTCTTCTCCAGGCTAAACAACCCCAGCTCTCTCAGCTGCTCCTCGTAAGGCCTGTTCTCCAGCCCCTTCACCAGCTTCATTGCTCAAATCAGTAAGTAGAAAAGAAAGCAGAGGAAAAGAGAAACAACCCCCAGTTTATCAGAAGAGCACTGTGCTATGCTAGTGAAAATTTGTACATGCTCCACCTAAGTTCCTTTTCTCTTAACATGACAGAGTGGGACTCATGTTGCAAAAGTTTCTATAGGAAAAGAGTCTTATTTGACTTTATCCGATACTTATGTGAGGAGCTTGTTCAAGTAGACCTTTACGGTGAAGACCCATGTTAGGAGTGACAGGATCAGGCTGCATCTGTTTATTTCAACAGACAGGCCACTGATTTCCTTTTTATTACTGAGTCTGCTGAGGTAGGAATATATTTGTTCTCAAGTAAGTGGTGGCACTGAAAAGAGGAAAGTATGTCTTAAGCCTGTGGACAGGAACATTGAAAGCTGAACTGCACCATGCTATGCTCCGTATGACTTTCTGCAGGGAAAGGTGACATGTACTATCAAACACTAATATTAGAAGTATTACTTTTGTTGTCTCTATTCCTCTAGACAGATACAGAAAATGTAAAGGCAATCAGTGTTCATGAACACTGCATCTGTCTATCCTAAAAGGCACTTCATTAATTTTTCTTTCCTGACCCCTGTTTAACCTAGGCATATTAAGAGGAGTGTTATTATGGACAACTGCATAATACCTTGCAGAGAAGTCAAACAGTAACTGTTTTACAAGATTAGGAACTTAAAATGCAGCTACTTCGTACATTTCTCTGCACCATGGATTAACCAGTCGTCCTTGCTGGGTAAGAGAATAGGTAGAATACCTTCATGTTTTGATGAAGGGTATAATTCATTTGTCCCATTGTGATGCTCTCCCTTGTTTCCACAGGGAATGCAGAAATACATTCCTGATACACTAGGAGCCCCATACTCTTGTTGCTATTTGCATCTACATTTAAATGTTGCCATCTTGCTTTAAAAAAAAAAAAAAAGCCAGCAGAGAGATAATGATTCCTGTGTGATTTGTGGTGCTTTTTTTCCAACACATGAAAATGTGTTGTAGGGCATTATAAAACTCTCTTTATTTGTTGTAGGCAATCAGACTTTGGATGGTGTGCTTGACTATCAGGGCAGACGACCATGGCTTCTTTACCATAAGCTCTGTTCCAAATAATTAATGTAGTGTTAGTGGGCTTAGTGAAGCAGAGGGCTAAATTACAGTGACTGTGAAGCATGGAAGCCTACTGTGTCTTTCTGTCACAAAAAAGGCCCTGCCTGTGCTGTAGGTCCTATGAAGAATTTGCAGAGATACTTGAAAGGATAAAACACTGTATAAATTCCTGAAGTTCAAAGAGAAAATACTACTCAGGATAAAAAAGGGAGCTTAGCCCAGCAGCAGCTTAACCGTATATGACAGATCTAGTGCTAAGTCCTGTGCCATCAATGCAAATGCCTCTGGAGTTGACCAAGTAGCCAGATGGAAGACTAGAAGAAAGGCTTTGAGAATACTGACCTTGGGGAGGCAGAGAGAAAAGGCATGCACTTCCCAATAAATGAGTCTGATCCTCTGGGCAGGATTCACACAGGAAAGTTTTAAGACGTGTATAGCTAATCTATCTTGCATTTCCTGTGAAAACTGCTTTTAAATTCATTGGTATGTATTTGTCTGTATTCCTGTGCAAGTATTATGTGACAAATGAAATTGAGAACTATGGAAGTTGCCAAGTCGGTTATTCTGAGATAGGTGTACATTACACCAGGCCTGAACAAAGCTTTTGAGAACTGAGATTTACAAAAAATCTTCAGCTGTGTCCTCCTTCCTGTGCTGTATAATAACATGATCTTTTGATCAAAGTTGATTAACTTTGGGTAATCCAAAATTTAGCAAAAAGGCTGATTTAGAAGTGACACTTACTATAGAATCACAGAATGGTTTGTGTTGGATGGGAACTTAAAGTTCATCTCACTCCAACCTCCCTGCCCTTCCACTAGATCAGGATGGCCTCGTCCAACCTGGTCTTGAACACTTCCAGGAGTTGGGCATCCTGGTCTTCTCTGGACTTCTCTGTGACCTTCACTCTTCTCAAGATGTATCCTGAACCCCAGAGTTTTCTTGTCTTGCCATCTCCCCACAAGAACAGCCCACAGAACAGTATGCCCAAGTGTGCCTCATGTTGTCCTCTGTCCCTCCCTGCCCAGCACGGAACTGCTCTTGTGTACATTCTCCTCTACAACCACAAGCATCTTCTTTCCTCTTATGCCAGTGGCACTTGGATTTAAGCAGCTCTGTCTTACCTCAGCTATTGCTGCACATGGACTGTGGATGGCACACGAGTGTGCAAATTATCTCAGTAAATAATTTGCACTAGTTGTTGCACAGTACAACACAAACCTTGGTGGCCATGGCAGGCTGCTGTTGCTGCAGGAAATGTGTAGGGACAGCTTTCTATGAGTACTTGAGGAAAGGAATTACACAACAGCATTTTAGCAGCTCTGTTGTTACCAGCTGCTGTTTCAGGCACCCTACCCAGTGCTCACAGTCTTCATTGCAAGTAGTGTGAACCTAGGTAGTTATGTTGTATCCAGAACACCTTAATGTTTAATAAAATTGATACGGACACATAGCAGTAAGTGCAGTCCTAGGAAAGCATGTGCGAGATTGTGGTCACTGCCAACAAGGGTGTGCTTGTTGGAGGCTGTATTGTGGCTTTATGGCCCTTGCTGATCACCATAGGCATAGAAATGGTTCATGTTGCTTTTGTTTATTTGTAGGAAAAGGAAGAAACGTGGAGCTGCTGTTCTGAAGCTAAAATATAGATTAAAGATACCCTTCTTTTCCACATGGTTTTGTTTTTCAGGAGACCACGGCAATGTATTCTAAGCAGTCACAGGAGCTTTACTCACAGCTGCTTTGCTTGAAAGGCTGTATCTGTCAGTGTCTGTAACATGATTTGATGTAATCCTTTGGATTTCCTCATGTTTAAAAAAACTGCAGAGTCTTCTTTGCCTACCAAACCACATTTAACAGTTGAAATTTTAGCAGGGAATATTTCTAAAACCTACCATTTTCCATGTACTCTGTTTGATGATCCTGCTGTACGTGTATTTTTAATAAATCTCTCACATTAGTCTGAATGTTCATTTAAGGACATGGCTGAGGACAATATGGGGGGCTGGGGGAGGAGAAGAAACAGAAATAAAATAACACAGCAGAAACCTTGGTAATTCCATCTCCCTATGCCATTTGCTGCTCAAAGCTGAGGAAAAATATTTAAAAATGAATTTGTCTTTTCATGGCAGACTTGATGCCTATGAGTCAATCTCATCTTACTGCTTAGCTGTTGAGAAGGTTTGTCCTTGAAACCCAAATTTCCCTTACATACGCTGACACGTGTTTTACAAGATCTTGAGATTACACAATGGAATGAGAGCTGAAACCTTCTACCAAATCTATGAGATAGTCATGGTTACCTGGAGCTGGCCATAATTTCATTCGCTATGGTGCTGTAGATTGCACCACCAAGCTGCAGTGTGTAGGCAGTTAGTCGACACTGCTGGAGTGGCTGCCCCCTTGGCCAGGTGGGGAAATGCAGATTTAACACATAGGGCAGGGTGTGGGTGTATCATTCCTGTGATATCAGCAGGCGAGCTGTTGCTTTCCTCCCATTTTGCTTGCCCAAAACATTTTTTTCTCAAGCTGTAATAATTGAAAGGGGGAGGTATGACTGGTGCATTGGGTCCTGTGGTGTGCTGGCTTGCTCAGAATGCAGATGGGAAGAGTGGGAATATAGGACCTGATTTTAGCACTCCTAGCTATTCTGAAACCATCCAAGTCCAGGGCACTTCAATTTTATACTGTTTCTTTCCAAGGGACTCTCTGGCTCTGCCTAACAGAGAGAAAAAAGCGATAGTTATCCCATTGGTATTATGATTTACATCCTAATTTGTTGATACCAAAATGCTTATGTTTGCTAGGCTACAAACATGCTTGTTGCATCAGATCCAGTTATCCAAGATTACCAGCATCCATTTGGATGAGTGTTCTGAGGCTTTGGGAGGGAGGAAAAAGGTGTTTAGATTTTCACAGTGGTATTTTTCCTTTCCTTCCTTTTCTTTTTATCAACTTCTTTCCACTGAAATGACAGCCTAGCTTGCATGTTGTTGTAGTGAGCTCTTCATGCATCTATTTTCATTTAAGGATTACAAGATACTAGGCCAATCTACATTTTTCTATTAGTCTTGAAATGCCACGATTAAGAACAATTTATGGCTTTGTTTGTAAAGCCCCAAACCAAAAGGAGAGGTGTTTCTTTTATCATTTAATTGACTTTGACAGCCTCGCAGCAGTGAAACTTCCTGGGCTGCTTGTTGTCTGCTAGGCTGAGTCCAATGAATCTTTTGCTGTCAAGGGGTTAAAAATTCATTAAGACTCTTTTTGCTTTTTATGCTTTACCTTCTACTTCTGTTTGGGTAGAATTTACCAGGGATTGGAACATCAGTTATTATATGTTGTTAAATGTTGTTAATACGCCTAAACTGAGACTCCAGTGTGCACTCATATACAATCCTCAAGTATCAAAACATTTGTTAGCTTATCTTATGTGAGTAGTTAGGCTGGAAGCTCAGACCTTGAGAGGGCTTTTACTATTTTTTTCCCAGCTTGTTTTTCACAGTTTATTCTTTCTCTTCTTTTTTTGTTTTGAAATAAGACAATCCTCCCCTACCTTACAAGAGCTGAGTGTTTGACGTGACTTTGTTTTGAAAAGTGGTAACGCCCACTTGCATGCTATTCAGGAATCATCAGCAATATTAGATTTTAAGGTGTTTGGATTTTGATACATAAGGCTCTGCTCCATGTTGTCCGTGCATCTGTATTAACTGGCTTCTTAACTATTGGGTTTTTCTGCTTGGCAAATATTCTCAGCAGAAGCACCTACAGCACTTGCTTCTAAAACTGCAGCATTTGCAGCTGGTAACTGTACTGTTACCATTTTTTTTTTTAATATTCTGTTTTAAAATCTCACTGTTAAAAAGAGCATACTTGGAACAGTTACCAAGAAATGTAGGAAAAGCCTACCCTGGTTGAGGAGGCTTTATAGCAAAATACAAAGCACTGCAGCTAATCTGTGCCTTTTCATACAAAAGAAGCGTGTAACACAAAGTCTAGGTGTTCCACAAATTCATATAGCTCTACTGAAGTCACTTTTGAGGGGATTTGCCCTGACTCTGAGTGTATTCCCTGTGAAGCTATGAGTGGTGAAGCACCCAGCAAATACACTGGAGCAAGATCAAACTACACATGCATAAGAGAAGGGAAATAAATGCCTGAATACATACACACATTCATGTTGGCAAAGATGGGATGACTGGATTTCTTAGTATATTGTGGAAGGAGGAGACTGTGATAATTAAAAAAAAAAAAAAAAAGGAAAGAATGAACATTCAGGCTTTTCTGAATTATTTGTACATTGCATCACAAACCCCTAACAATAAAGAGAAGGTCAAAGTCTTAAAGAACATGGAATGCAATGGGCAGAGGCTCGGTCAAATGGTGTGGAGTCCATACCTTCATTAATCCCAGAGTTACTTTGGATTTGGAGGGAATGTTTTGAACATCAAGAATTGTTCTGTTCTCGGTGACCTATCTGAGGACAAATACATTTCCAATTTGTAATTGGAGTAGTGTTAAGTCAGCCTATTTCTCATAGTGGGGGTTCAAGTCCCAAATGGTGGATGTTCATCCATTGTTTTATTTACCGGTCACATATTTTAACTACTGTGTCCCTGATAACACTGGCCACTGCTAAAAGTAATGATTTGGTTTTGTCAGGTTTAGATCTATTTAATAACACCATCAAGTAACAAAAGATTCTGTTTCTGTCAATACACCTCCTTTACAATTTTCTCAACAGAAGCAGGAAAAAATGACAGCACAAAAACTTCAGGAGCTAATACAGGAGCTGACTTCCCATGACAATCTCCGTGTGCAATCCCAGTGATGCAAGTGCCAAGTTAGCCCCTAGTTGCAGAGGGAAGGCTTCTTGAGGCTAAATGATAATAAGTTATGACATTCAATGTTTCCTACATGTATTTCTTCTTTCATTTTCCTATGTGAATACCTCAGATGATCAAAAATAACTGGGAAACGTTTTTTGTTTGTTTGTTTTTAAGTAGTCTTTTGAACTGACAAGACATGAAATCCTTAGACCAAAGGACAGTATTTTTTAGTAGGTTACAAATGTCAAAAAGTAGAGACGCTAAATATATTTACCTCAGCCATGCCATAATAAGATTTTTTTTCTATGCTGCGTACACCAGGACTTTAAGATTATGTTAGCTTATGCTGAGCTAAATCCAGATACAGGATTTGGTTGTAAAATATACAAGGAGGGGTTTGTCGCTGCAGAGAGTCTCCACAATCCCCTTTCCATGAGAAGATATTAGTGGGCTTGAAAGGACTCAATTACGTAGGGTTTTCATGCAATCCCAGCTGAAGTAATGGTGACCTTCCTATTCATAGACCCCTGCAAAGCTTCTGGGGAGCCAGGGTTAGCTTCACTGGGCCTCTTCAGATGGCACTGTCCTTTCCCTCTGTGTATTTTGGCTTTCATTGCTCTGCCGTAGTACATACACCAAAAGTATATGAACTCGATGATCAGTGTTTACCTAGGCTTTGCTCTCTTCCGCGCAGCCATCCAGTTCCTGCTCTTAACCTGCAGTAACCATAGAAGAGGCACCCCCTGAGCATCTATGGCTCCAAAGGTCGCGCACCCATACAGTGTGAGTGCCTGAGTGAACTCGTGTGCCCCCCTTCAGGAGGAGCATCCACGATGGCTGGAGCTTAACTACTATCATTTGATGATTCATTTGCAGTGCTTATTTTCTAAAAATTGCATAGCCTGTTCTCAAAAGCAAGGCAAAGAAAAAAAACAGCTGTTATGAAGAGAAAGGAAGAAAAACTCACTCATACAAACCGCAGAGATTTAAAGAACCAAAGCCACATTGTTAGGGTAGGGGAAAAAAATCAATTTGCTGTGTGTTATCTTTGAAAAAGAGCAGGAATCAGTTAGATTTTTGAGGTACTATTCATATTTTAGACAACTAACATTGACACTAGTGAGTCTTAAAAATGTACGGATTTGATTCAGTTCTCACTTGCATTTCTTACTTTTGCAGGGTTTCATAGAGAATTAAACAAGGAGGTTTTCATTATTTTAAAAAAATATGTCTTATATTCAGTACTAGTGACTTTTAGGCATGTAATATTTGTATTGAGATAAACATACTGCTTTTTAAGGGCAAGAAGTATCAGAACTGACCAGTCCAAATTTTACCCTATTGGATCACTGGATACAAAGATGGACTTTGTAGTGCTTCTCATTAGCGTAGCATAGCTTATCTGGAATTTGGTTCAAAAAGAATATTGGCATGACTGGAAAAAAATGAAAAATAAAATTTCAGTGCTATGTAATGTTTTGCAAAAAGTATTTGCTTCCTGTGTAAATAACTGACACCCCCCAAAAATGTGTCTGAAACTAAAACTTCCCATTTAGAATTGTCATAATGTTTCATTTTAAAGTTCATGATTGAAATGAAACATTTTGACATCTCCAAATTAATTGTTTTCCTTTACCTTGGCCTGAACTTTAATGTTTAGTTCTTGAGCTACCGCAGCAATTTATCGCTTGCCCTGTCTCCCAGTAAGTCAGGCTGTCCTGCCCAGAGAACCGTATTTCATGGTCTGTCTCCAGTATGCAGCTTCTCTGCCCCATGGAGAGGTTGCATTTACTGCTGAGATGATGCTTTGCCCAAAACCCACGCCACAGTTCAATCTACAAGGCACCAAAATTAGAAGTCCAGTGAGGCATCCAAGCAGCCCAGCGAGAGGCAGCTTAGTCCCCAAACAAAACATTCAGTCTACTTTGAAAGTGATGCTTTTTTTCCTGCATGAATTAAACTTGACTTTTAATTAAGTACTCTTCCTTTGGATTTTGTTGGTGGAAGATTTCAGTTTTCAGCTCAAGTTAAAGCACTTCAGTGCTAAAGCTCCCACTGTTCCGTTTTGTTCTGCTGACCAGCTCTCTTCTGAGATTCTCTTGTTCTCCGTTTGCTTGGTTTGTAACTGGGAAATAGCCTTGTTATGAAGGCTTCTCCTCTTCTGAAATGCATTCCATGTTCTCACAAGTAGAGAGCTTTGGAATCTGTGCTCTTTCTGAAAGTGCAAGAAACACATCAAGGTCGGATGATAAATTTTCTTGCAGACTCATAGACATATTTCTTTTGAAGGTCCTGACCAATTTGGAACCCAGAGAAAGAAAAACTCCTGCCTTTTTGTGTGTATTTAAGGGAATAACCGCAGATGAGTCATGAATGCAGCATTACTAATGACCCTACCCACACCACAGCTGCTGAACCTGCTGCAAGGCAGAATGAGCTACAGACCTCCCCCAGATGCTGAAAACATCTCTTCAGTACTCCCCAGCATGATGATCTCTGACAGGCTTTCAAACCCAGCCCCCACCTTCTCACTGAGAAGCCTATGCAGAGAATCCCAAGAAACAATCTATTCCCTGCCCTGTGCGTGATGTGACCTACCCACATCTTTTCCACGGCCTCACCTCCTGTGCAATGAAATCTCCCAACCACCAGCAATTGTTGTAGCACCAAATTTACCTTTAAATCGTGAAGCTGCGGCAGAGAATCATGCTGAATGAGTGAATGCATGCGGAAAAAGTAAACCACAGAGAATGTGGTAATTTCTGCAATGCTAATATTTTGGCTATGTGCCTATTAGCATTTTCTTTGAGGGACTGGCTCTCCTTTAACGCAGGACATAATTTTTTTTTTATTGACCTTTATAAAGGCAGTTCATGACAGAAAAAGTAGTAGTAGTGCAGTGTTGTTTTAGAATAGCTCTTCTTATTAAGCAAGCAGTGTTTCTTCCAGGGCAACACAATGTGAGTTGAAAGTGGGATGAGAGCAATTAAGATCCAAGAAAGGGCGATTAGAAAGCTAGGATTAAAGAAAGCTGAAAAGCAAAATTTTGGATGAAGAAGAAAAGACTGATAAATATATTGGAGGCTTTTGAAGGCTGCAAAATATATCAAAGATCAGCTCATTTCATTTTGGCTTTTACTTTTAACTGTCAGTTTACTATAATCGGGGTTTTGTTTTCTTTCTAGAGAACATTTTGGGAACGGCATTTCTGCTGCTTCTTACTGTGTCTACAAAATATATTTGAAAGATTTGCCATATGAATGTGAGTTCTCTCAGGTTTTTTGTTACATCTAGATTTAATTGATTTTTCTCTTTGTATTGATACCTATCATTCTTCTGTCTCCTTTTTATTTTGCTCTTCTGGTTAACCACTGTTCTGTTGTCTTCAGGGCTGGTGGAAGCCCAGGTATTAAAAATAAGCCGTTTTTGTAAGAATCCTGGCACATCCTATTTGGAAACCTATTCATGAGTGCTGCTGCCTTTTTTAAGTGCTGCCTTGTGGTCAAGCCAGGGTGAGAGCTTGCCATTTGATTGTTCCTGTTCTCTCACTGCTACAAGCTACTCATCTCTCTGAATGGGAGATACGTGAACCTTTCCATGAGTTGCCTGCCTCTCCGTGGTTCTTCTTGTGGATACTTGACCTAACAGATTCTTCTCAGAGTTGCTCATTCTGCTACTGCGTATTTGGAAACATGCTTAGTTTTGACAAAAATCTTTGTTGTGTTTGCAGACGTTAGCAAACCTTTCTTACTCACAGTCCTTCCTACCATTTTGTTGTTTCTTTGAACGCAGGTGCTGTTGCTGGTCGTAAGTTGTAAGACAAACAGTTATCCTGATTATAATGCAAGCAGTGCCAAGCAGATGGACTGCTTTTATGCATGGCTCTGTTTCCCTTTCCATTCTCAGTGTCAGCTGTAAGAAAACATACTGCTCTGTGCACTTAGAAGAAAGACATCACTGACTTTTGGTCCTAGACTGTCACCTCGGATGAGAGAGCAGGCACACACCTCACTTGATATTCTTGGTGCTGGAGGCATATGAGTTGATGAAGACTATTCTTGTGAGCAGCCAGATCCAAAAAAAGCCTTTGACTTTAAAATTGAGGAAAAAGGCTCCATGACAGTGTTGGTTACAGTTTGCAGCCTGCTGAGATGTGGTTTGGGAGTGATAGCGAGACTTTTCCAACTGCTCTTTCTAGACCCTGGGTAAAGGGGTCCTTTTTTGCATTAGCTGCCATATGAAAAATAGTTTCCTTGCATGTTTTAGTGGTGAATTGCAGGCATGAATTCAGAAACTTCAGCCTTTAGTCTCTTGCTGTCTTCTCCACGAGGGAGGTGGAGTTCTCAGACCCTGGTGCAGCATTACCAGTTCTCAGAATACTGGACTTTTTTCTAACATAGCAGCTTCTAGATGGTACAAAGTTTTCAACTAAAACAATGTTATCCTTTATAGTATTACAGAAGACCTTGGAAATAAAGTATATTAAAAACATATAAAAATTGAAAACCACAGTAATTGAGCCAATACTATGATTTCAGGGTGATTTGTGTTGACAGTCTCCTTTTTCTTTTGAAAATAAAATTGGTATCAAGCACATTTTTGTATCTTAATTTAAATCAGGCACCGATCTAGTAGCTTATTTCCATACTGTAATACTACAGACCTATTTGAAGTCTAGGATGTAATAATGTAAATTTTAGCAGTTAGGAATAGCAGTTTGGGTTAGAGTTGCATGTATAGATGTCGTCCTTAATCTGAATTAATTGATTGTAGGAAGTGAAAGTCAAGTGCGCAAATCTACTTTATGAGCAAAGATAACAGATTTTAGGTTGGAAAGTAGGAAATGTATGCCAATTTACATCAGTGTACAAACATTGGTATTTTTCATGCTTTTGTCAAGGAAATTATTGCATGATTTTGTTCTTTCCTTCTCTTATAGCGTGTGTATATGAAAATGGGAATCGTGTTGGTTTTCAAGGATCATTGGATTTTCACTGAGTATCTAAAACCAAAAAGTAACAGTCATATTTTAGAAGATAAGTGAAAGTCAGTGCAGACTTGTTTGTGAGTTGTGTTGTAAACAGGATAGCTTGCATTGCAGAGAATCATCATATATGTGTGTTAGGAAAATTTGTTCAACAAAGAAAAGCTGAAAACAGTTTCAATCAACTCATGTGCTAGGTTTCATTCTGCCTTTATCTTTAGCTCCCATAGCAGGAGGAGAAGTATTTTTAGTTAACATCATTCTTCAGTATTCGACAAAAGTGTGAATCTACTGTGACTTCCAGATTTTTCTGCTGATAAGTTGAGAGTCAGGGAACAAGGAGAGCTGCTGTGCGTGGTCAGTGTGGCGTGGAAACGTTTGCACTAAACTCAACCTATATCACTGCTACCAATCTATCATTCTTGATATGCTTGAGTTAAAAATATAACAGATATATTGACAGGGTATCCTAGCAGAGTCTTTCAATTTTTAAAAAACAGTTTTAAAATCCTTTTAGGAATACTTCTAAGAATTGATAGTTATCATTGTTTACAGGCCTTACGAGGAGTGGCTGAGAGAGCTGGGGTTGTTTAGCCTGGAGAAGAGGAGGCTGAGAGGAGACCAGGTATCTGGCATCTTGCACAGGTAAAGTTGTCCTGATGCACTGGTGTATAGCAGAAGTCCACAGTGTAGTTGAAGATGGGCTTTTAAGGTCTCACTGGCTGGTTTGAGAACTTCTAATAATCCCACTTCCTCATCTTCACCCTCATTTTCACCTGTCCTACCAGAACCAGGTTGCCCTCTTATTTCCCCTTCAGGACTGCTCTATGGATATGGTCACCAGCCCAGCATCCCAGAACCTCAGCTCCGTGTGCTGCAGGAAAACAATAAAACACTCTCTTTGGCAGCTACTGCCAGTTAGCCATAGCTCTTCTTCTGCGATGAAGGTTTTTCTGAGAGTTTAGCCATCCCTGCGTGGAGGGGATAAGATATGTTAAGAAATGAGATTTTTTTTTTTTTTTTTTTTAGTTTCACTCTACCCCTTCTTCAGTCACAGTAGTTAAAGAGAAAAAGAGAAAAAAGCATAGTGTATGCTTTAAGGCAAATATTTTGAAAACTGGAAAAAATGGGAACAATTTACATGGTTTTCACCGAAAATAGAAGTATTTTAGCACGTGCTATGCACACGTGCTAAAAATGGTCCTTCAACTCATTGTCTCCCAAGGTAGGTAGCTCCATGAAACCAAAATTCTTTATGCTATGACTTTTTGTTCTAATTAGATGAAAGAACCAGAACCACTTTGGCCAGCACTGTAAATGAGAAGTCATCATATTCTGGGACTGGAAGTGTTTGAATTATGGGTCTAGGTCCACTGACCAAAATGGTTTGAAGACCCTCTAACAGATTTTATTTGTAACTGCTAATAAACCTAATTTTTTTAGACATATAAACGGAGTTCCATGACAGTGCTGTCCTAAATCTAATGATGCGTTTGTTCTTTGTTAATCTCAAATCAATAGCCATTCTGTTTTCTTTTTGCTTTTCTGGTGGCAGTGTGGATTGATTTTACTTTTAAAAAAAGTATATTAAAAAGTGCCAGATGGGATTCAGAGCAAGGTGAATTACTTTTTCAGACCTACCTGACTAAACTACTTTACCCATTTGCATTGAGGTAGACTTCCACCAAAGTCTTACAAAAAAAAATACGGGTAAATATTCTTGGTCTAGTAGTGATTTTCAAGTTATTTCGGTTTTCTCCTGATATTGTGAGAACATGAGAAGGAAAAGGCTTATTATTTAGTTACTGTATGCTGGTCTGTGTTTTCCTGTGAGATAGAAAATGAAAAATTTGTGGTTTATTCTATATTGCATTCACAGAGATGTCTAACAATCTAGCAGAATTCAGTGCCAGATTTGAATGTAGCATTTTCTGATCGTGAAGTTGTTTGAACAGTGACACCCAGACAGAGCCATACAAGGTGGTTGAAAAATAATATCCCCCAGAGAGCTTAGATGCTGCAGGAAGAGACTTGGAAGATAAAATAACCTGCCTGCAAAGGAAACTGATTGTTTCCAAAGTGCAACAAGCAGCACTTGTTACTGCTCTTCTCCTGAGTGTTAAGCTACTTTCTGTCAAGTCATAATGTGATGGACCATTCTTAGCCTGCTCCAAAGACATCTTTGAAGAAGCATAGAAGTTTTGGGGGTTTTTTCCGTGAGCATACCTTTCCCAAAAATGGTGAAATACCAGACTTAAAAATATTTTAACACATTGTCCTTCGCTCCCTAATTCCTAGACAGTTTGAGAAAAATTACCACCTTCCTTCTTTGGTATGCCATTTGCAAATTTGTAACTGGAGGTGATTATTTTATAAAAAAGCAAAATAGACACCACACCAAGTTTCACTTTCTGTGGTCTTTTACAAAAGCTGCTTTACAGTAGCCTTTGTTTTGGCCAATCTTACTTTTCAACAAAATTAAGTTCCATCATCTTCAGATTTATCCAAAATACTATCCTGTATATAGTTTAAACTGTTACTTCTGCCCTCTTTTGATTTGCACATTACAGCTGTAGTAGTCAATGTTTAACCCCTGGTCTGTAGTCTGGGCAGCATATTGCTCTTATGGCACAGCTGTTCTAGTGGCTGAATGTTACGTAGCTGCCACAAAGTGCTTGGGTCAAACAGCTTGACCTGGCCAGATTAGCTCAAATAGCTTGCCTACATACAGTAGTAGAGAAAATATTGGGAAACGGAAGAATCAAATAAGAGATCTGTGCGTATTTCTTTCTTTCCCTCCCTCAACTTCTATGTGAAAATATTGAACTCGTACTCAGAAGTTCAAATGTTTGTTTTAAATATGCCTTTGAACAGAAAATGAATTAAACTCAAATAAAACATGGTGTAACCTGTGACCAAAAATTCTTACCTCTGGTTACATGTAAAACACTCAGTTCATAAATTAGTTCAAATGTATTCTCCTCAAATAAGGATGTTCTGTCACAGCAAAGTGAGTGTGTGATAATGAAACCAGCACTGCTTTTATTGTCTGGAGGAGAAGGGGTTTTAAGTAAAGCATCACTACATGAAGTCTCTGGAGAGTTTAGGCAGATTCTCTAATAACAAGTATGTTTATGGTTTATTCCAAACGAAGAATTGGTTCCTCTGGCCATTGCCAACTGCTGCCTTGTGAGATCCTATCTGTCTGTGTTACATCTATGCACTCCAATGTCAAGCCACAACTGTGCTTATATGATTCATAGCTGTTAGAAAGACTTATTAGTTATCTACTTCATGCCATTCCTATGTAGAGTTATTCTATATTATGCTGTAAATTTACTACCTTTTTCTTGGTCTAATTTTAAATTATTGAAGTAATGGAGCTCCTACCATGGCCCTTGGGAAAATGTTCTAGAGCGTAATAGATCTGCTGTCAAGAAATACACTAATTTCCTGGTACACATTTTTCCTTTATTAGCTTCATTTCATTGCACCAACTACTGTCTTCTGTGGATTTTCCCATGATCTTGCTTTAGGCTTTGCACCCTGCAAATGTGTCTTGATTACTTTCAGCTGCATATGAAGGGGTAAAATTTAACCTCTACAGGCTTACAAATTTGGCTTGTGTTTCATAGGAGTAAGGCAATAAAACTGCTAAGAGTAATTGGTTCATTTTAGAGTAACACGTCTTTGCAAGAGCTCCAGAAGTAATTACAAACAACAGCTAAAACTTCATGTGAGCTGAAATTTTATTTCCTAGGCTACTTTTAATAAATGGTGGTTGTACTATCTGAATGTAAGCAGGCACAAGCTAAAATCTTGTGTAGACATTGATTTGGATTTGAATTTTCTATCTTATCTAGAGGATGGAAGGATACTTCAGGCAGCTGAAGAATTGACAGTTCTCCAATGGAGGTGCATTTCAATGGCAGCCTCCCTAGACTGTTTCAAAAAAGAAAGTGCAAGCCTTCTTTTAAACCAAAGTCAGTTTTGGCTTGTGCCTCGTATTATGTCTGCCCTGAAGTGAAAAGCAGTCACTAGTCATCACAAATGCATAATACAAGATGGTGCTTTAAGATAGGCCTTTCTCCTTTACATTCAGATGAACTTTGTTACCTCAGATAAGGGACAGTAGATGAGCACAAGATATCTCAAAATTTCATCAGACACTCACCTGACTACACTTCAAACCTGTTTTCACTGGGTGTCAATTGAATGAGAAAAATAATTTTTAATTGTAAATAACTCACATCAGATTTGCTGTAGGTGGATTTTTGCAAGCAGGAATAAAGTGGTTTTACTCAACAGAATGCTCAGCAAGTCTCATTTCCCTCCTTCTGCTTTGAAATTTGCCGTCATGAATTTTCTTGCAAACTTTAGATTGTGTGAACAACTTTCAGGTGGCATGTATCGTGGTAGCATCTACCTCCATTTTCCTTCTCTCCTTGTCTTGGACAAGTCAGTTCTGCACTGACCTTGTCTTAACTGCCCAGCCCTCTTCCCGCTGAATTTCCTATGTAATTCCAGTTCACACCATTCCTTCTTGTGCTTTGGACAACGATTCAGCCATGATGTCTTAACCTGGGTGCAAGCTGGTATAGCAGGTCAGAATACACACCTTGTTCTAAAAGCTTTAGAGTTCATCAGTTTTAATAAGGAACTGTCATTATTTTCCCAGGAAGTGACTATATTTTATATGATACTACTTCCCTAGGAAACACAGTAGAACTCCAGCATTTTGAAAAGGAAATGTTTTCTAACTGAGACTAAATGTGGGCAAGAGCGTAAATAGAATTGATTTTACAGAAGAGATTCTGTAGTTGCAGCGTCTGCTTTATTGAAGACAAAATAAATGCCTGCAATGCAGAGAATAAGATGGCAAGCATGACTTTTTCATTTGCTCAGCGGTGTCTCTCTCACTTATTCTTGAAATACTTGAATCTTAAATGGCTAGGCTATCAGTCCTTTGAAGTCAATGAGTAGACTGCAAATGTCATCTGCTGTTGTTTTGGTATATTTAGTGTTCCTGTCTAAATATCCAGGGCATCCATATGAGGGGAACAAGATAAAGGAAGATTGTACAGAATGAATATACAGTTAGGAAAAACTGACCATCCTGTCTTCTTCAGTCTTTGTCAGGTTACTTGCAAAAGCCTAGTAATAGAAGGGAGATGGTGTCTTGTGACATGATAAATCTTAATGTACTTTCTTGACCATTTTGGGGGGCTTTGTCCCAATATTTGCTCTAATTGGCATTGCTAAGTTTCCTGTGAATATATTACAAAAACTACAACCAGAAGTTCAATGCTTGAACAAGTTTTCTCTTAGTTTAGCTGCTCAGCCTGTCTTTACCTAGAACATGATCTTACTGCCAATGAATGATCAGACTGTCCTGTTCGGTAACTTGAATTGTTTTTTAAAAAGTTATTGTTCTTTTTAAATTTTAATTGGATCTTTAGACTTTATCTGATAAAGCTGACTGTGTGAAATGAATAAAGTGGCATTAGAGTTATTTTATGTGGTATAACTGACCATGAATAAAATCCATGTAGTAAATTAAACCTTGACAAATGAGTCTTTTATCCCCTTTATTCTCGTTGAAGTCTAGGTGTGCAGAATATATGCAAATTCCATGTATTTAAGAGTCTTGACAGTTTCCATGCTGAAATGATAAAAATAGTCATTGGATGAGTTGAGAGTATTTAGTTCTTCCTTAACATTGTCTCACTGAGATCTGTAGACTTCTTGCCAAAAGAGAGGTCCAGATTAAATGCCTTTGAAAATACCAGGTGTAAAGTAGCTGTCTGCATGGAAAGCAAGGATCAGTACAGAACGAGTAAGTTTTCTAAGGCAGTATAATGGATACATTTGTTAAGGTGAACCTCACCTTTGGAATTGTATCAATGAAGGCAAGAAGCAGCACCTGGCTTTGCAAATTAAAATGAAAGCCATACAATAAGAAGTAACCTATCAGAGAGTAGGCTGGACTACTGCCCCATTCAGGGCTTGCATTCAACTTTAGTTCTACCATGTTCTGCCACCCTTACGGCATGCTGTGTATTTTGCTATGTAGGTTTAATTTACTATATAAAGCATTTATATGCATTTTTGAATACATGTTTTAAAACAGTAGCTTTGCAGATTCATATTGTGAATTCTACATATATGTTGGCAGATGAATGGTTTTTTAGGGTACAATTTAATAGCTGGGAGAAAACAACAAAAAGACAACAAAGGCAGAAGAAATGTATCTGTAGGAGTGTACAGAGCTGAGATTTCTAATTATGGAGTGTTGCTGTCATGTTCTGATATCATGTCATGTTCCTCAGGTAAATCCTGTGGTGAAGTCAGGTGATAAAAATTTATGACCTCATAGCAGTAAAGAATTTAAGGTATAGGACAATGATATCACTGGAGGTGTAAGGCAAAGGCTCAGGTTGAGAACAGCAGTTGGGAAGGCATATTTAGCTGCAATCTAAAGTACAAGAAAAAATGCTTAGGAAATAATTTGTTCTCTTAGTTTGCCGCAGGAAAATTCTTTTTAAGATATTGTAGAACATCTTAGTGGAACACTGAAAGCCATTGCCAGCCTGAGTGTATACAGAAAAACAAGCATTTTTCAGCAAAGGGAGGAATTTATTCTGTCACATACTAAAGAAGTGCCATGTTTTCAGATAGAAAAGCAATTTCATTACCTACTCATCTGCCTTTTCTAAACTTTTATGAGTTTGAAATCTATTCTGAACTCTAACTAACTTGTTAACATGCAAGTTCTTGGTAGTTGTGTGATAGTGTGTATACTTCAGATATGGAGTTTGGCAAGCTGTTTTAGTTTGAACATTTGGTTATTTTATGTGCAAATAGCTTACACAATTAAGTATGTGTGACTCCTTCTGCTGGTACTTCTGTCATGCAATAAATGCAGTGACCCTCAGCAGAAGAGGTTAATGGCTTTTGTGTTCTGATGCTGTTTGTCCAGCAGAGATATAAAACACAGCTCTAAAGGGCTTAATTTGCAGTGTTCCTTGGCTTGTTCAAAACACTTTTTTATAGATGGTAGCTAAGAAGGTTTTAGGATATGGGATACAGATAAATCCCTAATTGCCTTCTTCGTTATCTTTTGAGCGAGAAGTATTTGTGTTCCGGTGAAAATGACCTGGTTAAATCTTATAAAAAGTATTTTCAAAGTACTGTAAGGGTAGGTAAATATTTACTGCTGGTGCAGAATCATAGTAAGCCAAAGCAAATTTTTATTAAGAAATGACTTTATAGTTAATGGTTCTGTTGAAGTGCAACAATCTGCCTTCAAAACAGAGTCAGTGACTCTCATCACATTGTCGTAAAGGCTGTCATGTAGGAAGGTGTGGGGTAGGCTAAAGGGAATGCTCCTGGGACTTGGGAATTAACACATCCTAAGCATACAGCTCTCACAACAGTGCTTACGCTGCTTGTGACAGAAGCATTAGCTAAATCTGTATTGTTTCATGATATTCTCCACGAACAGAATTCACAGTTACTGAAGTTTAATTGCGGTATGCATTAGATATAGAAGCTCTAAGTGTTTGTGCATAAAGCTGAAGGAAGTATGTTAACTGCTCTTCCTACCCTTGGTATGAAGTTTTCAGAGAGAGTCACCGCTCTTGTGTGACGAATTTGCACATGATAAGACTGAGCTGATCACTTACCAAGAGCTAGATGAGATGTAACACTTCAAGTGGCTCTCCTACTGCTGCTTTTCACTTTTCTCTTATTGGGGTTGGCTGTTGTTGTAAATACTGTGTGCTGAAGACCTGTGAGCTTCTGGCTATCCTTCACCTAGCCTGCTCCTCAGTCTCCTCAGTCTTGCTGTAGGACAGCTTCTTTGCAGGTGGCAAATATCTTTGAGTACTGTTTGAGGGACTGCAGAGAAGTCCCCATGGGTAGCTCCTCTGCCCTTGAATGTTCATTGTCTTCCTGGAAGCAAAGGGCCTTTGTGCTGTAGTTGTGAACCAAGCGTAAATCTCACTTCACCTATAAGTCCAGTAACATTGATGGAAATGGAATACCTACATTTCTTGTAGGATATACTGCTATCGATATGAGTTTTTTATCGAGAACCTTCTTAAATACCAGAAGCCAAATATATTCTTAAGTATAAAGTGTTGAATTTAAATAAGCCAAAACACCAAGTTCCTATGTAGATTGTTGCTATGCCATTTTTTATCCCCAGTTGCTTGCATCTTACATCTGACAGTGGTTTAAGACACACAGGTATATTTTTTTGTGCATTTTGGAAATCCCAACAGTAAGCACAGGTTCATACTTTTTAGGCACCAACTGAGGATTCTTATTAGCTGCATATTACTTGCATAGCACTGACAAAATTTTTCCTTCTAATACTTCTGCAATATTTGCATAAAAGGAATTGTTGCACAGAGGTGTTCATATGATATCTTTAGTTGATGGGGGGTTTTAAACTTAGATTAATGTTTGCAGTTTTGCAGGGACCTGATTCATGCCTATTGGTTTTGAAAAAATTTAATTGTGTCAAATAGATGTCAGCAGTACAAGTAATCTCCTGCTGTTTTGCTAGTCTCTCAGTGTCCTGAGTTGCAGAATTGAAACATCTTGTATGGTAGGAAAGGAGTGGGTATTAGTACCACTGTACACCCTTGGGAGAGTCAAAATTAAAAAATAACTACCTGTGTTAGGTTTACAGTAAAGCTCCCATACATTGAGGAGCCTTCTCAAGAAAATGGATGCACATGATGCTAGGCTGGCAGGTGTTTCTAGAAGAGCATCACCATGGAACAGCAGAACATATTGTCAGCATTTCCAACCAAATAGCCTGAGGTCTGTGTGGGCAGGTGTGAGTTTGGGCACTTATCTCACAGTGCCTTCCCTCCCAGTAAACCTTTTCTCCAAGCTGAATCTGATAGAAGGATTCCCAAGGAGAGTTGCAGCCTCCTTCCCTTTGCAAGATTTGTTATAGGAAGGAAGGAGTGAGCCTGTGGTCATTATGGTTCTGTTTTACTGCCATGTTAAATGTGATGCCTTATTCCTATTTTTAGTTTAATTATTTTGTGAGAGTGGAGGCGATAAAACAAATTGTTTCTATACTTCATTCACACACCTAATGGGAGAACAGTGCAAGGGAGCTGAAAACTGTAATTTGCGTGAGGTATAGCAACAAGAATTTCCAAATGCACATATGTGGAGTGTGATGAAGAGCTGATGTTTGCAAATGAAGCCTCTTTCATACCCATTTCTGGTTGTATCTAATTACAATTTTTTAATAGCAATGCCTTACATCATGAGCCCTGCGTTCATTTGTGCTATCCCAGGGTTTTCATTGCAAGTCAAAGAGCACCTGGCTAAGGGTACATATGTGACCTTGAGGAGGCTTTTTACCTTTTCAGCAGAGGTAAGAGACTACAAGTGAGAGCAAAGATTTGTATCAGGGACTAGAAAAAGAAACCAGGGGTTGGGCAGATTGTGCTTGGGATCTGCCCGTAGCCATCCAGTTATAAAACTGGAGAATTAAAGAGACCTGCAGGTAGAGAGCTGAGAACTCAGGTTGTGTGGCCATGGGGAATGATGAACAGTGTGAGAGAGATTTAGTAAGCCAAGTAGAGGATTGATGGATTTTATTTCCCTCCTGATTTTTGCATTGACAATAGAAAGCAGCATGGTAATGTGAGATTCTACTGCAAGAAAAGGAGAATGCAAGCTACCAGAAGGTGTAAAGGGTGAACTGTTGATGAACCTCCTGACAGGCAATGAAAGAAATTACACATCCTTTCTGTAGATGTCTAAAATTCCAGATTGTACGTAAGTTATACCAATGAGCTATGTGGATGCATCAACCACTCTTCCCAGAGGGGAAACTGAGGCAAGAGATAGGTGATTTCTTAATGTAAATTGACCTTTCTACATATTACGTTTATGTTTGTTTTTACAGCTACTTTGTAATTAGTTCTGCCAGCTCTTGGTTTCCATATGTCTTAAGGAATGACAATGTATTCTCAGATTTACTTCTATTTATACTAATTAAATACTAGTAAACCTGTGCACATAAAGGCCAAATAAATTGTCTTTTCCTCAACTCTATGTTGGACTTCTCTGTATTCCTGACTATTAAAGCTGTTTTGTTTTTTATGTTTTTCTGTCTCACAAACAGTTATGTAGTTTATATTCCTGCATAATTTAGCTATGCGCTTCTTACATTGAACTCATACAGAGGAAACCATGACAAATTATGCAGGAGGAGGATTTCCAGTTATTCAAGGCCTGAAGAGATGAAATTTTATAGAGATTTTTTTTTTATTAAGCAAAATCATGGTCTCTCCAGAACATCTCCATTGCATATGAGCTTGAATAGACATGATAAAAATCATTATCAAGGTATGTACCTGAATTTCCTTTTAAAAAATGGTCACACAGGGTTGGAAAATAACATTTAACACTATAGCTCTTCAGAAGAAGAAACTTATAGTAGCAAGGTAATGCCTGGCAGTGTAGAATGTCCTCAAAGAACAATCTGTGTTGTCCACTGCTGGTGAAAAGGGAAAGGAAAAACGTTTTTGAAGCAAAGAAGATGCCTGGGGTATCATCCTTAACAATTTAGAGCAAGAGAACGTATAGTTTTGTGGGATGGTCGCTACTTGTAAATACACTTAATGGCTGCAGGTTTTGCCCACGCTGGCTGCATCCCTCGTCCTTGCTGCACCACCCCAGTTCACCAGCAGAGCTGTTCTATGATGAAGACAGAAAGTGTATCAGCCCATGGATTGCAATCCAGGTTTTGCAGTCAGCAATACTGTATGCTGAACAATTGTCTTCCTCTACTTTCCAAACCTATGTATTGAATCAATTTTATACTGTCCTATAGGGCATATAGTGTTAGGACAAGAGGGAATAGCTTTAAATTGGAAGGGGGAAGATTTAGATTACACATTAGGAAGAAATTCTTCACGATGAGGGTGGTGAGGCACTGGAACAGGTTGTCCAGGGAAGTTGTGGATGCCCCCTTCCTGGAAGTGTTCAAAGCCAGGTTGGATGGGGCTTTGAGCAGACTGGTCTAGTGGAAAGTGTCTCTGCAGGGGTCTATCTATTACCTAGCTAGTGCAACTACAAATAGAGTTGCTTTTCTTGTAAGCATACCCATCAGTCCAAGTTGGTCTCCTGCGTGGTCTGCTGTGCCACAGAAAGTCGATGATAATCCTAACAGAGAAAGGAGCCTGCAGGTACCGAGTTGATACAGGGTTATGTGCCTGTTTAACCTTGTGCCACCAAGGCTTCCAGCTGACTCTAACAAAGAGAAAGTAGATTTGTTTACAGAAACATGTCTGAAGGAGGAATGCAGGACATGTTTTGTATGTCTGGCCATAAGGCAGAATGTAAAAAGCAGCATTACCAGCTCAGTTATGTCTCTGAAGCAATGATACAGTAATGGAAATTTGGCAGAGGGCATTGCCATGACAAGTATCCTATGTCCTCATTGTCCTTCATGCTGAAGAATCCTCAGTCTCTTGGAAGAGACTTAAAACTTATCCTATGAAGTTATGTGAATGGTGCTGTAGAAATAAAGTATTTTTTAACTTACTGTAACCACAAGGGGCTTGGCATCATCACCAGTTTCATTTACCCTGTGATGTAAGACAAGATGTCTGTACACATCTGGGGGGAAGGGGAAACATGGGGCTGGTTTTGGCCAAGACAGGCAAAAATCCAAAAGTCCAAATGTGGGTGAATATTTTTCAACACAAGGTACATGTTAACACCCCCATGTTTATTTAAAAAAGATCTTCACTTTTGCCTTCCTCATGCATTTGTAATTTTACTTTGGTCTCTCCTAGTAGCTCAGTTCCATTCCCAGAGTCACGAAATGAATAAATCCAAACATGTTCTATTTAGAGTTCTACCCCATGGCCAGCACACCCGATATGGCATTTCAGAGGCTGAGGGAAGTGAGCCACAGTTGCTTGTGGAAAAAAAAGAAAGAACTGCAGCAATACAATGACGTAAGGTTTATCCTGCAGGTTCACCTCAGGTCACAACCGGATCTAATTCAGCATGCTCCTGTCAGTACAGCTTAGTTCAGCTAAACCGAGAAAATGCAGTTCAATTCTGCATACAGCTAACTCCCACATAAAGCACCAAAACCGTTCCAATCTAATTTTTTATTGCAGGCTTTTTTTTTTTTCTTTTTTTCCTTTTTTTTTCTGCATTTGAAGAATTGTTGGGCCTGAATAACGTGGGTTTATTTATCTGTCTGATACCAAATGAAAGTACTGTTACGAATTTGATTAAAGAACCATCTCAAAGTAAACAGGAGGATCACACATTTAAAGATGTTCCCACACATCAGATGCTAATAAGATCACCCAGGAGAACATTGCTGTTTGGGGCCTCTACGCATCCCCAGGGTGCATTTTCTCACTGGGGAAAGGACCTTCTATGCAGTATTAAACTAGAGCTTGTTTCAAAATAGCTCTTTCAGCTAGTGATGTCCTAAACTGCTTCTTTGTTTTTATCCTGGTAGGCTCCGAGAAATGAACTGCATAAATTTCAGAAGTGAGAATTTTTAATATATTTCATAGAATCATAGAGTCACTAGGTTGGAAATGACCTCTTGGATCATCGAGTCCAACCATCCCTATCTGACACTAAACCATGTCCCTGAGCACCTCCTTTACCCATCTTTTAAACACCTCCAAGGATGGTGACTCAACTACCTCCCTGGGCAGCTTGTTCCAACGCCTAATTACCCTTTCTGTGAAAAAAATCTTTCTGATATCTAGTCTGAACCTCCCCTGGCATACTTTAAGGCCATTCCCCCTTGTCCTATCCCCTGTCACTTGGGAGAAGAGGCCAGCACCCTCCTCTCTACAACCTCCTTTCAGGTAGTTAATAGAGAGCAATAAGGTCTCCCCTCAGCCCCCTCTTCTCAAGGCTGAACAGCTCTCTCAGCCACTTCACCAGTTTCGTTGCTCTTCTCTGGACTCGCTCCAGAGCCTCAACATCCTTCTTGAGGTGAGGGGCCCAGAAATGAGCACAGTATTTGAGGTGCGGTCTCACCAGTGCTGAGTACAGGGGGAGAATAACCTCCCTGGACCTGCTGGTCACACTGTTTCTGATACAAGCCAAGATGCCATTGGCCTTTTTGGCCACCTGGGCACACTGCTGGCTCAGGTTCAGTTGCTAGCAACCAACACCCCCAGGTCCTTCTCCTCCAGGCATCATTCCAGCCAGACTTCTCCTAGTCTGTAGCACTACCTAGGGTTGTTGTGCCCCAGGTGCAGGACCCAGCATTTGGCCATATTAAACCTCATGCCATTGGACTCTGCCCAGCAGTCCAGCCTGTTCAGATCCCTTTGCAGAGCCTCCCGACCCTCCAGCAGATCCACACTTCCACCCAGCTTAGTGTCATCTGCAGACTTGTTAAGGGTGCACTCGATGCCTTCATCCAGGTCATTGATAAAGACATTGAACAGGGCTGGACCCAGCACTGAGCCCTGGGGAACCCCGCTTGTAACTGGCCTCCAGCTGGATTTAACACCATTTACCACCACTCTCTTCGTCCATTCATCCAACCAGTTTTCCACCAGGAGAGTGTGCGCTTGTCCAGGCCGGAGGCTGACAGTTTCCATAGCAGAATGCTGTGAGAAACTGTGTCAAAGGCTTTACTGAAGTCCAGGAAGATACATCCACAACCTTTCCCTCATCCAGTAAGCGGGTCACTTTGTCACAGAAGGCGATCAGGTTAGTTTAGCAGAACCTGCCTTTCATGAACCCGTATTGACTGGGCCCGATCACCCGGTTCTCTTGCATGTGCTTCATGATCGCACTCAAGATCACCTGTTCCATGACTTTCCCTGGCACTGAGGTCAGACTGACAAGCCTGTAGTTCCCTGGATCCTCCCTGCGACCCTTCTTGTAGATGGGCACAACATCAGCCAGCCTCCAGTCCAGTGGAACTTCCCCAGTCTTCCAGGACTGTTGGAAGATGATGGAAAGGGGTTTGGCCAGCACATCCACCAGCTCCTTCAATACCCTCGGGTGGATCCCATCTGTCCCCATAGACTTGTGAATGTCTGATTGGCCAAGCAAATCTCTAACCACCTCCTCTTGAATCATGAGAGCTTTGTTCTGCTTCTCTAACTCATGGAGATGGACACACAGGGAACAACTTTCTTTACTATTAAAGACTGAGGCAAAGAAGACATTTAGTACCTCAGGGTACTTTGTAACGGGATTGCAATTTGACTTTCATATCAAACTGTAGTGGCAGGTTTCATCTGGTAGAAGACCTTGCAACTCCTAGAATTGCAAATACTCTTAATGCAGTGGCAGACCAGAAATCAAGTTTGTGTGGAACACATCAAGCATCTCAAAGAAGTGAGTAATGTGTCTTGGCCCAAATCTAGGCCAAAGTGTGTTTACACACCAAGGCATGTAAACTCGATGTATGTTTGCCGCCTTCATCTTCAAGTGCTGCTAGCTAATGGCAGTCAGAGCGAAAAATGGCTTAGAAAGCAAAATTTTATGGTACACTCTCAAGACTGTAATCTTTTTTCTTAAACAAGTTTTAGACAGAAATCTCTTGATGGAACTTAAGTGTTAACCAAACATTGGTGTGTTGGATCTCACCCAGTATATTGCTCCTGACAGTGCTCAGGAACTGGCCAGTCAATAGATATGGGGTAGTGTGATGAAAGGGGGATTTTCTTAATCCTTGGGAATTCCCCTTAAAGGGGAATATCTTAATCCTTGGTATTTAATCATTGCTTGTGTCAGGAAGTATAAGTATTTGTCTTCTGTTGCTTAAAAAAAGCAAAGTTCATTAAGGATTATATTATTTCTTTTTAAAACAAATGAGTTTCTAATGGGAACAACCAGGAATTCATTAACAATCTAATGAATTTTTTTATAGTCCTTTTAGGTCCCAATTATATTATGCTGCAGACAGCTCCACAGAGTAAACTATGCTTTCAGATTAAAAAGGTAGATCAGAATTTTTCTTAATATCTTGTAAATTTGCCTGTCAGTTTTAAACTCCCTGATTAACTTTTGTTCCATATTTCATGAATTATTTTGTCTTTTGACTGCAGCATGTTATTTGTCTTATGCTATGAGAAAAAAAGTATGAATGTTTCATTTCCCTTTTTACTATTTATATTTTTTATACAGCTATCCTGCATTCATCATCTTTCTTCTCATTTGTCTCCTCTCCAAACAAAAATTGATCTCTCTTCATACAGCTGTGATCCTGAAACTCCTGGTGGTTTGTGTTCTCAGGGTCTCAGCCTCTTTCTGTGGCTGCTCTTTTTGCAGCCCTGTGGCTGGCACTGCTTGTAGCATCCCTGCTGGCAGATTTACAGTTATTTCATTTTATTTGTTTAGGTAGAGAGAGTTTCCACACACCCCCTTGAATTTCAGGCTGCAGTGTTGACATTGCCAGTGTCGTCAGAAGTGGTACGAGCTGGAGTTCAAACAGGTGGTACCGTTGGGCTGCTGTCACAGGGGATGAGATCATACATTCGTCCTGTCTCCGTGATAAATTTGTCTAACTCTCTACAACTCAAGCTGACTTTGATCCCATATAATCAAAAGCCTTAAAATAGAAAGTGGAAGGGAACACAGAGGAGCTTTAATTATTTACTGACTAGGTCGAATCCATACCTTTTGTAAAGAGACTTTTTTAGTTGTTTTTTGGTCTATTCAGTTTTCATTAAGACAAATTTAAATCTTTGTGCTCAGCATTGATTCAGATTCTGGGACTGATTAAAGAGGCTTTTGAAAGAAGCTGAGTTTTTTCTTCTTTTACTTGTTTGTTGTTGTTGTTGTTATTGTTGTTTTTCCCAGTTACTAAATGGAATAAAAATGTTCCCTACACAGTATTTGTAGTTGCAGTAGTGCTAGGAGGTCCGAGCTCAAAGTTTTAGTTGCTTTAAGCACCTTATGGCATGACACTCATCATAAAGCTACTGAAGGCTAGGTAGACAAACATGTAAAAAAGGTGGGATGGAGGAAGTAGATTTGTAAATTCCCAAACCAAATCTGTGACAGAGCTGAGACCTGATCAGGTCCCCTGCCATTGCTGGTGTGTTTAACTGGGAGCCCATGCTGCCCCTGACATGTTCACCCCTTGGGTAGCGCCTGAGCAGCACGAGCACGATGTGGTGGTCTCCATGACCCTGTGACTGCCTGCATTTCAGAGTGGTTACAAAAGCAGTCCTGTTGTCCTGAACATTTAGATAATGTGTTTTGGCCTTCCTCTGGAAACAGTAACAACGTTATCTCCTTCATTGCTCAGGAAGAGTTACAGGGTGGGTACAGCTCCTTTGTGAGCAGGTTGTGGGGAAGGGAAGGCTGGGTGCCATCCCAAACACTTCCCCTTCTCTAGAGGCTGTTTGTTGCCTCCAGAGGGCAGGAGCTCCAGGCAGGGGGAGAGAGGGTGGAGAGGCAGGCTTTTGGTGCGCCGCTTCCTTGCAGCATTACGCTTACAACCAGAAGCAACCTCACAGTTACCTCTGTAGTCTTAAGCAAAAAACTTGCTTGATTTATTTTGGAAACGAGTGACTTCATAGTGTGTGGATATAAAATCTGCATACTTGAGTTGAGGCTTGAAGAACCCCAGTGCCTATCAATATCAATACATCCATAGCTCCTTCACAAAAATAGACAGTAGTATGTAAGATGGCGATGGTTCCGAGAAATGTCCTTGCTTTATCCTCACCCTCTCGGTGCCTGTGGATACGTTAGCAGACTACTGTACATAGGGGAAAACATGCCTTTAATAGTTCTGTCTCAGCTGCTGTTAATTTGATTTCCCTCAGGTAGTCAGTGTTCAGTCACAAAGTCCTGGAGCTAGACTTTGTGTAGCAAGAAGTACTAATAATTTATGCTCTAATGTCTGAGGTTCTTAGATAAAGCATATGCTACTCTGAACAAAGAAAAAAAGATCTTTTATTTGGGCATAAATACAATGAATGCAGAGAGATGAGAGGAAGTATTGTAACGAGGAGCATGTTTATTCAAAGCAGCTCTGTGGTATCTGACAGTGAGTAGGTTATGTCCACGCCTGTACTCAGTCTCTGTGCCATACACATTGTGTATTTGCAGGCTGTTTGTTATGATGCTTCACGGGACAGCGTTAAAATAATTTGTAATTATTACTGGATTACTACAGAAATGATATTTTTAAATATCTCAGTTTTCCTGTGGAAGCTATTACTTTAGTTTATATTTTCAGCTCCATTCCATCTTCCTCCATGTAAACCGGGCAAGGTCATTGTGTCAGTCCGGAGGCCAAACTCCATTTGTTAGCACTTATGCAGATCTAGAGTAGTGCTTTTGAAAAGAATGGACTGGATTCTGCCCCAGAGTGTCAGATCCCTTTCCTTTGTTGAAGCCACTCATTTAGGGGTGGGATTTTTTCAACAGCACTCAGTACTGCTGCAACACGCATTCTAATGCTACTGTAATATTGCATGGCTTGTATAGCTTTGCAAAAAACCCTAAAATTGAAGAATTTAGAGCAGAATTAGGTCATGACCAAGTGCATTTGAAAATGTCATTCTAATAATTCACGATTTTAAAATTATGGAGTGAGTTTCTTCCAAGTTTGCTCTGTTCCATAGATCCCATTGATATTTAAATGTAATTTGGTTTATCATCATGTTATATCATAAAGTTCAGTTTCCAGTATTTTCATTAGCTGGTAGGTGTTTTATAATATAAAAGGAAATAATACTTGGGGCACAAAAGAAAAAGGAAATGCAGTTACTCTGTTAACACTGCCTTTCTGGAATTCACTGATTAATTTTTTTAATCTCATATTCATATTTGGAAGGTGTTTTTTGTTTTGTTTCTAGTAAAAGTTGTGTAAAGTTTCTGAAATTTTCCAGAAGGTTTAAAATGAATGTATGACTGGTCTTTCGAAGACCTAATGTTACATTTTAGCATTTCATACTTTCGTCACACCCTTTATTATGGAAGGTTATTACTTTTCCTGAAGGTGCTGATTCTTTTTATCATTCCTCCCAATTCTGATGAGTATGCATCTTCTCAGGGAAAAGTGCTTGAGAGGGATTTCTTCGAGATGTTTTCTAGTCTAGTTTGGATTTCCATAAATCAGTGCTAAAAGGAAAGTGTAGAGTAACTGAAAATATTGCTCTGAAGATTGCAAAAAGCACATTGTAATGGTCGAACATTTGGAAATACATATTTTTCTTGGGGTACAAGTTTTTACTGTGTTCAAAAAAAGGCTTTCATGGCAGCTACAAATGTCTTTTACAGGTGGCACCCAGTGCTGCCAATTTCTCAACCCTCAGAAACAGCTTACATGGTGGGATTATTGACTGGAGTTATGTTCAGGTTGTTGTGGGTTAAAAAATAACATTCTCTAAGACAGCCAGACTGGTAATTCCCACATGATTCATTATCTCTGTTTCCATAAGCCATTTTCCTATTTCCTCTTTCTTTTTGCCTATGCCTCACATTGTTTAAATGTGGCATGTTACTCAGGTGGACTCGCAGGTGGGGTGCTTCCCCCTGGTGCTGCGGTTTCCCCCACCTGCGGCTCATCCTGACACTCACCCATTGTGTAAGATGAGATCATTATCTAAATAGATGTTATTAAGCAAGACCGTTATGCCCAAGTAGAAGCATTATTTTCCTGTGCCCTTCTGGAAGCATACACATTACCCTGACAGGTACAGAGCAAAAGAGATTTGATATGTTAAGCTCATAAAGGTCCACGTCGTGCCATCTCCCGAGTGTAGCGGTGGTTTCTTTCTCGTCAGGTATGATTTTTATCCCTTTCCCAAGCCTGTCTGTGCCTGTGCTACCTGCAGATTGCTTGCTGAAATCTGCCATCCCTTATCCCAGTTTCTCTCACTGACATGTGGGGTTTCTCCACAGGATGGGTACAGCAGAGGGAGCAGTAGGACAAGCTTCTCCCTGTCTGTCTCACCCTGTGTCCTCTCGCCCCAGCCCAGGCCCTCCAGCAGATCTAAGCACCCCTTCTGTCTCTACCTGTACTCCCCACCAACACCAAGATCCCCCAGACCTGAGGGGTCTGCATGCTGTGCCTTTGGGCTAAAACAGAGAGCAAAGGAGAGGGCTGTGTGGCAGAGACGCTTCCCTAGCCCCTGCAGAGTGCTGATGCATTTCAGAGACCAAGTCAGATGCTGCTTGCTTTTACATAACTGGTCTGATGAGATTCGTTTTATTGGCCTACATATTAATGCTCCAGCTCTCATTAGCAGTTTCTGAGACTTCCAGACCTCCTCCTGCGTTCTTGCTATGTATTTTTTTTCTAAGAAAGAAAGAGAGAGAGAGAAGGAAAGAAAGAGAGAGAGAAAGAGAGAGAGAAAGAGAGAAAGAAAGAAAGAGGAAGAAAGAGAGAAACAAAGAAAGAGAGAGGAAGAAAGAGAGAAACAGAGAAAGAGAAAGAAAGAGAGAGAGAGGGAAGGAATGAATTTCCCCTTTTCCCCATGTATTTCTTTCATCTGGAGAGTGGAATAAAGTGAGTTTTATTTTAGAGCAGGAGGGTTTTTCAGTGGTTTGTGGGGTGAATGAAAGGGGATTGTTTTTACCTTTGGCTCAAATGAACAGAGAATCTGTTTCATAGATTATCATCTTCCAGTTCTGAAAAAGGTGTGCATGCCACTCCATCCACATTCATGTCTACCGTCGTGCACACTTCAGGCACTGGCTAAATTTCCATGAAAGGCCTGTGGTCGTCTGTCCAGGCAAATATAAATACATAACCTTTGAGGCATTTTTACAGATTAACTTACCAGAAATCCTTTCCAGTGCAGAATGCAGCACTGTAATGAAACCAAGGTGCTAGAGTGAGGCAGGATAACAAAACCATTTCTGTAACAAAAATACTCAAATAATTTCATCATTTCAGGAATGAGGACATTAATTTCAGGAGAAAGTTGTGGCAGGACAGATTTTGGTGTTGTAGTCTTTACTTTCACAAATGTTCCAGTTATTCTTTTCAGGAAGGGAAGCAACAAGCTCTCTCAATTAGCAGTCTTCACTACCTTTTGTATGCTCAGTAGAGTAAATATGAAGCCTTCAAAGCAGTAGTGTTCTCACCATCTAGGAGACAAAGGGAATATTGTGCTGGAGCAAAGGCTGTGTCATGAATCTTCATAGCTGGCGTGTGGGATGCTTATTTCATTTTCTTCCCGATTTTGTCTTTCTAAGGGAACGCAGTCATGCTATGTTTGTTTGTCTCAGACTTCTGACCACAGCCAGCAGTTCTGAACTCATTAGACACCTTCCACTGAATGTAACACAAGGGAAGAAATCTCAGCTAAACTTAATCTCCTTGCCTCTTGGAAAGTGAGAGTCAAGATAGCAGCACCACAGTATAGACAGGACATGCAAATTTCCCCTTTTGAAACACTTCCCACGTGTGCTGGCTGAGCACGTACAGCTCAGAACTAGCTGCATGACCTGCTTGCTGCCTTTTCCCCAGGCAGGGAGAAAGTACAAAAGGGTGCATGGAAAAGAGCAGGACTGCTTGATCAGGACAACGGTGGCAGCCTGGGGAAATGAAAACGATTATTGGGGTGATGGTGGTGCAGGTTGGTTGCATGGTCCATTAGAGGAGGCTGAAGTGTGCAGGTGGGCAACACTCATGTCCTGAGGGGCAGGAAGGGTTGTGAGGATTTAGAGCAAACAGGGATTACCGTCATTGGCAGTGGTATATATCAAAGGATCATAAATCCTTAGGAAATAAATCTTCATTAGGTGTACTACTTACCACGCAACTTTAATGAACTATAGCTGTTGCTTCAGACCATTTGAGTTCAGCATTTTCACGCAGAGGACCAATAATGGATTATAAAGCCCCTTTATTTATCCATGAGCACCATCAGGCCAGGAAAGACTTCTGCAGGGTTCAGCACTGTGTGGGATTAGGTTTACCTCTCTTTTTTATTTTATTTTTAGAAAAATATTTTTCCTTTCATTGTGGTAAAATTGAAACATTTACCTACAAAACTCATTTTCATTAATTTCTCTTTATTTTATTATATGTCAGAGATCTTTATTTTGCTAATCAGTTGGACATCTAACAAAAAGAGTAGTTTTTTCCTGTAGCTAATGTTTTGATTAAAGATAAATGGAAACAGAATTGTTCTAGTTCTCCTCTTTAGGTATTTTTCAAGTAAACTTCAAAATGTGTCTAGTAAATGATGGTTCGATTTTGCAAAGAACAAGTCAAATGCAAAGAGTTTTTCATAAATTGCTTAATTCTTCATAATTAATGATCGTAGTTTGTTCTTGTGTACAAGAATAAAGCCCCAAAGCCTTTATATCCTAGCTCTTATAGATATGATATGCTTATATATAATGATAAACACTGGTTTAAACCATGGGTTTGCCAAAAAACCTCTACCAAACTACAAGTACAAGATGCAGAAAAAAGGAAAGAAATGTTCAAAAGTAAATAGTGGTTTTTTTTTTTTTTTATTCAGTAAAATGGATTGACTGAAAATATGACTTGTTGCTGAAGCTAGTATGTATGACCATGGATAATCTCCCTTTTTCCCACATAGCTTCCTCAGAAACATGGAGTTCAAGAACAGAAAAGCCAGTACAGAAAATCCTGTGTTGCAGCAAAACTGCTAGCCGAGTATGTACCAAGTGCATTCCCCATTTACTTTATTAAGGCTTACTGAGGATTCAAGCAATTTGAATATGTTTTGCAAATAGTGGAGCTCACCCATCTGAACATTTTTAGTGACTGAGCTTCCTCCCGTTATCCAGTGAACCTCCTGGAAGTGGTAGGAGGATTATACTCTGGGCTGTCAGACTCCAGACTGTGAGACCAGGGCAGTGTTCTGCCCTGTGTGTTGTGGGGGCAGCAAGGGAGTGGGGGTTGGGAGTTCCCTACCAGCTTCAATAGCTGTCCCCCATCTCTTCCAGTAAAAAAGGAGTAGGCAGAAGAGAAGTAACTCATGAGTCAGTGCTTGGCCAAACTCTGTTTGTCAGACCATGTTGGGGAGGAGTCTTAATGTAATCACATAGCTGAATAGCCAAGGCTGCAGGTAGTCCTGGGGTCTGAGGGGTGTGTAAATTTAAGTAATAATGAATAAAATAAACGTGCTGGATCCACTTTGACAGGCAGGAACTGCATTCCTGTCAATGCAATGACAGTCCCCTACTCAAAGCTCTTACTCTCCAACAAACCTGTGCTGAAATCATTGGCAGAGGTTAATGAGATAATTCTGAAAAGCAAGAATACTCTGAGTAAGAACTAGGAGGACTGAGCCTGTAGGGCAGTAGTTGCTTGTCCCAGTAAGCCCAAATGTTAGACCTGCCAAGACAAATGAATGCAAGACACTGCCAGACAAGGGAAGACAAAGAGCAAATTCTGTGTACATTTAAAATAGCTAAACATGAAGGGACATGCCCCTTAGGCATTTGGCTAAATTGGGAATGGGTAGGAAGTCACATGGCTCCTAACA
Organism: Clamator glandarius; assembly: GCA_033459285.1. NCBI lineage: Eukaryota > Metazoa > Chordata > Aves > Cuculiformes > Cuculidae > Clamator > Clamator glandarius. The sequence goes on from JAUNZM010000105.1 coordinate 5,754,216, forward strand.
TGTTACTTATTTAACTTGTTGCTGGTACCAAATTACTTTCCCTGCCTTGCTGCTCCCTTCTCTGCTTCCACCTCGCCTCAAGCTCCTGCTCCTCCCTAACAACTTGCTATTGGTGTATATTCATGTATCTCAAGTCTAATGCCACAGTGGTCCCTGATTTATTACATTTGGTGATGGTTTTAAGTGACAGACCCTGCTGAGAGACGTAGCTGTGGTAAATCTCTCCCAGTTCTACACCTTGCACTGCACATTAGTCACTGGTATTGTACATCTCTTCATCTGATGAAACTGAACACCTGCCTTCTCCTTTGGCTTATGTGATACAGTTTTTGGACATATGATCTCTGACTGTCCCACTCATGGGATTGGGATCATGCTGTCCATGTTGACAAGTAAGGTTTCTGTGTCATTTCCAGCATCCTGTTTTCCAAAGCTCCACCCCCCACATGCTCTTAAGTTTATAAATAACCTCTTAAGAGATATGGGAAGCAAACACTTCAAGTGTTCTTTTAGAGAATCCAAAACCCAATCTCTTTTTTCCCCCATATCTAGTAAGGGAAATACACAAGTTTAGATAAAAGTGTGGAAGTGCTTTTGTGGATTTCCCTGTCTTTGTTTTTCCCCACGTGAGAGGTACATTGAAGTCCTAGAAACAGCTCAGTCTTAATCCTTCCTGTTCATGACTTCACTTCTGAATCACCCCATTTATCTATCACACCTTCATTCACAGGCAAGCTTCTTTCTTCCTTCCTTGTTGCCTCAATTGAAAAGGAGCCCTCAGCCACAAAGCAGAACTTCTCTTTGTTCTTCTTCTTTTGTCTTTCTGAGCATCTGAAACACTATGTTTTTTAAGATCTAATTTTAACTCTTAGTCTCTGCTTCTAGTGACTATCTGCCCTTCAAGTCTGACATCTTTACAAAAACTTTAAAAAAAATATTTGAGGTATGATGTTGTTATTGCATTGCACGAAGTTTCTCCATTTTAGTGGGAGACACTGTTGCCCAATGACTTTCTCCACTTGGAGAGATTGGTAAGCTGGCAATGTTAGAGGTGGCTCTATCGGAAATCAGTGCCAGGCAGGCTTCCTGCAGTTCACTGCAGCTCCAAAAGCAGAATAATAGACACTTTCCCTGAACTGATGTATCAGCAATCAAGGGTTTTAGGATCTGAGGCAAAGAAGTGAAATGGCTTACTCCCTGTCTGGCAGGAAGCCCATGGCATGTTTTTCTTTTGCTGGAGATTTTAAAGCACTCTGGAAAGTAGGCATTAAACACAGTGAGGTCTGGCTTTGCTAACAGAAACAAGGGTTAGCGATTCAAAATAAATCTTTCAACTTTTCAGGAGACGTCAGCTAGTTTATTCTTTAGTATTTATATGTCCCTGGCAACTTTTCCAGGTCCATGAACCTGAGCCGGCTTCAGGTTAAGAGGAGTTTTTGCTTTTCTGCCTGTGGGGCTGACCATGAAAATGGCTGTCGAGATTCTGGTTTTATCAAAGTTTAAATCTATATGTTACATATAATGTTACCAAACACTTATTTATATGTATGATATCAAGCGGCATCATGAAGAGTTGCTGTTGGGAGATGCAGCGCAGGCTTACTTCATGCACACTAAGATGCAGTTCTTTGGATTATTCTTTTACCTCCCTTTAGGCCTTTCTAAGTTTGAGCTAATCGCTTCATTAGCCTGAAGTAAACGCATGATTACTTTCACTACCAAATCAGTCCAGCCTCTTAACAGCAGCACTCTTTAAAGTGCAATTCCTCATCAAGTAGGGTATTGGCAATGCATTTATAAAATGTGGTTTTAGGTAAGTGATTCTGGGCACAGCTTGACCTTGTCCCCTCTCCTCTCCCCCAGCCCTGACCTATGGTCTCTGTTTGCTCAGCTGCATCCCTGGGTACAAACCTCTCTCAGCAGCAACTCAGACAAAGGCCAAAGCTGCAGACTAGAGACATTTGCCATGTTATTCTGTTTGAATAGGTATGACTGTCAATTGATATTTTCCAGTTTCAGCTGAAAGTATTCAATACTGCATATGTTTTACATAGAGTCTTGTGGCTTATTCCATTCCCATCCATGCTTGAGATAAGGCAGTATTGATGGCAAGAAGTTTCAACTGATTGTGGATTTACAGATTCAAAACAGGATGCTTCAAAAGGCTGATGCTAAAAGGCAGGAGCTGTGTCAACACTAATAACTCATGAAGTCCCTGGTAGGGGAAACTAGTTAACAAAGGCAAGTGTAGGGTTCTGCACCTCAAGAGGAGCAATCACCCACACCAATACAGGTTAGGGGTTGACTGGCTGGAAAGCAGTTCTGCAGAGAAAGACCTCAGAGTCCTGGTGAACAACCAGCTAACCACGAGCCAGCAAGGTGCCCTTGAGGCCAAAAGGCCAGTAGTATCCTGGAGTACATCAAGAAGTGTGTGGCCCGCAGATTAAGACAAGTTATCCTCTCCTTCTACTCTGCACTAATGAGGCCCCATCTAGAGTACTGTGGTTCCCCATTTCAAGAAAGACAAGGAACTACTGGAGAGAGTCCAGTGGAGGGTGGAGGACCACAAAGATTATTAGGGGGCTGGAGTATCTCTCTTATGAGGAGAGGCAAAGTGAACTCAGTCTGTTTAGCCTGGAGAAGAGAAGACTGAGAGGGGACTTTTTCAATGCTTATAACTATCTAAAGGGTGGATGTCGTGAGGATGGGGCCAGACTCTTTTCAGTGGTGCCCAGTGACAGAACAAGGGGCAATGGGCACAAACTGGAGCACAGGAGGTTCCACCTGAGCAGGAGGAAAAATTGATTGTGATGGAGCATTGGAATAGGCTGCCCAGGGAGTTTGTGGAGGCTCCTTCTCTGAAGGTATTCAAATCCCTCCTGGACATGTTCCTGTGCAACCTGCTGTAGGTGAACCTACTTTAGCAGGGGAATGGGACTGAATGATCACCTCTTCCAATCCCTGCCACTCTAGGACTCTCTGATATTGACTCTACAGGTTGTGTGGAAGGACCCAATCACCTTGAATGCTGCCAGTATTTTAGTTATTTCAGTCCGATTTGTGAACAGAATTGCAATATATTGTTGTAAGGAGGCACAAATTTACTAAGAGTGGAAGTATGAAGGGCTTGTGTTTAAGATCTGGTAAAACCTTTTTTTGTTTGTTTTCTTTTTATATATATGTGTATATGCTCCATTCCTCAGTAGAGCTCTGTGCTCAGGCAGGAGTGCTGTAAACAACCAATGATGAGTCTCCACAGAAGCTTCATATTACAGAGGGTGAAACACTTCCCTCCAAACCCAACCCTTCAAGCTGGCTGCATTTGGAGTCCCCTGCAGAAAGGGCTTCCTTGCGATCCTGCTTCTGACCTTGATTCTGTCAGTGACTCCAGGATAAAAACCCAGAGACTGTGCCTAATTAATTAATTGATTGATGAGAAGCTGATTGATGAGAAGCTGATTGATGAGAAGCTGATTGATGAGAAGCTCGACGTGAGCCAGCATACATGCCTGCAGCCCATAAGGCTAACCGTACCCTGGGCTGCATCAAAGGACGCATGGCCAGCAGGTTGAGGGAGGGGATTCTGCCCTGCTACTCTGCTTTCGTGAGACTCCACTTGGAGTATTATGTCCAGTTCTGGAGTTCCCAACATATGAAGTCTATGGAACTGTTGGAACGGGTCCAGAGGAAGGCTACAAAGATGATCAGGGAGCTGGAGCACCTCCCATACAAGGACAGGCTGAGAAGGTTGGCATTGTTCAGCCTGGAAAAGAAAAGACTCCGGGAAGACCTTGTAGCAGCCTTCCAGTACTTGAAAGGGGCTACAAGAAAGCTGGAGAGGGTCTGTTCATAAAGGCTTCTGGTGATAGGACAAGGGGAAATGGGTGTGAACTGGAAAGGGGCAGGTTTAGACTAGACATTAGGAAGAATTTCTTCAATGTGAGGGTGGTGAGGCACTGACACAGGTTGCCCAGGGAAGCTGTGGCTGCCCCATCCCTGGAGGGGTTCAAGGCCAGGTTGGATGAGGCTTTGAGCAACCTGATCTAGTGGGAGGTGTTGCTGCCCATGGCAGGGGCGTTGGAACCGGATGAACTTTAAGGTTTCTTCCACCCCAAACCATTCTGTGATTCTATTAATTGGGCACAAGCAGTAATATCAAGTTCTTGCTTACCAAACATAAGCGGGCTGTGCCCTGGCAGTGTTTCCAAGGCACTGGTCTGAGCAGGGGGCTCCCAGGAAGGTGGGGAGCAGGTACTGGTGTCCGGCGGTGGGCAGAGCTCCAGTAGTGCCGTGGATCGGAGCTGACAGCAACCCCCCCACTGCAGGCTTGAAGGCAGCGTAATCCTGCCTGCCAAACCCTCTTGTGTGTGCGCGTGTGTATGTGGCAGTGAGGAGATGGGGGTGATGTGAGCGGAATGGCAGGCTTGGAGGGATGAAGGGGGAGGGGGAGAGGGCCCCGGTGCCTGCCATTGGTAAAGCTCCGGGAAGGCATCTGCCAGCCGGACTTCAGAGGAATGTGAAACCGAATCATTTACAAGTTAAAGATAGACACAGAATACACAGCATCTGAGCCAGAGTTTAAATTCATCCCTCTCCGCCTGCCTTCCCGCAAAGCTCTGCTTGTCAGCTCGCCTCTGTTTCCTCTAACCCTTTTTAATAGTCCCTTAAAAACAACACCATTCTGGATTCTTTGGATTTACTAAAGTGGCAGAGGAGATCATGGTGCAGACCATAGGGTAAGTAGGAAACTTGCCTTTGCATACATTTGCTAGGGTAGCTCCTCTGGGCTTTGCTTCTGCTTTCAGAGTACTTGGCAGTTCCTGTAGGATGAGGTAGATATTCACAGAGTGCTTTCCTTATGAAATTGATTTCTCCTGTTTTCCCCGTACGGATTTTTTGAACTTTATTCCACAGCGAAGCATTAACTCACAAGGTTACTTGTTTTGGCATACCTAAGGAGTCTTGAGCTTTAACAATCTTACTGTTGCAGTGTTGAATGTTGTTTGCCTGTTCAGCTGAATTTCATTATATACCTTTGCTCTTCATGACTGGCATATTCCAAAGTTGAAAAGTGAATTGCTTCCCAGATTAGAGAGGATGTAATCAATGTTTTTGCATGCTTCTTTGGCCATGGTTTCACTTATCTGCTATTTCCTCATGTGTGAATTTGATCACAACACAGGGTTAACCCCTGTGTTAACCTTTCTGTTTGTTTGTTCCCAAATAAGGCTTTTACATTTTGCATTTGGTTTTGAGTTTTTCTTAACCTTTTGACACTTTTGTTTTCTCTGGACAAAGTCCTTCTAGCAATAATTAAAAAACATGTACATTCGCCTGATAGTCCTCAATTTTAAATACTGAGTTTGTGACTAAAAAGAAGATTCTGGCTGTCACATTCTTTGTGCGATTTATCATAAGTAATTTCAGTATCTAGGAGATAAATCACCACCGATCAATGGTATTTCCAGACTCTTTTTCAAATATTTCTGGTGAAGTTGTGATCTTTCTATGACCAAAAAGGGTTTTGAAATATCAGAAAATTAGTGTAAAGTTAGGTGTTATATTTTTTACATAGCAAGAACTTGTATTCTGAGAGTTTTGCCTGAATCTGTGCTATGAGTGAGAATCGCCTAAATGGCAGCATCATTTTTATCATTTATTCTGGGCACATGTATTTTACACTTGTAGTAGAGGAACTCCTAACTTTGGATTTGGTGACAGTTCACCCAAACATACTCAGAATTCCTGACATGTTAGTACTGCCCATAATAACCGCGGGAAGTAGGTGCTGTCTTTGGATAACTGAAACGCCTAACATTTTTGGTCATAGATATCAGTGCCGAAGAGATTCACATAATGTCAGTCTGTGCCTTGAAAAATATGTGGAACTGGGTGAACTAAAATAGAAATGCTTTCTCTGTTTGAAGGAAAGGTGATACATCTAGCATGTTTTGTTATATTTCTTTCATTTGATGGAGTTCACCCCTATTGCTCAACTTGCCTGAATTTTGTGAAATATCTGGGTATATTTGGGTGAGCAAATCTGGTATGAAGTGTTTCCCACGTGATTAAATGTAGGGGTGGAAAAAAATGTATAAACACTTTAAGATAAATCTGGAGAAAAACAACTGCAAGGGTAAAAATTACTTTCAAGCCAGTTCTCTTATTGTTTGCACTAGTTTGGTGTTTTTTTTACTAGCTCAGGCTAACTTTAGTCCCATATGCTAAATTTCCAGCACAACAGTTACTTACATTTAATGTTCACTGAAAAATATTTGGTTTGTTATTGAAGAGGAAGAATTTTGAGACAAAATGTGTCAAGATGAATACAAAACTTGCAGCTGAGCTTAGCAAAGCTGTGGTTTGTTTCTGGCTCTTGCTCAGGATCTTGTGCAGCTTTGGGCAAGTCATGTGAACTCTCACTGTCCCTACAAACCTGAAGGGGGTGGAAATACCTTTATTACTTTTCCATGTCAAGTGTCTAGATAGCAGTTCCTCGGGCTAGGCGTGGTCTCTGATAAGGCTTGGCACAATAGGCTTCTGTTCTCAGATGATGCACACCCTCACAGATTTGGAAGCAGAGGTTCACTACACCATTTCTAAGCTTCCTAATTGAAAGAGAAAAATAGACTGACATTCAGAGGTGAGCGGAAAATAGAATTAATGTTCCATGGGAAATTCCTGAGTCAGTCGAAAATTAAATTGCGTTTCCTTACTGCAAAGAACTCCTTTTCAGAAGCTGTAGTTCAGGAGCATGATGTTCTCATTTCATTATCTGAGACCCTTCTCCCATAATTATATGTCCAAGAGGCATGAGAGAGCTTCCTCAAAAGGAAATTGTATTTTGGGAAGTGAAGCTGCCTGAAAAACCTCGTTCCTGGAAGGGAGTGAACATCTAACCCAGGAACAGGGAGTTCCCAGGGTAAGAAATTACAGTGTGGTGTTGGATTGACTTTTAAAAAATGTATTCTGGTGTATCAAATCCACCTGAAATGGCATCTTCCAATTGTAGCAGTAAATGGAAAATCTTCAATAAATGGATATTTTCCCATAGAAAATGTTGTTCTTTTGACATAGTTTAAATATTATCATAGTGCTGGCATATTTCCTGAAACAGAAAAACCTTGATCAGCTGTTAGGGTGAATTTTGCATGGTTAGGGTAAATGTGGTACTGCATGTCTTCAATCATGATGGTACCTTGCAGCACCACAGTACCACTGAGGGCTTTGGGTAAAGGTGTGGTAGCTTTATGGGACAGGTGGTAGGAGCTGGGACCTGTCTCTTTCCTCTCCCTCCTTCTCTTCCTGTCCTCTTCTCCCCTGCTAGGTCTTTTCTTCTCAGGTGATTAGGATTTGTTGGAAAGGAGGGAAGGGAGAAGGAGAGAGAGCAAGACATCTTTTTCTTAAAGGCTTTTGTAACACGTTATTGCTGGAGGTGGTAATACCCTCTTCTCCTTGATCTTCTGGACTTCTTGCCTAACTGCAGCCTTCCCCTCCCTCTCTCCTCTTTCCCAGGACCCCCACTAACCCCACACAGGGAAAGATGGAGAATTGCTACTGGGACTGAGGGGATGGGAAGGTGAGAGGGCACCTGCCTCCAGCCCCCACCTGTTGCTTCTGCAGAGAAAGGAGAGATTATGAAGAATCTGGTTTCAGGGAGATCGAGCAGGGGACTGAACATTGATGAAGGGAGCACAGGCTCAGAGCTGAAGCATTGGTGCCTCCTGATTTTGGGCGGCATGTGAGTGGCTGACTGAGGTGCTGCTCTGATGCTCGAACAGTATTTATCACTAGTTTGTGCCACGCTTTCCTCCTCTGCGGAGCTGACTGTTCAGTGTCTTCTAGGGGCAAGCCCTGCTTCATCATGGCTAGTAACACACCTTCTGCTGGAGCAGGCAGGTCACAGTCCCTCCCTTTCTGTTACAGTAAAGTTGTAAGTGAGTTTGTCATGAGAGTTCTGAAAAATCATGCTTTCCAAAGTGTAAATGCACTTGCAACATTTTTTCCTCTAATAAATCCTCTGCTTCTTTCTTTGTAAACTCAGCTAAAACCAGTGGCAGGGATATACACATTGTGTGTTAAAATCCTTCCTTACTAGACTTTACAGTTCTTGTGTATGGTTCCCATTTTCTTTCTTTCTGTCATGTTAGTTTTTCCCTTTTGTAAATCTTTTTTTCTAGCTGAATCTTCAAGCTTTTTGCAGTGATCATTCTGCCAAAAATAAGAAAATAGGGGTGTCGTCAGGAACCAGTTAGTAAAGATGTCAAGAACTGTTTCCCCAAGGTTCCCTGACAATGTGCTGGCAATTTTCTAAGCTCAAAACTGCCTAGAAGCAGCTCACGGTGATACAATTTCATTTGGATCCTAATGAATATGCTGCCAGCGACAGCAGCTAATGTGTTTTGGCAGGGCATGACAGTCAATGCCTTTACAATACAGCATGCAGTACAAAGCCTCAGTTCTGTAATTTTGTAATTCGGTAAAAAAAGAACTTCCAAAACATCCACAACCAAAACTAATGGAATTATGATGTCCTATGCATCCATGTTATCACCTCTGAATCCACGACTGGAAGCACAGGGAAGCCAGGCTGAGCGGTGTTGGACCTCCTGCTATTGATTCTGGTTCCTGATGTATCAGGGAACAAAGTACTTCCTGAGCTAATTATTACTGTATGAAGTGACTTTACCTGGAAACACAGTGATATTTCCCACTAATAGGATGTTTAAAAATGCATCTAATTGCAGCTGTGGTAGTTGAGAGAATGCCTAATACCCAATAGTATTGAGAAAACCATCCTCCCTGGCAGAGGAGTATTACAGGAAGCCAAAGTTTACTCTCTTTCCTGTGCCTGAACCAATTGCATGGCCTCTTGCTGCATTTGGCTGTAAAACCTGAATTGGGGATTATCCTCTGAGTAATGAAGAAGAGATAGGAAAGCAGTGGAAATAATGAATATTTATTTCTTAATTTACTTGTTGGCACGGTGGTAGCTGTTTGCTGAACGTAGCCTTCCCTAGGGCAGTGGAGGGAACAAGTAGGCCTCCGTGCCTGTGATCTTTGACAAGTCATGTAGAGGGCTTGGCATATCCTCCTCTGAGAGCAGTGGCAGTAACGCTTGTCCAGTTCTGCAAAGTGCTCGGAGATCAAGGGATGAAAAGTGGTACCTAAGTGCTGCATTCTTATTTTCTTTTATATCTTTTATAAGATTAAGACTACTCTGGTATGAAATGCCTCCTTGTGAATCTGTAAGAACATTTGCACTCAATGGAAGCTCAAACATAAAAGGAGAAAAATGAAGGAGAGACAGAAAAGTCTGTGAACAGGTAGGCTTTAAAAACAGTTTATTGATGACTTGTGACTAGTTCTTTGAAACACGATGAAAACACAGGGGAAGCACAGAAGAATGTAGTTGGTGTGAAGTTGCCATTGAATACTCGTTTCCAAATAACAGCTGCAGATAGATTTAGTTAGTAATTGTAGACTTTCCTTCTACATTTTTTAAATACACTATTTAATGAGAGTATATGCTTTATAGTATTTTCTACCTTTTCAGTCTTTTTTCATTCTCAATATTACATGGTCCTTGGAACAAGATCAGGAAGTACTTTTGATTCTTTTCAGATTTATAAAGCAGTGATAGTTTGGCTATCAAATGTTTCTGTCTTCCCCCCCACTTTTTTATGCACAACTGATTCATATTGGATGAAGAGAGCTACTGTATCATTTTTATGATATGGAAATATAATCCATGCCCTGGTTTTAGATCATCCTTTTTTTCTTATTAATTGATGATCTTTACGTCTCAAAAACCGCATTAAATTACTAAGGCAACACATTGATTTAAAGATTTTCTACTATTGAATTGATAACTCTGAAATCTTGCCACTCTTTTAACACGGTTTCCCAACTAATTTGTGTAACTGAAAGCTTCTTCACCTGCTTGAGAAATTAAACTTAATCTAAGAAAGCCAGCTAGTCCTTTGCAGACTACAACCCAGGAAGAAAGACACATTGTATATCTAAGTTTGAAAGCATTTATCTTGGTATTCAGTGTATATTTTTATTTGCTATTACAATTACAAGTATTTCATCTTTCTTTGAATATCTGCAAACAAAATGTATTTCCAAACAGATCAAACAAAATACAAAGTAGCTTATGATTTTATTTTTGTCCTTAAAAGTTTGAGCAATTTGCATGTCTTAATAGGGAAAATAAATCACATCAGTTTAATGCAAGTATTAATTGCGTTATGCTGGCACAGGAATGCAAGGCAGGCTTAACAGAGCTGAGAGACAAACCATGTACTCTGCCAGGCTATTCTGTAAACAGGTCGTGTTTTCCTTTTAAATAAAAACCCACTTCTGATAATGCCAACTGTCATGTTACTTTCCCTAGGACCTGTTCTGCATCCTGGCTTCCCACCTCCCTCTGCCACCTGTCAGGCCATCGGTGCTGCTCTTCATCCCAGCCTCCAAGTTGTCTTCTGTGTAATTCCAGCCACATAGTTGGATGAATTTTTGGCTGACCAAGCAAACATATAGTCATGGCAACCAGGACAGGGTGGCAGTGCATCTGGAAGTGATAATTCTGCAAAAGTCCTTGTCCCATCTCCTCCCCTTGCCTACAGAGTTGCAACTAGGGAGGAAATTTCTGGAGAAGACACATTTTCAAATACAAGATATGTGTAGCTTGCAAGAAGTCCCCTGAGCGTATCTCTCATAGACCCATGTCAGCTTAAAACAGGATCAGCAAGGGTCAGACCTTTCTGTCCTTCAGCTGCTGGAGCAATCACTTGTACTCATAAGCTCTAATGCTTCTTATGAACCGTCATTGGAGGGGATGACATATGCCTTTTGTTAATAAGTCCAATGGCTGGCTGCTGATGGCAGCAAAAAGATGACGATTGTAGTTGCCTGCCATATTTCAAGTTTCTTTGTGAAAGCATGGAGGAACAAATGCTTCTCAACAAAAGAATGATAGAAGATTTTTTTTTTTAGCACAGGTAAAACTATCTCTTTTCAATAACTTTAGCCTTGAAAATTCCTGAAAATGTATGTATAATATGTTCAGTTTGAGTCTAATATCTAGTATGCGAAATTTTAGGTCAGGCACAACATTTACCAGAGTGACTGAAGAAAAGTTTTATAGTAGGAAGTGGGTATAAACAGAGGAAATTTGCTACAATGACGATGGCAAGAAGAAATTCTGAGAGTCTAGGAGGTAGTAAATACAATTTCAGGAATCATGTGGCTGAATAAATAAGTTAGATAGGTGATGACTGAAAAGAATCCAAGCAAAGGTGAGTTAATCTACATTGAATGGTTTAGGGTGCATGTAGACCTTAAAGATCATCTGGTTCCAGCCCCCCTGCCATGGGCAGTGACACCTCCCACTAGATCAGGTTGCTCAAAGCCTCATCCAACCTGGCCTTGAACCCCTCCAGGGATGGGGCATCCATGACTTCTCTGTTCTGGCACCTGTTCCGGTGCCAGAGTAGGTTGGTGGTAACAGGGACTGAAGGGGCCTAATCTTTGCTAGTTTGCTATTTAATAGCCATCCACATTGAAACAGTGTGTTCTTTATGAAAAAGACATAAAGTAGACAGACAGACTAATAATTTTTCAGGCCACTCCTGGAAATAAATTCCTTGCATACAAATCCTTAGCATTTGTAACTGTGCATATGAAGTACCAACTAAGTCTTCTACTCCATTATGCCCAAGAGAAAACAGGCTTTGCCAGAGAGCAACTCCAGCCTAGCCAGTCTGGCCATATCTCTTTCATAGGTCATCGGTCCTTTCTTTTTTCTGTTGTATAGCACTGTATGTGACTGCTTGGGCTTGTATTAGGCATGACTATATATGCTGACAGACTCAATATAGAGCAAGGAAATCAAATTTGATATCTCAGCCTTGGAAGAAATAGTCGTACTTGTTTTTCCACCCTGCCCAAGCAGATAGAGCAGGCAAATAAAAAGAAGGGAAGGTTATGCAAATATTAGCCCAGTCCTTGCTGGCTTTGGAGTATTTTTCACTGTGTGCTTAGAGTTACACACAGCTCGATGTCTTTCATGATGCAGCATTGCAAGTTGCTCACTGGGCGTGCAGGGGAGTGAGCAGTGGTGGTGTGTAGCTCCAGAGGGTTCACTGAGCTGTATATATAGCTCTTGACACCCCAGTACAAGCTGTGGAATGACTGGTGAGACATCAGCTCTTGAAAGATAGGGATTACTGTGCATCCCCAGCTGAATATGAATTGTCTACGTTGAGCTACTGCACAACAGAAAGGAAAAAAAGAAAAATACATTGGGATGCATATGTGGGAGTACAGTGTGCAGGGAGTGATCTCTACAATAGCGACTGCTCTTTGGTTTGGAGGACTGTGCTTCAAGAAAATGCCAGCCACTTTGGAGATGGAGTAGAGGGCAGTAAAAATGACCAGAAATCCAGAAGACATGCCCCAGGGACAATGCATGAAAGATTTGTGTTTGCTGTGCCTAAAGAAGAGCAGCCTGCTACAGAGTGAGCAGGAGACAGGCAGTTTTTCAAGCACAGACAACACAGAACAGGCTGTTGCAGAGAGGAAGCCAGTAAATCTCTTTTCTGCACCATAGACAAAGAGAAACAAGTGTAAAGTGAAACAAGATGAGGTGAACTCTAGGAAAATGTTATCCCTGAAATACATTGCCAGTGGATTTTGTGGAATCTCCGTCACTGGAGGTGTTAGGAATGGCTAAAAAACATAAGGGAACTGTATCTGACTTTATATCACAGTAGGAGGTGGATTATGTATCTTTTCTACCCTCCTTATGATTTGGTGATACTGGTGATAATACTGCACAAGGAATTCTTTTCTTAATGAAAGACATAACTTACAAATTATGGTTGGAAAGATGTCTCTTCAAAGTGGGTTACATTTTGCTGAGATGCAGAGGCAACCCTAATCATCATATCATTTCCTCACTGTGAAATATTCCTTACATAAGTGGTTAAGGTATAAACAGCTGGCTTTGCATTTCTCAGATATCATTGTCTTGAAATATTTGGAGACATTACTCTGTCAGCTGGCACTTGACAGTCCATCCTAAATTTGAAACACATAATTGGATTCTTAGGATGAAATCCGAGTCCCCTTTGAAGTCATGGGTTTTAATAGAGTAAAAAATTCCCACTGAGGACAGGGTGATGTCCACTTGTATGTGCTTAGCTTCGCAGTCCTAGGGAGGCCAGTTGTTGTCAGGATGAGGATATAAGGAGTGGGTTGTAAAAGTGTGTAACCTTTGCTATGGCAAACATCAGCATACAGAAAGGAGTCTTTGGAGTGACTGTGTGGGTGAGAGAGAGTTTACAATAGGCATTACGTGAGGTGAATTAATTACTTTTTCTTTTTCGCAGATAATGTCAACAAAACTAATTTACACCATCTGTTCTAAAATACAGAGAGACGGTAAAAAAGCAGCATCTATTTTGGTTTTTAAAATTTCGTTTGATAAGACTTTAGGCATTCTCTATTCTCTTTGGTGTAATGGTTTTTTTTTTCCTTTTTCTGTTTTGGGAAGGCAGTTCTCCCCCAAAATGTATTTTTTATTACCAGTGGCATTTAATTTGCATATCATATTCAGATAGATGTAACTGCAAGTTAAATGTTTCTCTAGCTACTGGTTAATCCCTCCTGATGAAATGCATGCACAAAAGTCTCCAGGTGCTATATACTGGAATAGTTCCACTGAAAATACTCTGGCTTTGTTTATGCCACTATTAATTCAGAATAAGTTTGCTCTTTGCAGTGTAGCTACTTTTAGATTTAGAGTAGATAGGTAGACTTCCATCCTCAAAAGGGCATCCCAGTGATGTAAAAGCTCAGCGTGAATCTCAAGAGCTGTGAGTCAAAATTTTGTATGTGTTGTTTTGTTGCATTTCACATACAGATTTCTTTGCAGCCTTTTCTTAGCTGTGCGATGACGTATCCTGTGTAGGAATTGCATGTGTATACCTGAGGCTAAAAAAAGCCTGCTGGGAAGCACAGACCCCAGACTTTGGGAACACCACTGTATCAGTCGTTAATAACATTACAATGCTACAGCCAACACTAGAAACGTAATTAAGATGGAATGATTTGAAACTGTCATTAGGAGGAAGAGAATGGAGGAAAACAGTTTCATCTTCACAACATCATGTTTTCATTGACCTACTTAGAGGAGGGAAGAAAATGTGTCCCTTCCTGTTACAGCAGAATAGGTTTGTTCAGCAGTTTTATAATGCAACTGCACAAGAGACTGGCTTTCCTAAGCACTCCAGGAGGATTTGGAAAGGAGAGTAACGTTATTTCACGCACTTAGTACTAAGATGTGTAAGTTCCTGTCCAAGCTATAATATTATTAGTGTAATCAGTTTGGCAGAAAGCGCTTTAACTGAAAAAAGGAGAAAAAAAGACATGTATGCAGAGGTGAGAGAAAGCCTGAGCTGCAATTGTGCCAAGGAACATTTTATGGGCAGTCACATTTCCTTCATCTTCCCTGATGCAAAGTTGTTGCCGTCCCTGAAACCCCAGACTCCCTGCATGTTGTCCCTTGTGGTTGAGCAGCCCTGCCCTTCACAGGCTGAAGGGAATTGCTGCAGCCTGCTCTTGCTTCACCAGGAGTTCTTTCATCTGTTTCACACCAGAGAACTACTGAAATGCATTGAGGATGGCATAGGTCCTGGCCCTGCTGAGGTGCACAAACTAGCACTGACCCCGGACGTGTGATACCACATGAGTGTGGGTGTGCAGCCTTTGGGAATGCCAGGCTGGAAGTGGAAGAGTCCTGGATGTAGGTGGTGGTACAGCACCACTTTGGAACATCCAGTGTCCCGCTGAAATCGCAGAGCAGGGAGCCGCACTGCAAAGCCCACAGCATCTAAAATACTGCTTGAGAGTAATGCTGAATGCTCTCCCTTCTCCACATCTTGCTCTCCCTTCTCCACATCTTGCTCTCCCTTCTCCACATCTGTCCTGCAAGCAGCCAGGACAGGATGCAGGTATCTGGGTTACTCGGGTCATGAAGACACGGGGAAGCCCACAGGGTAGGCAGCACAAGGGTCTTGGGATGCAGCCTTACTCCTTGGGACTTCAGTATGTGGTATTTAACATTTGCTGTCTTATCCCTGGATATCTTTATCTGAAAATAAACACCTGCAGCTTGTTCTTTCTAGGCCACTCAGGTCACATTCATCCACAAGGTGTTGTTGGTAATTTAGTATTGTCAGAGGCATTAGTCACTGCCATAGTAGCTAAATAATGTGCAATAGGTGCCGGCTGGTAATCAGCAAATTAAAGATATCATATACATTTTCCTCAAATATCTCATATGTTGCAAAAATAATTAGAAGCAGAGCACTTGGGGTGTTTAAAGGTGTTACATGTATTTGAAACATCTCCCCATGTCAGGAAATCATTCGTTCTTTCAAAAGTCAGCTGGACATAATTTTGCACCTGTCCCAGAATTAATAATACACAGGTAAGAGTTGTGAAGTAGAAAAAACGCCAGTCATTTTCTCACCCTTTTTTTTTGCTTTGTTTAATATACTGTTTCCAATGCCTGTCTTCTGTGCCTGTTTTTAAGATGGCATAACTTTGTAGGTCTCGGCTGCTCTCTTTTGCGCTTAACTTCCTTTCATGTTTGAAGTGTCTTGAATTGGAAGGTCGGGTACGTGTGTCTGTGATGCGGTCTGTTAGAAAGATGAAATCAGCTTTTAATTGAAGTGAAGGTGAGACAGAGCTAACACAAATTGTATTAAACTGGGAGAGAGACAACAGTCTGAATGGAAGTGACATTGGGTTTCATTATGTAGTACGAGTAAAATATCCTGGTATGTGCAAGCTTGCTTTAACTCACTTAGTGTCTCCTTATTTTATCACCAGACGGTGACCAGCGGTTTCAAATTAATATGCTCTCAGTTACCTGTGTGTGATGGTTGAGTGATAGCGCACTTTGCTATGTCTCCCTTCCATGCTGATTCAGCCCAGTACTCCCTGATCCTCCTAGAGCCTGACTCCAGGACTCGGTTCTGAGTATCCCAAGCCTTTGACTCTGCTTTTTCTCTGGGGCAGGATCTGATCTGAGCACGCTGAGGCAGAAGAAGCAGGGAACAGAGCAAGTGATTGGAGGAGCATCATTTTTACGGGTAGGGCGCGGTTAACTGTCTTCGTGGAGAGTGCTTGGGTACTGGCAGTGACTTTGAGAAATATGAATATGTTTGAAAACTTTCTTCTTGCAGAGAAAAAATGATGTTAAAAATGTGAATGATACAGAGTGCATAGTCTTTGTCAGACATTCACAGAATTTCTATTCAAACTTTGAACTTGTGGTACAGATGTGAGCAGCTGTACAATGCAATGAAAGGCAGAGAAGAATATGCCCCATAATACCTTTGCTCTTTGCTACATTTACTCACCTCCACATTGTTTGAAAGAAGTACTCTGGGGATTTCAAAGAATGTGTTTCTGAAGCTTATGAAAGAAAAGGAATTCCATGTGCAATTTCTGTTAAGATTTTTAGCCTCTTAGGGTCAGACTCAGGCGTTTGGAGTGCTTCTTAAAACCTTTTGGTATTACTGCATAGAGGTTAGAGGTAGAAAAGGGCTTTAAGTTAGTCACACAACACTATTAACAGCATAGACTTGTTTTGTGCACTCTGAATTCTCTTTTCTCTGTTAGGGGTGGCTTTTGCTTGAGGGTTTTCTAGCAGTGCTTTGTACTGACTTTTGTCTCAGCAGAAACCCTTTGCTGTTTTTACTGTGTAACAGTAGAGCATGAAAGCACAGGCAACACTGGAATCATAGAGTGTGCAGGTACAGTGAGTGAGCAGTCCTGCTGACCACACTCGGGATGGGTGAGAGCAGACATCCGAGAGGGCAGGCAGAAATACGGGAACATGCTGCCCTTTACGTGCAGTCCCACAGGAGGGGTGAGAACAGGCCCCACATCTCTCAGCCTGGGTGCAAGCAACATGGCAGGTACATTCTGCAGTGCTGCCAACAATCCTGGTCCCTTTCACTATACAGACCGTGGAGTCTGCTGAATGCACTGTGCTTCTCTTTTTGCTAGCATTTCTGGATTTTTCTACCAGTGCAGCCCAAGGGCAGGGTGTGGAGATGGTCCCATCTGGTTCTGCCACTGGCACACAGATAGGGACCTGGCAGTGCTCCTGGCAGTCACAGCTGAGAAATAGCTGGGATAGCTGGGAAATCTCCCCTGTGTATCTCTTACAGTGACAGAACAGCATTTCCTAGCACAGGAGCTGGTCCCACTGGCAGGGCCTTGCAGGACATCCAAGGATTACAAGGCACTTCGAGTTTTACTACAAACAGAATCAGAGAAAGTCTTTCAGATTTTCCATCCCCCTGAAGCCCTTCATATATGAACAATTAGACAGGTTTAATAATGATTATGTCTTTTTAAACTGCTGAATTGATATTGGTACTAGATTTAAATTCTTTTTTAGCCTTTGAGTCAATTCACTTCATGACCTTCACCCTTGAGATTTTAGAGTGCTATTACACCCCATAGAAGACTAGATTGCTGTTGAGGAGAATGAAAATAAATATCATAGTGGGGGGAAAGAAAGTTTTCTTTCTTCATTGTGATAGTTCATGTAATTGAAGAAAGTAGGGGCTATCTTTAATACCTGTCACTCCCTTGAAATATTTGGACGCAAGTCATGGAGCTTTCTGTTCACCTGGGAATAGGGACAGACATTCAGTCTGAATCTTGATAGCTGCTACTTGTCTTTTCTCACATTACGTTGCAGCTTAGTGTTTCTGAAAAAGGGCTACACAGAAATCTCAGAGCAATTTAAGGCACAAGATTTCTGTTTTCTAGCTTGCTTTGGCAAAATAAGATCCACATAGCTCTGAATTAAAGGAACATTGTGATGCTTGGATGTTGCCTTTAAAGCATTGCATTTTAATACAATTACTCAAAAAAAACCTTTGTATAGGTAAAATATGTTAGTAGCCACATTTCTTTTATTCTGAACAAGTATATTATTTTTATTCTAGATGTATCATTTTCTGAGAAAAAAAACCCACTTACTTCCAACGTGTTTTGTTCTGTGCTCATTGCCTCAGTTGTTTAAGTCAAAACCTAGGCTGTCCTCTTCAGTTTTTATTTTTATTTAATCTTTGGGAAGCAATAAGCTAGCCTTTGTGTTCTATGATCAGTCTGGATGACCAAGTAATTCCACAAAGACTACTGCTTGCTGGCTGATCACTGCACTTGTGATTTACTTTTACTAAAATAAATGCCAAAGCCCTGCAGCTGAACAATTTGGTGCAGATGACTAATCTGGACACCCATTTATTTTGTATTTTTTAGAATCGACAAGTGAGATTCAGAGTCCCACCAGGGCTGCACGGACAGGAGTAGAAGTGCTGCAGTCACTGTGTGGAATTTTGCTCAAACTTGCAGGGGAGCTGCTTTTAGTTCAGTGCTCTGCTTACTGCAGACTTAAAGAAAGTTTTTATTTCAAACAGCAAAGTAAACTGTCATTCCCAGTCTCTGCCTCAGTGTCTCCCCTCACTAAAGCAAAATAACAAGTGACTAGATGCTAATGTGCCATATCTGGCACATTTTGCAGTTGTTTTCTGCTTCTTGATAATGCCGGGGTATGAACTTGAGATCATCATATCTGCTCTGGCTGCCTCTGTGCACTGAAACAAAGACTGGCTCAGTTATTACTATTTACTTTTATTTATGTGCTTACCCTGCTTATAGGATCCCAAACTCTGTAAAGATTTGTGTTGACCTCTTGTAGTGACAGTCTCCCTGCTGATGGGAACCCAGGCACATGCATGTATGTATTTTTGAAGCAAATGGTTGTGGTGATAAGTGTGAGCTTATCTGCTCAGCTTATTCATTTGAATGTAGCCTTCCGCGATTAATTGCTAGGATGAAGAATTCAGTCCATGCTGTTTAGAATTACATATGTTTATTCAGTCTATTGTTAAAGCTGGTGCTGTTATTCCTGTACAGTTTCTGCTTCCATGTACGTTTTATTATATTCTGATCTCCTGTAGCACCAGACATACTTTTAAAAACCACTTCCCCAGAAACTGTTATTTCACCATAATTATGAAAGAACATGCATATGAATCACAAATGAGAATATTACCTAACTCAGTGTTCCTAGAAACAAGAGAGCACTTATGTGCAATACAATACATTAATAATTTATAAGAGTCAGCTATTAAAATGGTATTTTTTAATACTGTACTTTGGTACAAAGATATGTGAAAAGACTTTTCAATAAAGTTGTTTGTGGGCTTTGGAAACTTTCTTAAGTTTCCATCATCATATTTTTGTCACAGATTTGAAAAGCAAAAGCTCAAATGTACTAGTTCAGGTGACTCCAGGTTAAGGTACCTTTAGAGTTTGAGTATATACCTAAGTGTGTGTGTGTGTATATATATATATATGTATGTATATGTATCTGTACACCTATGGGAGTGCATATTTTGGCCTCATTTCTACAAGCTATTGTCTTTAAGGGAAGTACATAGTGGGCTTGGTGCTTCTTTATTTTAAAAGAACTACTCGTGTACGAGGGTTTTGCCTGCTTAGACAACTTTCACAATCAGAATTTGTGGTCATTGTAATCAGATCCCTCAAATGAATGAACCTGTGATAAATCTAGCTGAACTACTATTTTTTCATAGGGCTTTATCCCTGGGTTGGCTTCAGACACGTATTTCTAAATGTTAGTAGTAACAGAAAGAGGAAGGAAGGAATTAAGAAGACTTCAAGCAATCTTGTTTTGAATTGCCTGCCTGCAAGTGTAGTGTCCCTACTTCCCACTTGGATGTAGGACATGTGTCTGCAGATGGCAACATGAGCTGCTCTGTGTCCCTTTCCCAGGCTGGTGGGATGCACTCCAATGCTGGTCACAAGCTACGGAGCTCACTAAGCACCGTGCTGTGCCCAGTGGTGATGCACAGCGTATTAGTTACTGCTGAAGGTGGAACCAGCATAGAGCTGGAATAGAGGAATCTGCCCTGCTACCTGGGTGAGTCAAGGAGGAAGCAGAGAAATTGGGGTCTGTCAATGGTGGCCCATGGAAACATTCCCTAGATGATGCTCATTGGCAGTGGAGCTGGCAGGGCAGAAGACCTTTGAAGCATTTCTTGGAATTCAAGGCTAGCAGGGTCTGGTTTGACTCCTGCTTTGGGAGCTGGCTTACTGTTACTAAGAGGCCTCTCACCACTGGGCAGTGATGCAGAGCACCTTTCTGCTTCCCTGAGCATCGCTCCCTCTGCTTCTTTGCTTTGGGGTGATAACTGGGCAAGGGAAAGGACCTGGTGTGGAACTGCAGTTGTTTTAAAGCAACTTTTTACCACATCGGGAGAATGGAGGTAGTCTGGATCATTTTGAATTCCCTTCTTGATGTAGGCAACGAATTGGAATTAATAGCCACACCTGATAACTCAGCTTTTAAGTGAAGATCAGGATTTTCCAAATATTGCAGGAAGTGGCACAAGCAGCAGGAGAGAACAGATTTAATGCTTGTAAATGGTCTTCTTTTTTCAGTGCTAAAGTTTGGGAGAAAGAGATTGACACTCTCCTAGCAAGAATAGTCTTTGTAATAAATGCTTGGTTCCCACCTGATTCCCTTCCACTCTTCATGCTGGAAAACAGAGTGATTTTGAATCCTGTAGCAGTATTTAAAATGAGAGACATATTTAAATCCAAGTTTGTCTAGTGAAACTTTGCTAAATTGGATCTGTGTGGTTGCGGGGCAAGGAGGGGAGATGGTCCTCAATGGAGACAAAAGTGAAGGTTTCCCAAGACAGGATTTATACTTTAGCTGTCCTCATGGGGTCAAACCCCAAAGGAGATCAGACTGTCTGAGGGACAGGAAAAGAAACCCCCACCTTTCTGGTTCCCTACTGCCCTCTGCCCTAATGGCTTTTGGGGAAGAAAACATCTATTCATTCATAAATTAATTTTTCACTCATAACATGACTATTTCATTTGTATTGCAGTGATGCTGGTGGTCGACAGTGCATCACACACATACTTTCCATAGCTTTAAATGTGGTATTAACACTTGTGTTTGATTTTGAGAGATGCTGAGCAGTTGTAGCTCTGAATGAAGTCCATGGAAAGCATACATGAGAGTCACACTGTTAAAGTGTAGTTCTTTTTACCAAGTTTTTCCCATTTTGCTTTCAATGCCAGACCATAGTACTCACAATTCAACTGTTTATTAAAAATGAACTCTTTATCTTTTGTCTCCTATTTATCAAATGTTGTACTTGTAATTGCTCCTTGTTTTATGCTGTCATATGCAGTTCATGATCCAGAACAACGATTCTTCTGACCCTATAGAAAATTGATGGGTAGAACTGCTTGGAAAATAATCTGTACTGGAAATCTTATTAAAACTAAAATTCAACTTGTTATTACAAAATTGACAGTCCAATTCATTCACCTGTCCAGGGCAGAATGGGAGGTCAACTAAAATTTGAACGCTTGGTAAAGAAGTGTCACTTCGTATTAGTGTCACAGACAGTCCAAAGATAGGATCACACATTGATAAAGGTAAGAGGTGCAAAAACTCACTTACAAATTTAAAAGCAACATCCTGTACAAGTATGATTATTGAATAGTACATTGGTATTATAACTTCCAAGTGACAGCTGTATCTGACTGTAATTCATTGTGAAGTAAAGAGTTTCTGGTGTGCCAGAAATTCTCTTCACCTGAGGAGAGAACATAATAGCTTGACTTTATGACCCCAGGAAATTAGATACATTATTGCAATTCAAAACCTAGTCTTTCCCAGCCTGAAGCTACTAAAATGTATGTAATGCCCACTATTTATTACATAAAGGGCACTTGAAAATTTTAAAACTTTGCCTTTTCTTTATAACTCACACAGGCACAGCTGCATTGAAGTGGCTAAGAACATGTTGCAAGCTGCTTGTTCATTGTTTTTAGTTTGGGAGTTAGCAGAAAATAAAAAGTCAAGCTGTTCAACCTTCACTAGTTTGCACTGCATTGGAGTTGTCCTGAGAACTGTGAAGCATATATACAGAATTCGGCTTCTAGATGTGATCTTTTGTACTCTATGCGTGTCATTGCCAAAACATGTTGAATTCATCTATTGAATTAGGAAAGGAGGCATCAGTGGCGAGAGCTCCTCATAGTCCCACAGGTAGATCTGAGATACAGTACTGACCATGTTGTCATCACATGCAGCTGGAAATGCTCGTTTACTTCCTCAGAAGAAGCAATTGTTTTGCTCCTCTTTTTCTGAAGGTCTGTTTGTGTGAAACCTACTCCAGTTTTCCTTTTGGCACACAAATAGAATTGCCTGCTGCTTGTCCAGGTATCTTCTTTCTTGCTTCTAATCCATGTATCCATCTCAGGTTTCTTTTTCATCTGCTGAAATATGGCTGTGATAATTTTATCTGAACAGCCTTTATGGCTCCACTGATGATTAAGTGGCCGGCTGTAGGCTTCAGGCACATGACCTTGGGAGAGATGCAAACTATTTATGTTGTGAAAGCCTTCTGTATATAAGTGATGTGCATGTGCCTGATACTGCTTTGTAAGGCCATGGCGGACACAAGAAACTGTTCTTTCGTGTCTCTCACTGCCAGACTAGCCACAGAACAGTTTTATCTGGGCTTGTCTGAGTTTAGCTGGCAGCTCTGCCTCCTATCTGCTTCCCTCCACTCTGTGATAAAACAGATGAAGTCCTGACAGTGTAATAGTTTGGTAGTGCCACCAGTTAGGAAAGTTGTGCAGCAGTTCCCACTATAGTACCCTGGTTTTCAGTGTATTTATGATACTTCTAACATTTGAACAGAAAGTTTTCAGGCCAGCTCTCTTCCTCAGCATGAGTATTTTTGAAATATTACAGCTCAAGTAATTCAGTAAGAACAAAGCTGGCATGAAAATGAGGGGGGTTTTCACCTTACTAGAAAAACTCAGATGTTTTCTATGGTGTGCTTTGGTATTTTTATACTTTTGAGCAAGAGTGCAAACTTCAGTAGAGCACATGGCCTTTGCGTGGGGAGCACTTCTGTTGTTTGTCCCTGTGCAAATCTACCCACATTTGACCTATACAGTAGTCCTTGGCAGTAAATAAATCCAGAGCAGCTTACCTGTGCTGGGAACTGGCTGTGGTGAAGATTTTTGGTGGATGCAGCTCCTCTGCCGGTGCTGGAGAGCCTCCATGTCTGCTCTTGGCACCAGAGTTATTCCTTAGTCCTGGAGCACCTGGCAAGCTTTCTGCTATATTTGTCCTTACACTGCTTGTAGAGAGACAGAGTTCCAGCCCCTGGCTTACAACAGAGCAGAGTACTGAGTGAGGAAGTGGTTGTGAAAAAAGTGTATACTGAGGAGTTAAAGACTGTACTTTTAAGTCTTACACAAAAGGAGGGCAACACAGCAGTTTCATTGTCAGCCAGAACTTTGGCATCTCCTACCTTTTAAATGCTGCTAAAGCAAACAAGCAGGTAACATTCTCGTTACCCAGTTCCCCTGGAATAATTCTGCATGTAACATGGCATTGTCCTCGTTGCTTGAAAAAAGGTGACAGAATCAACTAAAGTTTTGTAGTAGTTACACTGCTTAGCATTCAAAACAACCATGACTGAAGATCCCAAGGCACTGTGGGCTTCCACGTTACCCATGTGAGGAACATGTAGCATATACATTTCTGGCTGCCTTCTGGTAGGGGAAGCAGAGAAGGGGAGAGGGACCATTCTTGTTCTCAGGGAGAACTGTCTCAAGGGAAAGAAAGTGGCTTACATTTGAAGTTCATGTCCATTTTGTATGAAAAAGTTTTGTTTCTTTATAACCCAGAGCATGGCAGTTTCTTGGATAGGGATGGGTTTTATCTTTATTTTTTGTTCCTAGTATATGACCATTGCTAGACAAGAAGGCCAGAGTTTGCCCTAGTAGAGCCAGATTCTGGCTGCGTTCCATTTAAAAAATGTATCATGGAAACAGTCAGTTTAAAGGATATGATCTTTATCAAAGTAGTTTTAGGTCTGAGACACTTCTGTCTGGATTCTTGCTCATAGCTGTGGAGGGCAAGTATTTAAGACTGCATGGGAAGTGACAGTTCGTTTGGATAAATCAACTGGTCTGGAAGTTATTGCTGCTGTTATTATTTGAAAGGCAAAAGGCTGACTTTGAAACTTGAGTTTTTCTATGCAATGTATCAAGTTTTATATAATTTTGGAAAGAGGTCTGGCATCAGCATTCAGATCTCTAACTGAAGAGGTAGAAACCTCAACATACTAAATAGCTCAGTGACTGAAAGATTGAGTCTGTTCTAGTAAACACACTTCAGAGATGCTTCTGGCCCTGGCATGGCAGAGCACGTGTCTGTAAGGCTGAACTCAGGCTCCAGAGTGGGCTGGCCACAAGCAAACAGCCTGCTGGAAATGTCTCTGGCTCCTGCAAATTCCAAACTGTGTCCAGGAGGCCTCTGGATAAAGGAGGGCTGCTTAGGGCCAGACGCATGCTGGGGACGGCTTTAATGCTACAGCAATGTAGTCAACAGCTCCAGCTCCCAGGAACAGTTGCCTTGCCCAGTTTCATTTACTAATACAGATATAGTCTCATCAGGGAGGTGGAAACAAATAAAGAAGCAGCGGTGGTTTGGTTGCCGTTGCTTGCCATCATGTTATATCGCTGTTACACGTTATTCAATAATTATGGGCAAGCTGCCTCCCTAGCAGCTCCTGAGTTAAATTGGAACAAATGTGTCCTGGGAAATGCCAGAGCCCTGCTTGCCTGCTTGCCTTTTTCTGGGCAGATCTTACTTTCAGCAGGGTTTTTCTAGAGGTATTACGTATTTGCTTTCAAAAGCAATGAGAATGTTTGTGGGGAAATCGTGTGATTGAACACAAAGAAGTTTGTCTCCTGTGCCCAGCACTGTAGTCAGTGAGCTGCAGTAAATCGCTGATGCCCTGATTTCGGGCATTATTTTTTTTTTTTTTATGAATTCCTCTGCCATTCTGTTTTCTTCTGTTTGCAAAGAAGTATTTGTATTGGTACCTTTTATTGGTACCTCAGTGCACATAAAACAGTGGTGTTGCTGTGGTTTACGTAGCAACATGTAACTCTGCTGACCTAAAGATGCCAACTATTACTGGTGCATGTGTGCAAATAGGTAAACAGTCTGTATTGAAAAATTTGGTTTCATAATGATATTGACCTTCCAGGGATTGTCAGCTTCAATTCAAATTGATCCAGACTGTGTCTGTACATAGATGTGGGGGGAATCACAGTCAAGAGGTGAACTAAAGAACTGATTCTGCAGAGCTTCAATTCCTTTTCAGGCTATGAAGGAAACATTTGTTCATGTGCACAATACTTAGCAGTTTTTCTAACTGTTAGGTGAAGATCTGTTTGCTAATTTGTTAAATTGCTGAAGTAGGTGTAATCAAATACAATAATAATGAACATAATGAGAAAGCTTAAGTATAGTAGAACTGCCCATTGTTCTGTTTCTACCTGTTTCCCTGACGGCATCCTCAGTAAACAAAGGCATGAGGGAAAAATGCTACTTCTGTGTAGGCCAGCTGAAACTGCTGTGCACTCTGCAGTTTGATAATAACAAAGTGCCATTTTTAGGGGGGTAGATTTATTTATTTTCTTAGAAGTAAATTCTGTGCTGACTAAGCAGGCTTGTTCTGTAGTTTCCTTAGTATAAATAAAAAAATGGATTTGGCATATGTATTAGATTAATGCTTTGGGCTAAAGTTTCTGGTTTAATTTGGAAATATTTTCATTTTCCTTAGGGACAAGAGTCATAGAATCAGTAGACTGGAAAAGATCTTTGAGATCATAAAGTACAACTGTACCTGTTCACTACTAAATCATATATGTAAGCACTTCAATTACCCATCTTTCAAATACCTCCAGGGATGGAGACTCAACCACCTCCTTGGGCAGCCTGTTCCAGTGCCTGATAACCCTTTTGGTGAAGAAAATTTTCCTAATGTCTAATCTGGATGTCCCCTGGTGCAACTTGAGGCCATTCCCTCTTCTCCTATCACCTATCACTTGGGAGAAGAGACCAACACTCGCCTCCTTTCAGGTAGTTGTAGACAGTAGTAAGGTCACCCCTCAGCCTCCTCTTCTCCAGGCTAAACATTCCCAGTTCCTTCAGATGCTCCTCGTAAGACTTGTCCTCCAGCCCTTTCACCAGATTCGTTGTCCTTCTCTGGACACGCTCCAGGATCTCGATGCCTTTCTTGTAATCAGGGGCCCAAAGCTGAACACACACAGTATTCAAGGTGTGGCCTCACCAATACCAAGTATAGAGACACAATCACTTCCCTGGTCCTGCTGGCCATACTTGTTTATGATACAGGCCAAGATGCTATCGGCCTTCTTGGCCAGCTGCACACACTGCTGACCCATATTCAGGAATTCTACTTCTCCTCCTTGAATCTTCTAACAAAGGAGCCTTGTTTTCTAGTTCAGTGTTGTAGTTTCATGCTTCTATAGCTAGTACTCCTATTGTGTGATCAAATGCACTTTAAGGTATTCTGGTAGTAGCAATTCTGCATGTAATTGCCACCACTGGGTTTTGAAGTCTCAGGGAAAACAGAACTGCTGAATTCGGCTCAGGACTTGATCCGTAGCCTAATATGGATGTAGAATGTCTCTGGCCTCAGCCTCTGTGAGCGCATTCAGAGCCTGCCAGGATCTCACACTTTGGACCATTTGCATGATGAATTAAACCTAAGCAGTAAACAAAATGTGGTTAATGCTCTAAATAGATCACCCTGTTTCCTGGGTTCTCTGTGATTCAGCTGTTATTTAACTTAAATAACAAGATTTTTTTTCAAAACATAGGATTCACGTTTCAGCTTTTTGTTGTGTCCATACAGAGCCATATGGCAGACCTGTAACACTGTGAAATGGCTGATTTACTTAAAAACTAAACTTTGAAGAGCAATTTAACTCTTTTTAATGTTGCTTTTTGTCATAGTATTAACAAATTCTCTGCTTTTAAAGTTTACCCAAAGAATAGTTTTGTACGTGTAGTACTATCATGCTAGAAAGAGCCGAGCAATTCCTGGGTAGGATATCAATAGTCCTGGGTAGCAGCTCTGGGTGGCCCTTGTTGAACAGGGGGATGGAGTAGATGACCTCCAGAGGTGCCTTCCAACCACTGTCAGTCTATGACGTGGTTCACTTGCCATCTCCATGAGAGATTGCTCCAGTTCTTGTGAGAGCAGCCACCTGAGCACAGATGTTAACCACCAGAATTGGACAACTTCGTTTTTCCATTGTTTATAGTTGCCAAGGAAGTTGATTATAAATCAAATCCTCTCTTTGGGGCCACTGCAGAAATGCATGCTGGTGTTGTTGTCTTTGGGAGCCTTAGATCTGCATTCTCTGATTGTGGTGTGTGACCATAGGGGTTAGCTGGTAGTAATGGATCTGGATGTTACACAACAGCCCATCTCAGTGGTTTTAACAAGCAATTTTAACTGTAGGAAGAGTCTTGTGGGTCCTAGGAAATGAAGTACTGCTTTCTATTTTCTATAAAGATATAGTTCAGAGATTAAAAAAAAAAAACGGCATTCCCTCTAGAATGCTATTTCTGGCCCTTGTTTGTTTGTTTTAAATGGAAGGTCTAAAGGGAAGAGTCTGGTTTCTCCATTTCACCCGATGCCCTTCAATAGAAGGGATTCTCTTGTTAAATTTTGTCTCTGATGACTAGAGCTAATAACCAGCTTGCCAGATCTCCCCTGTTCTGCTCTGGAGTCCTGAGAGTCACTGGAAAATTATACAAGCTACTTTTATCTGGAGGGCTGAATTACCTCCAGAGAATTGACAGACCTTCCCAGACAGTAAGAAACTCTTCCGTAATTTCACGTGGGTGATCTCTAACCACAACTAATCATATGTTTAACCCTTGTAGTTGCTTTGCACTGTTGTCCCATGTCATGGATTTATTAACCACTAAGCCCTGTTGATGTTCTCAACATTTCATTTGTAACAGCACTGGAGTCATTGCCTGATCTGCCTAATTACTAGTGAGGCCAAATGTGGGGAGGATGCCCACTCACCCTCAGAGTAAGAGCTCAGACCAGAAAAATGTATGTGTGTTGTTATGACTGAGAGAGAAAATGTGTCATTTCTCCTGCTAACCTCAACAGAATTCTCTAAGTTAATTGTTTTGGAGACATGGGAATGTGACTTTTTTATATGAAAACTCATGATATGTAAGAAAGGAGTTAATTAACCCTTGAAGAATAAATTATTT